>JAVLUX010000008.1:21500000-22182500 GCA_032164185.1 Moxostoma hubbsi | reverse complement strand
AATTGCAAAAATAATGATTGTTTTCAAACTATGATTGAAAAACAAGTACTTCTGCCCCAAACTCATGTCAGTGGTTGAGCCATTAAGGTTCCATTTGTTAACATTAGGAAAATGCATTAGGAATATCAGAAACAAACAATGAAAAATGACATTTCACAGCATTTATAAAACTTAATGTTCATTTATCAAAATACTACTGTTTATTATGCATTCATGTTAGTTTATAATGCATTAACTAATGTTCATTCATACAACTTTTCATGGGAAAAAAAATATTATTAATTTATGTAGAAATGAACATTAACTGACATTAATAAATGCTGTAATAGTGTTGTTCATTGTTAGGTCATGTTAGCTAATGTAGTTAACTAATGTTAAAGCCTCATGACGTGCCTTTTTTGTAATCATTTATTATTTTAATAAGTTCCTTGAGGTTCACTTTTATTATTAGTAAAGTTTTTTTTTTGTTTGTTTTTTTTAGCAGAAAACAGGAATATATATTTGTAAAACATGATTATTTTCCTCCCTCATTCTGTCACTCTGGCCCCATTTACAACTTGCATTAACATGCGTTTCACATCTGGATTGTATCTGGATATTCTTTAGCTGGATTGTATATACACCTTGCAGCCAAATGCTTCTCCACTGTGATTGGACAGAGATCTGATTAAAGTTACCCAAGCAAATTGAAAAACACTAATTACATATTACATTAAAGGTTGGTCTTGTAGTGAATTTTAAAAACATTGATGGATAATTCAAATGCTTTATCACTTTAACAGTCAGGGTTTTTCCTTCATTGAACACAACAATTACTTACATAGTTGTATCTGGATAACGAAGACGCATGTGCATTTACACCTTCTTTGAATATGATCAGAATCTGTTCCTGGCCACCTCAGAATATGGTTTCAGGGATTCGTTTACCATGCAATAACAACGCATCTTAGTTGCATTTACACCTGCCATTTGATGTGGTCAAGTGCAATCCGATCACTGAAAATTCATGTTAATAAAAGGTGTAAATGAGGCCTCTGTCAGAAACGCTCAGTTTTGGTGCTGCTTGACAGTACATGCTCACAGTTATGATTGGTTCTCTGCTCGTGATTGACCTGCTCTAACATTCCCATTTCACTGCTCACCACTGCTACTAGGGGGTTGGGGGCAATGGGAGTGAACAGTTTAAGTAGTTGTTGATGTGTTGTTGTGGAGGTGGTCAGATGTAAATGTCTACCACAGTGTGACATCATAATGTGGAGGGAGTAGACAATGAGTTGTTTTGGCAGCTTGGTTTCAACAATTGTTCTTTTTGCAGTGAGGAGGAAGTTTTGAGTTCTGAGCACAATGACCTTAAACATCTAAAGCGAAAGGAAAATTGTATTCCTCATGTCATGACCACTTTAATGAATACAACCTTATTATAAAGTTTAACCGAGTCTATTAACACTGTAAAAAAATAACACACATCACCTTTAAAAGAAATACTGGATTTAAGTTGTGTTAGTTTAAGTAACCTGTGTGTGAAAAAGAAAATCCTGCTATATAAGTGTGTGCTCACAGGGATGGGTGATGTTGGCATTATCCAGTAGAGGTACATATCCTGTGACGTTACTGGGGATCCTCACATCCCTGATCTCCTGCAAGGAGCGCCGGTTCTTCCCTACAGCTACAGACACCAGCTGTGGCATGTAGCTGTGGTCATTAGATGCTACTGCAATGGCCAGTCGTCTCAAAACTATGTCTGGCTTCATTTTTAACCTGTGTAAGAGATCATAGAAGCTGGTGATGGTACTGTTCGGTTAAAAATGTAAAAATATATATGCAGTTTCTTATAATTATGGGAAATTTAGATAATTGTGGTTGATTGATAAATCGGCATACTAATTGGATAATATCAGGACATTTTAAGATTTTTTATTTATAGGCATCAGCTGATAACTGTGCCTGATTGGCTCATTAAAAGAAGTAGTCATTTAGCCCATTTAAATTGAGCAATTTTGTGAACATATTATTTACTTTTGTTAATAATATAGGCAATATATTGGCCATTGGCCAATTGAACTAATTATTAACAAAGGTCATGGAATGTGTGACTTCAACAGCTACAAATTTAGAAATGTATGTGTTTACACACTTTAAACTATATTTGAATTCCATTTCAGTGCACCAGTGAGATGAGCAGCTTGCCTTATCCAGTGTGAGCGAGCGCTGCCATCCGACTGCCAGAAAGACACAGTCTCTCCATTAGTTAGCTTGTGTATGTCTGCACTGTTAGATGAAGCGTCTATGAAGCTGTAGCACTGAGTGACCACTTTGACCTTATCCACGTCTGGGTCATGATTGAGCTCTGCTCTGTACTGGATGTCTAAATCTGAGAGTAGAGTGAGAGAGCAGAAGATGAAGAGAAGAAGAACAGGGAAAGTGAAGGAGGAGATTTAGAAAATCTTCTAGGTGATTCCCTTAAAGGTGAAGGGTGTCATTTTTGCAAAACTAGTGGCACCAAAGGCCTTGGTCAAATTAATGTTTGTTCCCAAACACTCATATTGCCCCACCCCCATTATTTGCACCAAAAAGGTAGTCCCAAACCAAATGACAAATTCAATCATTGAATGAAAAAAAAAAATATGAAAATGAAAAAGAATAAATATAAGAAGGCACTTCATATGGTGAAAATGTATAAACATAATTGCAAGAAAAAGCATCAGCTAAACAACATCAGTTTTCTTGAATCTGTGTGCAGAATACCACAATGATGATCTGCCCTTCCCCCATTTCCTTTCTCTTGCTATTTTAAATATCTCTGGCTGACTGCCTTCCAGTAACACTTCTAGTAACACAATATATTAATGATGCAGTCACACTTCTGCAAACAAGTAGTAAGTACTTTCTGTTGTAGTGTACATTACGTTCTCCTGTCTTATCTCAATGTGCTCCTCGTGCGCTAAGCTCTTAGTTCCAAGTAACTAAACATATCAGTAGTCAGTGAAATTAAACGATTCTCAATACCAGCTTCAATACCACAACAAATAATGACACTTACTAATATGTTAATTATGGAAGAATGGTTTCAAGTTCTTAAGAAATTATTCAAGACTAGTAAACAGTCAGTAATAAAATAACAATAAAAAACAGCAATGAATAGAAATAGATTTAATATAATAGAACATAAATTCAAATTAAGAAAAGTCTGTGATTTTTTTAACAGCTTTAAAAGTTTTTAACAGCAGTAGGCCATCAAGTATTCAAGTAAACATTCAGAATGAAATGTAACAAAACTACTAGTAGAACTTACTGTATGATAATAATACATTAATACTTTTTAAAGTTACTAAAGTTGCCCAGTCAAGAGCAGCGATTGTTTTCTCGTTTATTGTTATGGTTGTTTGATTATTATAATGACACACTAGACGGTAGAAGTATTATTAGCATCCATTTACACTTACAAGTCTGACATTTGAATACAAATCTTCTTTTTTCTCCACTGTTTACGTTCACTTTAGACAACACTCTGTGTTTACATGAATACCTCACCAATACGGGCATTTTAGTTGAATTTTGAAATGTATTTGACCGTTCAGCACACACACATACACTGCCTGTCAATCAAACAGGGTGCAGCTGTTCTAGATCGCTTGTCGATTATAAAATTACGTGTTTTAGATTACTTTCAACAGCAGAATAAGAATATAAACTTTCTAATAAGTGGCACAGACCTAGGCTATCACAAATATAGCCTGTTATTTTTTTGTTATTGACGTTTTAATCAGTCCATTTGTCCGGTTGTGCAAGTAAACAAGTTTACTTGTCCCTTCAAAATTCCACTGGTCCCGGACAAGCAGATAAGCGTTAATGTCAAGCCCTGATTAAATATTGTATTCAAAATTCTCCGATAACATTTTTTTCTTCTGAGGTATAGCTCCTAAAGTGAATAAATGTATGTTGTTTTAAAGGAGATTTAGATATTATTTTGGAAAGCAAGTCAAAAGACTAATCAAATCACTAATCATATTTTGTTCCAGTGTATAGTGGGCTAAGACTACACTCTCACCTTTGATGTTCACTTTGATCAATCTTTAACTCACAAAAAACTCTCTTCTAAACAGAGCTGCGTATCTCCGATTTTCTTCATGATAAGATACACACAGTGAACGTGACACATTATAATTCAATACGTCGCAAGCCATCACGTTATAATCTAGCTGCTGCAAACAAACGAGAGTGACGAGCGTCCCCGCTCCAGTGTATGTATTAGCAGGGAGAAGACTCAGTTTCTTCCCTGGTCACTTCACGCAATTCATAGACGCTGCGCTGACCACACAGAGAAAGAGTTTATTTTCATAACCAGCTTCCTTACTATTTGAACTTCAATAAAGGATGCTTTTAAGATATAACGCCGGGGTGTTTCAATGCGCCACAATAATTTTTTCATCTCGATTATCTTGTTTTCATAATTGTTGGAAGCTAAAACCGTAATTGAAAATAAAATTTGATTAATCGTCCAGCACTAGCTTGGATGCCACGATTACACAGTTTTACTATATCCGCAATTATAAATGTCCCAGTTAATTTAACCATAAGAATTTGGAATATATGGTTAAAAACAGTGACATTTTTTATTTACTAGGTTTGGTGGGGGGGAATTGATTGGCTCAAGAATTGCAATTTGTAACAAATGATTTTAAAATAGTCTACCTGATGAAATTTTTTTTAATTTAATAATCTTAATGTTACAATGATTAATATTATGAACATAGGAAGATATATCTGTGCAAATTTCCACATTAACAAGGTTTTCTCTCTGAGATGTTTTGTCTCACATTTACATTTAATCTTTTAATGCACCGCTGCTGCAACAGCCATCAAAGCACCCCTTGTTCACTGTTGGAAACTCAAAATCCTCTGCTGTGATCAATGTTCCTGTTATTATATATCATTCAAAAGTTTATTTGAGAGGTGTTGCGGAGAGTATTTGTCAGGAGTCATTCTGCAGTTTCTGTCTGACACTGCTTTAATAAACAGTTTAGCAGTAAAAAGGCTTATCAAAATGTTGGATACCGTAAACTTCATGTCGCGTCCCCACAGTATTTATAATCTAACAGCAGGCTATTCATTAGCAGTGGCGGGTAATTTTGCACATTTACCCGCTACTGTTGACAGGAAATGCCGCTAGACACAAAAACGCATGCTTGAAGAAACACACCTGATTATATTTTGAAGAAAAGATGAAAGAAATCCCGGCAATGCTCGTGTCTGATTTGCTTTTTTGTTCAGAAGTTAATTTGTGCTTTGGAGCCAAAGCACTATTATGTTTCGCGGAACAAATTTTCTCTCTGTCAGTCATCTGTGAGCAGTTTATTTTCTCTCCCCTTTTCTCACAAATTTGGAATGCGCTCTAAATTCCTTGTGGTGGCGTAGTGACTCGCCTAAATCTGGGTGGCGGAGGATGAATCGCAGTTGCCTCTGCGTCTGAGACCGTCAATCCGTGCATCTTATCACGTGGCTTGTTGAGTGCGTTACCGCGGAGACGCAGCGCGTGTGGAGGCCCACACTATTCTCCACAGCATCCACGCACCCCACCGAGAGCGAGAACCACACATTATAGTGACCGTGAGGAGGTTACCCCATGTGACTCTACCCTCCCTAGCAACCGGGCCAATTTAATTGCTTAGGAGACCTGGCTGGAGTCACTCAGCACACCCTGTATTCGAACTCGTGACTCCAGGGGTGGTAGTCAGCATCAATACTCACGGAGCTAACCAGGCCACATGGGAGCAGTTTGTAAGAATATCGTTGTATATAAGAACACTGCATAGCAGCCAATACATCAGAATGCATATGCAAATAACATACAATGGCATTGGGACTACAGGTGAATTGTCATAAATGAATACAGCCCCAACAACGGTTCTTGAACCAGTTTACTCTTTAGCCTCCATTTGTGTGTTGCAAAATTATCATTATGATAATAATAGGATTAGCCCAAGGTAATTAATGTAATATTTTATATTCTATAATGACAAAATAAGTTTGATAAGTTACAATTATATATATAGCAGGTCTATATTTTTATTTGTTGAATACAAATGGACATAAAGCAGCCTTATACATGGCCTCCTTAGCTCAGATAATGCATTGACTGGTCTATTGGTAGTTTTAAATTGATAAGTTTTGCACATCCCTACCTTTTACCTGCAAATTATATATTACATAACAACAATTGTAAAAACAATTATCATTTCAGACACAACTATTCTTCAATAGACATTTCTTTCTGAGAAAAAGGACTTTATATTTTTATAAAGTTTTTATATCAAAACATCAAATCACAATACTTACAAAATCGCAATACATATCGAATCGGCTAGCAAATATCAATTGAATACTGAATAGTTTCAAGTTTGACTCAACATTGTTAGTTTGACTCAAACATTGATAGATTGTTCAACTTATTAATGATATGATGCATTTAGGACAGCTGCAATGCATAAAAAAAAAAAACACTCTTCCTTGCAGAATGTGCATTTTTAGGGACCAAAAAACTTCATCCTTGTCAAATTAGAATAGAACAGTACCTCATGTCTCATCTGTGATCAGATTTTCAATAGACATGAACAGGCGTACAGTAAACCAAAAACGATAGAGATGACAGCAGTTG
The DNA here is from genome assembly GCA_032164185.1 of Moxostoma hubbsi. Lineage (NCBI taxonomy): Eukaryota > Metazoa > Chordata > Actinopteri > Cypriniformes > Catostomidae > Moxostoma > Moxostoma hubbsi. Next base: position 22,175,845 of record JAVLUX010000008.1, on the reverse strand, counting down.
GAACACCCACTAGCGACTTCATAGTGAAGAGATTAGCAACCTCAAGTGATAAAATTGCTGCATGTGTGTATGGGGATTTACAGTTTTGCATTTTGAAGTGAATCCAAGTACTCTAGTTACATTGTAGCGCATCATTCTGCACTCCTGAGGCAGCGGTGTAGTTGCTTATGTTGGAGCGTCTCTTATTATATACTTCCTATTTATTTGTATTTATCAGTTTTCCTATTGTATAGCTGCAGAAACCCATCCTCTAACATGTTCACTTGCAACATGATTACTTTTTCCCTCTCAGAGCTGTTGCATAATAAGAAATCACAAATAATCATAAAACCAGTTAATCGCGACTTTTCTCAGATGGTAATCTAACTGTCAAAAACTCACATTGTGGCATCCCTACTCTGTCTAATTTTAATTTGCGTCTGCCCTAACTAAGGTCCATTTGCAAAGGTGTTTTTATCTAATATACCAGACGATACAGTAACACGGATTCCAAGTGCTACCAAATGTTATATAACAGAAAAAACTGCCATTCAACTTGCCAGACCCCTCATTTTTCACTCTCAATGTATCATTGCCTTAAGGAAATCTAATAAATTGAGTGTAACAAGCAGATATGAGCATAAGTCACCTTTCTCCTTCTGTAGCAGGTAATCCAGGAAGTCCTGCACTACAGATGACCTCATGGTGCAGATGCTATTGTAACCCTCTAGCACTGGGAATGGGATGGCACTGCTAGGGATGCGGTTCCTATGCAAGAATTTCAGGATCTTGGAGGCATGTGCTTTGAGACGGTCCTTGGACTTGGAGAAGATATCCACAAATCCTGGACAAGCACAAAGGGTTGGAGAGGACAACTGAGTGAAAAACTGAGAGACATCTATAACTTTGCATAATTCAGGGCTCCTACTTCTCTGACTGAGAAATTGCAAAAGGGGTGGGAATCTTTAGGCACCTCACAATTCAATCCGATTCCAAAACTATTCCTGATACATACAATTTTTTTTCTTATTGATTATTCTGCTTTGCAAAGTAGAGGTGGGAAAAAAATATTGATATGTTAAAGTATCATGATATTTTTCCTTGTGATATTGTATCAACATTTGCATGCCAAAAATCACTATTATTAGTTACAATTTTCTCTTTGCCAAATCGATCTAGGATATCAACAATAGCCCCAAAGAATGTACACATAATTTTACAGTAGTAACATTAACTGAGGTATTTTGACAAAAATATGTAATTTAAAATAGGCTAACCTTTTAGGTGAAATCAATTATACATTTGTGTACTGAAACGGTGTTGTAATAAATTATTTTTAATTGTTTAGGCTACTACAGTGTTCATAAATATTATTATTCATTTTTAGAAAGACTAGCTACATTGACCTAACCACTGAAATAGGGAGCCATTACGGTCGTACATGCTTATGGCTTTGCATTGTACATAGATATTAGGAAAGAAACTGGCCTTGTTTTGTAAACTGGCACTTTTATTAATTGAACAATGCATCTGGTGACTTGGAAACAGTTCTCTTAAGTCTGATGAAGACGAATGAAAAAATTTGTGCAAAACTGCAATATATATATCATAGTTTTTAATTGCAATACACCATAAATAAAGATTTGCATTAATATTGTCTCTTGACCTAAATATCAATATTATATCGTATCACCAGTTGCCCTGTGATTCCCACCCCTAGTGCAAAGGCAAAATGCAGTAGCTTCACATTTGGACCAAAATCAGGTTTCTTAGACAGTAAATTGCCCTGTGATAAGTCTGATTCAACTGTAACCCGGTTTTGTAAAAATTGCAGTAACTACAAAATCCACGATCATTGGAGAAAGAATCGTGATCCATTGGTGAATCGATTTTCCGCCCACCCTTAAATTTCAATTACTTTTCAAGACCTTTTCATTACTTTTTCAGTTGTCTGTATCTTACAGAGATGTCCATTTCAAGCCAATGAAATATTTTAGAGCAGAGCGTGACTAGAACATCTGTATTCACTATTGAGATTTCCATTACTTTTTAAAGATGTAATTTACTTTCATGCTTTTCCAGGCCTGGAAATCACAATTTAAAACTTCCTTGATTTTTCCAGGTTCTCCATTTCCATGAGAACCCTGAAAATTATACGATGCTACCAATTGTGGACATTTGTGCTGCTGTTTCCTTAGCAAAAATTGTCACCATCTAAATTGAGGAGGAACATTCATAATAAGCATTTTCATGTCTCATCCCCCACCTGGTGTCAGAGAGCATGCCTGAAGCTGCCTGATCACATGACTGAGTTCTCCCTGCAGATTGGCTCCATTAGAGTTCTTCAGTGCCATGAGCATGTTCTCCACATCGACGATCCCATCACCCTCAGCATCAAACTGACCAAATGCCTACACAAAACAAATGGAAGAGGTGATGATGTGTATGAATGTACACCATCTTGTGCTACAAATATTAGGATATTGATAATACTAGGAGACAACCTAAAAGTAGGGAGAGGCCTAAAAGAAAACAAAAGAAGGCTACAACAAAGACAACAATGATGCTGCTGTCCTCTCCAGCCAGATCAGTCATGTATTTCAACCGCATAAACAAAAAAAAAGGTTAAATCACTGCAGTGCCTTCCAGAAGCTTGTATGTAAGACACCATTGTGAGCAAATCACAGATAACAATTTTTTCCAAACCGATTACCTCGGAATACAGTGTGAATTTAATGTTTAATTCATGTTGCAGACAACTGAAAGGTAACCTCATTGTTTTCTCTTTTATACTCATTTACAGTATGTTAATTCAATAGGAAATATTGTATCTTTACTTATACAAATAAGAAGTACATAGGCAGGTTCATACAAAATTAATTGTAGAGATTTTTTAAGTTAGATTTGTTGGACTTGGAAGAGATCTTCAAATCACACTATCTGTCCTTTCTACATCTATTACACTAAATGTTACAGAAGAAATCATCCTACAATGTCAGAGCACAGGAAGATTATTGGACAGTTAAAAAAATTTTCATTCAGTATTCAACAGTTTAAATAAATGTAATCATCAAAATGGTGTCTAATAAAATTAATTTGTTAAAACTTTAATCAAATGAAAATTTTATTATTTTAATTAATTACATTTTTCAACATAACATTGCATTATTTTTATCAAATGAAGTGCTTTTCTACAAATTCCTCACAACCCAATCTGAAAATTGCTGCTCAACAGAACATCAAATATGTGAGATTTTGCTTTAATACATAATTATTTAATTGCATTAAACATGATATTTTACCCATTTCACATGTCAATTTAAATCTAGCTTTTATTTTGCCATTTCAGTGTGTTTTTGATAGTAGTTTCTTGCCTCCAGATGAGCAGTTTACTACATGACCCAGTGTGATTATTAAACCCTCAAAAGCTATTATTTCATAAAAATAAACATATATAGTCTGTATGTGCTGCACGCTTCAGAGCCCTCTGCTCACTGTCATCTACCACACACACACACACACACACACACACACACACACACATTGAGATTCCACATTTTATAGCCCAAGCGATTTGGATTCAGTGATTCCATCCATGTTTTCCACATTGCGGAAATCATAGGGACCTACGTGGTAATGGCGGTATAAGCAGTTTCTGATCATTTAATTATTGAAAATTAATTTAAATACAGAGGTTTAAAGGCCACATCACCACGCTACCTCGAGGTGTGAATTCATTTTTAAAAAACAATCAAACACTTTTTCCAACAATATATTATCTCGGACAGATAATTATTTTCCAGGACATTTATTTTCTCATTTTCCATGACTGGACAACTGAACTGCAAAATTCTGGGTTTTCCAGGCTTTTCAGTACACATGGGAAACCTGTTGGATCTTACAGACCCCAGTGCAAAGAACCTGTCAGGTCCCCCACCATGGTCGTTTTCATCACCCGTTGGGCCCCCGCTGTCATTCCTATGGTTCCATTTTGGTCAACCATTGCAGGCCCCCCTTCTCCCTGGGCCCTAGGATGGCTGCCCACCCTACCCTCCCTGTAGTTATGCCACTGCTGGTACCAGACTTATCTGTGTCCTTGAGGGTCAATATCTATTGGCCAGTGTAATCAAACCCTGTCCAGGTCTCTGAGAACAGCTAAATCTAATGGTGAACACTATGTCCAAAAACGCTGTCTAGGAGTGTATCACTTTAGGATTTGAAACAGAGAAAATAAAGTACCAAATATGTAATGCACAGACAGAGATTACACAACTGTGACTGACAGATGAATAGAGAGAAGGTGGTTGGGTCATTGCACAACTTTTCTGTTAATGGTTACACACTGAAATACTGCCTCTGGTTTACATCACTTATTAACTTGTTGGGGGGCGTTCACACCTAACTCGTTATTGAATCCGTCTGTGCTGTTTTTTTTAATTGTTTTTCAGTGTATACATGCTCTAGAGTCTAGACAGACCTTCCGTTTTTAGACGCTGTGTCAGGTTAAAAAGAACGTCAACATTTCAAAACGCGTCTCGAGACAAATGCGTTATGTTCGATTCGTTGCCCTTGCGCTGAACATTTTTGGTCTGAATGGACCCTAATCGGGACAACAACCTGTGCTTCCTCGAAGGCCCAATGGTGACAGTTTATGCATCACCACAGCTGGGGTTTGAACCTAAGTAACCACCTCATCCATCACTTCAGAAGCAGCATTACCTCTTCGCTCTCATCTCTGGGCGCGTCTCTGCTCTCCAACATCTCACAAAACTGCTCCAGGGTGACAGACTCCTCTCCGCGGCTCAGACGCTCCTCCAGCCAGCGCACCAGAGCACTCTCGTTCCGCGCTAGCACCGACTCCGAAATGGCGACCCATGAGTCGTTCATACGGGCCGCTGCCTCTCTTAACTTAACCTGCTCCAGCAGAGCTTCAGGGGTGGGGAGTCCGTAGCTCGGTGCCGGTGGGTTCGCAGATCCTCTTCCGTTTCTCCCCGGACCGGAGCCGCCGCCACCACCGCTTTCGCCGCCGCCGCCGCCGCCTCCTCCTCCTCCTCCTCCTCCACCACCACCGCCGCCGCCGGCGCCAGCGGCCCTGTTGCCTGTGGCAGCAGAGGCCGGGCTGCCCTCTCCGAACACTGGGCTTTCCGTTTCAACATCCTCCTCATCGCCGCTCCCAGCGCCACAGCCGCTCTCCGCGTTCCCCATGCTGTTCTGCGGCCTCGGGCTCTGTTCGGATTGCCTTCAGCCCAGATTTTAAGTTTAGTAGTGTCAGGCTTTACCAATCCAGGGTGCTGCTCCAGTCGGTGCGTTCCTCCGCTGTCACTACCGCATTGACGTGCTCCGCCAGCTGACGTCATGTTTGTCAGCAAAAAACTTTTGTCTCTTCCGTGTGCCCCGGAACGACCGCTGTACTAAAAACGCGCCCCCTAGCGTATAACCTCCAGTATTCAAAACTACTTTGTTTGTGAAAAAAACAAAAACGTTTATTTATTTTTAAAGCAGGGATATAAATGAATCATTTACATTCTAAACCAAAATAACTGATTGCTTGTATTCGAAGTTGTCCAGCACCCAAATAGAGCTGTTCAGCCATGACGTCAGTTTGTAGGCAACGCTAATGCTAATGCTAATGCGCAATGTTTTCCCTCAAGACTTTCTCATTTTGCTCTAGAATATAGAACATAAATTACACACAGTCAGACTTCAATTTTGGATTTCGAAGCTGTTGTATCTTTTAAAATGTAATGTTGTTAACATATCGCTATGGACTACAACAATCATCAATTTCTTAAAGCAAAAAGCTCACATACTCGTGGTAGTTGTAGTCCTTAATTATCATTGTTGATTAAATACACAGCGGCTTTAAAAAAACAAAAAAAAAAAAAAAACACATATGACTGGACTGGCTGTGTGCAATTTATGCTCCAGAACAAAAAGTGAAAAGTCCCTTAAAGTAATTTTTTACCACATATCTTATGTTATTCATTAATTTAAAAAGGACATTATAAAAACCCAGAAATGCTAATTGTCCTAAGGGATTTTGGACTACAACCTGGGGGGAAAAAAAATAAAATAAAAATATGAATATGATAAATATAATATGAAGTAGAGTCGTAGTAATGACATTCCGCACAATATATATATATATATATATATATATATATATATATATATATATATACATATATGTATTGTGCGGAATGTCATTACTACCTTTATCCAGTGCTGACTACGTCATATTTTGCACTCTCCTGTATATACTTTATGCCCAATGCTGAAATATTTAGTAGCTATCATTTCAATTGTCTTGGGTGTTTGGACAGTGCCCAAGAGGCTCACTGAGGCTGGTTTATCTAGTGAAATCTCAGATTTCTCTGACTCTCAGATTGTGGCCCTTCATGATTGGCTAGCATTTTATCAGAGGGACCACACCCCAGTTGGTGGGTACCACAGCAGTGTCACTCATCTTAATGAAATATCCACCAAATGTTACTAATTTTAAGTGTTTTGTCTGTAATTTGGACACTGTGCAGAGACTGGGCTGCCCAGAGATGCATTGTGGCAGGTGGAGGCCTTCTTATCACAGGGGTTGAATCAAAAGGCCCAAGCTCAAAGTGAGGGGGAGGGTATGGTGCTCTACAATGAGGTAATTCTCCTATATGTGCCTTCCTATAGAATATCACGCTATCAGTCATTCATGTATTCCATGGACAAAGAAGAGCACAAGTTTTACTTAAAATGTTCTGTAGTGGTGGCAAAGAGACTGGGTTGGTGTTCTCAGAATGCTCTTCTCCCCCTGGATCCGGATATTTCCGGTGTGTGTATTCAACCATCTGATCCTGTGCACTCCCAGAACCAAAACGTGAGAGACAGGGTATCTGCAGGTTTCTGAGAGTTAGATTTAAGACTTTTTAAGACCTTTTTAATACCATGCAGAATGAAATTTAAGACCAATTTTCATATCAACAAATTTGCAAACAATACCACCAATTTCCATCCTTAACACACACTGTTTATTGACATATTGAAAGCGTGAAAGAACAATAAATTGCAAAACCGTGCAAAGACTGACTTATCATTAGGCAGAACATTGACAGCCTACAAAGATTTCAGACAAACTGCACAGCAGTAACATGAGGCATGTACACTACATGCCATGAACCTGAACATTGGGTTTTTACTGTATAGATCTCAGTTCTTTGCCCTTTGTGTCCAACTCTGTCTCAATTTGCTGTAATTCATTTGTTTTTTCTTTATATCGCTTCCTCAGTGTGTTGGATTTTGTAATGAGCTGTGCCATCAAGGTGCCAGCTTTTCCCTCAGCTTCTTCTGCAAGCTGGTCAGCATCCTTCTGCAGGCTTGTAGATACCTGGACCAGAATTCTCTTCTTTTTTTTCCAAGTCCTCGATTTTGTCTTCCAAAGCTTTGCGCTTCTGTGCCTGGACATCAGTGATTTTCATTTTTTTCTGCTGATCAAGGTGCATTCTGTATCTTGATCTAGCAGATGCAGCAGAGGCCAGTAACTCCTTTGAGATAGGAACGTTGAGGAGCCCTCCACAGATGCTGACATAATCGCATATTAGTCGATGACTGACCATTGTTTCCTCCTGCATATTGCAGGTCTCCACTTCTTTGTTGATGGAGAATCCTCTCTCCACTGTTGCCTGCCCATGGGACAGGAGAAGCAGTTTCTTGCAAAAGCTCCATAACTCACAGCGCTGCCCAAGAACTCCATGCAGGAATATATCTAGCCTGGTTTCTGTTGGTTGGTATGAGAATAAGCTCTCATTTTCACTAGATAAAAATTCATTGAACTGCTGGATTATAACATCACCTGCAGAAAACAACAAAATAATATTAATTTAAAATAAAAAAGTATGCATATAAATGTATACATAATATTTACACAAGCCAGTTTTTACATTTAAAAGCATATTTCATAACTTGATTTAATACACTTTGATAGAAATGAACTATTCTTTCCTACCAGCAGAGACACCTCCTGACAACTGTTGGGCTTGCAAAAACCTCTGCACCAGTTTTGTCATACTGCTCTTGCACCAGTCAGGGTCAGACATCATCATGCTGGGGTCCAAACAGGCCACCTGCCTCACTACACAGCTCCCCACCACAATTAGCTGTGTGCCACCAAACTGCTCACGATGCTCTTGTTGCAGCAGTTCTAAAAACTTCCAATTGACATTCGGTCCATCCATAGAAACAGATAGAAGCTTTTGCAAGTCTAGCTGCAGTGCACATTCCTACAAACAAAAGTTAAAAATTAAATGAGATCAAAGTTTGGCATATTGGTATGCCAATATTCCATAGCTGCATTTATTAGAAAAAAAAAAAAAAAACAGTAATATTATTACAATTTAAAACAATGGTTTTCTATTTTAATATACTTCAAAATAAAATTTATTTCTGTGATGGCAAAGCTGAATTTTCAGCATCCTTACTCCAGTCTTCAGTGTCACATGATCCTTTAGTCACATGATTCTAATATGATGATTTGATACTCTGTTATTAATAATGCTGGAATCAGTTGTGCTACTTAATATTTTTTGGAACCTGTGATACTTTTTTTATGATTCATGATTGATAAATAAAAAGTTAAAAAGAACAGCATTTTTTTCAAAATAGAAATCTTTTCTAACAATATAAATCGTTTAATCAAATTAACACATCCTTGCTGAATAATGTATTAATTTCTCTTCCAAAAAAAGAGGGGGAAAAATACAGACCCCAAACTTTTGAACGGTACTGAATACTATTATAAATAAACACGGTTCCTTTTTAACTTTTTATTAATCACAGAATCCAGAAAGTATCACAGGTTATAAAATATATTGCAGCACAACTGTTTCCAACATTAATCAATAATAAATCATCATATTATACTGATTTCTGAAGGATAATGTGACACTGAAGACTGGAGTAATGATGCTGAAAATACAGCTTTGATCACAGGAATAAATTAATTATATAAATATATAATAAATTAATTATTTGTTTCTGTATTTTTGATCAAATAAATGCAGCCTTGATGAGCATTAGAAACTTCTTTCAAAAACATTACAAATATGAATGTCTATATATTTGACCGGTACACACACACACACACACACACACACACACACACACACTACATATCAGAAAAGAATAATTACTGCTAGCTAGAATGCATAAAAATGATTAGTGATGGGTTGGTACTTGCTTTGAAATGGTGAAGCAAATCCTGAGCTGTCCCATGAATTGCGAACCTAGGTATCGTGACTGGACGTGATCTTGTCCCCAATATCGGACGTGCAAGTCCAATTGCTTATTTTTGGACGTTTCATTAAGGCTCTCGTCAAACATTAAAACAAACATTTCCTTGTTAACATCTGCAACGAGGAGCTTGGTTATGTAAGGAGCCAGTCCAAATCTGGCAATGTATGCAGTTTTGTCTTTACCGCACGCAAACGTACAAGCGATTTCAGAGTCTGGAAACATAGTTCGAAAAATGTCCCCGACAGCATCGTTAGCGTTATACGACTGGTGTTTTGTTACCGTATGCAGACACCAGAGTACCTCGACTTTGAGAGTTGCGGTGGAGCCAAATGTTGTTCGGATGTCTGTTGGTGTAGAAACCGCGGTGCTTGAAGCTGATGCAGATTCCGGTGTACGGCATGGAGCAGCGCTCTGTGGTACTGAGGTGGGCGCAACGGAACAGAACTGAGAAATACCTGGTGTTTGCCAACAGGTTTCCGCAGACACTGTGTTCTTCGCACTGCATGTGGGTCTTCAATGCTCTGATCCCCATTGTTCCGAGTTTTAACACTTTCTTGCACAGTATACACCGGACTTCGAAAGCATTGCCACAAACTGGTCTTAACCACGGCGCAAATTTAGGGTTATGTAACCAGTTTTCATTAAATTTACACTTCCCCATGGTTAAAGGTTAACGTGAGAAATTTTCGCCATTTGCTAATATCCAGTCCACGCACCTAGTTAACCCCCCCGTGAACTTTTAATTTGTTAGTTGGTTCCGCCTATTTTTTTTTTCCTGCGTAACAAATAGACGTAATGTTACATGATTTTAAAACGAAAATAAAATAATATTCATGGTGTCGGTTTGATTGCATTTAAGACCTTTGAAACGCGGATTTAAGACATTTAATACTAATTAAGGCCTTATTTTTACATTATGGAATTTAAGACTTTTTAAGGATCCGCGTACACCCTGGAGAGAGTACAAGGACTGTCCCCCTCATACAGACTATTGCCGTGTCACAAAAAGGCTGAACTTCCAGTCTTGGTCACAGTCCAAGAGCTGATCTATCTGTTTTTGACTTCAAAGACTTTTAAATGTGTGGTTTACCCTTTTCAGTACAGCTCAATCGACAGCATTTGTAGCATAATGTTGATTACCACAGATTTTTTTTTCAATCTGTCCCTTCTTTAAAAAAAGCAATAATCTGGGTTACAGTGAGACATTTACAATGGAAGTGAATGGGTGCCAATTTTTAAACATTAAAATACTCTATGCAATATATTACCCTAAACAATGTGTATAAACATGTTATAACATCACTTACAAAGTTGTAGCCATGATGACGTAATGCTCAGTAAACCAGAGTAAAAACAATTATTTAATCAACTTTACAGCTCAAATAATACACAAGTTTTAATAGAACAATTAATGTAAGTGCTTTTATAAAATTATAAGCTCCATGTTTCTGTCTCCATGATTTGGCCCCATACTTTTCCATTTTTATTTCCCCACTGTCTTCTGAAAATTGTATTTAATTGTTTTAAAGAAATAGAGGGATGAGTTGAAATAATGATTCTCTTGTGGTAATTAATGCCACAAGTGCCATCGATTTAGGTTAGAATAACCCAAAACTGAAAATTCTCTCATTTGTTTTTACACTTATGCCATCCCAGATGTGTATGACAATCTTTCATCTGTTGAACTCAAATGAAGATTTTTAGAAGAATTTCTCAGCTAAAGGAGTAATCCATAAGACTCCAGTGGTTAAACCAGTGGCTTCAGAAGCAAAATCATTGGCGTGGGTAAGAAAAAGATCCATTTTTGGGGTATTTCTCAATTTTAAGAAAGCAGAGAATGGACTTGCATTCTTATGATGACTGGTTGAATTGAGAAAACGCTTGAGGAAAAAACAATGATAAATGTCCTTTGTCTGCCACCATGGTACAGGGTTCTTGCCCAAAAGTCACCATTCGACACATCCGGGTTATTTTCTGCATACTAGATACTTGCGTTCTTGAGGACTGGAATAGAACATTGGCAGTGGATGATGACGTACGAGTCAAGAACTTAAGAATGCACATTGAGAAACTTTGAGTCCTTTTACAATAAATCACCACTTTTAATTTCTTGTGTTTTTGGTGATTCAAATTCTTCGTGCATATTGTCCCCTACTGGCCAGAGAGAAGAATTTCAAGCAAAAAATAAACAACTTAAATATTGATCTGTTTCTCACCCACACATGGCATGTCTGAACACATGGATTTAACTACTTGAGTCATATGGATTACTTCTTTTATCCCTTTATGTGCTTTTGGATATTCAGAAATGTCGGCACCCATTCACTTGCATTGTATGGACCTACAGAGCTGAAATATTCTTCTAAAAATCATAATTTGTGTTCTGCTGCAGAAGTCAGACACATTTGGGATGACATGAGGTTGAGTAAACTATGAGAATTTTCATTTTTGGTTGAACAATCCCTTTAACTTGTATTGGACCCAGTATATTCCTTGAATGTTATCATGATGTAGGTTATGGTTTATGGAACTGGCTGATGCTGCTGGTTAATTATATAGTTATGTTTCAAATTATTTTCATGTTTTCACCACTAATTACTCAGCAATTTTAAATACATTACTTATGCCATAAAAATGATGAACAATTTTATAGATTTTTCCATTTGCCATTTATGTAAAGTTGTCCTCCCTTTCTTGAAAAGAATACTAGAGGCGGCGACAGGCTAAATATCTGAGCATACAGATACCATACAATATGCAGAAAAGATTAAACCGAGACAAAAGTTTAGGTTTGTCACATAGACAAAAAGCACAACCTGCATTAAGTACAAAACAGTTGTAGTGGTCAAAAATATTATACATTTATCTGTACAATTTAAACATTTAAATGGAATGTATCCTTTGGTGATCAGAAATGAATAACTCATGATTATGATACAATTGCGAAAAGAACAGGCTACAAATTATGTTATGCATAGTAAGCATATCATAGTTCTGCACTTAAACCCCTGTGTGGCTTAATATAATCACAAGGAACGATTTTTAGATTTCATGTCAGAACATTTTGAAGGGTTTCACAATTGTTAGTATTATGTAAACGCAATGGATCGGTTAAAATAAAGTTGCTGAATATGGAGGTTAATGGATGATTACGTGAGTCACATAGCTAATCATACAACACAACAAAAATGCAATCACAGCAAAGTAAATGTTTTGATCCCTTGTAGTGCTTTGATTTGAACTACAGAAAAAGTGAAATTTCTTGTGTATACTTTTCCAGAGAAGTAAATATTAGTTCAAAACTGAAAGGCAAAATGCTGCAAAGTACAATTAAGGCTTCACACTATTGGCTACCCTTGAAATTTCCCTTCATGTCCAGCAGCATTCAATAAAAAATAATTGCTGGAATAATTGGGGGAAACATTTCTTCTCAAATTTCCTTGAAATGCTAAAACAAAAGAGGGGCTGCATAAACCTCTGGTATTTAAACCACAGGTTTAAATCAAAATGTTGAACAACAGTCGAGGGGTGGTGACGACATGATTGCATGTGAGAATCATGTGCTGGCATGTCCAAGTCCAATGGAAAATGTGAAGAAACAATTAAATCATTCTCCAAGTAGCACAGTTAGCCGTCTCTAAAACCTCTATGGTCTCATCAGAGACACTTGTACTTTAAAAGTGGTAAATGACTGTTGCTTTTCTGTATTATTTCAGTCTGGATACAAGGTGAACTTAGATCTACAATATTAATTTGCATCTGAATTCCACAATTGTAATATAGATCCTCAACACAATAGTTTGGTTCTAAAAATTACTGCTAGAAAAAACACATTGGTATGGTTGTATTTTTTCCTTTGACAAGAATGGAATGGTTTTGTTCAAGGGCTCTTCCTCTCGGTCTCACTCCATTTCTCCATCTTCCTTGGTTAGTGCTAGGCCCAGCTGGCAGGTTCATGCTCAGCTTGGCTGGTGCCCGTCTTTCATGCTCTAGTGTGTTAGGACATACCACCCAATGTCAGCACGTCAAAGCAGATGTTGCATACGCGTACAGGTTTGTTCAGGTCAAATTTGATGATGGGGATCTCTTTTATAGAGCACTTATAGCAGAGAAGACGCCCACAATGGCGGCTATGAGAGAAATCAAATAAAGAACAATAAAGAATGGAGTTATTGGGTGGCATGATGAGGGAAGGTGACGTGCAATAAACTTAAAGGGATAGTTCACCCAAAAATGAAAAATCTCTCATGATTTACTCAACCTCCTGGCATCCCAGATGTGTATGACCTTCTTCAGCAGAACAAAAATTATGATTTTTAGAAGAATATTTCAGCTCTGTAGGTCCACACAATACAAGTGAATGGGTGCCAAAATGTTGAAGCTCCAAAATCCACAAAAAGGGAGCAAAAATAATCCATACGACTCCCGTGGTTAAATCCATGTGTTCAGACATAATATGATGGTGTGGGTGAGAAACAGAACAATATTCAAGTCATTTTTTATCATAAATTCTCCTCCCTGCCCAGTAGAGAGTGATATGCACCAAAAACAGAAGGAGAAAGTGAAAGCGAAGGAAAAGGATGTAAATATTGATCGGTTTCTCACCCACACCTATCATATTGCTTCGGAAGATGTGGATTTAACTACCAGAGTTGTCTGGAGTACTTTGGTGGATTCTGGAACTTCAAAAGTTTGGCACCCATTCACTTGCATTCTATGGACCTACAGAGCTGAGAAATTCTTCTAAAAATCTTTTTTGTGTTCAGCAGAAGAAAGAAATTAATGCACATCTGGGATAACATGAGAGTGAGTAAATGAGAGAATTTTCCTTTTTGGGTGAACCAACCCTTCAATCAGTTAGACCCCGTTTACACCAGGTAATAAAACTGCTGTCATTGAGTGAGATGCACCACAGTTAACAGCGTGGTCATGTGAGAACTTGCGTCATTTTTTGCACTACACAATGATAATTCTCACCTGAACGAGCTTCTCTTATAGCACTTATAAAGACGAAAAGGATTTTACATTGAAAAAGATCTTAAATTTGGGGTTGTTTCTCACCAAAACATCAACATATCATATGCCTGCGGAAGACATGGAATATGATGCACAAGCTGCATAGACTATTTTTAAGACATTTTTGGGTCCTTTTAAAGTTTTAAAGAGAGTTACTATAACTGCCATTGTACTGAGAGATGGACAAGGATATGCATTAAAGGTGCACTCAGTAACTTTTTGCTTGTCATCTTGGATTTACAGTGACACTAGTGGTGTGGATGCAGCATCATTCAAAATCAATAGTTTTCGGTTACAGAAGCCATTGTAGAAATTCACTATTCACAATCATCCATGGTTAATTTAATCCAAAAGTGAAAGTGTCCAATTACAAGATGGTTACTGAGATTAAGCAAGTAGTATCCAGCTGGTCACGTGATTCTAAAATGGCTGCCCCCATGAGAATGCCCCTGCCCAATGTAGAATAGAACAGCTTTTATAAGGTTACTGATATGACTAGAGTCCTCATCTCATGTGAATGCTCATGAATTTATAAATATGTTTCAAATAACAATTAATTTCTTTGAGTAAAAAGTTTTTATAATGGAAAAAATTTTAAAAAAAAATGAGGGAAGAGTCAATTAAGACAGAATTCTGGGTGAACTATTCCTGTAATACCAGGTCTAAATGGGATCTTAGATAATGTAATTCCAAAAAGCTTTTCCAAATATAAGTGTATTGCTCAACCACTGTACTGATTTAAGTTGGCTTCATACCAGTGATGTTTTCTAGTGGTGACTCCAAATTTGGTCATACATTCATAGCAGTTTGATCCATCACACCATGGGGGCTCTTTGGACAGCATATCTGCATAGTTTAAAACATTACACATTAAGACTTCTCTTGAACAAAAATGAAACACAATTTCACATACATTATTCTGTCCTATTGGGTATTGCTCTATATACCCCCCCCCCCCCCACCCCCACACCACACCACACACACACACACACACACACACACACACACAGGTATTTTTATTTATTGTATTATATTTTATCTTGTTGTTGTATCCTCTTTGCACTGGCTCATTCAGATGCTGATACTGACATGTCTAAGAAACATGAAGCCTGTAGCTCTCACCTAGCAGACGGAACAGAAGCTGCTTGGTGGCAACTTGATAGTTGAAGATGTTGATTGCCTGATTGTTAGTGACGCCCAGTCGAGCTCCAGCCCTCACTATGGCACGACACAGGTTGGCGTTACCTTTCATATAGGCCAACAGAAGGACTGCAGGGGGAATCATTGCATCACATGAAAACATCACACACAAGAACAACACAAAAGCTATCAATGATACTATTCCCTTCAACCAAAATTTACAATCTAGCAGGCTATGCTCTACCAACCGGTGTTCCCATCGTTGTCAGGTTTATCCAAGGGATATTCAGGCATGCACTCCAAAAACAGCTCAAAGATGGCTGCTGCGTTCTCCTTCCCATACTGGCCTAGGACATGCATTGGAGATTGGCCTCTAAAGATAGATAAATCAGGGGAAAACTATTAATATCCAACATCATTCCAAGACTTTTCAACAGATATTAGTGAAACAGTAGTGAAAAGCGTAATAAAATATCGGACCTTATTCATGAAACAAAGAGCACAAATTCCTATGTATATCGCTTGTAAAACCATTGCATAAATTGTTGCAATCAACTGAATGCAACAATTTATCTAAAATGGATATATGAACGATTGACACAGAAATTAATTCTTATGTTTCATTAGTTTAAATGTAGAGTGAAACTGGAATATTCTGGACCTGAGATTGTAGGACTCTGCATCTATGTTGGACTCGGTGAGTAGAGCACGCACATTATTCAGACGTCCCTGCATCACTGTCAGGTGAAGAGCTAGTAGACAAATAAATTATATTCACTAAATGATAAAAACTGAGCCTTTTCACTCTAAATCTGAGTTTAGCACAATAGCCTACCATTGTTTCCATTCTCATCTACAGCAGCAAAGTCAACGCCATTCTCTATCAGGACAGAACAGATTGTGGAAATATCCTGCTGTGCAGCAAGATGCAACGCAGTCTGACGATGTTTGGTCAGCTCGTTTACTTTAGCACCAGCTAGGAGCTAAAACAGGAAGAAATACATTAAAATACACAAATAAGTTTCGGCACAAATGACTTAAAATAAAATTACTGCCAACAAACTTCTGTCTGCAGCATAACATGTTGAATCATCAAGGACAGAGTTCAAATCAAGAGTGCAGAACTTACACAATATTTTTCAAGTTCTCATGAGCTATTTCATATCTAATCTAGGTGACACTTGTGGCACAGAGACCTAAATAGTTATAAAACAGGCAGCCAAGCTCAAGTCAAGATTACTGTAAGAGGCAACTGTTCAGATAATGAATGAGAACTGTACACAGATCCATAAACTCAATCTGAAATCATTACCATCCATGTGGCTATATTGTTCCCTTTACTAAACAATCCCTACTACTTTTTGTCTTCTTTACCAGGTTTCTGACGATGATCTCAGATCCTGCCTGCACTGCCAGGTGTAGAGGTGTGAGTTTGGCACTATCCTGCACTCTGGAGTTCACGTTGGCCTGTACACTAATGAGAAAGAGCACACTCTCTATGTCAGAGTTCTGCACGGCCAAATGCAGGAAGTTGCGACCTTTGTTGTCCACCTAAAGGAAGAGTGAGAGAAAGAGTGAGCAAATAGAGGGAGAGGACTGTCTGAAGAGAGGAGTGATGAAGCATAATGGCTGTGTAATAGGAAACATGACACTCTCATGCCATCCCAGATGTGTACGACTTTCTTCTACAGAACACAAACAATGATTTTTAGAAGAATATCTCAGCTCTGTAAGTCCATAAAATGCATGTAAATGGTGATCAGACCTTTGTGGATCCAAAAAAAAAAACCACATAGAAAATGAAACATAGAAGTAATTCACTAGACTCCAGTGGTTAAATTCATGTCTTCTGAAGTGATATAATAGGTGTGGGTGAGAAACAGAACAATATTTAAATAATTTTTTACTCTCAATCTCCACTTTAACTTTCAGATGTGGAAGTGAAACTAAACAGGCACCACATGTGACATTTTGGAAAATTATGGCTGTGATTTTTGAGGCTTCAAAAATCAGATCACCATTAACTTGCATTTTAAGGGCCTACTGAGCGGAGATATTTTTCTTCAAATGTGTTCTGGTGAAGGAAGGAAGTCAATCACATCCGAGATGGCATGAGGGTGAGTAAATGATGAGAATTAAACTTTTTTTTTTTTTTTTTTTTTTTTTAAATCTCCACTTTCACTTTTACATCTGAAGGTCACATGTGGTGTCTGTTTAGTTTCACTTTCACATCTGGTGCTTGAGGTTGTTCTGAATAAGTTCTACCCCTTGCGCCGCACCTCTTTTAATGCACTTAGACTTAATTTAGACCCTAGAAGACATAACAGGGATAGTGGGGTGGGTAGATGAGCTGGCCCATCAGTAGAACAGCAACTGACGGCGGGGGCAGAGGAGAGCAGAAGTGGAGAGGGGTTCTGGCACCGTGTGCCTCTGGATTGGGTCCCCCCCTGCTTCCGAAGCCCCACTCCCCCCTATCTCCTAGGATTAATATGCTCCTCGGCCCCGGTGAGGGCTGGAGCAGCCAGAGGAAAGATCTGTTGAGCTTGACCCAACCCAACCAATCCCCTCGTATAACCAGGACACAATACTTTAATTACAACAATTCATACTATACCAATCCTGCTGATTTCAACATTCAAATACAAAACACTCAATCACACACACAAACTTACACGCATGATATTGTCCATTCTAGCGCACATACATACACACACACGCACACACATAGCCTTCCTTCTCTACCCTCATGGTAATTTATCCCAAAAAATCCCTTTTTTTTTTTTTTGTTTGTCCTGTCAATTACTGTTCTTATTTGTTTCATGTTGAATGTGTGATACATACTCTCTCTATATATATATATATTTTTTTTATAATATCAAATAATCATTGTATACGGTACGTTTTATGTCTTTTACACTTTGTTTGGGTTTTGTATTGTGTGTAAGGTTTTGCAAAAAAAAAAAAAAAAAAAAAAGACACTTAAAACAGCACAAAGGACTTACCTTAATAAAAAAAAAAAAAAAAAGTTAAAGTTTAAGTGGAAATGTAGAGTAAAAAATGGGTAAATATTGTACTGTTTCTAACCCACTATTATATCGCTTATTGATTCTTATGTATTACTTTTATGTTTCCTTGATTTTTGGAGCTACAAAAGGTCTGATCACCTTTTACTTGCATTGTGAGGACCTACAGAGATATTACTCTAAAAATCTTTCTGTTCTACAAAAAAAAAAAAAGTCATAAACATCTGAGATGGTATGAGGGTCATAAAATTATGAGAATTTTCATTTTTGGGCGAACTCTCTCTTTAAACTCAGCCACGTTCATGCATGAAACCATTCCACCACTATGAGATATATATAGATATATATATATATATATATATATAGATATATATATATATATATATATATATATATATATATATATATATATATATATATATATATATATATTTATTTTACACATTAACATGTTTTATACAGTACATATTGCTACAGTACCATTCACATTCCACCACAAAAATTGCCTTAAAACTCTCCAGTTAACCAATTTTAACCGGCTGTAACACAAATATAGTAAGATTCTACCAAAAAAAAAAGTAAACTTTCACCACAAAATATTTGTAGTAACTCATGATGTCACACAGGCCTACATGAAAAGGGTGTTTAGGAATTGCATCAGCTTCTTCATAATATTTTTAAAGGCTCAAACTCTTTGACAGCAGACTTCTTGCATCAAAGTGTCCTATCTTTTGTGTAGCATAGCATCAATATGGAATTTTTCCAGCAATGATACAATCCATTAAGCCAGCTAATTTTGCAGAGCTGATTTTCCGGCAGTTTCCTAAAACTATATAGTTTGTCAAATTCTGTATGTGTGAAAGTGCCTTTTATCCATCTCAAACATGAACATGCACACACACACACACCTGTTCGGCAGCACCAGGCTCTCTACTGAGGATGGCTTCGGCAGCCTTGTTGTTCTTGTGGGTCATGGCACAGGCAAAAGGCGTCATGCCTTGTCTGTCACGGATGTTCAGGCGGATCTCAGGGTGGGAGATGAGCAACTGGATAATGACGCTGTGCTGGTTGCTGATGGCGATGTGGATGGGAGCACGGCCCTCTGAATCCTGCATCCATAAATATAGGCATTGCAGTTGTCAGAGCAATTTAATCAGTGTGCATATGGAACATATTTACATAAATACAATAGCAGCGGTTAGATTATTCTGGAGTCAATGATGGCCCAGAATGGGTCATTTATACATATAAATCAATGCTTTCTTTCATCTAAAAGACAAAAAGAAACTATATTGCCATACGAAGGCAAAACAGTATAACAGTAGTGAATGTATAAATCTGTTCATGATTCATCTGTATGGACCTGTGAGTTCACATTAGCTCCAAACTCCAAAAGGCATTGTGCAACCGCCTCCAGACCCCAGCACGCAGCCATATGCAGCGGGCTATGTCCGTCTCTCGCCTCCTCATCTCCCTCACCGTTAGGGCCAGGCCTCCTGGGGCTGTTCACATCACAGCCACTAAAAGACAATCACATTGCGTAAGGCCACTGGGTCATCATATACTGTAAATTTCTGATCACAATGACAAGATAAATGAGAGCAATGATGAAGAATGATGGCACCAATTCATAATTATATTTCAGGAGATATAATTGAATCTCTTACATGTCCCTTACAATAAAGCAAGAGGACTGGCTCCCCAACCTTTTCCCTCCACAGAGTTTTTTCCCCTTGCCATAGTTGCCTTTGGCTTGGTCACTTGGGGCTTAAAAATAATAAGGAATGATTTTTTAATAAAGCTGTTCACTGGGGACAATCAAGGCCGAAACATACTCTACGAAAGTACAGATGCGAGCAGTCCTATTAAACATGCTTAACGTGCGTTCTTGCGTTACCATGGTGGGAACAAACCTCAGTACCCAAGGGGGAAACAGAGTTACCTTCAAACATATGTGCAATTAAACAGGATAGGTGTTATTATTGGTAATTTGTTATGATTATATTGACTTTAACTTACATGCTCAGCAACATTCACTTCAAACTGTTGCTCTACCATAACAGTAGTTTGCATGAAAGAGAAAACTCACTGTAGATGTGAACAGTTCGCACTATTCTTGCAATAGCACCACTTGTGTGAATGATGAGAGTGCAATGCAGACATGCACAGTGTTGTGAACTGCGGTTGGACACATTTTTGGAATGCTAGAGTCATCTGCGTTCACATATTGCGTAGAGTTGGTTTACGCCTTAAGACATTATGTGTGTTAAAAGTGCTGTACAAATACATTTTAAATGGAAAAATTTTAAAGAACGAGACTCTGAATTTGTACAAATTTTACAATAGACAGTATGGCAATGAATCTAAATTACAAGCATCACCAGTAAATTATCTTTTTAAATGAGGGTCAAAATGACATGATTGTAATGAAAATATGAATCTAATGGCATGTCATGCATTTTTTAAACATTAATCCTGCTCATCATAAGCATGGGAAAGGAGAGAAGTGCAAACCTGCATATAAGGAAGCAGGAGGTGACCTCATTGTTTTCATCGATGGCTCTGTGAAGAAGCGTCTGTTGACAGCCTCCAGGCCCTGAACTCCAACATGTTGCATCACAACCATGCCTGACCTAATCCAAACAAACAAGTCAATTTACCAGCATGACTAAATCAATAATGTGTTTAAGACCAAATGGACAAATAAGAAGAAAAACAAGTTAAAATCTTAGCATGATGAGAAATAGTTCCTAAATTAAGTAAATTAATGAGTAAAAACTATTTACTCATGACTGGGAAACAATCGATCCATTCAAAATGCAGTTGTTACCAGTGTGGATGCAATGTCCTCTAAACCTTTCTCCAGAGCTAGCCAGAGTGGAGGATCACCCTTCTCATCCACCACTGACATGTCGGCTCCTCTTGTGCAGATGGCATCCACCACCAGCGGGAGCTTGTTACTGATGGCCAACTGCAGGGCCGTCTGCCCCTCCTGCGTCCTGGAAAAAAGAATGAGGGATTTGAGGTATGAGGATTTGGTTTTCATTACTTACATTTGTTTGCCCATTTTGTGACCAATACTAAAAAGGACAATAGAAAAGTTGAAAGTTAATATGAGAAATTCAAAATCCACAGTCATGGATTATGCATGGGGAGACTTCATAAACAAATGCTTGTTTTATTCTATGACATGATTTTTAGGGGTGTGGCCTTTTATGTGAAGTTTGACAGGCAAAGAAATCAAGACTTTATGCAGCTAGACCAGACTCAAAAATGTATTAGCTGCATAAAGACTACAGTTCAACATGTCAACAGCATGTGCACTCACTGCTGTGCTATGGCTATGAAATTACAAACTTTAATAACATTTCTAACAATACAACAGATACTGGTGCATATAGTACCTGATGTTGATGTCAGCTTGGTGTTCCAGAAGAAAGAGGGCGCTCTTGCTGTCCTGTCTCTTGATGGCCATGTGCAGCAGAGTCTGTCCATCAGACATGGTGTCATTAATGGCTGCTCCAGACCCCAGGAGCTGTGCGGCAATAACGTGCATACCTGGTAATGCAATCAAGATGAAAGAATAAACATACACTACCGTTCAAAAGTTTGGGGTCACTTACTCATTCTTTATTTATTTATTTATTTCACATTTTAGAATAATAGTAGTCAGCAAAACTATGGAATAATAGAAATGGAAATATGGGAATTATTTTGTGACCAAAAAAATCCAAAATAAATCCAAAACTATGTAATATTTTAGCATCTTCAAAGTAGTCACCCTTTGCCTAGATTTTGCAGACATGTACTCGTGACATTTTCTCAACCAACTTCTTGAGGAATCACCCCGGGATGCTTTTTAAACAGTATTGAAGGAGTTCCCATCTATGTTGGGCACTTATTGGCTTCTTTTCTTCATATTTTGATCCAAGTCATCCATTTCAAAAACTTTTTTTTTTTTAGGAAATTTTAGATTTGTAATTAAATAAATGTATATGTTTTGGCAGAATAATATTTTGTCTACAAAGTTAATTTCAAACTTTTAAGCATACACCTTCAGATCAAAAGATTTTTAAGATCATGAGAAACATTTCAGACAAGTGACCCCAAACTTTTGAACGGTAGTGTAACTGTCATTATTAAATGGTTCTTAGAGATACTAGCTTTCGACTGGTCGATTAGGGAGTTCTGAAATCAAATATTTTTGTACAGCCCTCTGTATCATTTTCCTTCACTTTCATGCCGTTATTCAGAAAAAGTCACAAGTACTCTAACAGGTAAGACACATGCTGCAGTGCTCCTCAAATTTCACTATTAAACAAATTTTAGAACAGTTCTGATTCTTTTTTCTCAATCTCAGAAAAGTTAGTCTCAGAACAAAACAAAGAAAAGATTAAAGTTAATATGGCAATTGTGCTCCACTACAGAATGTTATTAATAAACTGCATCATTAAGAATTTGCTTTGAATCGGGGTCCTGATCTCCCTGTCTGGGTTTCTTTTGCAATAACAAAAATCATTTGAATTGACTGCATGAGCAGAAAAGTCAGTAAAAATGATTAGCGTTGCTTCAGTGAAGGAAACTCACCAGTCCAGAGTGCAAGACCCAGGACAGTCTGATCCATTGAGTCTTTAAGACTGAAGTCTGGGATGATCTGCAGGTTGGTGGTGGCATGTAGTGCATTGGCTGTGGAAGATGGAAGAAAAGTGAAGTTATGAGTAGCAAGGGAAAGTATGTCTGAACAAGTTCAAGTTACCCCATTTTAATTCAAATATCCTTCATCATCTATGTATTCACAACTCCTCATTCCTCACCTTTCTGCTCTAGTATAACAGACACCACATCTGGGTGGTTGTGAACAATGGCCAGGTGGAGTGGGCTCTGTAGGGAGATGCCCTGGCTCCTCTCACCTCCATCAGGCAGGGCGCAGTGGGTCTGCAGGTTAGGGTTTGCCCCCTGCTGGAGCAACTCTGCCGTCAACCCCGCCAGCCCACAGCGGCATGCTGTATGGAGCGGGGTTTCACCCTAAATGTACAAATTATGACAAGAAATCAGAAAATTGTTAAAGAGAAAAATAATTTGACATTAACTTCTTCAGCTTGCCTGCAGTTAACACCAAAATTGAAAATTTGACCGTAGAAACATACAGTGGATTACATGCAAAAAATGTATTTAATTTGACAGAAAACCCCCCAAATAATAAAAAGTTTCCAATAATTTAATAAAAATTATTTTTTTTAACTGTATATGGTTTACAATCTTATGATGAACACACATACACACGCACAGACACATATACACTATGTGGCCAAAAGTTGACGACATATGTGCTTGATGAACCTTCAATTTCAAAACCATAGCATCAATTTCCTTTGGTGCAATAACAAATTCCACTCATCTGGGAAGGCTTTCCACTATACTATATGTAGTGACATGGCTGCAGGGATTTGCTCCCATTCAGACACAAGTGCATCACTCAGGTCCGGACCATATTGGTCAATGGGGCCTGGCTTTCAGTTGGCATTCCAATTCAACCCAAAGGTGTTCAGTGGGGTTCAGGTCTGGGCTTTGTGCAGGCCAGTCATTTTCTTCCACATCAGACAGAGTAAGCCATTTCTTTATTGACTTTACTTTGTGCACAGGGGCATTTTCATGCTGAAATAGAAAAGGGCTCTCCCCAAACTCTTGCCATAATGTTGGAAGCACCGAATGCACTAGAATTCCATTGTTTGGAGTAGAATTATGATTTATCTTCACTGGTATTAACTGAGTAACCAAACTCTTTAATTAGAAGGGGGTGTCCACATAGTTTTGGTCATATAGTGTGTGTATCTGGACAGCAATTTAATTATTTAACCAAGCAAGCTCACAGACAAGTGAAAATGGCTCATTTTGAAGAAATTACCTAGGGTAAGAGCTGAAATTGAGTTTATGGCTATTTGGGGCTTAAAAAAGCACTTATTGGAGCAGATATGATACATCTGTCTTTGTAGTATTACAAAGATCATATTTCACATTGCGACTCTTTTGATATAATTCAACTGTGGTATTAGGGCAACAAAATATACTATACAGTCATACATGACTTGCCCATTTAAGTGCTGTGTGAAAAACATATTTCTACATCATTTCAAGCTTTATTTTACGTAAAATAAATGCAAAAGTGATGGAATTATATGAAAAGTGCAGATACTAAGATTTCAAATGGTTCCACATATTAGTGAATACTGTGTGTACTCGGCAACTTTTAAAATTGAAGTGCACACTTCTGGCCCTGCCCACGATAAGAAAGACAAATCATGTCTAATTGGTCTCATTTATTTTAAAAGCATCAATTTATCATTGTCATTTATCATTCAATTATTGTAGACAAATTTAAATTGTATCTACTTGTGAATTTCTTTACAAAAGGGAAATGTGGACGGCTAGTGAAGGAAAAGCAGAAAGCAAGGGCTCAGCATACATGGGAACTCCTTAAATTCTGTTTAGAATGCATCCCACTTGGATACCAGTTGGTTGAAAGAATGCCCAGAGGAGGCAGAGCTATTAAATAAGAAAATTGTGGCTACTTTGAATATGCCAAAATACTGTACAAGACAGGATAAATTTGCTTTACAAAATTTGTTCACTACATAATTCTCATACTTTTGAGTTATTTCACAGTTTTTGATTATTATTAGCATTACTATTTCCTAATATTTTGAATAAAGAGTAAAGAATGAGTAGGTGTGTCCAAAATTTTGCCTAAGTTGACAGACTCACCCATTTGTTGGTGTGATTAACTTGAGCTCCATGTGTGGCCAGGAAGATAGTGGCTGCTTCACTTCCTGCGATAGCTGCTCTCTGCATAAGGCAGTTCCCTGTGGAGAAGATGGCATTAAGACAAATTAAGAACTGGAATAAGTCTCTACAGAGATGCTGTTTAAAGAGATTGTTTTTGTACCGTTGGAATCTGGTGCATCAGGATTGCTCCCTCTCTGTATGAGCTGTGCTGCAAGGCTGTTCTCCTCAAATGAGGTTCCATTTACAACAGGGACCTCATCCTCAAAGGGGTTCACGGAGGGGTCAGAGGCCACAGTGATATATTGCAAGGCCAGCCACAGTGCAGTACTGCCTTCATGATCCTTCAGCTCCAGGTCAAGCCTAATCAGGAAAGGGAGGGATTACAGGGTTAAACAAGGGAAACAGATACAGGATTAGACAGGACACTCGCATACATGCATTCAATATGGCGCTGTAAGAATGAAAGTCTTAACAGCCAGTCACCTTTTTAATAAGGACATCACCTGTCTATTTACTTGAGAGTGCAAGTACATTAGTTGAAACACAACTTATGATAATATTGTTGTCTGATTTTATTGCCGATTGAAAATATCGTAATCTTAACTAACCATTTTTGGAGACTTAAAGGGATAGTTCACCCAAAACTATCATAATCATTTACTGACCCCTCATGCCATCCCAGATCTGTATGACTTTATTTCTTCATACAATGCAAGTGAATGGCGATCAGCAATTCCACAAATCACAAATCCGCAGCATAAAACTAATCCATCCGACTCCAGTGGTTAAATTCGTCTTCTGAAGTGATATAATAGAGAAACAGAAAAATATTTAAATCATTTTTTACTCTCAATCTCCACTTTAACTTTCAGATGTGGAAGTGAAACTAAACAGGCACCACATGTGACATTTTGGAAAATTATGGCTGTGATTGAGGTTTCAAAAATCAGATCACCATTAACTTGCATTTTAAGGGCCTACTGAGCGGAGATATTTTTCTTCAAATGTGTTCTGGTGAAGGAAGAAAGTCAAACACATCCGAGATGGCATGAGGGTGAGTAAATGATGAGAATTAAACTTTTTGGGTGAACTAACCCTTTAAGTCTTTTGCCATTTAAGTAGACAGGAGATGTACAATATGCTGTAAGTTGTAGCTTGTACGACTAGACAATAGCTGCACAGAGACATCGCAAATATGAACACAGAGTGACCGGACTTGCATTAAATGGTCATTGCAACTGCACAGTACACCATCCAAAAGTACTATTGTGAGACACATTGTATATCAACAGTAGTATGCTACATTGTTTTCAATACCTCATTACATTACATGATTCATTCAGAGAGCAGTGCCCAGTTGTCACTTTGCTTTTTTAATCCAACTCTTTACATTCCTAACAAATAATGAGTCAAGACAGATTTGTTCAAAATCAGAGTTGATATCACTTCCAGTTCTTTTTCTCAAGTAAATGGAAGGTCAAATCAAGAGCACTTCATTGCGGGGATGCTCTGTTATCGGCCGATATTCACATCCTAGGACTCGTTCAGTGATTTGGCCGATCGCATAAACCGATCCCTCATGCTGCAAAAGATGCGTGGCTCGTTTAAGACTTAAACAACACTGTCATGGCATCATGGACTTGCAGTGTGTGGAATACTGGCATAGTGTTTTTAGACAGCAAACTTGATTCAGCAGTCAAGAACGATGCAGTAGGAGAGGTATGGCAAATATGAAACATTTGTGTTCTGTACTGTTAATGTGGTGTTTCACACGAGACAAGGCAAAGGGAAAACAGCGTGAGCTGTGAAATGGTCCCTACAACAGTTCATGGTGGCAGCTTCTCAGTCGGGAACAGGCATCTCAGTAATAACACGAGTAACAAGATCTAAAGTCGGTATGAAAATTCATCCTATCTATTTTCTAGATGCATGTTATTGATATTATTGTGAATGATTCATCCATGCATTTGTTTTGTTTTAAAAAAAAAAGGTGACCATGTAATCTTTAATCAAAATGTAAGAACTCGATCTTCCAATGAAACGACAGAATTCTTTCTAATGAAGTATGCAGGACTTCTCCAATCATTTAGTCCACTTAAACCCCGCCCCTTTCTTATAAATACCACAACCATGCATAGAGTTGAACGAAGTGTAAATCGCATGTTAGTGAAGATGGCATAGTGTACTTTCTTCTGTTTTCCTTCAAAACTATCGTTCCTTAACCAAACTTCCTTGGTCAGCTGGTTTGAATTTAAATTTAGAATGAAAGAGGAATAATGCATTTGCAGTTGTGTTTCTCGAGAGGTGATCACCAATTAATACAATGCTTCAGATGTCTCTGAAGTTTATTTATATTTTGGAATGCAGTTATCTTGGGATGCCCAGCATGAGTTGGTGTATTTTCCCTTTATATTAAGTGTTTTGTGATTCAAAATGTTCAAATATGGTTATATTTAACTCACTAAGTTTTCAACGGCTACAGGCTCTTTGCAAGCAAATACTGCAATGTGCTTGTGCGTTTATGTTGACAGTTTGATAATAAATGTGTCGAGATCGCTGCTCAATTTCATCAATATCTGGCTCTTACTCGAGCAGCACGATGGTAGTGGTGTGTGTCCACTGCAAACTATCATTCAGATCTGCCTCTGTTCCGCTAAACTCAAATCCCACGATACATTTTTTCTTGTTCAATAAGCCATTTCAAATATGTCACCATGCGGAAGTCGGTCAAAACTTCCGTTTCATGCAGACTTTAAATATCTCCCGATTAAATGGCATTAATAATATTAGCAGATAGTGTGTGTGTTCACCTCATTAATGTTCAAGCACCAACAATTTAAAAACGAACTATTAATACAATCATCCATCTAAATGAAGGCAGGGAGGACATTTATAAATATCATATTTCTTTATACAATATTAAGATACCATAATGTATTAATTTTAAAGCAAATATCAAATAGAAATAAAATAAGGAATAAGAATTAGATGAAATAATGACAATGAATAAATAACCAAAACACATTACATTAAGTTTAATTGCTCCAATGGGTTATCAGTTTGACAAAGTTTTTTTTATAGGGCCATCTATCTTAATATTTTGAATATTTTGTTAGCCTATACTTGTTTTAGTCTCATTAAAAAAAAAATATTTTTTTTAATAAGCCTTTTAAACTTTTTTTGTCAAAAAAAAAGTGTGTTCAAAGTGATATAACTGGAAAAGAGGAAAGAGGAAAATTCAATTAATAGTGACGCTGTGCAGAAAGCTTACATCTAGCCAGTTATGACAGAGATCCAGATAAAAGACTAAATTATCGGTATCTGCAAATCAGCTGACAAGAAGATCGGTGATTGGTGTTACATGCATCACATTTTGGCATATGTAGTAGTTTATTCCAGGCATTCCATGCATCAAGAAAAAAAATGCACACTGCATACAATGAACATCCTGCTGAAATAGTACAAGTGGCATACCTAGTATGCTAATCGAACCATAGCCTTTATCAGTGATTTCAGGTCAATTATTTTTTAATAATTGAATACATGTTTGATTTTTCTTACTGTTTGCATTGCAGCAGCTGGTTAAAGACTGGCTCATTTCCAGACACCACAGCCTCATGTAATGGCGTTCTAAGAATTGGAATATAAAAATAAAATCAATTTATGAAAGGCACTCTACCAAAAAAAAATGCAAAACAAACCTTTCACATAAATTTTGTTTGAACTTGTTTGCTTACCGTCCTTTGCTGTTTTGCATGTTTAGGTTGGCACCAGCTTTGAGCAGAGCCTCAGCAATGTGGGCCATGCCAGCCATAACCTCACCACTGTGTTTCTTAGGGCTAAATGAACAGACCAGGTGCAGAGGCGTCTCTACTGCCCCCACTGTGGCAGCGTTCACCTGCGCAGAGTGTCGGATAAGAAAAGTGGAGGCAAATTCATCACCTAAGAAGAAAATGATATATAGAACAAAGTTTTAGACCACCAAAATGGCTTAGAATCATCTGATATTTAATGCAAATGTTATGGAGGCAGCATAGATGATATGAAATATTATTAGGAATTTCAGAATTGCTCAGTATCAGGTACATCTTTATTTTGATTTAAAGCTAAAGTGTGTAACTTTTTTGGTGTTAAAATATTTTCTCCAATCCCAGCTTATATGCAAAGACAAACTTCTTAGGTACACTGTATATGTGAAACGATTATTGCTGAAAAACCTTAATAATCCAAGTTATTCCTGCATGATTTGAAAATGTTGCAAAGAGCGTCTTGTGGAAAGATGGCACACACACACACACAAAAAAGCATGATTAATGACCTACAAACAGTACTGAACCTTATATATTTTTTGATGTCATAACATTTGTTCTATCTAAAGGTATTGTTTACCCAAAAATGGAAATTCGCTCATCATTTAGTCATCCAATCCAAGATGTGTATGATGTTTTTTTTCCTTCTGCCGAACACTAATTGAGATTTTTAGAAGAATATCTTGGCTCTGTAGGTCCATACAATGCTAGAACTCTGAAAGTCTAAATATAACAAAGGCAGCATAAAAGTAATCCATAAGACTCCTGTGGTTTAATCAATTTCTACTGAAGAAATCCAATCGGTTTTGGGTTAGAACATACCAAAATGTAACCCCTTTTTCACTATAAATCTCAACGTCATCAGTCTCCTTTGCAAACATTATTTCAAGCTTGATAACACTTTCTATAGCTCCATCTAGCACTCTGTGCATGCCTCAGGCACTAGGAGTGTAATTGACCTTTAAATCGTGATCATGCCTCGAGTCTGCAGTGGCAAAATGTACTGTGATAAAGAAATTACATTTTAGTTTGTTCTCACCCAAAATAGATTGGGTCAATTCAGAAGACACTGACTTAACCACTGGAGTCATATGGATTAGTTTTATAATGCCTTTGTGATATTTGGAACTTCAGAGTTCAAGCCATCATTCACGTGCATTAAAATCAACTACAAAGCTGTGATAATTCTTCTAAAAATCTTTGTGTTCAGCAGAAGAAAGTCATTCACATCTGGGATGGCATGAGGTAAATGATAGACAATTATCATTTTGGGGTGAACTATCCCTTTAAATTATGTTTTTGTTAAAACTTTTATTTTTAATTTGGACCCAGCAGTATATGATAACCTAGTAAAGTATCAGAATCGGCTCTGTGGCTTTCATGGTGTCAAAATGAATTGACACAGAAGAGCACCAGTAAACATTGACATGGCCAAACAGAAAATGTCTTGCAATTAAACGGTCTGTGTAAATGCTGCATTCTTGCACCTTCCTGGTTATCGCTGCATTCCAAGATGATTTACTTCAGGGTCCCAAAATTTGAAGAAAAAATGGTAACACATTACAATAAGGTACCATTTGTTAACATTAGTAAATGCATTAGGTATCATGAACAAGCAATAAACAATATATTTGTTACATCATTTATTAATCTTAGTTAATGTTAGTTAATAAAAAATACAATAGTTTATTGATAGTTTGTTTTAGTTCATAGTGCATTAACTATGAATGTTAACTACTACAACTTTTGATTTTAAAAATGTTTTGGTATATGTTGAAAGTACCATTAACTAAGATTACTATATGCATAATAAGTATTGTTAGTTCCTGTTATCTAGTGATATTAACTAATGTTAACAAATGGAACCTTATTGTAAAGTGTTAACGCCACAATAAAGGCACCCATCACCTCTCTGTATGGCTTTGTGTAGAAGACTCCAGCCACTCTGGTCCACCATGTCTACATCTGCCTTGTTGTTTACTAGTGTGGTGGCAATGCTCTCCAGCTTCTTGGACAGAGCCAGATCCAGTGCCAAGTCTCCATTTGTATCCACCTCATTCAGCTTTCCTGGTAACTTGGGGATGGAATTGAAGAAACAATTACCTTAATGGGCTTATCAGTAGAGGTTAAAAACAAACATTTTGCATAATGGCATTTAAAGGAGGAACACTTCTTTGACTGAGTTCTGGCTCTTTACCTGGGCATCCATCTCTATTAAATAAAGGAAGACCACATCTTCCCTTTCTACTTTAATAGCTTTGTGAAGGGGGTAGTCTGTCTTGGACTTGATCATCTTGTAGAGCAGCTGAGCATCCAAAGTATTGAAGTCCTCTTTCCGCAAGTCATCCTGTTTGAAAGAGGGTGGAAGGGAAGTAAGAGACCATTTAAACTCAATTAAGCACTTTTCATTTGCACACCCTCATGTCTACATTCATACACACTAAACCCAGTCTTAATGCTTTCCACCTTTAAACAGCGGGTGGCTCCATATCCCATTTAAACACAACTCAATTTCCCTTCATGTATCAAGGTCTTGTTCAAGGTCTGCTGGGCCCATTTTGATATGTTTGTTTCACACAGCAGAGATGCCTGTATACCCATCACAATGTTTCTTTTATAACCTCAACCATAAACATAACCTTGAGAATCAATCATTATGCTCTGCAGGAATTTACGGTAAGTCATAAAGGAGTCCCCAAACATCAAGCAGAGCCTGCTGTTTAGTACCAGAGACAGTGAAACTAATGGAAAATTTTTTCCCAATCGAAATGGCTTTATATTGGGGTTTCAGTAATTCATAAACCAGTAAGTCCTCCATTTAATAAAACTCGATTTTTACATTTTCTAATGAAAAGGCTTGTCCATGCAAAACAATTCAGCAACCACAATGCTACGGTGTTGTGGAAGCCTTTGGGGGTTTGTAATGCTGTTGCTAAGGTGTTCCGAGTAGGTTTAGGGTATTGCTATGCGGTTCCTTGATGTTCAGGGTGGTTGTTAGTAGAGGTATACAGATATATTGGTTTATCCAATTTATCGGTGCTGATAGTTGCTTTATATATCCGCTCAGTAAAAATCAATGCATACGGTTGTCAATAATTTTTTAGAATTTGTATTTTTCTGTGTTCCTCTGTGGCCTGCGCTGGAGGAGTCTACAGTTAGGAAGGCTTGGTTTTGCATTAGAACAGCAGCCTCTAGAGGTGAAATAAAAACAACCAATGACACCTAAAGTTGCTGTTGACATCTAAATCTTTCATCATTGACAATATTCATAGTTTTATCCTCACTTCAATACATATTTCATTTTTTTTTATTAGATAATCTAGTGTTCTAAATTGAAGTGAGGTCATGCAAAGAAAAATTTGTCTATATGGAAATGTCCCTCATCAGCATATTCGTTGCGTCTCTTCCTATGTCTTTTGGAAAGATAGAAGCAGCCCCGATCAACATCGCTGATAGTCTATGCGCATCACTTGTGACAAATCGGCCAACCAACACATACCGGCGCATCAGCTGGACTGAAGGGGTCAATTGGGTATAATTTTTCAGGGACCCTGTCGGGAGTTTGGGCAGGCCTGAGTCGATCTCTAGCTGTAAGAGTGCTCTGGGTGGTTGCTAGGAAGCTGCTTACTGGCCAATATAAAAAAGACCATTCCCGAACTTCCCAATACTCTTCGATATAAATCTTTGGGATATCATAAGTTTCACTGTCCACCAGGTGAAAATATCAAGTGTGATTGGAAAAGCAATATCACATCTCTCCTCAACAAGCTGCAATTTGGGGTAATGTGTGTGTTCGTAGCACAAATGATGCTGGATGAATTACATGGGATTGTAGTGAACTATTGGTATTTGAAATGAATGTCCACAAATGAAGAAAAACCTTCAATAGGATATTTGAGGTTGTGTGCATCTATAAAACAAATCCCACATCTGTCTGAATTTGATCAGTCTTTTGAGGATGACTCTTGATAATCACCCAGTGACTGGCAATGATCTCTCCGCAATAGTTCATCAATGTTGTGGCATCCAGCTCTTCGGCTGTCTGGTAGAACCTGATGCAGTTCCTCACGTTCACGGATGACATCACTCCTTTCTCACATCTGCATTGGAAAGCAACAAATGTTTACTTTGTGTTCTGGCCTTGTGTCAGTTGTCACAAACTGTCATTTGCATTATATGCAGCTAAAAAAAAAAAAAAGGTTCTAATTTTGACATCACTTACGCCTCTGACAAAATTAAATCAAGAGTCCTTGACACTGTCAACCTTATCTGCAAGTCTTCTTGGAATCTTAAAGGAGCATTCTGTAATTTTGTGTATGTTGCACTGGATGATGTGGCAGTCATCTTGGACTTAAGGCAGGTGCACACTGTTTGATTTTTGCCACGATTATTATTAATTAGACAAATTTCGGGAATCCTAAAAATTGCTCTCATCGCAGGGCAAAATCGTCAATCTTATTATGTTTAGTGTGACATGTTCACAGATGGCCGATTAAGATGATCTTAAGCCTCCGATAAAGTTTGGGCAGTGTCTGAAATTTAGCATTGTAGCCGTATAGTGTGACGGCCAGATGACATATTCCACTCCTCTCTCACTCCCCAATTCTCTTGGAAAGAAATCTGTTCAGCGTTTGCACCACAATAGCAATATTTGTGCCCAGTTTCATTGTTTTTCTTTTCATTTTATATAAAAAAAGTTTTAATAAATGAATAAGCAGAAAATACTTGGAAAAAAATGTAACACATGAGCAATATGAAAGCATTTTTCTCTGAATTAAATAAATACAGAGTTTAGGCTACAAAACGAAAATAAATAAACAGTTGCATTTTCTCGTTTTTTTCTTTACATATATCATGCATTTTCTTTACAACTTTATTTTAATTACTATTTTACTTTTAATAAATTTACGACTGTAAACTTCTATAGTTAATATTCACACCACTCCGATTTTATTAAATTATTTATTTATTTATTTTTAAATACAAAGATTGATCAATTTATACTGGTAAGTATTTATGGAATGTTTTAATCCAAATCAGCAAATACAGTTGGATACAATTATAGAAATCTATGTCATGTTTGTGCATCATCAATATGGTATTTGCAGCATGATATATTATCAGCCTTTATGAATTTTGCAAATTTTGCATTTGTACTAATCTATAAGAGGAGACAGATGTACTATAACAGACCTTTTTTCCCCCCAATGTGAACGGAGAAGTTTGGAATTTTTCTTTTTTAAATTCTTTTAAATTCCACAATGAATATTTGCTTGTGGTGGCTCATTACTGTACTGTAGACTACCTCCCGCACTCAACATCTGTAATTTTCTATATTTGTGATCAAGCCGTCTTATTATAGGCCTATTTGACAAAATCCATTTTTCTTGAAAATGTTAGCCCATGCTTGTGATGGAGTGGTATTGGAGCAATGGAAATGCTGATGTCCTGAATTTCCTCCGTGGTTGGCAACACTCCCGTAACATGAGTAACATTCACTGATCAGGATGATTTGGACCACAGTCGTCTATGATATCTAAAAAGAAATCTATTGGACAAAACTTAGGTGATCATTAGCATAAAAGCTCCTAACAAATAGACCATTTCAAGGACTGTTCGTTAGTTAAAGAAAGTGATGTCTTTGTCCCTTGAACATTTCTGGCTGTTTGTCGAACTCACTCAAAATAACAGAATGTCATTATTTACATTAAGTTGGCTGGATGTTTTCTGGTTACCTGGTACTAACGGAAATGAGTGTTGGCTCTCTAAAGTGTTTAGCTCTCCAAAAGAGCAACCACAAATGGACACATTATTCACAGAAGAAAAGTGAGAGTAGAGTAGCACACATCTCATCTCTGGTAGGTGAATGATATTTTTGCCAACTAATAGTTTCATAGGTACAGTTTATTTCTTTAGGGACTCTAAAAGTGAATATAGATCATCTGATTCGCCCCTATTATAAGAAAGAAGCTGCACAATTTGTTTGCATTTACAGTCATTAAAGTGTAAATCCATAGCAATTTACAAACGAGGAACATAAGCAATTTGTCAAAAAAAAAGAGTCAACAATATCTGCAGTATTTTACTGCCAAGATCTCAGAGTAGCTGAAGTAGTATAAAAGCTAGTGCAGAAGAGACACACATGGAAAAGTTTTATTTTATAATTAAAAAGAAAAAACTCTTACCTTGTCTGCAATTCACACACTTACAGCGTTAACAGCTTCATTGACTAGAACAGGAGCTATTAAATATTCCTGACCATGGCGCTGTGGAAATTATTGTGAGCATCTAAACTACGATACGCTTTCATCGCCTCTTTCTCGTAGACGTGCTCCGTATCAACAATACGTCTCGATAAGTCACTCGAGGTAAATATTTGATGTTCTTTGAGAAAATCTGATCCAGTAATGACACCTCATTGTTTATTTTCAGTTTTTAAACATAACTTATTTGTTTTAGCTAGACTCTAAAAGTATCCGCTAGTCATTATATTTTGACTGTTCCAGATTATAAAAATGGTGCTAAAGGAAATGCTTCTGAGCAAGACATGTGCAGTAGTATTCTAATTCCTTTGTTATTGTTTAAGTCTTTGAAATGGTCTATAGCCTGTTTGCTTGCCATTTAGCAAATGCTTTTATCTAAAGTGACCTTAAGTGCAATTATTGCCCAGACAGGTTTACATGACTGACTCACAAAGGCACAATGATGATGATCAGGGGGGCGGGGGGTCTCGTAAAAGCCCCTTTCAGGAAAATACCAAGTACAACAGCAGCTGCTTTCAGAAAGATGTCTATTTCTTTTGATGGATAGGACCAGAGTGGTTAAAATCGATGGCATGATGCATTAAAACAGGCCCTCTCCTCTTCTCTGGCCTGACCTACCATCAATACTGTATTAATTGAGAGTAACAATTATATGTCACCAAAAGCCTTTGTGATTCAATCAATGCTGAGTGGTGCTTTATACACTTTGTAGTTGATCTTCTAATACGTTGAGTAATCTAACTGATAGACAAGAGCAGTTCCATGCGGCTTTTGATGGTATGCAGAGAGACATTTAATAACGACGAATCACAATGAGATGTTAAGATGCAACGGGTTGCTTATGAGTAATGAATCAATCCAGTCAATCTTATCTATTATTCTAAACAGACTGTTCCCACCTTTCTCGCAGGAGATGGAGCTGGAAGCGGTTGGCTAACTTCATCAGGTCGATAAGGAAGCCATCATTCCCATTCAACTCAAGATCATCCGTGTATGCCCAGCGCAGCATTGCCATGGCAACCTCTGGTTTGGCTTCTAGGAAGAGACATGCCGATACAAAAGAAAGAATTCAATGCGAGGTTCGGTTTGAAGGGATTTGGAACATCCAAAACAATCTAGATACCCTACCTCTTGAGTATAGGTTGAAGGAAACAGAGAATCCATTGTTACCTGAGAGATCCAGTTCTGAGGTGGAGGCCAGGTTGGCTAAACTCCAGATTTCACAGCGGGCAGCCAGAACGAATTTATGAGCACTGAGCCTTTGTTCACCGATCTTCACCTTTAGATCACTGAAAGAGAAAACACTGCCATGCTCATACTGCCTTACACAGCAGGTAATAACATAGATAACTGTAAAATGTGCATTCATCAGCTACAAAATCATCTGATTTATTTAATTTTTTGTATTATGTATCATCTTAGTGAGGTCAAATCGGAGACAACATTCTGGGCTGAACTCACAGATGGGTCATTCAGTAACCTCAAACACACAGTTCAATAAAATTATATACAACTGTAATTCCACTTCCCAACTTTACTGATCTCTTAGACATCGTAAAACTCTTGCAGCTTCCTTTAATACACTTAAGCCTTTAGAAACAACTATATATAAACTATATATAAAAACTACTATGGCTAGTTGGAAAAATCAGAAACCCTCTGGTCAAAGACACAATCAACTTTATTTATTCCTATAATGAGGAAACCTCTTGAAAACTGATCAAAGAAATGGACAGGGTCATATTTCACTCCAAAATTAAAAGAAAAGGATAAGAAATGTGGCTACTTTCTTGAATAAAGAAAAACAAATCCTACTGAAAAAGCCTACCAAAAAAACTTCACTAATCAAAACTTTAAGATATTTTGCATTGTACAAAAATCTAAATCTCATTACAGAAATCAGAAAACTGGAGAAGACAATCGTTGGTATATTACTGTATTACAATAATAAGAATTAGATTTATAGATTATAGAGGGCAGAGAGGTGATAACGGTCATTTGGAACTCACTTTAAGTGAATCTTATTGGAAATTCTGTTTGGAACAACCCAACAGCATGGATCATGCTCCCTTTGAAGTGCCCTGCGAAGGTATCAATGCAAGTGAATGGTGACCAGAACTTTGAATCTCCAAAAATGACAAAGTCAGTATAATAGTAATCCTTATGACTCCAGTGGTTTAATTAATATCTTCTGAAGTGATAAGATAGGTGTGGGTGGGAAACAGATCAATATTTAAGTCCTTTTTTACTATAAATTCTCCTCCCTGCCCAGTAGGTGGCGATATGGATGAAGAATGCGAGTTTCCAAAAATAAAAGAATGTGAAAGTGGAGATTTATAGTAAAAATAGGACTTAAAATTGACCCGTTTCTCACCCACACCTTTTATATCCCTTCAGAAGACAGATTTAATCGCTGGAGTCGTATGGATTACTATTATGCTGCCTTTATGTGCTTTTTTGAGGTTCAAAGTTTTGGACCCTGCTGACTTACATTGTACAGACTTGATATATTCTTCAAAACATCTTTGTGTTCAGCAAAAGACAGAAAGTCAAACACATCTGGGATGGCATGAGGGCGAGTATACGATGAGAGAATTTAAATTTTAGGTTAAATTTTTCCTTTAATGGCCCAAAAAAATGGACTAAAAGAATACATCTTCAAATCTTGCTCTGGGGTCGGGGGGATATGACATTTCTTCATGAGATTGACCCAACCACTGCTCCAGCAGTATGTCACAGACAGTTTATGTCCAGTCCTCCCAGAACTCACCTGTACTGCTCTTGCTGGTAAAGGTCAGCCACGATGGCCAGCAGGCGGCTGATGAAGGAATCATTGGCCTGGGAGGCGGAGCCAGGGAGAGAGGCCTGGGCAGCCAACACAGAGCACCGCCTCTCCGTCTCCACCAGCTTCTGTTGCATCTTCACATACTCCTGCCTGAGCAGAGCAAGGTGCTTCTGCAATTTCTGCACCTCCTCTGTTGACAGTGACCGAGAAGAGAACAAGGAGAGAAGGATGGAGAAATTATGCAGAGATGGCAGGCAGACATGTAGAAATGAGGAGAGTAAATTAGGAAGGAGAAAATGTGTGTAAACAGATACGTTCGAACGAGAGGTGGGACTTGGGCAAGAGGTGCACAAGATTTGGGGGGAGAACAGAGCCAAAGGAAAGTGTAGAAATAGGAAATGCCATGAAAAAGTGTGAGAGCCAAACACACATATCACATGAACATAAAAAGGCAAATCTGCTGACACAGAGAAAGGCAAGCAAAATGGCATTTCCTGGGCATATGTACACAGGCTGCTTATGAGAAGTGAAGTATTATGTAGACATGAGAGCTTCACACAATTCAAGTCATTTTAACAGGGTCTGATTCATGATAACCACAAACCCAGTTGTTTGTGTCCTCTAATGAGCAGCCCAATTTCACTCAAACCTCAATGCAGCAACTTAACTGAATAATGAATGTGGTCATTTTTCCTTTGTCTTGGATGCGAAAGTAGAGGATTTCACATCGTAACCTACATTCAACAACATAGCCACTTCCTTCCTCTTCCCTCTGAATTTATTCCTGTACACGTTTCCCCAGAACGCTGAGTCAACACTTTGCATTTGCTTCACGTAAGCTCAGGAGTTAAGAAAGCTAGTCTAGCTTACTCCTAACATTTGACATCATCAGGAAAAACTCTGCTACTGAAGTCGGAGACTGGAATTTAGATATGACAAATCAGGCACTAAACTTTTCAACATAGGCCATGTGAATAGAAAAATCTGCCCTGGAAAGTCATTGCAAAACAATAAGCCTGTGTGTAGTGCAAGCAAAAGAATAGCATGTTTTCAGTTTAATATGTCAGCCATTGGCATGAGGAATCAGCAACTCAAAGCTGACCAAATAGCTCCCATAAAGTATTTAAAGAGCTCATCAGCCAATCAGCTGAGAGAAGAAACATGTAAAGCAATAACATGCTTATGTAATCCACAATTATTCATAGGAATGATTCAAACCAACACATCATGAATTTCACAATTAATACAGAGGAAAAATAACTTGTGTATTTTCTCAAGAATCAGGAAACTGACTGTGTGTAAAGATCCAAGAATTTTGGTTGAGGTTTCAGAGCTTTGTTCGCGACGTATTGGACACTCAATTTTCATTTTGCCACGATCTCTGTATTTTAGGCGATGAGGCGGTCATTAATATTGTGGATAGTCATTTAAAAAATGTGGGTCCTAGTCAGAGTAATGATCGGCAGACAAATTATCCTCAGGGGGTGGAAGTCACCTGGGCCACCATTGTTTTAGGAGTGGTGTGGGGAGATGGGCAAGGTGGCAGTGTTTTTGGAGATGATTTTTAGAAGGCTGGGAAAATGGGATTTGTTTGATAGGACGTGGGGTGGATATTTGGCTTTTTTGGAGGGTTTTCGGGAAGGGGCAGCAGAGAGGGATTTCTAGTTTAGATGTGTATGCGCATTCTTGTTTTTTGAAAGTACACTTTATTTTTTAATGTTCTAATTGTTGGTGACCATTGTATTGTGGGTGTTTGTGTCGGTGGGGGGTGGGTAATGTTCGGGGAGAGGGGTTTAATGTATTTTATGATGGAATCAATGGAATGGAATAAATAAAAATAGTTAATAACAAAGAATCAGGAAATTGTGCAAAATTCATACCAAGCAATCTACAATACAGAAATTGTTGTGGATGCAAAGCCTTACCAAATTTACCATGGTAACTAAAAGGTCTTTAACCCAGGATCCATAATTACAGCTATTTAAATAAATTACTACAATAAAACTGTGTTAAACAGGTATTAGCAACAAATGTCATCATCCGCTCAGACAGACACCCCTTTTTAAAAGCTTAAGTTGTTTTTAACTTGACACAGAGTATAAAAAAGCGGCACTCTTACGCAAGACGCTGAAAAAACAGCGAGACGCGGCGCAAAAGACACAATGCAATTTTACATGTAAAAAAATATAAAAACCTCTAACGGACGCAAAAATGCGTTCGCTGTGAACGTCCCCTTACATAGCTTGTAGCAGCTATGTAAATATTATGTGAGGGAAGCTCAAGGCAAATGCCACTGGTGATACATATTAGCTTTCTGATAAAAACAACGGTTACAACCGCCTGTTGCGACGTCACTGTGATGTAAAAATACATATATGCCAACAATTCACTTGCAAAGACAGGTAGTAATAATAATAATATAATAAAAGACTGACAAAGTAAGGTTTAAAAATATACTTAATTAGTTTTCACTTATTATATATATATATATACACATATATCACAGTATACAAAAACATTAAATGTACTTTGGTCATGCACACAACGGCACTTTGGACAGTTAGTTGAATTTTCCACTGAAAGTGGTTACGACCAAGATGAAAGACTTAGCAGGGAAATTATTGCTTTGAGAAATTTCAGAAACCCAGTGCTAAATAAGAATGCAGAGCGACGGTGTTACCCAAATAATCTCATCTCAATTCCCTTTCAATAATGCAATAAATGCACTTAAATGGCAGACATCGACTCGACCAGCTGAGAACGTTCTACGAAAGAGTATTTAATATGTAATATTTACATCGGAGCTCAAATCACCCGGCGAATTATCACTACCACCGCCCAGCCCACCACATGACTTGCAACTAGCTAGCTGAAGAAAAACAATCTAAGCATTAATGTGATCGAATTCCAGAGCAATGCAATATTTCTCCATTATGATGTCAATTAAATGCAGCATTGGGACTACCCTCGCACAAAGTAACGACCACTTTAAGCGTTAAACAGAAAGGGCGAGGAAAATACGAGAGAACCCATTCTCATACCTTCCGCCATGTTGGATCCGTATCGCGGGAGAAATGTTCGATTTGGGAGGAGCATGTGTGCTGAAGAAATTTTGCCTGCCCTCCTCTCCAGCTGATCCCCAGATCCATGATTGTACTTATTCAGCGTGTTATGTACAATGAATGTAGGCATAATACACAAGTGCATTATATTGAGTTCTCAAACAAAAGTATTTTGACAAAATATGGAAGTTTAATGGTTGCCAAATGTGCCTCAATATTGAGTGCTGGTGCACTAACTGTGTGGTCTTCAATATGCCATTCTGACAAACATTCTATGTACGTTCCACAAGTTTGTTTCAGAAATATTAGGGTTAAAGAGTTGCATCTATATAAATGCCCTCTTTGGCACACATTCTCAGAACTCTTTTAAAACAGGGCTAAGACTGTTGTATAAAGCCAGTAGTCCTAAATAGCAGCTTCACCCTTTATCTTGCTGGCCTGGTTTAGGGTAATGCGATAGAAGTCTGTTGAAAAGCTCATTTTATTTAAAGCACACATCGTATGCTTAATGATGACCTGTCACTCTTTTATCCCTTCAGAATTGTATATACACGTTTCAGTGGTTTAAATAAAATGTTTGAGCTAACCTGCAATTTACCAAGCTTTGACAATGTAAACCTGACTTGATAAGCAGCATTTATACAGAAAATTGGTTGCAAACGCATCAATTTGTAGTTACTCTTGTATTGATGTTGTAACAAACAGAATGTAAATAGACATTTGTGTTGGTAGCAACACTTTCAATGCTATTTAAAGGGATAGTTCTCCCAAAAAATACTATTTTCATCCTTTACTCGCCCTCATGCCATCCCAGATGTGTATGACTGACTGACTTCTGCAGAACACAAATTAATATTGTTATAATGCAAGTGAATGGTGGCCAGAGCTTTGAATCTCCAAAAATCAAAGTCACCACAAAAGTAATCCATAAGATCTCAGTGGTTAAATCCATGTTTTCTTAAACAAAATGATTGGTTTGGGTGAGAAACAGATCAATAATTAAGTTGTGCTTTACTATAAATCTCCACTTTCACATACGCTTTCTTTTCTTCTTGGCGATTCACATTCTTCATGCATATCGCCACCTACTGGTCGATGCTGGTTAAACAAGGAGATTTATGGTAAA
Source organism: Moxostoma hubbsi (assembly GCA_032164185.1). Classification (NCBI taxonomy): domain Eukaryota; kingdom Metazoa; phylum Chordata; class Actinopteri; order Cypriniformes; family Catostomidae; genus Moxostoma; species Moxostoma hubbsi. The sequence goes on along the minus strand of JAVLUX010000008.1, from coordinate 22,133,586 downwards.
ACAAAGACTTAAATATGAATCTGTTTCTCACCCACACCTATCATTTCACTTCAGAAGACATGGATTTAACTACTGGAGTCATGTGGATTACTTTTTGGAGATTTAAAGTTCTGGCCACCATTCACTTGCTTTGTGCATAGCATACAGAGCAGAAATATTCTTTAAAAAAAAATTAAAAAAAATCATTAATTTGTGTTCTGCATGAATTCCATTTTTGGGTGAACTATCCCTTTAAGAGGATTGAATTGAACACAGACATCAGACAGCATGATCAAACAAGTATTGGAAAAAAAAAAAATTATATTTTAGAAGAACTCACAAGAGGTGACAATTTCCATAACATGAAAAATATACATTGGTATATTATCTTTGTACATTAGGCAAAAGAACTGCAGTAGTCTGTCAGAGCCAAAACAAAATTAACCAGAGAATTAAGGATTGTGGGAGGAGAGAGTGTGAGTGTAGGATACAGGCATGAACACACACTTCAGCTGAAATCCAATAAATGGTTTGTGAGAAACCTACATTTAAAGCATGGCTAAGAGACCTATCAAACGCACTCTCTCACACACACACACACACACACACACACACACACACACACACCTCTACAAAACAAAAACAATCAGGTCTGATGAGGAGATCCTTACCAGAAATCTTATTTGAGAATCATATTTTAACATGTCCACACACACACACGCGCGCGCGCACACACGTCGGCAGATCAGGGTTATTGCTACACCAAAATGACAATTCATAATGCTGGAACAAGAATTAATTCACACAAGCTTGAGAGGAGGTTGAGTAGTTCTCATGTCAACATGACCCTCCCGTTAGCTCCTGTTTGATGCAGGGCATGTAACAAGCCAAGCTATTTAACTTGGAGGCACTTTTGAAAACAAAAGAGAACTTAAACATGCAAAAAAAAATTAAAAAAAAAAAAAAAAAAAAAAAATTTAAAAAAAAAAAAAAAAACACATCTGATGGGTTTCCTTGCCACAGCTCCAAACAGAAACATGGGGAAAAGATTAGAACCTGACACTCAAAATGCAGTCATCCTCTATAATAGGGCTCTCTTTCAGCCAAAGCAAGAGCATTCCCCTCCCACCCAACTTAAAATCCAAACCAGAGAAACACCATCATGACCCCCTAATCAATTAGAAAATGACCATGCTTTACAGCCATTCATTTTACCTGAAGTGTCCCGAGTGAGAGCTGTCCAGAATGGCAAGCATGCTTGATTCATTTTAATGATAGATTACCCCTGACTTCCCCATCCAAATTCCAGATTAAGTTTGAGTGAGAAATACCAAAGCAGACTTCACTTGTTCAAACTGACAGGGAAGTATGCAAGACCACTCACACCTGTAACAGATCTGATGCACACTAGTAGATGTGAGGCAGCAAGAGGGGAGGGTGGAAGATTAACTATAGTCCTCAAGAACTTTACAGGATGTCACACTCTAACAACAGAACTGCTAATTTATTTGGTACCAAGTCTCGCTGGATGGATAGGAACAGTAATTATATATTATCCGGTTTTTATGTCTGTGCTATGTACAGGTCTTTACAATTAATTCCTGAAAGTTGTATCAGTTCATAGACTTGGAAAAAAGGAGAAAAGCATAATAATTTGTAAGTTTTTTTTCCTCTTTTTTTGTTGGCACTTGCTTGGCGTGTTCTGTCAGCATCTGTGATGGCCTTATGTTCTATTGCAGCCTATTAATGCCAGCATGTTACTGCCAGCATTCAATGAAAACCAGTCCAGCAATAGGGTGGTAGAGTGCAAGGAAACAGTGCCATGTTGTTTCTCAACTGGAGACCTGTGAAAGACAAGCGAGATAAGAGTAGATATTTCTACAAATGTAATGAACACCATATACTTATAAATGTATGGCATGTTAGGCAAATGAGACTTGTCAAGATTTCATCAATTTATTACTCCAAAAGACCCATCACACAGTTGAGGGCAATAGATGTACTAAATATACATCGCAATAATATCTTTTGAAATTGAATTTTTTTTATCGCAAGTATTTTCAGTTAGAGTTTCAAGTGCAACTGCATGCCCACTAATGCACAAATAAGAGCAAACCGTATTGCAACCATGTCAAAAATGCCCTGAACCAAAGTGAGTTTGGGTTACCTCTAGTGGACTGAGAATGCGCCGAGCAGACAATAGTGTCAGTACGGATAACAAAACACCTTTTACACTGAACCACTTTTTCAAACACAGGCATCAGGAACCTGTTCTAACAGGCTACCCACAACATTACTTTGACAAAATTAAACTCAGACTGACAAAAGCCCTATTTAGAAAAATTGTACATGCCATGGGAAAGTGAAGTAATAATTACCAGAGATTCTCAGTGATTTTTATTCCATTCCAATACATATTAGTATTTTCCAGACTTTTTAAGGATTGTGTTTTCACATGTTATGGTAAATATTACAATGTCTATTACAGTGTTTTTATACCTTCAATCTACACAATGCCCAGAAACTAAACTGCACACAAGTACAGACACAGTTCATCCTGTGTGAACTGATGAAAACACTTTACAGATGTCTGCAGTAATATCTAATTTACAGGCATATGTAATGAAAACTATTCACTTCCAAATTGTCTGTTTTGTTTATTGGGGTCAGGATGACACAGCACTTATTAGGATAGGTTTTAAACTTTGGTACAACAACATTTCTCTATATAGACTCTGCACATGTGAATTTTTCAAACAGAGTAAATTGGAGGGGAGGGGTAGTTAAAATTAAATAAATCACAAGACTATGGCAGTAAAAGGGTAAAGGTCCACTTACCCTGAAAATAGAAGCTACAAGCTGCTGGATGAATATCACTCAAAGGCAGTCTCTTGACTCTTTCTTACACAGCGTGCAACTTTCCTTTTGAATTCACCATGTCTGTCTTCCCTCCACTCTTTCTAAAATATTAAATAAAGAAACAAAATTACAACAAAAGGCAAATGAAAGACCTTATGCTGAAATGTAACTTTTATAACACATTTAGGAAGGAATCACATTAATTTAACAAGAATAAAGCAGATGTTATAAATTTAAGCTTTTTGAGTTAAAACATTTTCTCCTATCATAGCTTAATATGCAGAGACTACTAATAAGCCATTCGTTGGTTAATTTTCGCAAAAACTGTGCACACTGTGTCTCTAAGAAAATTGCAGTTTGTTTTGAGCTCTACAAAAACACTGACTAGACCAATGGCGCGAGTTGGGGGTGGGATCTGTTTGTTCGATTAATAGCAAACAGGTGTATTTAGAAGTATTTTTGCAATTCTGCTCAGTTGCGCTATTGGCAAATAAATGAAACACTTCAGCTTTAAAACTTTATTGATGAACACATTTATGGTCATACAGTGAGACACTCGAGTTATCAGACTTACTGCTGCATCAACGTTGGCAGGGGAATCTCCATTGGGGTCAGCTAGCATAGAGATGACACTAATCATGATGGTCTCTACAGTGTGGATGGGGAGCCAGCGCTCCTCTGGTTTCTCATAGCCATATTTATCTTCCCCTGGTTCGTGCAATATTGAAATACAAACATCACCATTCTTGTCGACTGCAAAGACAAACCCAGACAAGAAATGAGAAAAGAGTGAGTACTTGGCCATTTACACAGGGGAGCAAATTAACTGGAACGAATCATTTTATATTTAATGTAATGCATTCAAACATAGTAAGTTATGTTAAACAGAGTTATTATTGAGAGTACAGCAATGTTCAGCATTGGAGGAGAGAGTTTATCAAATTAGTCAAATTTAATCAATGAACATACAAGTGGCAGAGGAATATATATAGTAAAAATTACAATCTTGTTATGCAGGCCACATATTTCTGAAATTAAAATGGCAGGTCAAGAGTCATTCATTTTAATGAGTAAAGCGCCATCTGATTGTTAGGTTTTAGACTAATCTGGCAGCACTTTCCTGATGAATATTACTGAATCGTCCAATCAGGTATCGATTTTCTCATAAACATAAATAACTTTTATTTACCATCCTATGCTTGCAGGCCAGATAAGCCAAGAAAGAATTTACTAAAAAAATCTTACAAAACTTGCTTGGGTTTCACAAATAAATGACTGACATTCAGCATTCAATCATTAAATACAAACATATGAACATAACATATTTTCTGAAAGAAATGTATGAGACCCATTATGGTGAACCCACACTTACCGTTTGGATGCCATATTTCCGTTATGAACTTCATTTTAGGAGGTCTGAGAGGATAGTCTTTGGGAAATGTAAGATGGGCTTTAAAGACACCACCCTCACTGTAAACAGACAAAACAATATAACTAAAGTGATACTCAATGTGAAAGCTATTTTGATGGTACCCCCACTGCATACAATTCACCAAAATATTCTGCAATTACAGCGCCAATTAAGAGTCCCTTTTTCATACACATTAAAGGGCTTTAACATTAAAGTTGTAATACCATCAAAAAGTTAAAGGGATAGTTCACCCCAAAATGTAAATTCTCTCATCAATTACTCACCCTCATGCCATCCCAGATGTGTATGACTTTCTTTTTTTAGAAGAATATCTAAACTCTGTAGGTCCATATGGTTCAACTGAACGGTTACCAAAATTTTGAAACTCTAAAAGCACATAAAGACAGCATAAAAGTAATCCATACCACTCTAGTGGTTAAATTAATGTCTTTAGAAGCAATATGATAAGTGTGGTAGAGAAACTGATCAATATTTAAGCCCTTTTTAACTATAATTCTCCACCTTCACATTCTTCTTTTGTTTTTGCCGATTCATATTCTTCGTTTCTATCACCGCCAACTGGGCAGGGAGGAGAATTTATAGTAAAAAAGGGCTTAAATACAATTCATTTTCTCACCCACACCTATAATATCGCTTCTGAAGACATGGATTTAACCACTGGAGCCATATGGAATATTTTATGCTGCCTTTATGTGCTTTTGGAGCTTAAAAATGTTGGTACCCATTCAGTTGAATTGTATGGACTTACAAAGCTGAGATATTCTTCTAAAAATCTTCAATTAGTTTTGTTGAAGAAAGTCATACACGTCTGAGAAGGCATGAGGGTGAGTAAATTAGAGAATTTTCATTTTTGGGTGAACTATTCCCGTAACCCATTCTCTGATATCTCTGTAATCAAAGGTTTGAAATGTTCAGATGTGGCATTTCATAATACAACAAAAATATACTTACTAGAGTGTATCAGGAGGACCAATTATTAGCACTTCCCATCTATAGAGGTCATTATCATCTATTAAACCCGCTGAGAATCCTTCCACAGGATTTTTATTCAGTTCTGACAGGAAGAAAATGCCACAAAGATACAGGTCAGATGTTTTATATGACAGAAGGAAAAACAAACCGATCAACTCAATGTGGCACTTCAAGTTCACGCTTACTGGTGGCATTTGTGCTTCCAGGTGGGTGTTGATAAAAGGACCTACTCCCTTACCGCTGATCTGAGACTCCATTGTTGCTGAAGGTTACCCTGCCTATGTCACAACCATAATTATAGGACAACAAAGACAGATTTGCCTGTTAAACTGTCTTAGCCTGAAGCTAAAGAACATTAATCCATTGGTGGCCATAGCCTTTGACGCTCTTATTAATTTTGATAAAGACAGCTTGGTGTGTTCTGGCAAGAAAGAGCTAAACAAAATCACTGGTCGGTGAAAGGATGAGCACCTTGTTGACAGAAACAAGATGACAGTTGGGTTATCCAGTCATACGGATGTGTCATCTTTATGAGCACATGAATCACTGAGACAGTCTGGCATCCCAACAAAAGTGTCTCTACTGTAACACTGCAGGAGAAGACACAAATGAACAAAACAAGGACTACAAAAGACAAATTAAAATGACTAACTGTAAATTTGATAGGCTGACCCACTGATCACAACTTATAAGAGAGTCTTGAAATCACATAATCATTTGATTCTTCTTTAAATGACTCAAGTCAAATTATGTCTCAAACAAACCACAATGTAACACTAACTACCCACCCAGGAGTCATGAGATCGAATACAGGGTGTGCCGAGTGACTCCAGCCAGGTCTCCTGGCCCAGGTGCTATGGAGGGTAGAGTGACATGGGGTAACCTCCTCGTGGTTGCCCTTAATGGTTCTCGCACTCAGTGGGGCGCGTGGCGAGTTGACATGGGAAGCGTCCATGTCTCTGTGGTAACGTGCTCAACAAGCCACGTGATAAGATGCATGTATTGACGGTCTCAGACACAACTGAGATTCATCCTCCACCACCAGGATTGAAGTGAGTCAAGTATGCCATCACGAGGACTTGGAGCACATTGGGAATTCCAAATTCCAAAATTTCACATCCTTACAAGCTCACATCTTCTGCAGATAAATGTACCCTGGCTGGTATATTTGCAATCCAATAAGCATTTGTTCCCTCACTCCTGCAGAAGGTTTACAGAGGTTAGAATAAGGCCAATGAGTTCACCATGCTGGTGCTGCTGAAAAGGGACAACCAAAAGAGCACGGATCCCCTGAATTAGTCAGTCAGGCTGAGGGCCACTTCAGAACAGGACGCCCTGACAGGCCGAGGTGCTGCTCACCCTGTTGACCCTTGGAAAGTAATAAGCGAGCCGCCTCTGTGTGTAAGAGTGTAAAACGAGTAAAATGGGGGATGGGGGGGTTATTTCACACGTTTTCTGCCTCCAAAAATACAGCAGTCATGAATCATGCCAAAAACATGCTCTTATATATACACACCAGGTTTACACCGAGAATGATTGTAATCAGCTTAGTTTGACCCCCTTACAACTAATTCACTTCGTTGGCTGCACTGCGCAAATGGGGCCCAGTGGAGAAATTCTCCTCTGGTCTGTGCTCACTAAAGCTGACACTCGCGGATCATGTTGCTAAATCTGTATGTATGCTGGACATAGTAGAGCAGAAAACAGCATTGTAATAGCATTAATAATAGGTAATTCGCTATACCACCTACATTAAGTCCTTAAAAATAAACATTGGCCTAGATTATACATGTAATATATTATACAAGACGAGAAGGGTTGAGGGTCTCTAGTTCTCTCTGTATCGGTGAGATGGTACTAAAACAGCAGCCATCTGTCTGTTAGCTTAGCCCGTTAGCCATTCTACAAAAACAAAGGGATTTGATTACCTGCTGCGGGTAGATGGCACACAATCGTCTGCTTCTTAACCAAGAATTATTTTTTTATGACAACAACCTCTCGATTGATCACTTAAGGGCGGTAAACATAAACGGGGCCAATGACAGAGTTGTCTCGCATTATTGAGACGGTATAGAGACGGCTTGCTGCTAGTGTTCAAACTGTATCCGGGCACAGATGTCAAAACACGGACTAGCCGACTGCGAGCAGCCCGCTCAGCCGGCAAACGCAGGATCAACCGACCCCGGTGTGATGGGGATAATACAGCCTGACATATCTACATTTACATCAGCTAAATTGAATAAATTAAACATGTGTACAAATGTTACTGTTTATTCAGTAGTTTGACAGCTCTTACTTTAATAAGCCATAATAGACCGTACCAAAATAACATTTAAAAGTGACTAAAAAGGAATCGTACTAGTCAGCGAGCAGGGGAACGGAGGCTAAAGTATCCGCTAACACGCTAACGAATACTTGACAATACATGCAACGAAAAAAACAAGCGCTTTAGCGTGTTAGCAGCTATATTAGCAGCTAACGGCTAAGGAGCCATTCAGACAAAACGCGCTCTTGCGCTAAAAAAAAATAGACACAAATAATAGAACAGAACACAGGTCTCACGAGACGCATCCACAATTGTCAAAGACGTTCACCTGGTGCATGCTTACTTAGAAAAACAACTGACAAACAGCGTGGAGAGACGTAAAACGTGTTTGGTGTGAACGGCCCCTAACTCCGATGCCACTGCTTCAGCAGGCTACATGTTCACCGGCGCAGTTTCAAACGTTCGTTAGCCATCGAGCTTCTGTGCCAACAGCCTTCAAAACATTACCTGCCAACTGTCTCCTGAGTAACAGTGCTGACTGGGGCTCCGTCATTTTTTATAAGTTATATTCTAGGTCGACAGTCGTTTAATTCTCTAAGGAGAAGAATCTTTTTGCGTTTTCTTGCGCGTCTTTCCGTCTCTGCTCTAGTCCTTTTTGCTCAACATTTTTCTGATCCTGTGCGCGCATGCGCTGTGCTGTCTGCGAGTGTGATGCAGCGAGGAAAGTGCGCTACAGGGTACTTATGGGCGGAGGATACGCGCATGTTACAAACACATAAAGTTATTACAAAAACAGCAGAGGATTTGAATGCTTGGTCATAATTAAAACAAATAAGATAAGAGAGAATGTAGACCTATTTAAATAGTATAGAACTCTATATTCTCAGTATAATTCAATATAGGGTAACGATAAGCTGTAAATGAACCTGAAACATCTGATGTGAAAACAGTTTACCTTTATCTTTAATTTGTGTGATTCATAACAAAAGCGATCCCCTTTCCTTCGTATATGTTTAGACATTTTTTGTTTGGTCTTCTGAGTTCGATGCATCGTCAATGCCAATGGTTTTTGTGTGTATGTACAGTGTGATTCCACCACTAGATGATAGTAAAAACTATGAGCCTGTTAAACCAAGTTCCCTGTTAAAATTGCACTCAGTCATTTTCTGCTCATTAAAAAAAAAGTTTACTCCTTAAGAAATTAATTGTAATTTTGAAACATATGTATAAAATCATGAGGCTCACACAAGTGCTCACAAGACTCATATCAGTGATATGACAGTCATATCAGTGACCTTATAAAAGTTGTTTTATTCTACATGGAGAGGGTCTACTCATGGGGCTGCCATGTAAAGATCACATGACCAGCTGAATACTACTTGATTAATATCACACTTTCAGTCTTGGATTAGATTAATCGTGGCTGACTGTGAATGGTGAATTAATCAACCTGGTCTCATAGAATGAACGTTACTCTAAATACATATTTGCAAACCAACTTATATGTGCCACTTTCTATGTTTCGCTTCAGTTTTCTGGTGAAATGAACACTAGAGGTGCTAGAACAACTGTGTGGTTTACATTTTCACACAAATCACAAGTACAAATGCTGATTTTGATTTTATAGAAACATATTTTTCACTCAATTACTCACCCCCCACTATGTTATGATACACACTTATTCCAATGTCATTAGCTTGCTTGGTAGCTCACCTAACAGAGTGTAGGACTTTGACCTCAATAGTTGTGGTTCAAGCCCAGCCAAAGATGTGTGAATGTGGCATAGAAGTGACATAAAATGACATGGTTTCTTCAGTTAATGTGCTGTTTCTTTATTTATTTTTAAATTGCATTTCAAAACACTATCGGTTAGGATTAGGTTTTGGTTAAGGGTAAGGATGTCTGTTTTGTTAAACTCTCATTTCTCTTTTCAGACATTATTGGTAAGGTTTAGGGTAAAGCTATAGGTAAGCAAGGTATGTTTTAATTCTTAAAACCTCCTTCTGAAATTCATCTTAAACACCTCGCCTGATAACAATCTCATTTTGCTCGGTTTTGGCACCCCGCTGAACATTTCATTTGAAAACTGCAGCCAAACAATGAAGCTTGTTATTTCTGTTTTGCTATGTTCACATAAATTTCATGAGACCAGGCTGGAATTTCTGAAATGGCATCAGTATCTGAAAACTATTGCATTTGAATGATGCAGCATCCAGGGCCCTATGGGTCAATGTCTAACACCACATGCATTAAAAAAAATCACTGAGTGCACCTTTAAATGTCTTCATTTTTGGTATTATTTCAAATGGAGTTGGTGATACCATTTTAGATGTAGGCTACAGTTGATTGTCGCTTTGAATAGTGACTGTTTGCTTCATTTTAAAGTTTGACATAACAAAATAAATGACACAAATTATGCTGGGAATGATCCAGGAGTCCAGGGAATTAAAAGATAGGCCCACTATAACTGGACAGAGACTCTGCCAAGATTTTCTAGATATAAGTAATCAAGATCATGGCTTATTCAAAATAATTTATCCATATTTCCATGCACTAAAGTAAAAAGAAAAGTCATATACAATTAAATTATTATATTGTGGAAACGGTTTGGAAATAAAATAATATATAGCAAAATAATCCTATAATGGACTAATATTATATAGTTAGAGAGCATAGACTTCCATTTCAACATTTAGACAAAAAATTCAAAATGTGTTTCTGGGTCAAAGTGACAAAAAATAATGGAGCAGATGACATTAATTGTTGACTGTGCTTTTCAAGATTAGTGCTTTCATTTGGATAATTCCTCAGTTTCTCAGTCCATTGCCCTGATGTTCAGAGCCTTACTGTAAAAGACATATAGCCTGGCAGATCTGGGTAACAGATCAGAGTAAAGCAAAAAGTTTAATGTGAGCAAGGGGGGCGAAAAGATGTCGGTTTATGGTGTATATTGCAACACAAGGAGGAACTGTTTTCAGGCGTGTGACCAGAGAAAAAGGGGCAGGGCTTGATTCTAACTTGATAACCCTGCAGTGTGCTGCATACACAGAGGAATGTCCTTTCTTTACCTAAAGCAGTGACCGCACAACAAAAACGACAAGAAACGAAAAGGCAGCATCTGAAATAGATGGATTAGAGCACAACAGTATATTGGATCACATCAACCCATCAGTGTAAGCAACTTTATGCCAAATCATTTAAACTATTAAAGTAAAATGATCTTCTATTAAAGTATTCAATGGATATATTGTTGCATTTTATTCAGGGAAAAAAAAGAGAATCTAAAAACTTTAATATTAAACATAATGTAATCTAAATGTCTAATCTTTTTGCATTCTAAATTGATCCAAAGCTGAACAATCACATGGCATTGTTTTGCTATGGTTATACACAGCTATGCACCACAACAGTGGCATTGTGGAAGTCCACTAAGGAACTCCTGTGCTCATCCACTGATAGCCTATTAGTAACTTTTAGTGGGATCTTCTGCCTAGACTACCACAAAAAGAAAGAAAGAAAGAAACTTATGTTATGTATGTTCTTTCGACTGTTAATTTTCTAATCTGTGATAAAAAAAAATAGGTGAAATATCTGTTCCTTTAATTTCGTTCAACAACAGTTCCATGTAATAGGCAGTGATTTATTTCTTCGCCTTGGATGAGTTGAGAATGGCTTGTCGGGTGCTGTTGTCTTAAAATGTTGGTTCCCAGTTACATTTTGTTATTTGATTCGTAAAGTACACATTTTATAAACCTATGTATTTATTATGTTAGATTTCAAAATTTTATAGTTATATTACAGGATAAATATATTGTTGTACGGTGAATAAAATATACTCTTTTGATGGTCAGTTGATCTAAATATTATTAGTGTGTTTCTTGTGTTGGGGACAGTAAGTGCGAAATAGTAAGCTCTCAACCAACATTTAGATAACAAGTTCCGGTCTACATTCCATTTTTTATTAAATGTTGGTCTCATCATCTGTTTTTTGTAATACACAACAAGCAGTTTCTCATGAAAATGATCAAGATGAATTAAAAGTTGAGATTTGTTTCTGAGATGCTACAGGAAACTAAAATAAGTAATTTAAGAGATCTTAAAATAGCGACTAATACTAACAAATCAAGCTGATATACACATTACACCATATGTAGGCCCTTTCTGGCTGATGCTTTTTTGAGAATACTAGAGTTCCAAATGGTGCAGAAAAGGTTAGGATTTTATAATAAATATCATTAGGACATCCATTTTCCCACATTTATACATGTAAAAAAGTAACTTTCATGAACGCTTTACCTAACTGTCCACCAAGTGCAATCAGCATGGTTGGTTTGAGAGTTTTCGGACCATTTTAATTGTGCAGAAGGCAACTCTGTTAATTTAAGACTATTCAATTGTTAGTTATTAGTTCATGCTAGCTCATTATGCATTAACCTATGTAACTTTTAAAATGAAAAACATATGAGTACATGCTGAATTTAACATTAACCAATATAAGTGATTTAAAAGTATTGTTACTTGTTAGTTTATGTTAACTAATGCAGTTAACTTATGTTAACAAATACAACCTTATGGAAAGCACTACCTTGCTGGGCCCATCTTAAATGGGGGTTTATTCAGGACCTCCAGTCACAAGTAAATCCTGCCTAAAATTATATCCCTGTGCTTACATGTTATTGCCAAGTTTTTGATTCACTATGCAGTAATTTAATTTATAGGCCATTTTCTCCACATCAAGATCATAGGCCAGCTAAATTCCTTTTTAAATTTCTACCCTAATTAAATGTCTTTTTTTACATTGAAGACCTTAATGTTGTATCCTTGATTCCACACTAATGCAATGGCTTGAGCATTTATTTTGTTTCGTACAAAATATAAGTTTAAATTTCTCAATCCAGCATGCAAAATAATAAGTTGGTGAGCATGTGCCTGTGACAGGGTAAAGTGGGCAAGGAGGAGGCGGAAACCGGCTGAACAGTAAATGTAATTTTTAATAACATAAATTAACTTGAATCAACGTATTTATAAACATATAGGCACACACACACACAGTGGCCACATGTGGCACACTTTCTCTCCCGAACTGGTGCCCCCGACTTGTCTTTATCCCCCTCCCAGCTGATTAGCCCGATTCAAGGCCGGGCGTGTATCCTCACAGCCCCGCCCTCCTCCTCATCACACTCCTCCATGGCCAGAAACCCCAGGCATGACCTCTGCCCTCTGGCAGATGACAGCCACTCCTCCCCGGGCAGACGGCAGCAAGTCCTCTGACCCCTGGTGGACGGAACGACTCCTTCCCTTCCTGGCATATGGCAGCGGTTCCTCTGACTCCCAGCAGCCAGCAGCAACTCCACCCCCCAGTGGATGGCAGTGGTGAGGACTCCATGACAGTGCATCCCTTCTCCTTCCCAGGTTTCAGCACCAATGTAATGGGTAAACGATGGGCAAGATGGAGGCAGGAACCAGCTGAGCAGTCAACGTAAATTTTAATATCATAAATGAACTTGAATCAATGTTAACACAAACATATAGAAATACAGACAGTGGCCGAATGTCTCTCTCTCTCTCTCTCTCCTGAACTGGCGCCTCCGGCTCATCTTTATCCCCCTCCTGGCTGATTAGCCCGATTCAAGGCCGGGCGTATAGCCTCACTGCCCAGCCCCGCCCTCCTCCTCATCACAGTGCTCTGTTTATCATATGGTAAAATACTGTTGGTAATCACACCTCCAGTGGAGTACTTATTTCCACATTAGACATTTGTCACTTTGTGACATTGTAATTGCTATTACTAGCTGGGTTCATGTGTAATTATTTATTATGACTGCACTCCAACATGCTTTTCTTTTTTTTCGTGGTTACTTCGATCCTTAAACACTGTCCAGTAGCTGAAAACCACATGAAATCCATGTGAGCTCTATGCCACAGTTCTCAAGCATAGATTCCTCTGTGAAAAGAAATGATTTTAAAATCATTATTTTGTCACTTTTACTGTCTGTGATTTGCTCACAAGTCTGTTCTCTTCATACAGAGGCATAAAGACATTAGATAGCCATAGAGACAGAGGGCATTGTGGCCTCGGACCTACACAGACCGAAAACCTGCTTCAGTTTCAGCACAAACATGAGTGTACGTTATGGCTCCTTCAGCTCTGAGTTACCAGATGGCGATGCATCCACAATACAGACAACCTCCATCTCCCCGAGACGGTCCTACATTGCAGTTGCAGTGCTCTGCTATATTAATCTCCTCAACTATATGGACCGTTATACAATAGCAGGTAAGTGCACATTAACCAAACTCAGTGTTATGTCAGAATGTCACACTTGTGTTACAGAAATACATTTTTTCACCACGACTGTGTCCTGGTCCTGTTTCAGGTGTGCTGCTTAGCATCCAGAAGTACTTTGGAATCAGTGACAGCACATCTGGCCTCCTGCAGACAGGTATCTGTATGAATGTGTTAAAGAACTGAGCAATAATAAGAGTGACAGTATAGAATTGAACTTCCTTGCTGGTCAGGTTTCAGTATCATTTAATTTCAATATTTACCACTACCGACAAGCTCAGCATTACGCAGAACACAAGTAGACATGTATCATGCTGTAAAAGATGTAATCTGTGACTTTTCTCAACTTGCAACTAGCAGCAAGTTTCTTCTAGTTTCATGCTGATAGGAATCTGGTTGGTGGTTGCAGTATCACATTTACTCTATCTCTTTCTTACTTTCTTTTTCAAGTGTTCTAAGAATGCAATTTTTTGCCAGTTATTACTATGAAGTCACTACACTTTAAAATGACTTCTGATTATTTGCTGTTTAATTCTTCTTCTTATATTATGCTGCATTTTTAGGACACAGCCAAACTGTTTTCTATCTACCCTGTATCTACAGTTTTTATCTGTAGCTTTATGTTCTTGGCGCCGGTTTTTGGTTACCTTGGAGACCGCTATGACAGGAAGCTAATCATGATTGCTGGGTTGTTTGTGTGGATTGTCACGACCCTGGGCAGCTCTTTTGTCAAACAGGCGGTAAAGTAAAATAATGTGTGTCTGGGCAATTCTGTAATGCAAATACACTCTCTGTGGTGATGTTACCAAATTCAAAGTCTCAACTTTAACCATGTGTAAATGCTTGTTTGCAACATATTTTTGGACCAATTTCTATATTTTAAATATTTTTTTTTATATCTCTATGTAAATAAGTAAAAACTAAAAATTCTACAAATTGTAGATTTGAAAAATTTATTCTCATTATAGCACTTCTGGGTTTTGGTCCTGACGAGGGCACTGGTTGGTACAGGAGAAGCCAGTTACTCCACCATAGCGCCTACAATCATTGGCGACTTGTTTACTGGCACCCAGAGAACTCTCATGATCTCCTTCTTCTATATTTTCATACCTGTTGGAAGGTGAAGGCCTTTCTGCACCATTTTAAACTGAAATGTATATGCACAATTAGTATTTCCTATGTATGATCCTGTCTTTTACATTAGTTTCTGTTCTTTTATCATTTTCATTCATAGTGGTCTTGGATATATATTGGGGGCAACAATAGCTAATGCAACAGGTGACTGGAGATGGGCCCTGAGGGTAGGACCTATCTATCTATCTATCTATCTATCTATCTATCTATCTATCTATCTATCTATCTATCTATCTATCTATCTATCTATCTATCTATCTATCTATCTATCTATCTGTCTGTCTGTCTGTCTGTCTGTCTGTCTGTCCAATATAAACATAATGAGAGAGCTACAATATTAAAACAGCATTTTATGAAAGCACGTACGATGTAGTCTTATTGTGTTAGACTTATTAAGTCTCACTTTTCTTCATCATCATCATCATCATCTTAATCTTGTTACATAATCATGCAATAAAAGTTAAATGTAGCGGATATCTTATTCACACTAGTGCCATCTTTAATTTTTAATGAGAATGACAATGAGGCTGTACTAAGAGACAGACTCGCCATCTCTTCAATATGGACGGTATAAAGCTGTATAAAGCTCATAGATCTGATTATCCACAACTCATGTTGTCTGTAGTTCTTTGTATACAGAATGTTCTTTGACAGATAATTTAGATAATGTTTTGTCCGTGGAAAGATCCAAAAACACTTTAAACTGCAGTTCAGCCCATTGAAGAGACTGTAAGGCTATTTCTCACAGCCCCGTGTTGCTAGCAGGAATAAAGTCTACATTATATTTTATTGGTTTTATTGGGATTTGGGGTTTAATGCATATTTTTGCTCCATTTAAGCTTTAAAAAGTATACTTTAAAATGGAGCTCTGTTTTATTTCACACATGATCTATTTGTCTATTTGTATGATTTATTTATATTTATTAACTTATTGGGAAGAAATACAGTTTTAAAGCATGTCAGTAGTACTGTTCTGAACAGCATAAATAATTAAAGATTCTAAATTGAGGGATTATACAGTATACTCTATAATAGAAACATCACAGAACAAGAAGCTGACCAGCTTCCTTAACCAAATATAAACCTGAAACATTGTGTGGAAGCTACTTATGAATCCTTATTCAATTTAACATTCAAACCAAGACTGTATATATCCATAAAGTGTTGCATGTGATATAGGTAAATCCTGCTCTGGGAGTGCTGGGTCTACTGCTTCTGGTGTTTCTTATTCCTAATCCTCCTCGCGGAGCTTCAGACAGCCACGGAGCAGCCATGGAAAGAACCTCCTACCTTGAGGACATCAAGTACCTCCTGAAGAAGTAAGTTGCACTGTAGAGATAAAGTCTAGTTTGATGTATGTGGTCCAATAAGGAATTTACCAAGATTTTGGAAAGATCTTAGTTTTGTGTCTTCCATTTATACTGGTTTTCTTGTGTAACTACTGGTAGTAGTACTGGTTGTTGTACTAATATTGCCATTTACTGTGTTCTGTATCTGTGTCCCTGTAGTCGGAGTTTTGTCTGGTCATCTTTGGGTGTGACTGCCATGGCTTTTGTGACAGGGGCCCTGGCCTTCTGGACGCCCACCTTCCTGTCCCGTGCCCAGGTTACACAGGGTATCAGGCCACCTTGTGAGGTTGAGCCCTGTAACCCTATAGACAGGTACAGCAAGTTTCTTGTCTATTGACTTTTAATTCATGGGCAGAGCCTTGAGGTAAGCATTGCCAAAGGCATTGCCAGAGACATTGTCCAACATTGTCAAATTTCACAACATTTAATAGTGAAACCTCAAGCAACTATTTGGCTACTTTTTGGTTTTGTATTTCTTGTTTGCTCTTTTTGTGTGCATGAAGGGGAGACTGGGGCTAGCTGTCACACTGTTTATTCCAGTTAATATTTCTCAGGGTGGGTTTCTTAAAGATTTGGCTACAAAACAAAAATAAAAACAAAAACAAAAACAAAAATCCGTTGCCCTCGAAAATGATCTGTTTTACATTGGTGCCGAAAACCCGGGAAGGAAGAGGCGAGAAACCGGCTTGACATATAACGTAAAGGTTTAATGTAAAACTCAAAAGACAAACACATAAGACGACGGACATGTCCGTGAACGATCTCTCTCTCTCTTGCATCGCCGTCCGCGAGTGGCCTTTATCCCTCTTGACGGCTTAATTAGCCTAATACGGGACCAGGCGTGCGTAATCACGCCCCGGTCCCGCCCTCCACCGTGCCACATGCCCATAATAGGCTTTTCGGAAAAATGTAAACAGTACAGCAATTATGAAACAAAAAAGGTAAAAGGTAATAAAAAGCATGACAAACCATTGTTTTGATCAGCAAATGTTATTAATAAACTGTACATGAAATTGAAAACATGAGACAATTTGCCCAGGCCTAACATTTATAAAAGAAAAATATAAATTCCCTGAAAACTAAGTTAATCTTTCAGTTAAACTCTTCATTATGTAGCTGACCCTTGTCTGAATGTGTGCTAATGTGGTTTTAGTGTTGTCACTTGTTTATCCAAAAGCCATAGAAAAAAATATAATGATATTGAAATGTTATTTTGAAGGACTGAATGATAGTGTTCATGTAAATGTAAATGTAGTATTATGATAATGAACTAGCTGTTTTAAACCAACATAGAAAACTACTGTTAAAGGAAACATCCATTTGTGTTATTGGCCTTTTGACTCAAAAGCTTATAGTTACTGCCCTTGTGACAACATGCATGTGACAACTACTCAGTCTCTCATATATGTGTATGTGTCTATTTATTCCACTTAGGCTACTAAGTCAAGTTACAAAAAACAAATAAATAGATAAACAAAATGGCCATGATTTTCCCCATAATGATTCCACCATTTCTTTCTCTTATCAAAGTTACATCTTTGGGGCAATCACAGTTGTGACGGGGATTGTGGGAGTATTTCTGGGTACCTGCATATCAAAGAAGCTGAGAGACAGAGTACCCAATGCAGACCCTCTCATATGTGCTGTGGGCATGCTAAGTTCCTCCCCCTGCTTTTTCATCGCCATCATACTAGCATCCACCAGTATCCCAGCCACATATGTAAGCACACTTCAGATCTCAGCCATGTTTCTCTGGAATCTCATTGGGCTGGATTCATATTCACAGATGAGTGAGCTCTTAGTGCCATTAAGTATTTGCACTGATGAAAATTTAATTGAACATGGTCCTTTGGACCTAAACATAAAACAGACCTTAGGTCTGCATAGATACAGTAAATACATAGATACATTCAGTGTAACTTGAGTTATCCGCTACCAGAGCACAATGTGACCATCAGGGTGTGATAAGCTTTCACGTTGACCTTCCAAGGTGCTCTCTCAATATCTGAATCTCTGTTTGATTTATATACTCTCCTACAGACATTCATTGCTATTGGAGAGACTTTGCTGTCCCTCAACTGGGCTATTCTGGCTGACATCCTGCTGGTAAAATGTTTAAACTACTAAAAACAGCAAGTGCAGAAATTACACACGCTCTCTTTGAAATTAGCACAGGGCAACAAGCCAGTGGAAACCACCTTTAAGTGATTCAATATACATTTATAGGAATAGTTCACCAAAAACGTTAACATTCTCTCATCATTTACTCACCCTTATGCCACCCCAGATGTGTATGACTCTCTTTCTTCTACAGAACACAAACAAAGAATTTTAGAAGAATATTTCTGCTCTGTAGGTCCAAACAATGCAAGAGAATACCAAAATGCTCCCAAAGCACATAAAGGCAGCAAAAATCTATTGATCTGTTTCCCTCAGACTTACCATATTGCTTCCGAATTTATACAGTAGATTTAACCATTTGAGTCTTACGGATTACTTTTATGCTGCCTTTATGTACATTTGAGCTGAAGTATTCTTCTAAAAATCTTCATTTGAGTTCAGCAGATGAAAAAAAGTCATACACATCTGGGATGGCATGAGGGAGAGTAAATGAGACATTTAAAACTTTTAATAGCATTATACCTTAATTTAGGATGAACACTTTGTGAACACTGGTTTATTATTTATTAATTGTTTAATTAAAAATTTGTGATTATTAGATTACAAAGTTGAAAATGTTGTGTGAAAAGTCATCTTTTAACATCTTTAATCTTATCCTAATACTTTTAGTATGTTGTCGTGCCTACTAGAAGAGCCACAGCTGAAGCCTTACAGATTATGGTCTGTCATCTCCTCGGAGATGCAGGAAGTCCATACCTTATTGGTGCGGTAAGGATATTTTAATACTAATCAACAATACCTACATAAAAAAATATCAGTAGTGTCAAAGTCCCTTCATTATACAAGCACTGGCATTCCACAGAAGTGCTTTGAAACTGGATACTGGATATGAAATTGCACCTTGTGTAGTTGCAATTTTCCTAGCATAATTACAATGTTTTTACAGGGTAATGTAAAGAACAAAGTTAATGTTGTCTTATTATTCATTTTGTTCAGATCTCAGATGCCCTACGCAAGTATAATCCAGATTCTCCTAGCTGGGACTTCCGCAGACTGGAATATAGCATTCTTCTCTGCCCCTTCGCTGGGGTTTTGGGTGGCCTGTTTTTCCTAATGACCTCTCTCTATATAAAAGAGGACCGAAAAGCAGCAGAACTGCTCATGTCAGGTAATAAGAGGCTATAAAGAGTGTATTGTAATTATAGACTGTCCAAACTGTCTTTCTTCTTGGTACCTTTTAACATTTTCTTGTTTGTTCTTGGACATAATCAGCTGACTCAAATTGAAAGGGTAAAACAGGTAAAGTATGACCAATAAATGATGCCAAATGGCTTAGCCACTCAAATAACTACGATTTTAAATAGCTATAGATCTCCACTGCATAATACATAGAAGAAGAACAAGAAGACATAAACAAACACTCCCACTTTACCTGCATTCATCTGATTATAATGAATACATTTAAAAAAGCATTTCATGAATGCAAAGTACCAATCCAGTGGTAGGCATATTTGTAAAAATATATTTGTAGTAACAATATTAAAGTAAAAAATAAACAAATAATACATTTTCAAATGGACATTTGTTTAAAATAACACCATGCAAATTAAATAACTGATTATTTGTTGACAACAAAAGCTAATGTCAAGCTATTAAACAATTAATACAACTAAAAGCGAAATCAGATGTAATGTTCCAAATTGTATGTTTATCCTAAACACACCTTATGATCTCTATTAGCTAGCACACTTGATGCAGATAATGGAGGATTACACTGTGACCAAATCTATGGTGTAACATGATGAGATTCTAACACAAGGCTCAGAGTTGAATCCAGGACAAAGGCCTCTATTGTCCCCTCATGCTGGCCCTTTTCCACAGATGGGCAATAAATAAACAGAGCACAGTCCCTGTAGGAATGTGTATGTTGTAATGGTTTAAATGTGTTATGGGGAATACTTAAAATGTATACATATATAAGGGAGACTGAGGCTACTTGTCACCTGGGGAAGTTGTCAAAAGGTAACTATATCTCAGTAACTATAAAGTTTTGAGTCAAAAGTCCAGATACACAAATGTGTGTTTTCTCTAGCAGTGATTTGGTATGTTGATTTCAAACAACTAGTTAAAAACGGTGTTAAATTAAAATATTTCTTTTGTGAATTCTATTCTCCAAACAAAATTCCAATATTATCATATTTTTTATAATTGGAACTACATTGGCACATATTCATGTAAGGGTCAACTATATACTAAAGGTGCATTTTAACTAAAAAGCTGAACTGTGTTCACAGGACAAGGGTATTTTTCATAAACATAAAGTCACATTTTTATTGTCATATCTGTTTAAAATGTTGGTGGGTGTAACATTATTAATTACAGTATTTATTGGCCATAACAACAGTTTGATATATATTGTCCTTTACATTTTTGCTTTTTCACAAATTGGATTTCATTATTAATTGAATGTTTGCATTTTACATAAATCTATATATAGAGAGAAAAAAGACATGGTTGCGATAGATAAGACAGTGAGATAGATTAGTTAACACACCACTGACTTCCTCTATGATAGTGTTCATATCAGCTTGTTCCTTGATTAGATAGAACAGACTGTTTACTGCAGCTGTTTCTGTGCTTGTAATCATGCCAATATTTAGGATTTGTTGTGTTTCTCAACCATTGATACCTCCAGCCTGAGCTGATCTACTTCTGCAGAAAGAGTATTTGTCTCTGGGTTTCACTAGCATGAGTGGTCTGGCTGAACTCAAATGAACTTTCTGAACTGATAAAGGCCTAAATCGAATAATATTGCAGTCATCTGTGTTAAAATGTCAAAGACTGTCAAGAAAGATCTTGAATTTCTATTTTGGGTGTTACTCCATATCAGTATATAAATACATATTTTGATACATTTTCTTTCTTTCTGTCTTTTTCATTTCAGGGCATGCTAATGTGCAGCCGGCAACATCCACAGAGTCAGAGTGACCTTATAAATACCAACCAAAACAGACATTCATGTTCACCACCAGACCTTGGGTGAGCTTTGCTTGATCAAGCAAACACTTGGAGACAACACATTGATTGACAGAATAATTTGTGACATTTTCAAAAGAAAATAAGCTCAAATTTTTAGGAACACCATTGTAAGATACGAGTACAATGTACAAGCTTACCTCACAAATGCACTGGAAATCACTGAGAAAAACTAAATTACATTCTTTTTTTAAAAAAGTTTTTTTGAACATTATTGAATTTAGCTGTGCCATGTACTTATCATTAGGGCAATTTGTGTAAGGGTCTAGCATACTGTTATATTAAACAGTGAGCATTTTGGAGCTTTCATTCTGCTTATCTCAACAGATGTGTGGGAGTCTCAGGGGAACAAAGGGAGAGAACTGCCCCTCCTGCATTTCAACTGAAACCTTGAAATACTACATTTGAAATCAGAAGTTCACATACACCTTAGCCAAATACATTTAAACTCAGTTTTACACAATTCCTGACATTTATTCATAGATATCGTTCCTGTCTTAGGACAGTTAGGATCACTAATTTATTTTAAGAATATGAAATGTCAGAATACTAGTAGAGAGAATTATTTATTTAAGCTTTTATTTCTCTCATCACATTCCCAGTGGGTCAGAAGTTTACATACACTTTGTTAGTATTTGGTAGGATTGCCTTTAAATTGTTTAATTTAGGTCAAACGTTTTGGCTAGCCTTCCACAACCTTTTCACAATAAGTTGCATTCCTCCAGACAGAAATGGCATAACCGAGTCAGGTTTGTAGGCCTCCTTTCTCGCACATGCTTTTTCAGTTCTGCCTGCAAATTTTCTGTTGGATTGAGGTCAGGGCTTTGTGATGGCCACTCCAATACCATTTTGCCACAACTATGCTTGGGGTCATTGTCCATTTGGAAGACCCATTTGCGACCAAGCTTTAACTTCCAGGCTTATGTCTTGAGATGTTGCTTTAATATTTCCACATAATTTTCCTTCCTCATGATGTCATCTATTTTGTGAAGTGCACCAGTCCCTACTGCAGCAAAGCACCCCATTACATGATGCTGCCAGCACCATGCTTAACGGTTAGGATGGAGTTCTTTGGCTCGCAAGCCTCACCATTTTTCCTCCAAACATAACAATGGTCATTATGGCCAAACAGTTAAATTTTTGTTTCATTAGACCAGAGGGCATTTCTCCAAAAGGTAAGATCTTTGTCCCCATGTGTACTTGCAAACTGTAGTCTGACTTTTTTATGTTGGTTTTGGAGCAGTGGCTACTTTCTTGCTGAGCAGCCTCTCATTCGACTGTGGATATAGATACTTGTCTACCTGTTTCCTCCAGCATCTTGACAAGGTCCTTTGCTGTTGTCTGGGTTAGATTTGCACTTTTCACACCAAACTACATTAATCTCTAGGAGACAGAATGCGTCTCCTTCCTGAGCGGTATGATGGCTGCGTGGTCCCATGGTGTTTATACTTGCGTACTATTGTTTGTACAGACGTGGTACCTTCAGGCATTTGGAAATTGCTCCCAAGGATGAACCAGACTTGTGTAGGTCCACAATATTTTTCTGAGGTCTTGGCTGATTTCATTTGATTTTCCCATGATTTCAAACAAAGAGGAACTGATTTTGAAGGTAGGCCTTAAAATACATCCACAGGTACACCTCCAATACAGTACACCTCCTATCCGATGCAAATTGGCTAATTGTCTAAAGGCTTTACATCATTTTCTGGAATTTTCCAAGCTGCTTAAAGGCACCATTAACTTTGTGTATGTAAACGTATGACCCTCTGGAATCGTGATATAGTCAATTAAAAGTGAAACAATCAGTCTGTAACAATTGTTGGAAAAATTACTCATGTCATGCATGTAAATGTCATAAACAACTGGCCAACACTATAGTTTGCTAATATTAAATCAGTGGATTCGTTAAAAAAATTAGTTTTAATGACTGAAGTGTATGTAAAGTTCTGACTTCAACTTTATATGTGCCAAATTACTCTTAGACTTCTTAGTTCATCTATTGAGTGTAGACTGAGACAAATATTTTTATAGGTATTTTTAAAATTACTAAAAAAAAGTTTTTTCCCCCTAAAGCTTTTAAATAAATGTATATGCTTTTATGATTGTGCTTTGTATGCGTTCTCATTTCCACACAGCTGGTGAATTCTATCTTACCCTTAAGCACCACAAGAGGGCAGAATATACTTATGTTTAAGCCACAAATGCTTGAAATTGTGTTGCCTGCAAAACATCCATGGACATTACTGAGTAGAATGGAGCTAAATGGCAAATGCTCTGTGACAGATAACTTTATGTTCCTGTGAGTTCAGAACAGTAATTTGCAGTTATTGCAATGGGGGCCTAAGAAAGGCTCATTAGCAGACCTGATAAATGTAAATAAAAATCTATTCCAAGGATTAGCAAAGTCCTGTATGCAG
Source organism: Moxostoma hubbsi (assembly GCA_032164185.1). Lineage (NCBI taxonomy): Eukaryota > Metazoa > Chordata > Actinopteri > Cypriniformes > Catostomidae > Moxostoma > Moxostoma hubbsi. Next base: position 22,109,735 of record JAVLUX010000008.1, on the reverse strand, counting down.
AGCGGTATCATGAGGTGACAGTACAAGGCTTATCATATCAGGTGAAATGTTCTGGAGCCTCCTTCCAAATGGTTACCAGTTAGATCAAAATAAAAGAATGGTTAATAATGTTCTATTTAAAATGACAGTACTCTGTGCTAATGGTGAGTATACCACCAAATACCAGTTGCAGTGTTTCCAGATCTCACAAGAGTAACAAGCAACCTAGTCTGGAAAAACAAGCAAACAATAATTCACTTGCCTCACCAAAATAAGCGAAAATTAGCAATAATTTAGAATTAGTTGTAAATAATTTGATCAACATAGAAATCATAACACAGTTAATTAACAGTTAAGTGGAACTGTAATTACAGATCTGCTTCTCATTTAAAACCTAGCAGCATCTAATCTGTGTGAATGCATCATATCTAACAATAATTCAGTGAATACTTGGAAACAAATGAGCAATATACTTTTTACATTTAATAATGTTTTCATTTTATCTGGGTTAGCCGTGCATGTATGCTATACAGTATTTAGAATTTATACATAGTTATTAAATACATAATTGTACTTCTTTTCCCTACCAAAATAAGTGAAAATGTACTTTTTACATCTAATAATTGTCTCTTTATTAGCTGTGCATGTACATAAGTAGTAATTATACATAGTTGATAAAAAAAAGTCTTCATTCACAGAATGCCACATCCACAACAGGTAATTAGGCAAAAGAAATTTGTGATGCAGAAGTGTCCTTCAGAATGAAAGCATATGTTTTTTTCGGGCAGCACGGAGTGGTGTAATTCCACAAATTTACTGTTATAAACTCTTTGTACTTTGGTTTTCATGAAAAACCGTTTTTGGAATTTAAGTGATTGGAATTAGATTAACTGGTTAAAGCCAGTTACCAGCATTTTAATATAATGTTTTCACTCCAGGACAATTGAAAATGACTTAGTTCCCTTAGTTTTCATTAATGTTCTGCAAAAAAAAAAAAAAAAAAAAAATGTTTTTGTTTTTCATTTTTGTTCTTTGAGCCATTCCCTGCTTCTTGGCAAGTACGATTTCAAGCCTGATTAAACTTCCTAGCACGTTCTAGTGCTCTGCGCATACGTCAAGCACTAGGAAGTATTATCGAGCTTGAAATCATGATCGTGCCTAGAAATTGCATTGGCAAAATGTACAGTAAAAAAGGAGTTACATTTTGGTCTGTTCACACCCAAAACTGATTAGATCCCTTCGGAACATATGGATTAAACCACTGGAGTCAAATTACCTTTATGCTGCCTTTATGGAGCTTCAAAGTATTGCTCACCATTCACTTGCATTGTATGCACCCACAAAGCTGAAATATTCTTCTAAAAATCTTTGATTGTGTTTTGAAGAAGAAAGGAAGCCATGCACATCTGGGATGGCATGAAGGTGAGTGAATGATGAGAGAATTTTCATTTTTAGGTGAACTATTTCTTTAATAGATATCAAAATGTCAGATATTTGATCTCGGAACTGGTTTCTGACTCACTGCAATGGTGCTATTGGGCTGTTTGAAAGTATTGAAAGGACAGAAAATGTTGTGTTTATTTATGTAACCAGTGGTGCTTTGCACACCCTTTCAAATACTTTCCTCAAAACACTGAACGTAAATGCTATTGACTGCAAAAGGTCAAGGTAATTATTTGAAAGTCCTTGTCAAGCTGTTTGTTCGCTTTTGAAAAGAATTCACTTCCTTTACACTGTTTTGTTCTTTTCATCTGTTCTCTCTTGTTTTTATGACCTTACTGTTGGAATCTTTAAACCTTTCTAGCGTCAAACTTTATTCTTCAGCTGCCATGGATGAGGAGGTACATACATAACCATATTTAGGAAACTTGCCCACAGGCACACGCCCGTACACACGAACGTACACACATGCCTACAACCTTTTCTGAAAAACATTCCACTAGGGTAATAATTTGACCTGCAAATAGAACACAATAGGTATTGTCTAGCCTCCTGGTTTCTGCAGACTTTATCTGAGCAGTTGTGTGTTTCCCCTGATCTCCTGCTGAACTTAGCAGGAAACTGTCACAATAGCTAATAAATTTAGGTGGCGATCAATGAGAAGCGTGATGGTGAGCCAAAAGGAGAAGAGAGAGAGATTGAGATAGAGAGAGGGAGAGAGAGCATGGTCAGTATTTAATTAGACACGCAATCCCATGCACGAAAAAGCTCATTCCTTCATGAACAATAAATAAATAATATGTTTTGTTGTATCTGGCATATTGACAATATGACAGAACAAAGCACCTTACGGTAACTCTCTGGCTTAATTTTCTCTTGTTTTCCTGTAAAAATATGTAATGTAAACATTATACAGTTTATCTTGAGTTAAGTTTATTTTTCTTACGCGATTGGGAAGTAGCTTTATCTTTTTTTCTATCTGGTTTTAAATAAAAAAACCTCACAAAATATTGTTAGATTTACACTCACCTAAAGGATTATTAGGAACACCTGTTCAATTTCTCATTAATGCAATTATCTAATCAACCAATCACATGGCAGTTGCTTCAATGCATTTAGGGGTGTGGTCCTGGTCAAGACAATCTCCTGAACTCCAAACTGAATGTCAGAATGGGAAAGAAAGGTGATTTAAGCAATTTTGAGCGTGGCATGGTTGTTGGTGCCAGACGGGCCGGTCTGAGTATTTCACAATCTGCTCAGTTACTGGGATTTTCACGCACAACCATTTCTAGGGTTTACAAAGAATGGTGTGAAAAGGGAAAAACATCCAGTATGCGGCAGTCCTGTGGGCGAAAATGTCTTGTTGATGCTAGAGGTCAGAGGAGAATGGGCCGACTGATTCAAGCTGATAGAAGAACAACTTTGACTGAAATAACCACTCGTTACAACTGAGGTATGCAGCAAAGCATTTGTGAAGCCATAACACGTACAACCTTGAGGCGGATGGGCTACAACAGCAGAAGACCCCACCGGGTACCACTCATCTCCACTACAAATAGGAAAAAGAGGCTACAATTTGCAAGAGCTCACCAAAATTGGACAGTTGAAGACTGGAAAAATGTTACCTGGTCTGATGAGTCTCGATTTCTGTTGAGACATTCAGATGGTAGAGTCAGAATTTGGCGTAAACAGAATGAGAACATGGATCCATCATGCCTTGTTACCACTGTGCAGGCTGGTGGTGGTGGTGTAATGGTGTGGGGGATGTTTTCTTGGCACACTTTAGGCCCCTTAGTGCCAATTGGGCATTGTTTAAATGCCACGGCCTACCTGAGCATTGTTTCTGACCATGTCCATCCCTTTATGGCCACCATGTACCCATCCTCTGATGGCTACTTCCAGCAGGATAATGCACCATGTCACAAAGCTCGAATCATTTCAAATTGGTTTCTTGAACATGACAATGAGTTCACTGTACTAAAATGGCCTCCACAGTCACCAGATCTCAACCCAATAGAGCATCTTTGGGATGTGGTGGAACGGGAGCTTCGTGCCCTGGATGTGCATCCCACAAATCTCCATCAACTGCAAGATGCTATCCTATCAATATGGGCCAACATTTCTAAAGAATGCTTTCAGCACCTTGTTGAATCAATGCCACGTAGAATTAAGGCAGTTCTGAAGGCGAAAGGGGGTCAAACACAGTATTAGTATGGTGTTCCTAATAATCCTTTAGGTGAGTGTATGTTTAAAACATGAAAACGATCGTATCTTTATAGCTTTATTCAATAGATGGGCCTTTTCTCTTAATATGGCCAATCTTAATATGGGGCTCATGTAGTTTTGCTTCTAAAGTAAATACATTTTGTTCTTAAAGGAATATTACGTGTTTAATACAATATCAGTCGAAAGCATTTGTGTCACAATTATTTTGTCTCGTGCCTCCTTTTCTTTGAAAAATTTAAACTCGAGGTTACTGTCAGATAGGCACTTGAATGAGGCCTATGTTTCTGAGTGTTTAAAATCTTATACAAATCTTATAAAAGCACTTACATCAATTAATCTGTTAAAACAATTATGTGAGCTGTAAAGTTGTTTAAATCAGCATTTTTACTGTCGTTTTAGGGTTTTATGGAATTACGTCATTCAAGGTAACAATATGGTTTAAATTAGGTATAACTTTAAACAGGAAAGATTAAGCAATTTTATCTCACTAAAATCATATTCACACCTACTGTTATTTTTTTTGGCACCATTCACTTCCCTTGTGCCTCGCTGTAACACTTTTTTTTTTTTTTTTTTTTTTGTGGCAATCAACATTAGGTCAGCTCCCTTGACCGAATTTGATGCATAATGTTGATAACCACAAAAAATTATTTCAACTTACTCATTGTTGAAGGCAAATTCAGGGTTCAAGAGAGCATTTACAATGGAAGTAAATTATGCCATCTTTCGGAAGGTTTAAAGTCCCAAATATTTTGTTGTTACATTTTTTTAAAGCATTTCTAAAGTTTATTTTGTAAAAAAAAAAAAAAAAAAAAAAAACAAGTGACCTGTGAAGTTAAAACTACAGTTTTAGTTGGATGAACTGGATAATAATCTCAGATGTAATTCCTGTGGGTTGAGTCAGTACATCAACAAAGTGTGTCGTCACCATGGTTGTCACATGCCCGGTGTCAGGTAAATGTTTAGCAGACAGCTTTTATTTAGACTGCTTTGGCTATTTTTCATCATCGGACATCATGATCATCTGCAGAAAACTGGAAGAAGACAAGTTTATGTTCTTTTGCTGATTTAAGATGATGGTCTGATAAAATTCACCCCCACGTTGGGCATATCTATTGGATGTTAGGAAGTTAAGTCACCTCCCTTCTAAATATCCTTGCACGGACATCATGCAGAAGTTACCGGGATGATAGGATTTACCTGCGTTATGTTGTCATGGCAATGAAGTTGAAATATTGGCTATTACTTTACACAGACAATATTTTTACAGGAACACAAGCAGTGCAACTTGTTCATGGCCTTGTGTTATGTCATTGTTTGTAATGTGCCGAGCTGTTTATAAAATTTCCCTTAGCTTCACATATGTAGAATTGTGATAATGCTGTGGTCTTCATAACTCACGTTCTGCTTCACAGTCTAGTAATTATTGTTGAATTGCATTCTGCTGTGCTGCCATAAGCAATTCAGCCTCATGCTGGGTCATAGTACCACTTGCCATATGCTGTGTCATGGGCTTTCTGTCCCTTACTGATCTCAGACCTGTTTGAAGGCACTATGACCAGCTTGTTAGGCCCAGATGGCACAAGATGAAAGGCTTCTTATCAGTGTCTGTCGTGTCAGGGAGGAAGAAGTCTCCCTGTCTTATCACCCTGGACCAGAGAGTCCCATGACGTCACATTGGGCCTCTACACCCATTTGACTACTTGTATGTCTTAATAATACTGACTCATCACACTCTCCTGTCTGTGCAAAGCAGAGGACATAAATGGAGTTATGCCAATGCCAATGCCAATTTCTGTATTTATTTTTATAACTTTCAGGCAGCATTTGCAGACTGCTGAGAAAGACTCTGTACAGACTACAGAAGAAGAGTGTGTGCATGTGTGTTTTCTGTGAATGGCATAAGTGTTTTACTTTTTCACTGAAATACATTCAGTAAAAAGGTCTGTTGCACAAATGCAGCCTGAGGGTTAAACCAGGAACTTTTTAATTTGCAGCAGTTAATAAGTCTGATTAATAAAAGCTGCATCTCATACAGTGCAAACCTTGCAACAGTTTACTTTTGTCCCAGTTTTGTGATTTGATTGACAGTTTGTGGTTTGGATCCAAGGTTTAGCTCCAGACATTTCTGAATAGTGCAGTGAAATGTATTCAACATTTTGCAATGTGTTATTTTTAACTCTGCTGCATGTACAGTATGTGTTAGTTTCTTTTTCGCAACGACCTGCTGTGTATGCGTTGATTGGTTTGCTTACTGTCTGCTAATGAACAGCGGATGCTTAATACTCCTGCTAGGATTCACTTAACAGTGCTGATCTCAGATCACTAATCACTGTGATGATGGAGCTTAAGGACACTCAGAATAAAAGGTTCCAGCACCTTTACTGTTTACTTCACTGACATTTATTTACAAGTATATGCAAAAAGGAAATCACAACTTCTTGTAGCACCTGGGGGTATATGATGTTTAATGATGTTTTTGAATTAGTAGCTTAAAAAGTAAATAAAATAGAAAGTAAGAATATAGAAGAAAGAGGTTTGTCATGTTGCAGAGACAATTTAATGTAGTTACTGCATTACACTGGAATATTATAGGCCTAAAAATGGTGGGTCTTGTAGCACAGTAATGTTTGACAGGATTCAATACATAAAGATCTCCCTCTCTCTCTCTCTCTCTCTCTGTGTATATATATATATATATATATATATATATATATATATATATATATATATATATATATATATATATATATATATATATATATATATACATATGTATTTATATGTGTGTGTGTGTGTGTGTGTGTGTGTGTGCGTGTGTGTGTATATTTGTTGACTTTGAAATATTATGTGAAGTGAAGGTTTCACCCAAAGTGAACCCGTTAGTTAATTCTGACCACCAAACATCAAACATGAACCCTTTATTCAAACAGCTGAATGATCTGTTAGGTGCCTCTAATGCACTTCATGACCTGGTGAAGCAATGCAATTTTACTGCAGTTTGAGTAACACAAAATGTGTATTTACTTAATGTGTAACCACTATATCCAATCTTAGATATAATTTAGTTTTAACTATCAGTTTTCTGTTTTCCAAATTAAAATCTTTTGTTGCCCCTCCAGGCATAATCCTTATTTTCCTTCACATTTTGTGCAGAACATACAATTCATTCATAAAGTATTCAGACCCCTTCATTTTTTCACGTTTTTATGTTGCATCCTTATGCTAAAAGGCTTAAAAATCTATATTTTTTCATATCAATCTACACTCCATACTCCATAATGTCAAAGCAAAAACCTTTTTTGATAACTTTGCAAATTTATTTAAAAGAAAAATCTGAAATATCACATTGACATAAGTATTCAGACCCTTTGCTATGACACTTGAAAATGAGCTCAGGTGCACCCCATTACTCTGGATCATCTTTGAGATATTTCTACAGTTTGTTGGAGTACACCTGTGGCATATTCAATTGATTGGATATGCTTGGAAAAGGCATGCACCTGTCTATATATGGTCTCACAGCTGGAAATGCATATCAGAGCAAAAACCAAGCCATGAGGTCAAAGGAACTGCCTGCAGTGTTCAGAGACAGGACTGTGTCGAGGCAAAGATCTGGGGAAGGATACAAACAAATTTTGGCTGCATTGAAGTTTCCCAAGAGTACAGTGGACTCCATAATTCTTAAATGGAAGAAGTTTGGAACAACCAGGACTCTTCCTAGAGCTTGCCGAGCCAAGCTGAGCAATCGGGGGAGAAGGGCCTTGGTAAGAGAGGTGACCAAGAACCAGATAGTCACTCTATCTGGTTGAGCTCCATAGATCATGTGTGGAGATGGAAGAAACTTGCAGAAGGAAAACCATTACTGCAACACTCCAGCAATCTGGGCTTTATGGCAGAGTGGCCAAACGGAAGCCTCTCCTCAATGCAAGACACATGAAAACCTGCTTGAAATTTGCAAAAAAAAAAAAGCACCTGAATGACTCTCAGACAGTGAGAAGCTGCTGATGACACTAAGATTGAACTGTTTGGCCTCAATTCCAAGTGGCATGTCTCTAGGAAACCAGTCATCCCCTATGCAATACTATCCCAGTGGTGAAGCATGGTGGTGGTAGCATCAAGCTGTGGAGGTGGTTTTCAGTGGCAGTTACTGGGGGACTTGCCAGGGTTGAAGAAAAGCTGAATGCAGTAAAATACAGAGATATCCTTAATGAAAACCTGGTCCAGAGCCCTCAGAACTGTGCCTTAGGTTCACGTTCCAACAGGACAAAGACCTTAAGCACACAGCCAAGACAATGCAAGAGTGGCTTAGGGACAACTCTGTGAATGTCCTTGACTGGCCCAGCCAGAGCCCAGACTTGAACCCAATCTAACATCTCTAGAGAGACCTGACAATGGCTGTCCACTGATGGTCCCCATCCAACCTGACAGAGCTTGTGAGATCTGCAGAGAAGAATGGCAGAAAATCCTCAGATCCAGGTGTACAATGCTTGTCGTATCATACCAAAAAGACTTGAGGGAGTAATCACTGCCAAAGGTGCTTCAACTAAGTACTGAGTTAAGGGTCTGAATACTTATGTAAATGTGATATTTCAGTTTTTATTTTTTTTATTTTTATCTTATTTTTTTATTTTCTCCCTTTTTCTCCCCAATATGGAATGCCGAATTCCCAATGCGGTCTAAATCCTCTGCGTTTGAGACTGTCAGTCCACGCATCTTATCACGTAGCTTGTTGAATGTGTTACCACGGAGACATAGCGTGTGAAGGCTTCACGCTATTCTCCATGGCATCCACACACAACTCACCACGCACCCCACATTATAGTGACCATGAGGAGGATTCCCCATGTGACTCTCCCTAGTAACCTGGCCAATTTGGTTGTTTAGAAGACCTGGCTTGAGTCATTCAGCATGCCCTGGATTTGAACTCGTGACTCCAGGTGTGGTAGTTAGCATCAATACTTTGGCTACCCAGGCCCCTCAGTTTTTTTTTATTTTTTAATAAATTTGAAAAGTTCAAAAAATCTGGTATTTGCTATGTCATTATGGGGTATGGAATGAAGAATGATGTGAAAAAAAATAAAAAAAATAATTGAAAGCATTTTAGCATAAGTTTGTAACATAACAAAATGTGAAAAAAATTATGGGGTCTGAATACTTTATGAATGCGCTGTCTAAAAAAAATTGCTTAAACCCAAAAGAATGAGACCAATACCGAGGTCAGGCGCTTAATCACACAGTATATCTGTGGTGTGTGTTCTCCCATGTATTTAGCATTCCTGCACCAAAGCTACGTTTCTCTTTTCTATGCAACTCTCTTTCTCTATGTTTTGCCACTATTTGGATTGCAAATACATAGGCACAGGTGAGTAATTACAAAAGACAAAAAAATTTGGCCAACACTTCACTGCAAAGAGATGCATGGCGATTTTGTTTCGTAAGGTACGTAAGGTCTTATGTAAGTTGTGACACAAAGTTCACACTAAGGGCTTAGTAACTACTAGTTACTTTGTTACTAAGTCAGTGCTTAATTTGGTTGCACCAACTGTTCTTAAGGCAAGACTTAGCTAGTAGGTTGCAAGCTCTCCGTAAAGTAATGCTAGTCACGTAATATGACGTTTACCTGTATTGATCCAATAAACAGACTTCAAATTTGACACAAAAGTGTTAAAAAGCCATGCATTTTGGATTGAATTTATTACAGTTGATGTCAAAACCTTGTTTGCTCACATAAATGTCAGCTGCGATAAATTATATCCCCATTAAAACATGATACATAATAAAAATTTATTTTATAAACAGTATATTTGCCCTGTGTAAATAACGTCATGTTACTGATGTAACCTCCTTACGTCATCGACACAATGAGATGTTGTGTCGATGAGTTGACACTAAGGGTCACACTTGGGAGCCCAGACATCTTAGATCTATAAGAAAAGGCCAATGAGAATTGGCTTGTGGAGTTTGCATGCCACTCCCCCGGACATACAGGTATAAAAGGAGTGCCGCTTGCAAACACACAATCAGGTTTTATACTGAGGAGCCGAGCCAAAGACCCGGCCATTTCAGCGGTTGGTTCAGTGTTGTGGCAAGAGGGACACAACATTCCGTTCCCTCCATCACGGAACAGAGGTACATCAGTAACCATGACATTCCCTATATGTCACTCACTCGCCATTGTGTCAATGAGTTGATACTAGGGGTCCCGATGGAAAATGCCACAAGAGCTGAACCGAGTTACGTAGACTGGCGGTGCGAGACAGGCAGAACTCTGTGCACCTCGTAGCCAGAGCAGCAAGCCGTAACGTAACTACCCCCAACACACTTGCAGGCATGAAGTGGTCCCCTACACCTAGGGGAGCGGCTAACTGCTCAGTTAGTCTATTGTTCTCTCCGAAAAAAGGAACAAAATCGCTCAGCTGGAGGCCATATAAGGTCCATGTTGGGGGGTGTCCCTCACAAGAGGAGGACACCGCAGAGACCACACCCTTCCCCAGAGAGGGGGGTGGACTTCTAAGGGGAATTCAACACACGGTCTTACCGGGTCGAAGCAGAAGCACGTCGTGCGGAGCGGCGCCAAGGTAGGTCCTACCCAAGGAGGAGAGGAGTTACTACAAACACAGTGACACCAGGGAGAGAGGGCCCTCTGCCCAAGGAAGATGCAGTTTACCAGCAGGGAAACCATTTTGCAAAATATACATCAAACGGGGTTACCAAAGGAGACAACCAACACGTGTGGAGCACATACCTCAGTACGGGGGCCTAAGTTACGCACGTACTGGGACTGCGCCGAGCCTCTCCGAAGACTCATCAGTAGCTGGGCTAAGGAGGAAGAACGTCCAGGGTTCACTCTTTTGTGAACACCACTGGGAAAGAGAGCATGTCTTCGCCCCAAGGGTGGGGAAAGGCGCTATGTCAAGCTGTACACCCAGCCAGCGCTTGCAGGTTCACCACCTGATCCCTGAAAGGGGTCGTGGGAATCTTGGGCACGCAGCCCGGTCATGAGTTAAGCTGGACCGAACTCCAGGTACAGTTCGCTGACAGAGAACTCCTGCAGGAGGTGGAGGTGAGCACCTTCAGGAGGGCGGTCTTTAGAGAGAGCGCCTTTAGCTCAGCTGACTCAAGGGGCTTGAATGACCACAGAGAGGTCCCATGAGGGAATGAGGTGTGGCCTGGGTGGGTTTAACCTCCTTGTGCCGCTCAGTAACCTGATGATCACATTGCATCGTGATGTGCCGATATAGCAGCCACACACACTTTCAAGGTGGAGGGGGACAGCCGTCCCTCCAACTTCTCTTGCAGGAAGGAAAGCACTGATCCTACTGTGGATTTCTGGGGGTCTTCACCTCAGGAAGAACACCACTTAGCAAACAGACACCACTTCAGGCCATAGAGGTGCCTCGTTGAGTGGGCCCTGGCCTGAGTGATCGTGTCTACCACTGCAGTTGGTAAGCCACATAAGTCTTCCGCGTCCCGTCCAGGAGCCAGACATGGAAATTCCAGATGTCCAGTCGCGGGTGCCAGATGGTGCCCCGTTCCTGAGAAAGAAGGTCCTTCCTCAGTGGAATTCGCCTAGGGGGCTGTCACAAGGAGCACGAGGTCTGAGAACCAAGTCCTGGAGGGCTAGTAAGGGGCCACTAAGAGGATCTGCTTCTCGTCCTACCTGACCTTGCACAACGTCTGTGCAAGTAGGCTCACTGGGGGGAACGCATATTTGCGTAGCCCCAGGGGCCAGCTGTGTGCCAGGGCATCTGTGCCAAGGGGACAGACGGTCAGAGAGTACCAAAGCGGGCAGTGGGAGGATTCTGGGGAAGCAAACAGGTCTACCTATGCTTGGCCAAATCGACTCAAGATCAGCTGGACCGCCTGAGGGTGGAGTCTGCAATCTACCTTGAGCGTAACCTGCCATGACAGTGTCCGATGTGCTGTTGAGGTGGCCCGGGATGTCAGTTGCTCGCAGCGACTTGAGCCACCACTGACTCCAAAGAAGGAAACGACGAGCAAGTTGTTACATTCAACGAGAGCGTAAGCCACCTTAGCAGTCGATGTACGCAATCATTGCTGTGTTGTCTGGACCAACACATGCTTGCCCCGGATCAATGGCAATATCCTCCTAAGGGCAAGTAGTACCGCCATCAACTCGAGGCAGTTGATGTGCAGTCCAAGGGCTGGCGACTGTGTGCCCATTGCACATGGTAACCACGACATGCCTGGGGACCTGGCCTAGGGGAACTCCTACCCATAGGAACGCTAGGTCTGACCAGGGGCTGAATAGGCGGCGACAAGCCTGTGTGACGAGAATGCGGTATGTGCCGTGGCGCCATGCTCATCTCTCGATTCGGGTCTGTAGCCAGTGCTGAAGTGGTCTCATATGCATCAACCCGAGTGGTGTGGCCGTCGCTGAGGATGCCATATGCCCCAGGAGCCTCTGAAAGGACTTCAGTGGGACCAGCATATTCTGTCTGAACACATGCAGACAGTGCAACACTGAGTAACCACATTCATGGATAAAATAAAATGATGCATGGAAAAAAACTGTTGGCAGTCTGAGTGAGTTTGATTAGTACATTGACAGACTGTTCATCTTACTAATAATTTTAAGCATTGAGCACTGCTGTAGGTCATATACAAGCACTCTCCCCTACAGAATATGCAATTTTAGGGACAAGAAAACTACATTATTCTCAAATTAGAGTGGTATCTTAGTTTTATTGGCAAAATACCTCATCTGTGATCAGATTTTCAAAAGTCAAGGCCATACATGCATTCCACAAATAACGTTAGAGCAACAGCAGTAGAAACACCCACGATAGACTTTATAGTACAGAGACTAGAGACATCAAGCAATAAAGTTGCTGCATGTGTGTACGTGGCTTTACACTGTGCCTTCATTCCATAACTAAGTGGAGGACACTTTGGAACTTATTACAGTTTATGTCACAATGAAATAATTTGTAATGGGCTTACTTAACAAACTCAACTTTTCTTTGTTTTGGAAAAATATCAGAGTGTAGTTGCTATTTTTAAGAGAGCTTTATTTAAGTTAAAGTGTTTAAGTGTTAAATTGAAGTCATTTGACACAGAGAATGCACATAAACACACACACACACACACACACACACACACACACACACACACACACACACACACACACACACACACACACACCAGTATGTATGCATCAAGCACAGACATACCCTCCCCCAAAAACACATAAAACACTCCCTGTGTGCACGCATCATTCACATAAACTTTCATTATAGCTTTATCGATCATCCCCCTACCATTCATCCAAGGGATTATGGTTTCAAAGTAGTTCTCCCTAGTGCTTCTACTAGGGACTGTGAGACAAAAACAATGTCAGAAAGGTATAAGAGAGAGGAAGGTACTTGTAACTTGTAATGAACACGTACATTTGTTTTGCAAAAAAGTTGCCACAATAACAATATTCATTAGATCAAACTGGTAAATTAGGCTTATTACAGATTGTGCCTTATTCGCAACTGTCAGCACTGTTCACAATTAACATTTTGATTTTACTGCCTGCTTTCTGTAGGATAATTTTTTTTATTGATCATGGAATTTGTGAATCATTAACTGATAATTAATTGATGGTAGTGCAGAAGCGCAGTATATGAGCACATATTCTAAATTTTTAAGAGCAAGTTCAGATGCCTCCTTTAGCTAAAACTACACAGACAGCATGTGCAAGTAAATGATGCTACCAGCAGGCACAATACATTTTTAATAAATACCCCGTGTGAAGAAATGTATACATATGACATATGTTGAGAGGAAAATGAGAGATTACTTCTCATAAATGTCTGAAACTTTCTTTGTTTTTGTTTCCTTCTGTGGTTTACTGCATCCTGAATCTGAATGGTGCCATTCAAATATAAAGGTGTAAGTCAGAATTCAGAACACACACTGTATGTGTAACGAATGGAGCAGACGAGGAGTGGGGATCTAGGTGCAGCTTTATTGAAAGTAACTGAGACAAACGACTAAAACACAGGAACAAACAAAACATCCACGATGTGAAAACAAAAGTAATTAATAAGGGAAACATCCATGACTGGGTCAGACAGGAACTCGGGCTGGAACACAGACATAAAGGTTTAGCAAACAACATACAACGACCGACACTGGGTGGAGAAAACAACAGGGTTTAAATACACTAGGATAACAATAAACAGGTGAAGACAATGACAGACAGAAGGCAGTGATGAGGGCAGTGAATTCTGGGAAATGTAGTGAGGGAGAGATGACAGGGGAAAAACACAAGGCAGACAACAGGGAATTGTAACAGTATGACTGTGGCAGTGACAATGGTTGAGACTGGTGCAGGGTTAGAGGAGGACAGTCCCAGTGACACTGTGTGCAAATGCAGGCTGAGGCAGACTGGATTGGAAGGAGTGACGGACACATTGCCATGACAGAGCTGCCTTGCTGCTTTGAGACTCACCTGGGACGGAGATGCTTGATGCATTATTAAACTCAGCGATAAAATGTATCTCTCTTCTTCTCCAGGCTAAATTTAGTGTCTTCCAGTAGAAATGCAGACACCCCAGTCTGGGGAAAGAGATGTCAGATTTGATATATCTGAACTAAGCAGCTTCGAAAGATAAAAGAACACAGAGCTTGTTGATGTTTGCTTGTTTTTTTTTTAATGCACGTCTGTGTTTACAGCAGAGTGCAGGGTAAAGACACTGTAAAAGTTTTGTCAGGTGATATGAAAAATGTTTTCATGTGGTTACATATAAATTAACTGGTTATATTCAAGCAATAATCTAGTAGAGACTTTTATTGGTGTCTTTAATCATATTGTATTTTATAAAAGGAATATGCCATGCCCTCAGGCTGTGCATTACAGTGATTTTACCAAGGTGGTAAGGGGTGTTCATATTGCCTAAAACTCCCTTAACTGTAGTAAAATCACTGTACCGCACAGCCTGAAGTCGTGGCTTATTCCTTTTATTAAACAATAGCAATAACACTATGATAAAAGAAACCAATGTTCAATCAATAGTTAAATTATTATTAATAATCATAATAAACAAATATTCCTCCAATTAATTTTATTCATTAGCCAAATCGTAGGCTTTTTATGGTTGCTAATCACTGTAGGATCTTGACACATTAATACAGAATGTGCTGCCACTGTTGTGTAAATCCAACATCCCTTTAAGGCAAGTCAGTCCACTTGGTTACTATCCTGAGAACGCTCCCAGGCAGCTATTTTCTACGGATACAAGCAGCGTACAAGTACGGCTCCTATTTAATTGAATGAGGAAAGACCAAAATCTTCAAAACAGCTGATCAAGATTATGATCAAATAGCATTTTTCAAATCAGCAGTAAAATCTGACAACAATGGTATGATAAATTGTGCTTCTTTAGCTCAGAAAATAAATAAATAATAATAGGGTCTCTTTTGAGAGCCTCACGCATCTCTGAACTTGAGAAAAGGCCAATGAGAAACTGGCAGACAGAATTTGCATGTCCACATACGGATATAAAGGGAGGGAAATGCGTCTGTTCGTTCAGAAATTTTCTTAGGATCCGACCTGTTGTGTGAGCAGCGAGCTGCGATTCACAAAACTTTTCACCTCATCTCTAAGAGCATATGCTGTTGGATCTATGGTGCATATCAGCGGCTTTCTCCTTCTCTGCATGGCAGTGCAGCTTTGCCCCTGGGCGCTTCGACAGCGCTGTCTAAAAGAGAATTTTGTAAAAGAGTTTGATTCTCTAAAAGAGCAATACACAGCGGCGTTGAACGTCCTTTTCAGGATGCGTCTTTATAAAGATGCACTTCCGCCCCTATGTAGTTCCTAGATACAGTCGAGTTCTCTCTGGTCCTTATGGTCACAGGAAAGGTATAAGAAATGCTGCCTCGTGTGTCTGGGCTGTGATCACACCGAGGCAGCGTTTGTGGATGGTTCGTGTTCTCACTGCGAGAACCTTACCATGGCAACGTTGCGGTCACAGCTTCCCTTCCTAAAAAGGAACACCACTCCAGCCGCCCCCCGCGTTGCTCCTTCTTCCCACGGGATTGAGGATGACCCGGCTGGTGATGGAGGCAATTTGGGGATGGCAGCGGGCTCAGTTTTGCTGGGTACATCCCCACGAACCACCCGTCCACCGACACGCTCATTGACTTCCACCCGGGCTCGGGGTGGGTGACAGTGGCTCGCCTCACGGCCAGTCTGCCTATCCTCTTGAGACCCCTGAGCTGGATGATGAGCTCGTGGCTGCATCGGAGAGTGTTCCGGCATCTGACGCGGAAGACGCGATTGGGCTGCCACCCTCGGGTCAGCACGCCCAGTCAGAGGCTGATGCCCAGATAGCCGACATGCTTGCCCAGGCTGCCTTCAGCGTGGGGTTGGACTGGAACACTCCGTCCTTCCCACAGCCTTCACGGCTGGATGATTGGTTCCTCGGGTCTGGGCGCCGCTCACAGCCATTCCCCGACCAGATCCACTACGAGTACTCAAATGACTCTCTACTGGAAAAGGTGCTCCACAGGTCGGCCCCCATGTGGACTTGTCCCCTGTGTGTATTTTCCACGGTACGGTCCCCTTGCGAGCAGACCCGCGTCTCCCTTGGACAGTCCTCACTGCCCCCCAGTCGCCTTGTTTGTAGCAACTCCTCCCTCCCAATGAGGTAGGATCTACCACCGCGGTCTGTCATTTTGGCATGCAACTGCCTGCCCGTACCATTGTCAGCAGCGCACGTACATGGTTCAGCGCATGGCGGGATTAAAATTGGACCCCTAGTGTCGTTTCTTCAACACAACGTCGAAGTGCGTGACAGATGGGGAACGTCTAGGTTACTGTTGTAACGAGACATTGTGTCCCTCCATCAGGGAACGGAGGTTACAACAGTAACCTAGACGTTTTTACTACACCCATATTGGGTGTTCCATTTTCTCCCATTCATTTTAATACAAGTGCTCCTCCTCAGGCTAAATAGTCTCTGGTACTTTATTATAATTGGCAGTTCAGCAAATCAGAATTTTGAATCAAATTCTTTCAAACTCAATCTCAAAAATCAGTTTTATTAAATATTATTTAATGTGACTAAATCAGTCTGACTACGTTGGGTTAAATAAGTGAAAGACATTTTTGAGTTGGAAAAAGTAGATAGAACTCCTTATATAAATAACTGCACATATGCACTTTTAAGTGTTAGAAAGTGAAACTGAGTAAATTGGCTGTAATCTAATAGTCTATGAAAAACAGCTCTTGTGTAATGTATGTGTATGTCCATGTTTTCATACTTGTTTTGACCATATATTGTTTTATGTATGTGTCTTGCTGTTTTTTTTTATTCATGTCTGACATTTTTGCCTGTTGAACCCCTCCTTGATGTGGTCACACTTACATCCTAAAACAGAAGGGACGAGAGGGTCAAAGGTCATGAAGGTCAGCTGTGGCATGGTCTTTACCTTCCTGCTCAACGGAGTCTAGATGCACCCTCTGCTCCAAAAACATTAACAAAAATATGCGTGTGTTTTGGTGTGTATATATCTTTGTGCCCATGTTAGCCTTTTTGTCTGCATACAAAGCTTATAAATTACATGACCATATATGTGTAGTTCACAGTAAATACTTTTGGGAAGTGACATGTCCTGCAGTGTGATCTGCTGTGCTCCATCTAAAACAGATCTTACAGTAAGACAACATTATTAAGAATGTATCACAAGTCTCAATTAGGTTTGCCTAATACAACCCCTTTTTCCATGGGTTGAATATTGCAAAACAGCATAAACTTTGACAAAAGATCTACATGACTATATGGCCAAATGTTTGTGGACTCATGAACACCATCAATCAAGTCAACCACCCATATATATATATATATATATATATATATATATATATATAACATAAATTGGGTCAAAAGTGAGACTTCAGCTATAAAGGCAGAAATTGTTATACTTACTTGGCAGGCTTCATTTCAGTTTTACATGCTTTATAGACAGAATCTAGAGGCAACAAAGACACTTTTAGCCATCTGAGTGATGCAAGTTTCAAATTCACTTATTAATCTTACATATAAAGGATTGAATACAGGTCCAGGGAAAGAAAACAAAAGTGACAAAGTCATTTGAGCCATAGCAGAAGACAGAAGACAGCCTTCAGCCATCTGCAAGATTCTCCTGACAAAAGTTCTATTTTTATTTGCCACTCTGCATCCTTGTGGTCTCAAAATGAGTGGCCTAGCTTGAGTGGCTCAACTAAATATTGTATTCAGTGACTTATCCACATTCATGTGTATGGTCTTGGCAAGAATTATTCTCCACAACATGAGAGAGTTGCGTAAATGAAAAACAGCTTGTTTTTTTTGTGTGTTTGTGTGTGTTTATGAGACCTGGAGTCTGTCTGAATGACAAAACAGGAAGCGGTGGTCCAAGGAGCTATAACGAAAGGATTCAACTCACCGAAGATCAGCTGTTTCTACTTCAACAATGATCCTGACCAAGGATGCCTAATACCCAAAGAAGGCTATCAACATTCACATTAATCTCCATGGCAGTTGCTCGTCTGGCACAGAACCCACCAGAATTATGCCATTTGAAATCTATCAAACAAAATGTAAAATCAAGTAAGTTTAAAGCCATTTTTCTCTGTTTCAAAGATGGCACAGTTACTGCATTTTGCCTCCATTCGACTTAAATGTATGTCTCTATGCAATCCATCTCCTCTAACTTGCAGAAAAAGTATTTTTTGCTCCTTAAAAAACAGAAAGAGCTCCTGAACAAAATGTACCAGCACAGAGCCAGCAGGTCCATAGATAAAACTTGGGTTTCCATTGAGTAGAAGACAACTTCAGTAGGGTGTCGTGGCAAGTACAAAATAACTTGGCTCATGAAACCATATTTATGTCTGAATGAGCTATTTGGTCTTGGCTTTGAAATAGATGTTCTCTAACACATATATCTTACTAGCGGAATTCATGGAATGCCTTCCCCAGAGCAGGTGCTTCCTAAACCTCAGCCAATGCATATGCTCCTAATTGAAGTTCATCTGTGGGAGTGTGTATGCAAGCAAGTAGTGAAAGATCACTTATTAGAATGTGTGTGTGTGTGTGTGTGTGTGTGTCTATAAGCACTTATCAATTTCAAGAATGTTATCAGAATTTCTAAAACACTGTTTATTGCATGTTTTTTTTATTTGCACTTTCATGACAAATACATGGCAGACCAAACACTGACCTTGTTATCACTTCCGACATGCATGTGTTTACAAGAAGCCCCAATTTATCATTTTAAACACATTGTAGCCTGAGAAATGATAACATATTATCTACCACACAGCTCTGAGGCTCCACCATACAGGAAGAAGGGCATCAGTAGGACTGCCAGCTGGACGATGGCTGTCACCTGAGACAGCATGCAGCCAGAGAGACATATTTTAAACTCTCTATAATAATTCCATTATTTTTCGTTTCATCATCAGTATCAGAATAGGCTCCATAAAACAGATATTACAGTAAGACAGCATTATTACGGATGTATCACAACAAGTCTCAATTAGGTTTGCCTAATACAACCCCTTTTTCCATGGTTTGAATATTGCAAAAATCATAAACTTTGACAAAAGATCCACGTGACTTTAATTAATAGTCATGCTCTAAAACAAGCCATCCTGTTGCCAGACCCCTAACCTTAAAGAAACTGGAACATTACTAAATCTCCCTGCATGCCCCATCCCTTACAAAGCTAAAAACTAGTATGTCCCATCAAGCAGCATCAATCACTATCCAACTTTAGGCTCCAATCCTAGTGGTTGAAACTTGGATGTATATTCTGGGTTCAATACAAGTGTGGCATAGCATTGATTACTTCAAATATTATCTTCCAATTTTGACTTTCTTTAAAAATAAAATACAAATCTGGAGTTATAGTGAGGCACTTAAAATGGAAGTGAGTGGAGCCAGTCAATAAATGTTCAAATGCTCGCTATTTCAAAAGTACGGTTACAAGACATAATGAATATGCATGCTAATATGATTTTAGTATGATAAAATGACTTACTAACCTTTTCTGTGTAACGTTATGTGCAATTTTACAACAACGTTGCCATGACAATGTAAGACCACAAACCCTAAACTATAAAATGAAGATTTAAACAAATTAACAGCTCAAATAATACATGAGTTTTAATGGAAATATTAATTGAAGTGCTTTAAAAATGAATAAGCTTCACATTTCTGCCTTTAAACCCTCCAAAAATTGGCCACATTCACTTCCATTGCAAGTGCCTCCCTGTGACCCCTATTTTAGATTTTTGTTTTTAAGTAGGGACGATTCTAAATCAACATTATACCACAAATCTATAGAATTGTTTGAAATTTATGTTGATTAAACCTAACTTGTTGTATTGAACCTGAAATATAACTTTAATAGGAACTAAAAGGAAATGTAAATATTTTGTCATGCACTGAAAAATGTTTTGTCAAGTAACTTACTGTAAATGATTGTAAATTTTTTAGCTTGACAGCCCCTGGTCCAGCCTAGTCTTGTAAAATTGACATGAGCCAGTAGCGCATCTAGGGGCAACGGTCTCTGGGTACCTGATCGGCCGTCCCCCCAGCTTGCAAGATCGCAATGGGAGAAAGGTGCCCCTAGTTGTTTCTATAAGGTTATTCAGCCTTAAAGGCTCTATATGTTTATAAGATTATGAATGTTTATAATACATTTTTATATTCTGAACAAACATAAGACAACCACGATCAACAGTATAGGTACATCATGACACAGGATCACCTCAGTGGTCTTGAGAAAATGAGTATCAACCATGTGATTGCTGGGCAGATATGACAAAGTCATTGATTTTAAATGTTTTGTTTTTCTATTCATGTGCTAAAGTAAATGTGTTTTGATATCATAAGATGGGATGGGGAGGTAACAGAGTGAAAAAAAATTTTAATAACCAATTGTACGCATGATTTGTGTGACAACAATTAAACCACACAGTTGTTGTAGTGCCTCTAGAGTTCATTTCACCAGGACAATGCAGCAAAATGTAGAAAGTGGCCCGTACAAGTCAGTTTGCAAAAATGTATATAGAGTAACATTCATTCTATGAGACCAGGTTGCTGCATATACTTTTATTTTATGGAAGACAGCAGCATAAACATTCTTCATATCATCTCCTTTTGTTTTCCATGAAAGAAGGAAAATCTTAAGCATTTGGAACGACATAACAGTAAGTAAATAATAACAGAAATGTAATTTTTGGGTGAACAATACCTTTAAGGAAATAATGGCATTTATCCACTGTTGTGTGAAAATTTAACCAGAATTATCTACTGCTGTGCCCTGGCTTGCTTCACTATTGAACCTTACTTAAATTAGGTATATGGAGAAAAGATGGAAAAGATAGAGAAAAAAGGCAAAAAGATAAAACAGACTGAGAAAGCTGGAGACTTTTCTATGATCTTGTGATCTTTGATCAGCCAAAACAGAAACAATATGAAATGAAGAAACAGGAGCAGCTAGAGTAGAGTTGGTAAAACGTGGCCAAAGAGAGCAAAAACAGAGTAAGAGAGAGAGGAATGAATAGATACAACATGACATGAATAAATAAGTAGCAGTAATCTGTTTAAAAACATGTAACCTAAAAGCTTTTAGTCTTTGCAAAACCTTGGAATTGAGCGCATACATTCTACTTCTTTTATTTAATCAGCCTCTCTCTCTCTCTCTCTCTCTTTCTGTCTGTATCTCTCTCCCTAATTTTTATACACAGGCCTTTTTAGCTGAGTCAGAGGCCATTCACCACTTGGGGCCATAACACCCTGTGACAGCTAAAAAGCCTGTAGTCTCCAGCCTGCCAGAATCCTCTTATTCATTGTGTAGTGCTGATCCCACCCTCCTCTGCTCTTGCCATGGCCACAGTCACCACAAGCATCATTATCCAGAGCTTAGCAACACTTTACCTTGACCCAGCACTGTGGAGGAGAGCTACCTAATAACTTTGATCCTTTTGATGAGCGAGATAAAAAAACAAAAAACAAAAAACAAATACAATGCTTTTAAATACAGTGGATTAAATGATCTGGTCTGACATTACTCCATAAATGACTGATCAACTGAATGCAGAGCCCCTGACAAAGTTTTGTATTGAAAAGAAAAATGACATAAAGTTGAGTAGTATGAGTTGTGACACTATCAGGGGCATATTTACCTTCTAATAGAAATAATTGGCCAAATTAAGCAAATAGAAAGAAGTTTTTGGCTCATATCCTTTCAGAAAGTTGAAATCACAGACTAAAAATATTATGAGGTTACCTTAAACAGACATTGTTTAAAGAGTCCTTAAAACTGTGATCAACAAACTCAAAATCTATCATTAAAAATGTTTAAAATTAATTTTTGAAATTGACAAGAAACTTCATTGGTTTCAGAAGAAATTGTAATGATACAATTCATACTCCAATTTCTATAACTATTTTTTGATACTGGCAGTAATACTATTATTATACTACTACTATCTATCTATTACTATCTACTACTAATCTGTGAAATCCAAATTCTGTTGTGTAGAACTATATTATAGCATTTTGGTTGTATTGTGTAGGGCTGGGCGCCGACATCAATTTCCAGATTTAATTCGATTCCAATTAACATGCTCATTATTTGATTTGATTCCAGTTTTGATATGGTTTGATTCAATTCTGATTAATTTGGGTACTCATGATAGATTCTCACAGCTGATATTGTAAATTATACAGGGAACCTTCTAACTTGGTACATTATGAAAATATTAATTAAAAAAAGCTACGACAGGGCCCAAACTACTGTATACAGTCCAATTGCTATTTATTTAACAGATATAATAATTAACACAACCAAAACAGGATCTTTCAAATGAAGATTGTGATTAATCATAAAATCTATATTTTTACTGAGCCCTAGTATTATGTACACTAGCCTTACAATCTCAGCACTGAGACATACTGTATAACATTTTGTGGTCTGGCTGAAGTAGATTTCAAAGTTTGTGGTTTGGTGTCTTTGAGCCATTTTGCCAGTTTTATTGGTAATAGTTTATTACCCCTGGAGTCATGAGTTTGAATCCAGGGCATGTTGAGTGACTCCAGCCAGGTCTCCTAAGCAACCAAATTGGCCCGGTTGCTAGGGAGGGTAGAGTCGCATGGGGTAACCACCTAATGGTTGCGATTAGTGTTTCTTGCTCTCACTGGGGCGCATGGTGAGTTGTGCTTGGATCGCGGAGAGTAGCATGAGCCTCTCATGCTATGAATCTCTGTGGTTTCATGCATGATGAGCAATGTGATAAGATGCATGGATCGAGGTTCTCAGAATTGGAGGTACGGACCCCAAAGAAACATATGACCATAAAATAATTAACTATTTACTGAGACAATTGAGAGATCTGAGATTTAATTTGTACCTTCTGAGACTTTTATTTACCAAGTCTGTGATAGATACAAATGATGCCCTGGTTGTAATACCAAGAGGAACAGAGCATTGAAATACGGTACGTTTACACGTCGTGATATACAACATAAAAAATATCGATTGATAGTCTTTTAGTATTAAAAAAATGGACAGGGTTAGATTAACTTTATCATTGCCAGAGCGCTCGTTAGTCAGATTTCAACATTCCTAACAGTCAAAAGGCTTTGTGCCTAAAGTTAAGAAAGTGCTGTTGTCTACGGCATTGCTCTTGTTTAAGAGGTGATAATTACACAGTGGCTGGAGTTCATTCTGTAACATGAAACAAAGCTGTTGTTAACCTCTTTTTTTCTCTTTCCCACATATTCTCATTCCTTCTTACTTGCAGGTCATTACCCATCTCCACCTATCTGTCTAGTCTCATTCTCTCAGGGTCCTCCTTTTTCTCATTTTATCTTTGATATAATTTCTATTTTGTTTTTCTTTTGCTATCTGAATCCTTTTAAGGTTCTATTCAATTATATTATTTTCAGAACATTTCAAAGGCTATAAGACTTGCATTTTAACTGCTATGTAGAAATGCAGCAGGATTCAGTATTTAGTGTATAAAGAACAATAGTATTTCTTTAAACATGTTACACATACTTTTCTCCTTACTCTGTACCATGAGGCAGAGTTCATGAATGTAAAGGAAGATAAACGGCATTGTGGAAGTCAAACAGTACTAGCCTCTATCCCCTTCCTTCTCATAGTGCTTATCATGTAATTTTTTGAGGAACAGAAGTAGCAAAGGCTTCCATTAATGATAATAAATGATGTCAGACACAAAAAGAAAATGCAAACAGAGAAAAACATACACAAACACAAACTTGTTTTTATATCTTTGTGGGGACTCTCCATAGACTTCCGTTGATATTATGTATTTCATAAAGATCTAATGATGATTTCTATCCGCTAACCCTAACCCTCCCCCTCAACCTAACCTTCCCAGAAACCTTTTTGCGTTTTTACGTTTTCAAAAAACATAGTTTAGTTTAGCCCACTGGCTGGGCACCACAAGGTAGGTGATCTCAGGTTTTACTATCCTTGTGTACAATGTAGTATAAACACACACACACACACACACACACACACATATGTTGGCGCTGCTATCCTTATGAGACATAGACATAATGAAGAAAATGCATTTTTACATTTTGAAAAAAACATAAACATGGTTTTGTATGTTTTTTATGTAATTTGAATTAAGGGGACACTCGAAATGTCCTCTTAAACCACATTAATAACATAATACCCTTGTAATGACCAGTTTGTAACCTAAAAAAAAGTCCTCGTAAACCACCCAAAGCCCAACACGCACACACAACCTATTATTTATTTTTCCAATGGGACAGTTTTAGTCTATACTGTATGCATACTGATAAGTCATGCAGTGCAGATGCAGAACCAAGTCAATAAGGAACTCAGGATTTGTGGCTACCTTAGAAATTTGGCTTGTTTTACTTATCTGTGATCCAGCCTTTGCCAGACAGTAGCTGATACACAGCAGGAGGTAGATAAAGGATGTTTGGATCCTTATTGCACAGCCTGTGCTGAGTAAATATGTGAAATGTGCTGGCATGCAGATTGCTTATGAAGGTTGTTATTTAAGACCACAAGGTAATTTAAGCTATATGTAGTCTACTGATATAGAATGCTGAATCCCAATTAATCTGCAACAATGGTGCCACAAACATGTAGGGCTACCAATCATTTTATAGGAATGAATTAATAAACGTTTTCTTTCTTAAACTTTTAGAGAGTATTTTTCTAACACAATGTAAATCTGTAGAAGTAATTACGATTTGGAAAAGCCCTCAACTGTTGCTATAAAAGAGGCATCATTTTAAGCTTCTTATGACCAATTTAGTCTGATTTGTTCAGACAAGTCGCCTCAAGACGGGATATTAAGATGAAGAGAAGCATAACAAATGAATGGCTTCACCATTTCCCCACAATTTATTGTTAAACAGGTATCATCCTTCTCTCATGAGAATGACTCACGCATTCAAAGGTCTTTTCTGCACCCAAAATGCATATTAACTATCGTGAAACCATTCAGTTTTTACATTTCATGCTCTTCGAAAGGATATTCGGATCCTTGAGAAAACAGTTCTTTTGAGAGCTGACATGGTCTGTTATAGAGACAGGCGTCTTTAGACAGCTGAGACAATCCTGCTCTGTGCCTGTTAAAAATTCTGTAATAACCCTGCTCTGGCCCACCACAGCCGCAGTATCAAAGGCTTAAATTCTGTGTAAATGCAATGCAGCATGAGCGCAGCCTTAAACTCTTTTGTTGTTTGATAGACCATATGAAGTATTTCACAATTTAGTTTCAAATTTAAAAGTATAACTTCATGTTTTCATTTATCTAATTTTATAATTATCATTTTATGCTTAAATAATAATCTCATTACATTATTTATGCATTTGTAATTGCTGTATAAAATAAACAATCTGTGTAAATATACATAAATGCACTTCAGATGCAGCTTCTGTGCTATATTTGCTGGCTTTAGACCCAGCATTAACGAATGTCGCACTGGTATAAAAGGAGGGGAAGAGGGAGGTGTTAAAACTAAGATGTACTTATAATGTGATTTGATGAGATCTTCGCTAATTGATGGGTTTCGGTGAAAAAGCGGACCATTATGTGAATCAAAGGGTGTGCAGTAAAAGCCAAACAAGAAGTAATAAAACACTATAAATTTACGTTATTTTACCCGAATTCAGATCAATATCATGTTTCCAACAACATGAAACAATAGCCTAAATGGTAATCACTAATCACTGAACATTATACTGTAGTATGGTTGAGATTAAATCATTTTTATTCTAGAATATTTTTTTACCGAACAGTTTTAGATGTAGTGATAATGAGCTGTCCAGAGTGCTGAAGACGGTGTGTCGCTTTCAGGGGCGATGAGTAGCCCACTTGCTCCAACTCGAGACCAGCTGTGTTAAACCATGCCAGTACCGCGGCTCCATATAAGCAGAATACGCAGTCTGCGTAGGGCAACAAGTCCCTAGGGAGGCAACATCTTTCCCTAGGAGGGCACCTGAAAGTCCACCGGCTGCCCTTCCTTGCACATTATACATTATTCAAGGACCCGAAAGCAGCTGTGGAACACAGATGATCACTTTGCGCTCATATCACACAAAGAGCATCAATTTGGCCAGCGGGGGCCATGAACCATGCAATCCTTTACACATACATATACTTCATTAATGTGCTAAATAATTCGTGTAGGCTACCACAACGAACTAACAAGCGGTATATAACAACCACAATGATTATTTTGGCGATTGAGATTATGAAACACGGAACAAACAGTTCTGAACTCCGAACTAAGTGTAACGAACGGCAGTAGCCTAGCCTACTACACATCACCGAACGTGTATTAGCGAAGCTATTTTGAGAGTCCGAACGCTATGCGTTTTATGTTTATATATGCGTCTTTTCAATAATCAATTGCTTCCTGTTATTCGAATAAACATCACAGTTATTGTTATGTCCCAAAGCCACCTAAGCGTACTACAATTCGTATTTTCACGGGTCTACCTGAACAGGGAACAGTTTTTAAGCCCAACGTTTCCCCATGGGTCTCGCGCGTTCTCTTCATTCAGCGCGCGGTGCTCACTCGACTGTCCATTGAAGTCTAACTTCCGACAAAAAAGAGACAAAGCAGAATTTCGCAAAATCGCCGTTTGTGTGTTCTGTCTTGGGTAAAAAAAAAAATATATATATTATAATATATATATTTTTTTTTTAAATTTGAGAAATTCCTCTTCTATTTCCCACTCTCCTCATTCCGCGAACACTAGGTCCTTCATTCGCTCAGAGAGTGGGAGAGGCGTGGTTAACGCGCACCGCCACGCCTCCTCCCTCGCACGAGTGAGAGAAAAGAGCTTACCAAGCGCTCAATCTTGTCACTGTACAGACATGAACCGAGCTCAACGAGCAATAATCGAATACTTGTTTTTTCCCCTCCGCAACTAACACGCATTTTTTCCCCCCCGGTGAACCGCACTGTCTCCGTTCACATAAATCGTACCGTTTTTGCGCTGGATCTGTCGTGGAAGAAGATGTGTGTGGAGAGCGATGGATGCGAGATCGAGGGGTGCAGTAGCTCGGATGAGGTACACACACTGTCTGGAAGCATGAGTCCGACTCTTAAATCCAGTCCAGACTTGCATCCCTGCAGACCTGGGCAGAAATTCCGTGCCGCATTAATCCGATGCCGGTCTCCGTTCGTTGCCGCCGGGATTCTGAGTTTTGGAAATGTGCTCAATTACATGGACAGATACACCGTAGCAGGTAAGATCAATATTTTCTTGTTACGAAGAAGACTTTCGTTTTATTGAATAGCTTGGTAGAGCCAAAATAGCGTTGTTTAATGTGTTACTTACAGGAAGGGTTTCAGTTTAACACAGAGGCAATGCAATGCGCGTTTTAAACATTAACAGAAGTCAAGTGATCATTTGCATAGATTTATGTCTTTGCACGCGTGCTGAGTTTTATTGAACGGCTTTAAAGAGTCTGCCTTTCAGGTCTTATACTGTGTGATTTAATCAAACCATCCGGACAGTGTGTGGTAACGAGGGGCCACCGTTGTGCTACATGATATTGATTACAACTGTGTGGGATCTTACACCAATCCAATCTGACCCTTATGACAACTGGCAATTGAGTCAAAAATCAAATCGAAAAGCCTTATAATATGACACGTGAGAAGTAGTCCCATGTATAATTTGGTGTTCTTTTTATTTGTGAAATTAGAGAGAATCAAGTAACATTTTAGTAGGCAATTCAGTATGCATGTTACAATTCACATGTTAGGCTACTATAATCAATGATTCATAACAACAGTATGCATATGCAAGCTTAAACATAATTAAATAAATAGCCTATTAGGTATATTTACTTCGTATTACCCGGTTATTACTCACAGCAGCAGTAAATTCACAGCAGCACTGCAATTTATAGTGTGACTTAAAACCACAATAGCATTGCCTGTCGTGACTTTTCCTATTTATAATATATGGTTAATGTGAAGTTTATGGCAATGTATTCAAATACAGGCTACATTTTGTACGCATACAGTACATACACAACCCCAATTTAAAGCAGTTGCGTTTATGCTTTTCCAGAGTATATTACAGTACGATGTCATTTAGAGCAAATTTCTCGAGGGACACATCTTTATTCTAAGGATTTATAATTAGTAACCATTCTCACAGTAGTGGTAAAATCTTTCCGTGGCTGTGAGAGCTGCCACACAAGATGCCCTTGGAATCCAAATAGAAGTTATTCGGGAATAAGTGCAGAGCAAAGAATCTGTGCGCAGCCACGGTTTCCATAGAAACTAGAGCAGATTTAATCAACTAGTTATCTTGCGTCAAACCTAGCATGCTTCAAAAGTGCGGATAAATTCGTTTATTGCGTACTTGGAGTGAAACGAAGAGTTAAGGCAGTGGTGATCTGAGGCGACATGTCAGCTGGCATTTGCTCCAGAACCCTCTGAGAGGGGTACTTTCATGAATAACTAATGATAAGCAATTAGGGATATAGAACAAAGCATGAGTATGCTGTTGGCAAATGCGAGATTTGCTGGATTCTAGTATTCCACAAAGCGCATTTCCCTCTCTTGCATTTTAGGCTGCGTATTAAGTACGGAACAGCTCTTGACATTACTGATCACGTTGCAATGTTCATTTTACACTATAATTACTGACTAATATGAAATCATATCATGCACTTTAAATGTAATTGTTTTGTGGAGCTGCTTGGCTAAATACATTTTGTGGTGCGTTTTCTAATGATTCACATGAATACTAATATAGGTATCATGGGCACTGTGCTGTGAAGCGTTATCAAACTCTGTCATAGACAGCAAACAATTCAAGTAGCTAATTAAGAATAGGAAAAATAAAACACCTCTGAATTAGACCAGATTTACGTTTAATGCTCATCTTTAACTAAGCAGTATCCGCATTTCCCTCTCTGAAATGCGCGGGCTTTGCGCGCGCTTCACAAACAGTTTGACAGCGCGAGATGCTTACATTTATTGTAACGGGTGGCCGTACTGAGCAAAGCCCGGGACGCCTTCATAGTTATAAATGCAGTCGCTGTTTTGCCTTTTCTGAAGCTTAATCATTGCAGATATAAGCAACATACAAAGGTGCGTAATTTTACCAGATGGCTGTGTTTTACAACACGTAAGAATTGAAGAGGGCACTCAATAATTGTGGGGCGAAATTATCAAAGACGTGAAGAAAATGTAAACAGGGCAGCGTTATCACCTCATGGCGGATAGTAGCGCTCAATAGTAGTCTACTATGGGATTCAGCATTACATAAGATTGCCGACCTGTGATAACATAAGGATGTGTTTACATGTGATATCGCATCTAATCTAGACTGGGTATCTCTAAAATCAAGCTCGTTTCACCCAGAGTATATCCTGGAAAGACAGATTTGTAAAATCTTTCTAGAAAAAAAAAACAAAGCTAAATACTGCAAAATTACATCAGTTTTTACTCAAGTAGTGAGTTTCCAGCAACACCTTTTATGTCTTTATGATTCTCTTTGTAATGTTTTACAACTGCTTGTGTGCATAACACGCAGTCTCTGAATTGAGTGAGTGACAGCTGAACAGTTTAGTTGGATGAAGAGAGTAAAATATAGAGAACATAAAGACAAATGGGATGAAGACTGCATAAAAATGGCTAATTCCTTGGAGTGGAGCTGTGTATAAGTGTGTGTGTTACAGTAGTAAATAGCATGTTGTAGAGAGCTGAAGGGCTCCCCTCTGCACTACCTTGTCTGACTGATCATGCATTATACATGGGAAGGGTGTGAGGGTGAAGACCCCTTCTTGGGCAAAGAGGAGAGGGGAGAGCTGACGCAGCCATACTGCAGTGGTGGTAAACACTCTAGTGAATGAGAGAGAGAGTGAGAGAGAGAGAGAGAGAGAGAGAGAGAGAGAGAGAGAGAGAGAATGGTCCACATGGTGAATGAGACCTGCTCACCACTGCTGTTGTTCAGTCATTTATACTGCAGTCAGACTGACACAGGCATCATGGAAATGAAGTTCAGCAGTTGTGATGTTTGTGAGAGCTTGTGTGTATTGTGAGTTTGTGTCCATGTATGAGGGTAAGCTAAGGCTAAAGGGGGTTTAGCCATACATCAAAAGTAATTCCTGATGCCATGATGCTTTACAGCAGTGTTCCCCAACCCTGTTCCTGGAGGCCCCCCAATACTCTGAATATATATATATATATATATTAGTCGATATGTTAGTCTAATATTTTTTAATAGAACTGTTTAAGAGATATAACCATTCAAATAAAAATTGGTACACGTTTTGCGTTTTGCCACAGGCATCAATTGTGGCTTTACACATGATATTATGTAGCTTCTTTTTGTTTTTTGTTTACTTCTATGAATTCAATATTTTCTTATAAACACTTCACTTACATTTAGCCTCTTTTCCATACTCTCAAACACAATATTTTGTCTCTCCCTGGGACTACATCTTGTTTACAAACATGCAAACACACAAACACACACGCACGCACGCACGCACACACACACACACACACACCACACATTCCTGTACAAAACAGACATGACAGATGTAACAAACATAACAAAGAAATTAAATAAAAGTTACTGCAGCCAAAAGGGGGTGTGGCATGCAGTCTAAATAGGGCTTGCAAGAGGAAATTGCCTACATTTTATTCTGCAGCCATCTTAAGTAGAACCAGTTTACAGCAAACTCACGCATAAACATTCGACAGTTCATGCAAGTAAATAGAATAGATTTTACTTAAAAAGTGAGCAAAGAAGTATTAATGTTATATACTTGAGTTGTACAGTTGTTTTGATGATGTTTATTTGAAAATGAATATGTTGGTGTCATAAATTTTGATTGGCAAGTTGTATTGAGCAGTTATGAGTAATAGGAAATTAGATTCTGAACGCAAAAGGAGGGTTCACAGTAAATTGACTTAATGCAATCCCAAAGACTGAAACTCTGTCTAATAAAGAAAGTATATGTAATCGTGAACATACTTCAGATTTTTTTTAAACTTTTTATAATTTTCATACTGTCAATTTAAGTTTTTACAAGCCCTTCCAGGTTGTAGCTGCCTTGCAATCTTCTAGCAGCAACCAAGGTCTCTTATGTTTGTCAGAACTGAATAAAAAGTTAATTTCTCTCAGAGGAAAAAAGGAAACGTTTTCCTTATCTATACAGTAGTGTGTAATTTTAGCTTGTTTAATTGATTGATAGGCTACTCATGTTTGTGAAAGAGAACAGTAAGGCTCTAATTTGGCTGTTCTCTTTGGCTAAACAAAACTTGCGGGTGAGCAGTTTTTAGAGCTGAGGAGAGACAACCAATCCCTCACAAGGACCCAAAAAGCAGAGGCATGTGTTTGTGAGGTGGTGGAGGATAACTACATTTATATTACCCTTCCTACTATTTGTGAGTGTAATACAACAGTGGTGCTCTTCTCTTTCCTCTCCCAGTTGGCTCATTATAGCTATCCATTTATCTGTCTCTGTCTCTATTCCAACACAGCCTCCAGTGGGACTGAGAGATCGAATTGATGAGACTGAGGTTGTGAACCATTTAGTTTGATTAAATTTGTGGTTTGGCTGTGATGGCTCAGACTCACGGAGGTTTGATGGCTATAGTCCCTCCTTCAGACAGACTGAGCTCAGTAACAGATTATGTTTAAAACAGGGATTAGGAAATTCAGTGAATACTGTACAGGGATGTACAGACGGAGGCCACTTAGCATTATTTTATATAAGATCCTCAGTTTCCTACTCAGCTTGACGCCTGCTGTAATGAAGGCAGTTTGACTGATAATCTGGATTATGAGGCACATCAGATACTGAAGGGGCAGCCTTTTTCTAAAGGCGCCTGAGTTATGAGGATGTTTACTCTCACACAAATGCTTAATTAAGTGTGTGGTGGTTAATCCAGAGGCCTGAAAAGCTCTCTGAGGGAAAATAGGCATGTCTGCCCATTCAGCTACACAGGCTCACAGATTGTGAAGGGAATTCGGAGACTATAGACAATGTACATTTTGCTGCATTGCTCTTCTACACTAGATGGTCCAGTCTAGCTGGCTCAGCTGTAGTTCTGCCTGGACACACTCCCTGACAATCCCTTCCGTGAGGCACACACACACACACACACACACACACACACACGCGCACACACACACTCTGCCTCTTCCAGTTGTACCCCTAGTGGTGTATGCTGAAGGTGTGATAAGGCCTATCAGCAACACACAGTGTGCAGTGTGGAGTGAGATCAGAACCAGTAGCACGTAGTACATTGGCCGCACATACATTATTGACACTGACAAAAGTATTACATCATTTGTTTCTAAAAACGTGTGGGAGTTGGCAGTAGTTTAATTGAAATTTGCCAATATTATTAAGATGGATATGAAAGTAATTTGTAACTGTCAATAATTTATTTTTATTTCATTATGGGTGGCAATACTATCTAGGTATTTTGCTGTTCTTATGGGTTAGAAGAGACATGAGTGCTTACTGCTAAGATGTTAGTAACACATAGATAGGTAAAGTTTGTCAAGACAAACTTTGATGTTGGCTGCAAAGCCTTTTTTGAAAGTTTGAACTAATTAAAAAGGTTTTAAGTTTGATGGGTATACAGACATTACAGTAGGACAAACAACCAACTGGCTTGATAGTCAGACAGACTGTCACATAGATAGTCAGATAAACCATCAGATATACAGTTAACAGTATATACACACTACCGGTCAGAAATTTTGAAACACTTTATTAAAAATGATTATAATTTTTTTTCTTCACATTTTAGAATAATAGTAAATTTATCAAAACTATGAAATATGGGAATTATGTTGTGACTAAACAAAACCAAATAAATCAAAACTGTGTTATATTTTAGCATCTTCAAAGTAGTCACCCTTTGCCAAGAATTTGCAGACATTTACTCTTGATATTTTCTCAACCAACGTCTTGAGGGATCACCCTGTGATCCCAACAGTATTGAAGGAGTTCCCATCCATGTTCGGCACTTATTGGCTTCTTGTCTTTATTATTTGGTCCAAGTCATCAATTTCAAAAACTTTTTAAAATTTGGATTACATTTTAGTTGTGTAATGAAATAAATTAATATGCTGGCACAATAATATTTTTGTCTACAAAACTAATTTCAAACAGTTAAGCATACGCCTTCAGATCGAAGGATTTTTAAGATCATGAGAAACATTTAATTCAAGTTTTTGACCGGTAGTGTGAATATATATATATATATATATATATATATATATATATATATATATATATATATATATATATATACACAGAGAGAGAGAGAGAGAGAGAGAGAAATAAGGTGGTCTCACACAGGACGTGTCTGGTGGACAATTTTGAATGCTCAATTCCCAGTGCACTCTAGGTCCTCATCAACATTTTTCATAGTGACTCGCATCAATCCGGGAGGTGGAGGACGAGACTCAGTTGCCTCCTCGTCTGAGACCGTCAATCAGCGCATCTTATCATGTGGCTTGTTGAGCACGTTACCATGGAGACATAGCACGTGTGGAGGCTTCACGCTATTCTCCGCGGCATCCACAAACAACTCACCATGCACCCCACCGAGAGCGAGAACCACATTTTTAGCGACCATGAGGCGATTACCCCATTTGACTCTACCCTCACTAGCAACCGGATTCGAGGTCAAGTCTCGAGGCTTGAGCCCTACGCCCAGGACAGCGAGCCAGACAAGGACTAAGGTAGTTTAAGTAAGGATTAACTTACGAACTATTGAAATAATTTTTGTGTGATAAAATCACTTACAAACCTTTTCTGTATAAAGAAATTGCTAATTTTACAGCTTTGTCACCATGAGGATGTAATGTCAATAAAACCCTAAAACCCTAAAATGACTGTAAAAATGACAATTTAACAACTTAACAGCTCAAAGAATACACAAGTTTTAACAGAAGAACTAATGCAAGTGCTTTTATAAAATTATAAGCTTCACATTTCTGTTTAAACCCTCCAAAAATTGGCTATATTTGCTTTCATTGTAAGTGCCTCTGTCAATGTACCTCAATTTTTTTTAAGAAATGGAGGGACAATTCTAAATAAATGTTTTGTGTTAATCAATATTATGCCACAAATGATCCGATCAGATAACAGCACACTATTACAGACAGTCTGAAGTTCTGTGCCAAGTTTAGTGGATGTAACACGAAAGCTTTAGGAGGAGTAAATGTTAGAAATACTATTGGTTTAGGGATTGTGAAAAAGCCAACACAATAAATTTAAATTCACCTTAATATTCCTCTAAGTGTTAGTATTGTTCAAGATGTTTTGTAATATGGGGATTGCTATCCCACAGCTCAATGATAGAGAATTTACATCTATTGCAAGCATTTTTTTATAATGTTGTTTTCTTAAAACTACCATTAGCTTAGTCTTTGCAAATGACTTCTGTTCATGTGCTTTAAGTGATGATAAAAGAAGGCAGGATATTTGCTAAAAGGACAGACGTAAGATATACCTTGTTCAAAAAACTAATTGTAGTAGCTAACACACAGTTGATAGTTTTTGCAGATGTCAGATTATTTTGAATTACAACTGCTACAATTTGGCAGCATGCATTGAAATTAAACTTTGAGGTTGGCTCAGTTACTTTAGAGTTGGCTGTAATATTTCTCTTCTCCTTCTATGCTTGTACTAAAGGACTTTCAACAACAAAAGCATGGAAGTAATGGAAAAACTCTTAATCATTGAGTTTATGAGCTTGTCCCTTCTGAAACCCTCATGCAAAACAAATGGCTTACATTTCTCCAAAACTGATTCCTATATGTCAGCTATAGAGCCATTGTGTTTTGCAGCTGATGTCGCTCTGAAACATATAATATAAATCCATTAAACTTTTGTTAAAGAGCTATTGCAAGTTTGTCTCTAACATGCTGGAGTTTATTGACGAAGGCACAGATTATTTAATATCCTTTAATATAACTGTAGTACAATATGCATTAAGGTTTGTTAAATGATTGGCGTACTTTAAAGCTTAGGGTGATTGGTTTAAGAGGACAAATTTCTTACTCCTACTAAAGTTCTCTCCTATTAAGATATCTCCATCTCTTTTTGTCGTGTGTTTGTGTTTTTGTGGGGTTGTATTTAGCTGATGTATGGGCTGCCTGTGAAATAAGTGGCTGGAATTAGACAACATCTCTTCCCCTTTTCAACGCTGTGCTTTTCATGTGGTCATGGGATCCATTACTCAAGCTAGCCAAGCCATTTCTGTGACAGCCACTACTTTCCCAAAGACAGCTCTTCCTTAGCTGAACTAGCCCTAAAAGTTAAGGAAGAACGTGTGTGTGTGTATGTGTGTGTGTGTGTGAGAGAGAGAGAGAGAGAGAGAGAGAGAGAAAGGTTTTTTATAACTATGGTAAAGTCCAAAGAACTTCCAACCTTCCACAATCATTCATTTTCATTCATCTGCCTCAGCAGTATCCTTAAGAAGAGCACACAAGCATGACCACCTCAACAATAAGGTCAGTGTATAAATATACAGTATATAGACGAGTGGCGTTCATTTGGAGAAATTCTCATCTTGCTCTGGAGAGGCTGTTTTGGACAAATCAGCCTGACGACTAAACAGACCAGCATCTCAAAATAAACACTGACATATCTGTGTCCACTCACTGCCCCTATGAAGCAGGATGCGATTTGTCCGGTTAATTTAAATCACCTTGTCTTTCATTGGTTTGTGCTTTTGGCCCATATGATGTTCATTTAATGTACCGTGAACAATCCAAACAAGGCACAACATTTGTTAATTTTTCCAACAGATTGGCAGCTGCCGTGCTTGTTTAAATGGCATTGACCCTTCTAATTTAATTGGTGGCCCGATTTTAGCTCATAGCATGTCCTAACAGATGCATAGTGTACTGTGTGTGTTAGTGTATGTGTGTGTTGATGTTTAACCATTTTAAAAAGGGATTCACATAGCTTCCTCGTATGTATTTTTGATTGAGTATATTTTAGGTATTAAGGGCAGAGAGTTTGACAGACAGCTGTAGAGGAGGGTGGAGGAAGAGAGGGCGAAGGGGGGGAAGGGGTGCCTTAGGGAGTAGTGCACCTGTGAGTTTTGAAGTCTCCAGTATGTCACTGTGCATTAGATCAGGCCCGTTCTCACAGCACTTATGAATTTGAGTGTTAGAGATGTCCTCAGGCCTGACCTTTATTTGGCCAGCAGACAACTGGCCAAATAGGGCTCAGGGGCTGTACACAGAAAATGTCAACAGTTTTACATGTTTGAATTACTGATATATAATTTTGCATGTGAGAGGGACAGAGATAGAGGGAAAGAGCAGTTTAGAAGGATATGACTAAGGGAGAATAGAGAAAGATCATCACAGAAACCAATCAGGAGCCACAGAAACCAATCAGGAGCGACAGGCTAAATCCATAATAAGGCCCTGCACAAAACT
Source organism: Moxostoma hubbsi (assembly GCA_032164185.1). Classification (NCBI taxonomy): domain Eukaryota; kingdom Metazoa; phylum Chordata; class Actinopteri; order Cypriniformes; family Catostomidae; genus Moxostoma; species Moxostoma hubbsi. The sequence goes on along the minus strand of JAVLUX010000008.1, from coordinate 22,073,108 downwards.
GACATTTCTGACAGTCCATATGCATCATGTGCTGTTCACAACATCCTAAACTGACCCAAACAATGTCCTCATGATATGAATAAACCCAGTAACCCTGGCCGTAATGCCTCAAAATGCTACACAATTCCAGTGAGATTAAAAGCCCCGCAAATCACTGCAGGTGCTACAGCATAAATGTGAGATACTGGAATCCCAAAAAAATTAGTGAATGTTCCTGAAATCATATATGATTTGAGTAGGTATATGAGGGTGGAATGTTTTCAAGGATTATGTTGATAAGCTGTTCCATTTTTACAGAAGCCTTCCTTGCTTCCCCGTAAACATTGTCTCCAAACCAATTCAAAAGAAAGATCAGTAGACTAAACTACTCTACCAAAGCATGGCTTTGTACTTAAAGTAGCCTTTGGAAGCGCTCCACATTGCCGAGACAAATATTTAAACTGGACTTTTCATGCCGCCTGTGTTTGCCAAGTCTTTATTAAAGAGAAAAATACAGTATGCCATCTTGAATTCTATTCAAAAGTGATAGAGTAAATCATTAGTGCAGGTTTTATGTAATGTTTTTATACCCAGAACAACATAAACCAGTGTGTGTTTGCATTGCAATGCCAGCAGTGGAAACAGTCTGTATTTGTTGCATTGCTCCACCGGTTGTATGATGTATGTGTATTCCTGTGTCATTTTATGTCATTGTTTTTGGCACCCTGACACATTATATGTCAGTAGCAATTTCAGCTCAGAGGGAAATTTTGCTGTGCTGTTTCAGTATTGTGAAAAGTGTAGATGTTCTAGTTTGAAGGCTCATGTGCTTTCTTAAAACGTTTCTTTAACTTCTAGGTGGACAATGAAACTTTCTGCCCTCTATAGATCAGTTTCAAATTCCAACAATTCTTTACTATGACTAATCATAACTCATTTATTTCTCAGAGCCGTTCATTGACCTGTTCTAAAAATAACCCCTGTATTGTTGCCATACACAATTTACATGCATAATACAGTATAGAGACACAACCATTGAGAATGCAGAATAACAAATACTTAAAGACTTTAGTTTCCTTAAAGGATTATTGGGCATTCTTTTGATGTTAGCCACAATTAGTTATTTGGCCACACCATGACATAATAATTGTACAGAAGTAACGCCTAAAAATACCTGCATTTATATGTGTCTCCACCTTACTGCAGTGGAATGTGGAGAAAGAGCTAGAATTTCAGTGATGTGCTTGTTTTGTTTTCCCACAGTTACTTAATCTCCGATCTACAGTTGGTTACCAATTACCAACTTTATAGTTACCAACCCATGCCACAGGTAGACTGTTCAAAATCAATAGTGGATTTCACACAAATCATCTAAATATAAGCCGCAAATACGTCCTTATGACTCTCACAATCTCACTCCATCATGTGTTCTTTCAGTTTCGCTTCCTTATGTTACTTGAATTCATCGCCATTGTTCTATCAGGGTTTCTATGGCACAAAACTGTAGTAGGCCATTTTTTACTTGCTTTCAGGAATAAATATGAATATAAGACTGTTTCTCGAGAGTGTCTTGCACTGTTCTGCATTAAACTAGACTGGGAATAAATTAGATTTATTTCTTATTCATGAAGGAGAAAGTGAGATGGATAACTGTGCTTGCGAGTCTCAGCTGTTCTCAATGAGAATGCTGGGTGGGTGGATGAAAATTTTGCTTTACAGAGCAAGAAAATAGATGAACACAAATTATCAGCACACAAACATTTGAATACGACTGCTAAGATGAGGGTAACAAAATGCTTTGAAATATGATGGTATTCTTTATGGCAATATGTGGTAGAGCACACACATACTGTACACTTTGAATTAGGATTGCACTAGGTGGAAAGCAATTTCTCACCATAGGTGTCCACTGAGAGATCAAACAGCAGATCCAATCCATGCTGAGCAAAGAGGGATGACAAATTCCCAGCCATATAGCATTTTATAGTTAGTACTGTTCTCTATAAGGTTCTTTGGGGGTATGAATTCCCTGTCTCCTCTGAAGCAGTACTCTGAGGAATGTCTCAGAAAGTTTAACACTTCGATATAGAGCACAACAGTGCCCACCCAATTTTTCATCTGTTTTGGTTCTGGAAGTATTTTTTCCAAAAGGTTTTCATAAATTCTTCATAAAAGAGTTCTAAGCCATGAACCAAACAAGCCAGCTCCGAAGTGAATTACATCATGGCAAATTTAGATTTTAAGAAAAAAAAAAGTATTTGAAAATCAAACAAAAATACAAAGGTACAAGAATGTGTACTTGAATGAACTACGATCCCAAGCATTGCAAATAACATAGTCAAATCAAAAATGATGGAAAAATATAAAACTATTGTTTTAATGTCTATTTTAATTCAGATATATGCAAATATATAAGTAGTTTGAGAGTATAGGGAGACTGACTTGATTGCATCATTGCGTCAAACTTCGCTATTAAACGCAATTAAAATTGAAAATGTGAAAAAAATAAAGTGGGCTGATTGTTTCAGCAGATGCATGTACCATTGATTGATGACCTCAGAGCTCATGGTAGGTCTGTTTAACAAGGTTTATAAGTTATAAGTTAAAAAAATCAATTAGCTTATGGAGAAAAAACCTCTAGACTGTTGCGCTCTATTAAGCTGAAGAAGATAAAGAATTCTTAGCTGGTAACAAGGGCTCATATTGTCTTTAAAGTATAGCTATATATTGCAATTATTCTGTACAGCATGAATCAGAAGGAGAAACTGGAACACTTGTGTAGTTTTCACTTAGTTGACCATTATAACTGACTGATCTAAATTGTGGAAATCTGATCAAAAAGATGACTGAACCAAAAAATTTGTTACACACATTTGTCTTTCATCTTACCCTCAGCTATTAGTTTTATAAATCTCATGGCCACTCAGACAGAGCAATATGGCTACATCATAATGCTAAATTGAGCTTGAAAGACCAGCTCTCAACACAGTCCTTTTCAGCCTTAAGCGTGCTGAAATATCTGATCCAATTTAGCTCTCCCCTTTTCTCCCTATTTTCCCTCAGTTTTCATTTACTTGATCCCTTGACACCTCTTTTGTTCCTTTGACTCTCTTATCACTTTTTGTTTTAGCTCTAGATTGCTCTACACCATCAATTATAACTTTGAGAATGGCTTAGCCCGATTGAAGCTCTATTGATTGAGCTCTTCTCCACTTTTCCAAATCAAAGAGCTGCATAGATGTTTTACATAGAGTTTGTATTTTTGTATTCTATTGCCGCCACTTTCAGGTTAAATCTAAGCACCGTTTGAAATGCACAAACTGTTTCTCTGTTTAACTGTTTATCTATAACCAAGGACACAATAATAGGCTAATAATAAAAAAAAACTTTTAGAAAACAAAAACAAAACAAAAAAACACTCAAAACTGTGGATTCATGTCCTGCAATTAAGTGCAGATAATATATTAATCTTTGCACCGGTTAAAAAAAATTCAATTTATCATTTCCATACTTTGTTACAGGAATATTGTCAAATTAATGAAGCTTCATTGTAGGTTTGAACTTTGAATTGGAGTGGCAGTAATTAAGAAAGCTAATCAAGCACTTCAGCATTTTTATTGAGGACTAATTATCCCCAGATTTGGGCACTGTTGACCCCCCCCAGGGCGAGACCCAACCCACGCCTACACGCCTCTTAGAGAACAAAGCGAAGAAGAGAAGAATACGGAGGAGGCATAACAAGAAAAGGCAAATTAAATCTCATTAAGGGCAAAAAACAAAAAGCCCTCATAATTATAGTAATCCCTCTGTGTTATGTAAAAATAAATATTAAGAGCAAAGCATCAGGATTACAAATGAGGCTTGTCTGCTGTTAGTCAGCGGAATTTACGCCAGTTATTGGTTTTATGTTATCATGATCAGATGATTTTGAAACTGTTATTTAAAATTGGTTGGTGTTGATTGGTTGGTATCATGAACTCTAACTAATAGTTTTTAAAGGGATAGTTAACCCAAAAATGAAAATTAAAGTCTTTATTTACTCACCTTTACGTCGTTCCAACCCCATTTAAATTTCGTCCTTCTATAAAACACAAAAAGTGAAGTTAGGCTGAAAGTTATGGACTGACAGCCTTAGTCACCATTCACTTTCACTGTATAGACATCTTGTTTTGTTTACCATGAAAGCAAGAAAGTCATATGGGTTTGGAACAACTTGATGGAGAGTAAATATTTACAGATTTTTCCTTTTTGAATCTCATTAGGGTAAAAAAAAAAATAAACCCTTATAATTACAGAAATCCCTCTCTGTTATGTAAAAATAAATAATAAAAAGCAAAGCATCGGGATTACAGATGAGACTCATCTGCCGTCAGTCAGCAGAACTTAAGACAGTTAAGCTTTGTACGTCATCATAATCAGATGGCTTTGGCACAATATGATGAAGAGTAAATATTGACAGATTTTTCATTTTTGTATGCACCTTCCCTTCAACAGGATCATTTAACGTGGATAAGGGAGGGTTAGTGAAGCTTCTCTATGTTGTGAACAGTAGCACAAATCTAACAGGATAGATGTCAAAGTTAGCGTCAGAGCTGGCTGACAGATGTTAGTGGTAGCGTGAGGGCAGCGGTAATTGCACTCCACTGTCTGTCAGAGGACCACTATAGAACTGCTTTCTCTCCTGCTAAATGTGATCCACAAAATTGCTCAATGTGGTCAGTATCTCACTTAATTAAAGCCTTTGCGAATGTGTGGGTGTGTTTGAAATGTGCTCTATACAGTGTACCATACACTAAATGTGGTCGTGGCATAGTGGGTTAAAGCACAGAACTAGTAAGCAGAAGGTTGTCAGTTCGGTCCCCCAGCCATCACCACTGTATCCTTGAGCAATGCACTTAACTTCAGGTTGCTCCGGGGCATTGCCCTTGTAATAAGTGTACTGTAAGTGCACTAGGGATAAATGCGTCTGCCAAATGCATAAATGTAATTGTATAGGGAAAATCTGTAACAATGATCTCAGAGTGTTTATGACTAGCACAAGTTTTTTATTGTCATTATGTGTCTGATTATGTGTCACAGTGTGCAGTAGTAAGTGTACAGAATATCTAGCTGCTTTTCCACCATCAGGCCGAACAGTTTTTTTATACTACAGCAGAGAATTTACTGACTGCACACACCCTAACAGCATTTTTATAGCAGCACTCTGTGATGTGAGTATCTGAGGGCAGGGAGATCTTTGCCTTGCACCAGTGCACCCAGATCACAGCACAGCTATACATTGGCTCACAGTTCAGAGGATAATTCTCTGATGAATTATTGATGCCCTATTGAGGTTTTATGGGGACTTTCCATAGACATAATGGTTTTTATACTGTACAAACTATATATTCTATCACCTAACCTTACCCCTAAACCTAAACCTCACAGAAAACTTTGCATTTTTACATTTTCAAAAAACATCATTTATTATGATTTATAAGCTGTTTTACTCAAAGGGACCGACAAAATGTCCCCACAAGGTCAAAACTTTCAGGTTTTACTATCCTTATGGGGACATTTGGTCCCCACAAAGTGATAAATACACACCTGCACACACACGCGCACGTGCACATAAACACACACCTGAAAACAGTCTCAGATCAGCAGAGCAGTGAGCAAGCAGCACAACACACCAAAAAACTGCACTGGCAACACACTTGTGGGTGAAGCAGTAATGAGGAACTACCGGTACAAAAGTGTAAAGGAATTCCAAAACACCCGCACATGCCTGCTTAAACACACCCACGGTCCTCTGACATCTGCATTGTATTTATATTGACTGTGCGATGGTTAAAAGGCTAAGTGGAAAAAGCGTCCCTTGCTTGTGGCGCAGGCCAGCGGGAAATCAATGGACCTGGCATATGCATACTTGTGGTCAGCTTCTTCCTTGCATCCGCATTTAGGAAGGTTGGGCTTGCTGTAAGGAAGCAGACATTTTGCAAGCAAACTCATATATGTGGGAATGGTTAACATGGGTAACACAGTCTCTTACTCTTTTTTTTCACTCTCTCGTTTAAAGGCACATGTGTAATTTCTCCATGCCAAGGTGTTGTTATATTGATCATTGTGACACTTTAAGAAGGATCCTCCCAAGCTGAGAAGAGAGAGAAGCAGAGAAGAAAATGAGAAGAAGGCAATGGGAAAGGAGGAAAGAAAAATTCTGTAAAGGGATGAGAGCTTTAGGATGTGTAAGCAGCGGTACGGTGTACCAGTGGTTTTGAAGAATGAAAAGAATGAGGGAGAGAACTTCATAACAGAGCAGAAAGGAAACAATCTCTTACCACAGAGAGTAACATTACACAAGATATGGAAATGTAGTTTGTAGTTTGACCAGCCAAACACACATTCAGAGATCTGTCTATGCCTAGAAGCTTTACTTTATTTTCTAGTTTTCTTTCCTCTTACTATTGCTGAAAGCTTTCTCTTTCATAATTCAGTAGACTTAATGGAGTTATGTTTCATTTAAAGGGACAGTTCACCCCAAAATGACATTTTCTCATCATTTACTCACCTTCATGTCATTCCAAGCCAGGGCTGGTATTAGGATGCGGTACATTGGCAATATGTTTTGGTGGGGCAATGTTGATCATTTCACCATCAGTTCAGGGGGTGGTGTGCCCGTTGATAATGTTGCTGTCAGTCAGGTCGGGGGCATCAGAAGTTTCTGTGGGAGTTTGAGGCAAATCTAGGGAGGCAATGCTCCAAGCCCCACTTGTTAATTGAGGTTTATCGAGATCGTAATTCATTTGACAGTCAGGATTCCCTGTTGATTTAATGGTTCCAGCAATGGAAAAGCACATCAAAAGTGTTCACAAAAAATTGTTCTGTCGCTGTCTTGTGTCCTTGTCAAGTGACCAATGAGCTTTACTGAAGAACTGGCAATATTTCAAACTGATTTGGACGTTTTCATCGCACTCAGCTGCATATCATTACAAACACTGATTTTAATACCTAGAGATTCTGTGACTGAGCATTTTTTTCCTACACTAAAATTACATCAGAAAGCGGAGGCACAGCAGTCTGTTTTTACTGGACATAATTCCTTTACTCACTGAAAGCTACATACACATTCTAAGGCAAGCCTTAAGGGGATTAATACAGAATCACGCACTTTTACAAGGTATGTCCATGAATTGCACAACCTCGCTTCTTTTCTACACACACTTATCAGATCAAGTAAATGTGGGTCCAAACAATGTATGTCTCAGATAGCATCACGCCGTCTTGTGTAAATCAAATATAGGAGGGCATACAGCATTTTAGCTTCCAGGACAGCTTCACTGCAACCTTGAATAAATTCCTCTGAGATTTTGAAAGCACTAGACACATTAACAGAACTGATTTGCTCATCCTGACCCTCAGAGCTTTCTTCAAAATGCTATTGGCCAGTCCACTGGTGAGTAACCAATGGATCTCCTGGGAAAGTCACTTCTGTGAAAGCGTTATTGGATTCCCATATCGAAAGACATCATTCATATACACTGCATTCTCTCGCTGCATCGCAACAGACTAGCCTCAATATTAGCATATCGCCATTTCGTTGCACCAATCAACTGATATGTTGGAGACCCACATGAATGGGTCAATGTTACATTAGCATTTAGGATAATGAAACTATGGAAGAAAACAATGGACTCTCCCTCTCATACTACTGTCTTTTTGCATTGCTGTTTCACTGGTGTGATTTGTAACCAAACAATGATTTGAATCTGAAGTAGTACCTTTGATTTATATTATTACAAAGCCAGGACTTAATTAATGTTCTATCATGGAATTTGAAAATTGAGCATCAGGGGCTTTTTCCAATAATGAATTTGCTAAGCTAGGATTAAATAACAATATATTACATTCTAACAAACCTTCAGGATGGGTGTCCATACAGATTTCCAGATTTGATTAGGTTCTGATTCACAAGCTTTCTATTTCAATATACTTCCAATATATTTCCTATATATTTCAGTTATAATGTCCATTTGTTTACATATGAAAGCAAATGCTGTGAATTATACAGAGAACCAACTAACTGACTGACTTACTGACTGACTGAGTAGCTAACTAGTTAGTTAGTTAGTTAGTTAGCTAGTTAGTTGTCTAGCTAGCTACTATCATCCATCCATCCGACCGACCGACCGACCGACTGACCGTCAATCCATCTATGGAGATCTATCTATTTATCTTCTAACGATTATATAATAGGTATTTATTATTAATTACATATGCACATTTGAATAGGAATGGAATGTAAAAACAAAAACAAACAAAAACTCTTATGCATTTATCTATTTTCAGGTCAAACACCTACATATGGAGGTGATAACTATATCATATTATATATCAGTTCAGATATCAAAGCATATTTCTTCTGTAGTTTTGCTCTAACATAATTTTTTCACTCCACTCATTTGCTGTTGGCTCTCATACTCGTCCAGTAATGTTTTCATACAAGGAACCCATAATAGAGCAGTTACAACTGGCAGAGCTGCATTCTTTTACCTCTTATTATCTGTGGTGGTTTCTGCATTTAAGCAATGTAATTACAACACAGCTCAGTATTATTCTTATATGGGCTGCAACAAAGTGCAATGCAGGTGACTGTACCAGCTAAAACGATTCTGCTTCTTTAGAATCAAATAAAGTTTTGGCTAAATAAGATAAATGAAGATATCTTAATATTCCAGACTTCCTTTTTCCACCCTCATCAGTTAGATTTGACCAATCATCAGCCGACCTTTCCCTCCTCAATGTGCACCTGGGCCATGTTACTATGGCAACACCTCTAGGCTGATGGTATCAGGGTGGACACTGGAAGGTCGAAGATGATTCTACTGTTGCGATTTGAGGCATTTGCATCACCTTTGGTGGCATCACCCACATAGTCGACAGGTTTTACGATATGATACAACATTTAGTCAGAGCTTCATGAGAGGTCTCTCTGAAAATTCTCAAGTGAGGTGCTGTTTTGTTTCTTTTGAGCAGTGAATCTTTTTCAGAGAAAAAGAAGGGGAGCAAGAAGAGAAGATAAAGAATTTATGGCAAATCACATTGTGAACAGTACTGCCTGCCAAAGAGAACAAATATTTCACTTATATGACAGTTGTTCAAATGGTCTGGTGTTGTGTAGAGCACACACTGACCTACAAGTACCAGCCTCTCAGAGATTAATGTCTTTCCTTCATAAAGTTAAGAAATGAACCTGAGAACATGATCAGCAATAAGCTTATTCAAATCATTGTTTATAAAGTATACTTTCTTTTATACAGTTTATATTTTAAAAAGTTAATCCATCATATCATCATACAGACACAAATTCACACACTCACTGTTTACATTGGTTGTGGCTGTGGGAGTTTTGGTAGGAAGAGCACGGTGGTTGAGGTTGTGTCTTTGGCAGGCATGAGGGTTGGCAGGTGCAGTCTCGGTTGAGATGGGAGAAACGTAGCACCATCTGGCACAGGGATCTCCCACCCAGTGGGAGGAGAGAGAGAGAGATGGAGTAATTGAGGGATGGGGGGCAATGGAGGAGTTTGACCATGGTAATTAGAATACTGCCTCAGTTTAGAGTGACAGCAAAAGGGAGGGATCACCCTGTACTCTTGAGCAAAGCGAAGAGCTGGAGTAAAAAGCCAACACCCCATATCTGCTCATCAAGTACAGCAGGGTGCAAATGTTTCTGTGAGTACTGAAAAAACAACCAACAAGTTCCAATATGCTTCAAGTTTACCATGAAAATGTTTAGCCCTTGACATAGCCAACTAGAAATTTATGATGTCTTAAAAAAGCCATGTTCAAACTGGCCAAGGCCACGTCCACATGCATTTTCATTTCAAGGACGATAGGAAAATGCTGCATTCAAGTCATGTGGGAATTACAGTGCTGTAACTATAAGATGGCAACTCAGAGGTTTTACTCAGAGCTGTTCACATCCTGGGACATCGGAAGTTATTCAGTTATATTCATAACACCACAATGGCTTTGTTGTTGCATATCATACAGAAATACATTATGTTGAGGGCACTGCCATATTTACATGATGTCATCCATCCATCCATCCATCCATCCAAGTTTACATTCTCCAGTGTGACATGCCACTCCATCTAAAACTATTTTAAACAGCATTTAGCAAATTATTTAATAATGCAAATTATTATTATTCATAAAATAAAATAATTATTTTATGAGCTCATATTAACCAAGACTACATGAGATATTTGTACTTTGAAAACTTTTGATATTTGTCACACCACAGGGCCATTTAAAATGAACTAGTCAAGGCAAAAAGATGATTAGAAAATAGTTAAAACTTAAAACAAATGGTTGCCAGTTTGAGGTCCTATGATATACACTTTTCCTTATAAAGTACATTAATTTCACTCTTTACCTCAAATCCTGATGTTAAATAAAAAGGCTCATGAACATATTATGCTTTAACTATTTTTCAGAAAATACATTTGAAAGTAAATTTTAGACATTCAGAAAAAGCACATTTGCACTGCAGGAATGCGAGCAGGTGGCATGACTCGTGTGACAGGAATGTTGCATTTGTCACTATGCATGGACAAGCCTGCACCTGCCTGAGCGCTTCTTCTCTGTATGTCTGTGCACTGCAACATGCCAGTGACAAGTCAAAACGGGTGGCGATGGGAAACCGCCAACCAATTGAGACGAAACTCGAAGATGACTAAAGCCACCGCTGTAACAGACACTGCAGAGACAGATCATCAGTATTTATATTTTTCACAGCCCCTCCTGTCTGATGTGCCCTTAAAAAGCATGACGTAACTATCCAGGCAGCACTGAGAAGTTAATTAAGATATGTTTAAATACTAGGTGTTTAGGTAATCTGGGTGCATGTGAATTACAGTCTAGAAAGCTAATCTCTTTATCTCTCCATTCATAAAAGACTGTTCAGAGGTTCAAAGAGATAAAACATCATGATAAAATCAAGCGCAACCAGGCGGTTTTCAGGTGTTGAAGTGTCTGAAAGTGTGCTTGCTTTTTTCACAAATAGAAGATCAAAGCATATGTCTAAAGAATTAGACAGTTTAATGGTTTAGAAGGCTCAACTTATAACTTTAAAGTGATCAAAAATAAGGAATGTTGAGATTAGAGGCTGCTGATTTGAAGGCAGAAACACAAAAGCTGCAGTTACACAAATAAGGGAGTTATGCACTTATCAAGAACTCTTCAAATTCCTGGCCAAATCACACGCATATAATATGCACACGCAACTAAAAGCTAAAATCCATAGAGCAACACAATATGCTCTGATGGTGCAAAAGATAACACGTTACATACTCTGAAAAATGATTAAGTATTGATGTGATTACAATGATAGAGTTCCTTTGCAAGGGATTTTTTGAAATCTTGATTACGCACTTCTGTTGAAATACGATGACATGAACAGTTTGCCGTTTACAAACTATGTTTTATTGCCCTCAGATATTTATGTATTTTTGTACGCCCCAAAAATTAAACACAAACAGCCCAGAGTGGCAGCGTATATGTGTGTGTGTTTGTTTGACTGCCAAGTACATCCTCTTTTTTTTAGGATTATACACCTTCTTACTTTTAGGCCTATGATTGTTCTGTTATTGAGGAGTGGGATGAAATATAATAATAAGATCTTAAAACCTGTCAGTATTTGTAATGCTTTATAAATGCTTAGCACAAAAGATCCCAGAAAGTTAATTCAGTAATTATGACTTCAAATAGAGACTCAATTGCTGTACTTACAGTAACTCACATTGTTTGGCTTAAAGGCCAAACTTGCGTAACAGAACCAATTCTAATCTCTCTCTTGTTTTTTGGTTTTTCAGGTGTACTTCTTGACATACAGAAGCATTTTAACATTGGAGACAGTGGAGCCGGCTTGTTGCAAACAGGTAAGTTTCTCATAATTCCATAATTCCATGGTTTTTCAATCATGCAGCACACAGACACACACTGACATATCATTGACATGAGGTGGTAGCGTGGTTTAAAAACCATTAAGCTCCCTGCAGCTGGAGTGACAGGGATAACAAAGGAGAAAAAGTATGGATGAGTTGCTGCACTCCACCCACCTTCTTCCCAAAGCCAGTTTAATTGGCTGTGCTTGAAGCACTTGTTTGGCTTTAACAAAGCAGTAGACTGGCAAAGTTGTTTGGATTAGAGGGAGATCCACCCTGCACTGTGCTCCGACCATTTCTTCTGACCAGTACAAGGAGGAAATTACATACGTTTTCCAATGGTTCTATATGTTCTATATATATCCCTAAATATGCTCTGTTAAAACACCAGTGAGGTGCAGAGGAAGCAGTACATGTTTTTTTTCAGTCTGGTTGTTACAGGAAAAGGTAATGGTTCTGCAGTGGATGCCTAACACTGCAAGAGTGCTAATTTAGTGGGAGGAAAAGGTAAGTTTATTCTGGAGCACACTGAGCTCTTGTTAGTTCACTGATGCATAGATTCTTTGTTATCTTTCATTTGCATAACATTTAAAATGGCTAAAATGCTAAATAAAAGAGACTAATAATTGCTCACTCGGTAGATGCAGATGACAGTGATGTGTAACAAATGTGCTAACGCATTATGACATCATTAAAGGCTATTTGTGGTTGGTGATGAAGTATGTATAGAGAGGGGGTGAATGAGAGGGCTTAGTGTTGAAACAGCAGGCTTGTGACAGGGGTAACGGTTTATGCAGATAGTTGGGCTTTGGGGTTGGGCTTCCTGAACTGGGCTGGGTCCACATCAAATAGTTTTTGTAAAGGAGAGTCAATGTGTGGAGGGCCTACTGGAGAGCTTAGTGACCCTCTGTGATTTAAACACTAGCACACACAATCTATAACTGAGTGCACGTTTACACACATACCAAAATATACATGAGGGATTACATGAATACACACACACGTTTATTTAGCCATCTAAATGGGGACATACCATAGACTTTTATTGTTTTTATATGAAGCAAATTGTTTACTGTAGACTAACCCCAAAACACACACTAGACATAAAATTAAAATTTTAAGATTAAGAAAAGAAAGTGTTATCTAAATTTATTAATCGATTTTCCAATTTAGGATGTCCACAAATTTCAACAAAAGGAGATTTTGTTTCTTTTTTTATTTAGTTCACTTTGGAGTAACAGTTTTGTCGAAAAATTATAGTACTTTTAGACTTAGTCATACACAAACACAGACAGAGCCAAGAATATATACAACAAGCACACACATACACATAAAGAGCCTCACTGAGCAAATGTATAGTTGAGGATGTCTGGGATTCAGATCCAGCTGTGTTTATCTGTTCCCCCCATTCATTTGGTCTGGAAATATTAAAATCACTGGTCCATGGAGGCCTAAAAATCTTTTTGCGCATATACCTTTCAGTATTTACGAGTGATATATTTTGATTCTTTGGGAGAAGTGCCAAATAAATCTTTACCTGCTCTTTGACATTTTTTTGTTGAGCCTGAATGAGCATGAATGTTCAAGTTAAATGAATATTCAACTCCGTTATATTATTTAACTGACTATATAATTGTTGAATTGAGTGAGGGGTACGGTAACAGAAACATTTGTGGCTAATGAATAAAGGAAAGTCATTGCATTAAATGATAATATTGAACACATTTTCACAGAACTTTCTGAGACATTTCTGGAATTTCTTATAACCAACTGGCCAAAAGGTCACTTTTAGTGGATGTGCGAAGTCAGTTTACATCAAGTTAACGCTGGTTCCCAAGCAAAGTAAACACAGGTGTAGTACATCACATTAACTATGTAAATGTTCCACTATAAATAATTACCTCAAACACACTTATAATACTCTTATTCAGGAAAATTTGCTATGGAGCCATGTTGTGTAACGCACATGGGAACAGTAGGGAAAGAGCATCTCAATATCTTTTAAATTCATGTGACACCCCAACCTATGATTGAACCTCTGCTTGCCCACATTCCAAACCGCTAAACTAAGTCCCTTGGCTGTGCACATGGTAACTGTGCACAGCCAAAAACACATGGAGAAAGTGCAAGTGGCGCACTTTATTTGGCCTCTGATCCCGGTCTGACACCAGTTTTCACACAATATAACAAAATTTCAGATGCACCTGCCACTGGGTGGGATCCTCTGTGTGACAAGTTTGTGCTGGAGGGATGACGTGAGATCAGTTGGAATGTTTCCCATTGTGATATACTCTTATATGCTTGCTTAAAGGAATAGTTCACCCAAAAATGTAAATTCTCTCATCATGTACTCACCCTTATGCCATCCCAGATGTGTATGACTTTCTTTCTTCTGCTGGACTCAAATTAAGATTTTTTGAAGTATTTCTCAGCTGTTTTGGCCATAAAATGCAAATGAAGAGGTGCCAAATAGTGATCTGTTTCTCACCCACACTTATCACTTTTGAATGTCATATGGATTACTTTAATGCTGCCTTTATGTGCTTTTGGAGGGTCAAAATTATGGCACCTATTCACTTGCATTGCATGGACCTACAGAGCTGAAATATTCTTCTAAAAATCATAATTTGTGTTATATTTGGGATGGCACGTGGGTGAGTAAATGATGAGAGAATTTTAATTTATGGTGAACTATTCCTTTAAAGGTTAAGTGTGCAATTTTTGCGACACTAGCAGCAACAGAATCGTAAAAGGATTGCTGTTTTCAAAAAGGTTTCCCAAACACGCCTCATGTCTCTCATTTGTCAGTCAAACAGATAGTCCCACCCCAACCTCAAAGTTGCTATAATGGGCCGGTCAAACAAAATACAAATACAGCAATATTGAAAGCGCCACTGTCTTCAGGAAAAGCAACTTCCTAATGGCTAACATATAGTTTTCTCTCCATAGTAAACTGAAACAGGACAAAGATTTTAAAATAAGAAAAAAATTACTTCACCTTAAACTCAACCTTTATAGCTCTGAAACCAATAAACACATACACCCTTTCTTCTTTTTCTTTTCACCCACCCTTCTCTCTCCACTTTAAAATGTTAATCTTTGGCTCTCTTTTTATTTCATCTATGGCAAACCAAAGTCCCTCCCTGAAGAGTCCTTGTCTCTCTTGACACTTCTGTGGTTTTGCTTTGGTTAGTGAGCCTTCCCAAAATCTACAGACTGCAGCAGGATGTTTTAATGTGCACATGCCACAAAGAGATGTTGAGATTAATGTCTTAATAGGCATGTCTTGAAGAATAGCTTACTAAGGCACTCTACCATAAAACGGGAGGTGAAATACAGAGACAAGTTGGGAGGAGGGAGCTTTTTGTAATATATTTCAACTTGTAGCCCTTTCTTTGAAAATCTATCTGTCATGATGGTGAGCTATTTTCATAACAAAAGGCAGTAAATATACAGTAATGTCAGTGAATGATGGCCTGTGGGAAGACTGGAGTATCAGGGATAACAGAGATGAGGTCATACTGCAAACAATGACACACTAACGCCTTAGCAAAGCACTGTGTGATTCAGGTGGCAAGTATCATTGATTTAATGTGGTAAGTTCTACAACATGATTATTATTCTTCTGCTCCTTAAAACGTTCCAGTAGCGTTAGCAACGGCATGGACATGTGTTTGATTCCCAGGGAATTTATGGACAGATAAAATATATACCTTAAATGAAATATACATGTTCTGTAAATTGCTTTAGGATAAATGTGTCTGCTTAATGCATTCATATAATAATGATATAATATAAATGTAAAACCCCCAGCAATCATACTGTGTTTCACATTTTTTAAATATTACAATAACAGTTATGTGATACATGTTGTCTGGATTGTGTCTTTTAAGTGATGGCCAGTGTCATATTTCCAGAAAATTGTGTGTTTATGCTTGTTACGGACACATAGACAGCCCCCATGTAACCTTATCTATGCTATATTGACTTTACTAGGCAGTACATGATCTGCTTTTGCCCGTGGCTCTCATACTTGTCAATTTCCTCACCTCATGTCAACAAAGACAAACCTTCAAGATCTGACCCCACTCGGAATGCTAATGTCACTAGATGCTCTTCTGCCATGGTTCATTGCTTTCGTCCCAGCTGAGTTTAACTCAAAGATTTATCAGAATAAATTATTCTCATTTCAGATTGGTGGGAGAGAGCAATTATAGATGACACAGAACTAGGAATGACTATTTTCTAACCACAATACCCACAGGCTGACCTGGATGTCTGCAAGATAGGAGGAAAGAGGATAAAAAAGGGAAAAATGAAGATGGAATGAGGATAGAGGAGAGGGTTAACTTGGATGTTATTACTGTCCTGAGGGCCTCCTCCAGTTCTTTTGTTTGTTAGGTGACATCGGCATTTGGGGGCAGGGTATGGAGAATCTGGTTGGCCTCTCTGCGTCTCAAGGAGAAATGTTTGCTGAAGATGGATGGAGATGAGTTTTAGGCAGGTGAATGTTCAAATGCCCTGCAGTTAAATGCCGCTTTAGTGACGCAGCAGGGAATGGTCTTCAAGATAGGCTCTCACACAACCTAAATAAAACCTGACTAACATCTAATGAGAGGAAGGTTTGCAATTGTTTTGAGAGCAACGCTAATAAGAAACGCTAATAAAATATATATATATATATATATATATATATATATATATATATATATATATATATATATATATATATATATATATAAGCAATAGTAATAGTGATGCTTGCCTTTGCAAGTACCACTAATAATTATTTAAAAGAGAACAAAATAAGATTAAAAAAAAAAACTTCCACACTAATACATCTGAGTTTGAAAACGCATTGATTTTGCTATGTTTATGCCCCTCACTAAAATGGTGTTATTCTCCACTGAAAACAATTTGAATACTTTCGAATACACACTTAAGTACTGCATACTTAGGAAAACTACATAATTTGGGAACTGAAGTAAAGTTTAAATTACAAACGGAAATGTATTAGCATAGATGTGGCCTCACAGACTCACTCGAATGTACAGTTCATACAGTCACTTCATATCTCTGACCACAATGCATTCACACTCAACTCTGATAAGACTATATTACTCCAAAGGTCAGGAGGTCAGTGCCATCTGGCCAAAGATGGCAGCTCTTGTCTGCATATGAGGTGTGTGTCTAGAACCATTGCTGCCTATTCCATCTGTTGCTGCAGTCTTGTGCTCTGCTCTGAACCCTGACACAACTTCAGTGTGTCCGTGTCTCCGTATAGCCGCTCAGTCTAGGGCATGTGTCCTATATAGCTGCCTGCCGTCTGTGGCCAGTCAGTCTGTAAGTGAATGACTGTAGCCCAGGTGTCTGACTACATGCACCCGTACAAAGAATTTGCTATATTCAGAGGTTTGGATGTGGAGGAATTTTTTGGTGTGGATTGTAAGTGTCAGGATATTGGCTTACATAGCATGAGCCTTTAAAAGGCATTATTTAAAAAGTGAGATGTCTTACCACACAGATGAACAGCCGTTCTATAGTACTGTACTTCCACTGTATGTTTATACAGTCACAATTGTCCCCTTCTCCGCTTACGTTTTAATTATGGTTATTACAGTTTCTGATTTCTTTGGCTTGGACAGAGAGGAGCTTCTACTGTATCTGTGTATTATCAGCTGTTCACTCTCAGATCATAGCTATACACCCCCCCCCCCCCCCCCCACCCCCGCTCTTTTCCTCTATGTCTCTATAGATCTGTTCCAAAACCTAGTGAGCTGCCTTGTTGCCTACTGCCTACAAAGGCAGCCACCTTCTAAGGGGCCGTTTAGACCGAATGTGTACCTGCGCTAAAAAAGGCTAGGCATTTAACTATGCATATATCAGAATGTAGGTGTCTGGATTCATGCTTTTAAAAGTTGACGTTCTTTTTTTACCATAACATGGCATCTAAAAATTCTGTGCTTCTCTGCGAGGCACTAAAAAAAAGTCTGGACATGGTGCAACAGTCAAAGATGTCCATCCTGTGCATGTTTACATAGAAAAACAATAGAAAAAGAGCACAGACAGACACATAAATGTGTTCAGTGTGATCAGCTGTTACAGTAAGGCAGCATCCTTACCTTTATAGAACTAAGAGAATTGACTGGAATGCTCTATAGTCAACAATTTCACTCACCACACATCGCTTTGGATGGAAGACCTCATTTGAGTTTAATGTTAGCATGTTGCTAAGCTAACAACATGATACCCTAATAAGCATAAAAACATAGCAAACACAAATATTTGGTAAAATTAAACTCTTTGTAATTGCACTAAACAATTGTTCTTGTTACTTTACAGTATCAAACGAAATATTAGTTTATTAATAATCAGCACTTCTCTCATCTCGTCCATCATCTTGGATTTCAATGAGCTCATTACAATACATTCTGGGATTGCTGTACCTGCTTATGATGCTTAAGTGCTGTTACACCGTTACCATTTTTGTGTCAATCTGCAATCTTTTTCCTTCTTTTTCTATGTTAACATGACATGTTGGTGCATAGTTTTTTAGATGCAGTTTTAAAAAATTGTCTTAATACGCATTATTAAGCAATAATATTAATAAATTATTATTATATGCATTCGGTCTGAACATCCCCTAAAAATACTGCCTCCATTGTCTGCTAACTAGGCTTACTCTCTGTATGATTAGGGTCCTGACAGGACACATTGCTTCTTTGCTGTTTATGCTGCACTGTCAATGTGACAAGCACTTTGGAAAAAGTGAATAAATTAAACAATAAAATGAATAAATTAATTCCACAGCAGGAAAGTGACAGTAGTAGACATACATGCTTAATAGAGAGGGACACAGACAAAGTGAGGGGGATTGAAATGATGAAGGGATGTATACTGAAACAAAAAGAGGACGGCTTCACTCCCACTGTCAATGCCGCACTGATGTAATGATCTATAGCTGGCTGTCTCAATGCAAAAATGGGGAAGAAGAAAAAAAACAGAAGCAATTTCTCTCTCCATCAGCCTGACTTTGACACAGGGTAATGAGCAATCAATACACCAAATCGACATCTCTGCATATGCTATGATGAATAAAAATTATTTAATCTGTTTCAGATTTAGCTGAATGCTTTGTGGCATTTGGCAATTCTGTGTCAATGAAATGTGTTCATGTGTGTGAATAAGCTAGAGAAAGTGGGAGTTTTCAAGCCATGTCTCACAGTGGACAGCTTAATATATTGGCCCAAACCCCACCCTGATCCTCAGGACTCTTTCACAGTGAACAATGCCAATAAAACAACCTGCAACCAATCAAAACAAGCGTTAGCCCCAAAGCCATTGAGCAGATTCACAATTGCACCCTCCCTTTCATTTATAGAATCTGCTTGGACATTTTCCCTCTAAAAGTGGTACATAGGAATGGAGAGAGTGAATAAATATGATTAAGACTGTCTATGTAGACTCAGGACACAATCAAAGCAGCCATCTGTCCTATATATTTCTCAGTGGTCAACACAACACATAATTTTTGCCAATGATCTCAAATCCCTCACACATTAGAAATAGATTAGGCGTTGCACAAACCTAGTCCTGCAGAGGGTTTTTTCTGGGTTGACGAAGACATCAACAAATCAATACAAGCCGAGGGACTGTTCTCTGTCCCTTGTGAACAGAACCACCCATCCACACACAATACAGCCTCATCTCTCAAGGTCGTACATTTTATGAAATTCAGAGAACATGGGTGTGCCAATTTTATAAATCATAAATTTTTGTGTTTGCGAGTGTTTGTGTGCATAGGGACACAACGACATGTGAGTAAATTTGTCATATTGGTTTAAACAGCTTTGGCAAGGATCTTAGCATAGACATAGACACACACAAATTTACACACTCTGTCATTTGAATGGCGGCCTATCATTAGATGCACAGCTCTGGGCTGGAGAGAAAAACTGCACACCCACTGTAAAAAAAGCTCCATATCCCACGCTTCTCACACACCAGCTACCAGTTATTACACAGAGTCTAACCAGCTGTAAGCAATGAAATTACAGGATATTATCTTTTCTCATCTAAATTCTGGTGTCTAACCAAGGCGAAAACTGTAAAAATACAGTTAAAGCACCATTTCTTGTGTACAGTTTAATTCTTGCTCTTTTAGGGGCAATTCATACAGAATGTGCTTTTATGTTGATCTGCACTGATTTTCAATAATTTTTTTCATGTGCTAGACAGACT
Source organism: Moxostoma hubbsi (assembly GCA_032164185.1). Classification (NCBI taxonomy): domain Eukaryota; kingdom Metazoa; phylum Chordata; class Actinopteri; order Cypriniformes; family Catostomidae; genus Moxostoma; species Moxostoma hubbsi. The sequence continues at coordinate 22,052,961 of JAVLUX010000008.1, read as the reverse complement.
TCTTTGACTATTGCACCTTGTCTCGCTGTTTTTTCTGCGTCTCGCACAGAAGCGTTGTGTTTTTTGGAGACTTGTCAAGTTCAGAAGTAATTAAACTTTTAAAAATGCATCTTGAGACATCTGCGTACTTTTCATTATTTCAGTCTATCTTTTTCAGCACAAGAACACATTTGAATTAAGTAAATTTTTCATACCCCATTAGCAAATTCTTATTTCTAATATTTCTAGTTTGTTCCATTTATGCTTAAACCAAGACAAATCTACTTGCCAACTACTTAAGAAAAATAAACTTTATTCAAGATTCTGTTTATACTCTTAAATAATGTCTTAATATCTTACAAAATCTTGCAATATATTTTCAGAATGCTTAAACATTTTTTCTGCAAATCAAGACAAAAATACTTTTTACAGTGCACTCTATTATCCATAATGAAGAATTTTAAATGTCTATGCACAAAACAGATGAACATGAAAACTTCTAAACATAAATTTAGAAGTCAGGTTTGAGATGAGGGAAGGACCCAAATGCAATCAATGGGCTTTATTAATACAAAAAAATATAACAAACAAAAAACCTACCCACAAGGGGAGTCCAGGGCGACAAACCAGATGATGGGCAGGGTTGGAGCAGGGCTGGAATCAAACAAACAGGACAGGAACCGACTGACAGACACCTAACAGGGAATAATCCACAATACATTCCACAACAAACTGGCACAAGACAAAAAACAAAATGTGGTTAAATTGGGCAGGGGTCAGGTAGGGCAGTGGCAGCCACTGGGGACTGGACAGACTAGATGATCGCAGGGAACAGGGCAGGCTTGTCAACGATCCCAGGGAACCCTGGAAGGCTCATTGACGGCCAAAGGGAACTGGACAGACTCTGTGACTATAGGGAACAGGACAGGCTTGAAGGCCGAAGTGGTCAGTAACACTGGCAGCACCTGGGGAATGGCCTCCATGGCCTTGAACTCTGACAGGGGATGGGGAATGGCCTCCGTGGCCGGGAGCTCTGGCAGTGGTAGAGGAATAGGTGCAGCTGGTGAGTCTGATTCCGTACTGTTCTTCCTCCTCCGTTTACGGACCATTGGAGGACTGGGGCTCTGACTAACTGAGAGAGTGTGGGTGTTAAAGGAGGGAGGCCACCCATATTCAGGAGTTATCCACTCCTTACGATGATGAATGTAACCCACAAACTCCAAAAATGAAAGAAATCCCAATCTTCCCATCTCCCAGGAACCAAGAGGGTCCTTAAGGCAGATGTTCATAATGTCCTTAAGCTCAGCCTTGCTGAGGTCCAGCTCATCTGCCGCAATGAGAAAGTTGCAGGCAAAATCTCAAACATCACTCTCCCCTTCTCGGAGGGAACAGAGATGGTTGAGTTGGACCAACAGCTGGTTACTGGAACTTTGCTGGCTGGGAGATGGGAAGAGGAAGATCCCCATATTGTCTCTGCTGGGTCCAAATAAGGCCAGTTCGTTCTGTCAGGTTTGAGATGAGGGAAGGACCCAAACACAAGTGGCAATTCAATGGGCTTTTAATAATACAAAAAAAAAATAACAAAAACTACCCTGAAGGGGAACAACACAGTCCAGGGCAACAAACCAGACAGGCTTGGCTGGAGCAGGGCTGTAATCAGACAAACAGGACAGGAACCAGCTGACAGACACCTAACAGGGAATAATCCACAATGCATTCTACAACGAACTGGCACAAGACACAAAACGCATTGAGGTTAAATAGGCAAAAAAACAAGGAGATAAATGAGGAAGGCAAGTGTGGAAAAATCAACTAATAATCAGACAGATTACAAGGTAAACGAGAGGGCAGGGTTATCACTGTTATAGACACGAATGCACAAGGGAATGAGAAAACACAAAACCAAGTGCATTCACACAGCACAAGACTAATCACAAGTTCCTGGATTCAGCCACAGAGTAAATAAATCAAACCAAATGAAGTGGCTGAATCCAGACACAAGACATAGAACAGACATAGAACATGTACATGTCAGGGCTCTGCCACAAAGTGGAAAAACCCAAAACTAAGGGCAGAACCCTGACAAAAGCTTCAAGTGAAGTCTGTGGTGGTATAAGTCTGTATGTGTATGTATGTAAAAGTGCAACTATTTAATCAGAAAAAATTGTGTTTTTGTGCACCATACATGCCTACACACCACAGTGTGAATATTTTGGTCCCACACACTCTCTCTACTAACACTATTCAGCTGTGAAGTGTTGAGTTGGTCTTCCCTTTTATCAGTGGCAATCCTCTAATTTCTTTCAGGTCTGTTGAAAGGCATAAGTGAAGCTGAAAGCTAATAGTGAGAGCAGAGAACCAGTGGTGAAAAGCGTTATAACCTCACACCATTTACCACCACTTCCACATGTGAGCCATACAATCGAACGGGTTCACCCCAGAACCTTGGCAGAGCTGATTGTGGTGTTTATAAAAAAAATTTATTGCAACTTTCTGGTTTGCTACATACAGCGTGGCCCAGTTCGGGGAAGCTCTACCCAACAACGCACATATAATGAGCCAAGAAACATATGCACTCTCACATACATCATACACACCCACACCCACACCTGTAATCCAAGACTACTGAAGCCTAAAATAGTCTAGTTTTTTTTTAATGGTTTGCAACAAAGTAAATCAGAGGAATGCTGGTGGTGTGCCCTGTGTGTTTGTGTTGCGGTTAGAACATTAGTTAAGCCCTGTATTGAAGAGGAATTCTGACTGAGGTATGCTTGATCGTCAAGGTTAGGTGAAAAATTGTTAATGTGGATTCTCACTCTGTGTTGATTCATAGATACATCTGTCAGATGATAGTGGCCTCTCCCAGATGAAATTCATATTGCTCAGAGGCTACTCTTTCATATCTTAGGAGACTCAATGGAGTTCTCAGTCATGTCTCTTTTAAATATCAGCTTAGTCTCAGATGTATCTCCTAAATCCCTTGGGAGAAATTACAGACACAAATGAGAACATTTTACATGCAGGAAGAGGTATCAAATGAATGTGGATAGCATAGCTATGATAATTTGGTTGAGAATTTTCATTTTCATTCATGTTGAAATCTCAGACATTGGTGTCTTGGAAAATCTGAGCAAAGTTCGAGGCATTGTTTATATCGCTTCTTAAACTCTAAAGGAGACATATGAGACTACTGGAGTCTTTCTTAGAAGAGAAATCTGAGAAGCAAGAAACTTAAGCAAAAGTCTCCATTGGCTCCACATTTATTCTGTCTAGGAGGAACAATTGAAATATTAAAGAGACCTCATTTGTGATTTTTCTGTCCTGTGATCATCTGTCTGGTTGCCGAGTGTCCTCTCAAACAGTTAATCTGAAAGAAGAACTACTGGAATGGGCTGTAAAAAATGTAAGCAGTGCTCAGTCTCAAGACATTTCTGTGACAGCTTCCATGGAGGTTTTACTTTAAAATGTTGTATAATTTTGAGGTGAAACATGGCTGATGTCTTTATGGTAATAATGTTACACCTAGATAAGAGTGTATAGCACCTCCCTGACACATTTACTGTAAAGAGGTTTATTCTGTTCAACACAGGAATGCATGTGTGAGAAAATGTTTGTGTAGGTGTTTTTAAGCTTATTCATTGTTATTTCAATTTCAATTTGCAGTTTTTTAATTTATTTGTATGACACTTTTCACGAAACATATTGTTCCAAAGCGGCTTAACACAGAGTAGTTCCTTACATATTTTTATGACACGTCATTCTCTGGGCATTTTGCCTGTGTGATTGTGTTAGTATCTAGGTTCTACTTTGTGAATAGAGTTCTGAATCTGTATTCTCTTTGTTACAACAGAGACCGGAAAGCTTTACACAGGTGTTCCACTCTATTAACACAATCTTTATCATTAGTATCCTATAAATGAGTTATTCAATGCAACACAACACAATCATATCTCTAATTGGTATAGTGTTAGCAGGTTAGCATACATTTTTGTATCCCAGGTGGCTTTTTTGCCATGTAGCATTTTTGCTAATTACTCGTTTTAAATTTGTTGAAAAAACTAAAGTTAACAAAACATCCTCCCCATTTTCCTTTTGTCTTATAAAACATTGTGCATGTCAGTGTTGTTCTATCAGAAAGACTCTGATAATATAAGAATTCATGTGAATAAATGGAAAGAATCGTTTCCTTTGGCGCAAACCCCGTCCTACAGTTCAATGCTGAGATTCTCGCTCGAACTGACAGTTCCTGCCTGAAAACGATGAGGGCAGGGTAGCGTATTTTACCCCTTATAGCAGGACCTAAACTTGAGGTGAAGGGGTGAAAACAAACAGTGGCATAATGAAGCTATGAAGGACAGCTGAGTGGAGTAAAGCATAGGCTGTATTATGATTAGATGAGATCCTGAATTAAATAATGATTTAACGCTTACAACAAGTCTTCCTGATATAACAATCGCTTCCATCTCTCTTATCTGTGAATGCCACATTACTGTAATGTGAAAGAAAAAATCTGAATGCTGTGGCCTTGGGATGTCTAAGAGAAATCATAATTGTTACCACTTTGGCCTCATAATATACACTTATCAGCCACAACATTCAAACAACTGACATGCGAATTGAATAACATTGATTATATCATTACAATGGCACCTGTCAATGGGTGGGATATATTAGGCAGCAAGTGAAAAGTCAGTTTTTGAATTTCATGTGTTAGAAGCAGGAAAAATTAGTAAGCCTAAGGATCTGAGCGACTTTGACAAGGGCCAAATTGTGATGAGTAGATGACTGGGTCAGAGCATCTTCAAAACGGCAGGTCTTGTGAGGTGTTCCAGGTATGCAGTGGTTAGTACCATGAGTGGTCCATGGAAGGACAACTGGTCAACCAGCGACAGGGTCATGGGCGACCCAAGGCTCATTGATATGCGTGGGGAGCTAAGGCTAGCCCATCTGGTCCGATCCCACTTAAGAGCTAGTGTAGCACAAATAGATGAAACGTAATGCTGGCCATGATAGAAAGGTGTCAGAAAACACAGTGCTTTGCAGCTTGCTAAGTATGGGGCTTTGTAGCTGCAAACCAGTCAGAGTGCCAATGCTGACCCCAGTCCACTGCCGAAAGTGCCCACAATGGGCACGTGAGCATCATAACTGGACAATGGAGCAATGGAAAAGGTGGCCTGGTCTGATGAATCACATTTTCATTTAGATCATGTGGATGACCAGGTGCATGTTCATCGTTTACCTGGGGAAGAGATGGCAGCAGGATGCACTATGGGAAGAAGGCAGGCTGGCGGAAGCAGTGTGGTGCTTTAGGCAATGTTCTGCTGGGAAACCTTGGATCCTGCCATTCATGTGGATGTTACTTTGACATATACCACCTACCTTAAGATTGTTGCAGACCACGTACACCCCTTTATGGCAACGGTTTTCCCTGATGGCAGTGGCCTCTTTAAGCAGGATAATGTGCCCTGCAAATGGCAAAGATTGTTCAGGAATGGTTTGAGGAACATGACAAAATGTTCAAGGTGTTGACTTGGCCTCCAAATTCCCCAGATCTCAATCTGATTGAGCATCTATGGGATTTTTTGGACCAACAAGTCCAGTCCATGTAGGCCCCATCTCGCAACTTACAGGACTTAAAGGATTGGTGCCAGATACCACAGAACACCTTCAGAGGTCTTGTGGCGTCCATGCCTCTACGGGTCAGAGCTGTTTTGGGGGACCTACACGATATTAGGTATTTGGTATCTGAGAGATTCAACTGTGATTCAACAGTTATGTGTTAGTGATGACATCACAATGTCTATATCTGATACTGTATGTCAGAAGCTAACTAGTTTCTGTTTTAAAGCTGCAATTGTTCTCTATTATTAGATCAGTGATTTCTGTAATATAAACTACTTGTCCTTTTCTCATTGATGTGATGTGTTGTATTTCAGTGCTTTGAAAAGTTTTAGGCCCATTTATCTTGCTATAAACATTAACACAAATAGCACACATGAGGTGACCTGTGTTTACTTTGTTTTATATCCTTTATGAAAAGCTGAGGTTTGAACCTCTTTGTTCTTTGCTTCCACTATACTTTCATCTGTTTGTTCTTGTCTGATTCAGTTCTCCTCTTTTTACACTCAAACAACTTAACATCCCCTCGTATTCTGTTGAGACCCTATAGATTGTGAAGACACAATGAGAACAGACCAAACACAAGCATTCAAGCATGCACACACACACAGATGGCAAAGTTTCCTGTTTTATGTCATTTCCCCAGCATCTGTCGCTCTGCACCTGCATTGTCCATTGACGTTGTTGGAACATGCTGATGAATGAATGGATCTGACATACATAATCCACTGTGTCCATTTGTTCGGTGTTCTTCTGTGCTAAATAGTGCAGTCCTAATATTTCCTATTAAATTTGTTGTAACATTACAACCAAAATGTGGTACATGTAGCATGTCAGCAAATGGCATCCACCTTGATTCCTGGTGTGAGTGTCACTGGTTAGTGAACATCAATGGATAAAGTTGTGGAAAAATAACTGTACTACCAAACTGCATTTTTGAATGAGTCTGACAAAACTGAAAATGACTGACTACGAGTGACCAGCCCTGTTTCTTAAGAAGGTATCTGCATTCCTTTTCCATAGCCATTCACCAGACTCAGTCATTCATTGTCCATTGGTGACTATATTCAGGTGTGTCCAAAAACAACCTTTAGAACTATAGTTAATGGTAAAGAGGACGCCCATTTCTTGTCTACACCCTCTAACCATTTTTGAGTGCCTTCATCACAAATTAAGCTTCAAAATCTCAAAATCAAAATCTACCTTAAAACATATTAACCATCTAAAGAATTGTTGTTCACCTCAACAATTTTTACATAGAATTTCACATAATCATTACCTGGGATCTGTGAAAACATTCAATCAAATCAAGAGAGACAGAGAGAAAGAGAGATAAATACATGCCAACAGTGTTTCTTGGCAGACAGGACATTGTCTTGACAGATCAAAGCACAGTTTACTCACTGAACTTGTCTTCTTGGTACAAATATTCAATTTATTTAGGATAAAACTGTCTGGTAAGTAAAGATGCTGTGACATTCCATTAGTTTAACACTTACTGATGGCAGCTTTGTCATGTCAGTTTGGGGCTGTATCTTTATTTGGTGTGTATATCCTCTAAATTCTGTCAGAAGACATATTTGTGGCTCTTTAAATTACAACAATCTGGATATTCTAGGATACAAAACCTGGATGATTAACATCTCAATCCTTCCTGTGTAACAAAATAGTTTATGGATTATTTTCACATTGTTTCAGTAGTTTTAATTGCGTCAACATCACATTTACAATCAGAGACCAGAGTCTAACTATAACACCATTTACACCTGGCATTAAGATGTGTTTCTGGTGATCCGATCACATGTGGTCAGGTGAGACACGTCGCTGTTTACACCTGGTTGCTTAAATCTCTGTGATCGGATTTGAAGGGAAGGGACTCTGTTTCATGACGACATATATCATTGACTATGTCATTGTTTTACTGCATGACATTAAAGTGCAACAAAGTCAGAAAAGACAAAGAAACCACGAAAAAAGTGGTGCGCTCTCTCAGATGCATCTGAAATATAATCTAAGCACAAACACAAAATTCGAGCAGAAGTGTCCATTATTTTAGTGGATTACCTGTATTAACCTGAGCTGCAGATGTTCGTCTTATCATAAGTGTCCGTGTATGTTGATTTCAGACACACTGGAGAAGATCTGTAAAGTTCTCATGCTTGTGTATATATACGTTTTTATTAATTTTCGATCGGACGTTTATTTCCTTTTAAAGACCCTCGTAACCGACAAAATATAAACTCTTGTTTTAGCACAGCAGTTGATTGATAGGTGAGGGGAGTCTCTTCACTGCTGCCGGAATGCGCACAGGACGGATTAGCATTTACACCTCAAATGTGATGTATTCAGATGCGTTTTTGACCACATTCATATATGGTTTTTGTGATCTAATCACAAAACGTTTTAGACCCCATTTAGACCTGTATTTAGCACTGACCACATGTGATCGGATCACCAAAGACACATCTTAATTCCAGGTGTAAATGAGGTCTATCAGATTATCAGTCTAGCAGCAAGAATATAAGATTTGGAAGACATTAAAACAATAAACATTTGCATCAATCATAAACTGGAATGATCTGATAAGAGAAGTATGATGATTTGGTACACTCTGTAGGCCAGTAATGGCTCACTGACTTCAGTTTCAGTTAAAAAATATGTGTGCATTTTACATGGATTCTTCACACACACACACACACACACACACACACACACACACACACACACACACACACACACACACAGTCATACATAAGTCAAATATGTAAAACTTGCCAGATCCTGGTCAAGGTGACACTGTTCACTGGAGTGGCTCATAAAATTACTGGCAAATTTATCTTTTTCTCTCTCTATCCTCCCTCTTGTCTTTCTTTCTCGCTACCTGAGATTCATCCTAATATACTGACAAAGATCCATGCCTCTCAGTGTATCAACACATATATCTATATGAAATATTAACTTGCAATGAACTAGTGATAGCAGAAACATTGAAAGTTGAAATGAAGATATGGTGATCAGTAACATATACATATTACACAAATGTTCATTCATATACATTTTAACCTAAAATCTTAATGTTTATAAAACAAAAAAAACTTGTGGACATATTATTTACCCCACATACATATCTAATGTTAATCAATAAATGTTCTATTAGACCTTCCAAGTAAAATATCTGAGAGGATTATTTAGTGTATCCTTGAGTAGTTACACTGTGATCAGCAACTAAAAAAATTAATAAATAATCTTTTATGTCTGATATGTCTTTCATTTTACAACATACACAGAGATAAAAGGGACACAAGAAGATAAGGTGTTTCTAGTTCTACATATTGTAATCTGCTAAGCTCTTCCACATCTCAGTTTTATAGCAAATACATTCAGGAGATGCTCTTTGTCTCTTTTAATTCAGTTTCACAATGTGCACTCTTGGAGCAATTTTGTATTCATAATGCAAAAAAATACCTTTTTAATCAACACTCTGCCAGCGAAGATCAGGGGTGTCCCTACACTTTTAAGGCTAGTTCGAATGCCTTCACCAAGCTCAGCTTACCTGTTTAATAATGCTTTCTGTTTGAATTTGCATACTATAACACTTTCTAGAAGTTTAAATTTTCACTCTGAAAGTTTTGCTCCAGAAAGTTAAAAAAAAAAGAATTTGTGTCTGTTCATCAGTGGGGTGGAAGTTTCTTTGACTGACCCCTATAGGTGATGTGTTCCTGTGTGTCCTCTCTTGGCAATCACTGCTTTGCCTGGCTAGTCACAATCTTTCTGTATCCAAACACCCACTCACATACTGTCCAACTGCTGTCCAAATGAAATTATTAGCAGAGAACAGAACTCATTATTGCAACATAGGTGAAGGCCTCATAGCTGAGCGTGCTTCTCCTTTACAGTAGGACAATTCTGGTTAAAACTATGGTAATTCTTATAGACTGAGACAAAACTGGATTGTGTGATTCAGGTATAGTCCTCTGTTGTCATGGTAACAAGTTTCTAATAAACCTTTGGTATTTGATCAAAGAAGGGGATGATTTTGAAAGGAAGCTTAGAGTCTGCCTACACAACTACATACACAAACAACAGCTCTTTCACGCAACATTAGCTGTGGTTTATTCATTAACATTTAATCTGATCTGTTAAATGACATAACTTGAAATTCACCATTGATCGATATTAAAACACTGTACACATGGGCTATAGGTGTGTAGACTGTAAATGTCTTAATTGGTTTGCTCATTATACCATGTTTTGAGGCTACTCCTAAATGTATGAAATCACACACTCCTACTTGTTTGACTGGGATTGAGCGCTGACTCACAAATTTTAGACATTATTTGAACATTGCAAATTAAAGATAGCTAAGCAATTAAATACAGCGTGATGTAATTCTTTTAGCAAGTCATTCACAGCTAGCCCACAACATATGACCCATTCCCCGTCTGTCGCTCACTTCGACGTCATGTCGAAGAAGCGACACTAGGGGTCTCTCTTGAGCGCCGAAAGATACCTCTGATCTATTAAAAAGGCCAATGAGAGTTGGCGAACAGTATTTGCATACTCCGCCTCCGGATACGGATATAAAGGCGAGAGAAATACGCTCGTTCATTCAGTAATTTTCTTCGGAGCCGATGGTCGAGTTTATGCTGACTGCTGCGTGTAACACAACTGATCCTGCTTCTGATCCTCTGACGCTCTGCTGCTGTTGGATTTACGGCGCACTACAGTGGCTGTTTTCTCTTCTCTGCCGGCGTGCAGTTTGCCCCTGGGCGCTTCGACAGCGCAGAGTTGAAAGAGCTTCCTTTATAAAGAGTTATATTTCTCATAAAGAGTTTATTTCTCTAAAAGAGCAATACATAGTGGTGTTGAACGCCCTTTTCAGGGCGCGTCTTTATAAAGATGCCATTCAACCCCTGTGTAGTTCCTGGATGCGGTAGAGTGCTCTCCGCTTCTGACGGCCACAGGCGCTGTCTCGTGTGTCTGGGCGCCGATCACACCGAGGCAGCGTTTGTGGATGACTCGTGTTCTCACTGCGAGAATATGACCATGGTAACGTTGCGGTCGCGGCTTGCTTTCAATAGAAAGCACGCCACTCCAGCCGCCCCCCGTATCGCTCCTTCTTCCCGCGGGATTGAGGACGATGCGGTTGGCGCTGGAGGCGATTTGGGGAGGGCAGCGGGTGCGCTTCCGCCGGGCACGCCCCCTCGGACCACCCGCCCCCCCGGCACGCTCGTTTACCTCCGTCCAGTCTCAAGGTAACGGCGACTCGCCTCCGGGCCGGTCTGCCTATCCTCTGGAGCTTGAAGCCGATGAGCTCGCCGCTCCATCGGAGAGCGTGGCATCTGACGCTGACTCCTCCCCTGGACTGCCGCCTTCGGGCCAGCAGGCCCAGGTTGAGGCGGATGCGCAGATGTCCAACATGCTTGCCCGGGCCGCCGTCGGGGTGGGGTTGGAGTGGAAACCTCCACCCTCCCCACACCCGTCACGGTTGGATGACTGGTTCCTGGGGTCTGGGCGCCGCTCACAGCCACGCCCCCCCCCCCGGTCCCATTTTTCCCGGAGGTGCATGACGAGCTGACGTCTTCATGGAGAGCACCGCTCTCCATTCGTCAAAAGCCCTGCTCGTCCGCTCTCGCTACCCTCGACGGCGGAGAGGCCCACGGGTACACGGCGATTCCCCAGGTGGATAGGGCAGTTGCGCTCCATCTTTGTCCCGGTGACCCTACCACCTGGCGCGGGCGCCCTGTACCCCCTTCCAAGGCCTGTAGGACTTCATCCTCCTTAAACAACAAAGCCTACAGCGCCGCGGGACAGGCCGCCTCCGCCTTGCACGCCATGGCCCTCCTGCAAGTCCACCAGGCCAAGGCGCTCAGAGATCTGCACGAGGGTAGCCCTGATCCCGATGTGTTGCAGTAACTGCGCTCAGTGACCGACCTCACCCTCAGAGCCACGAAGGTCACCGCGCAGGCACTCGGGCAGGCGATGGCCACCCTTGTGGTCCAGGAACGTCATCTTTGGCTCAACCTGGTCAAGATGCGTGAGGCCGACAAAGCTCGCTTCCTCGACGCCCCTGTCTCCCAGCTTCGCCTCTTCGGCGACACCGTCGAGGACTTTGCCCAGCAGTTCTCCGCGATGAAAAGACAGACAGAGGCCATCTCTCACATCCTGCCTCGCCGCAAACCTGCCGCCAAGGCCACTGCCCCGTCTGCTCGCCGAGGGCGTCCTCCTGCGGCTAAGAAATCTGCTGCGCCTCAACCCGGGCCCAGCTCTCAGCCCCTGCGTCGAGCACACCGCAAGAAACAGACGCCCCCCCGTCTCTCGGACTCCCTCGAGGACCCGGAAGGCTCCCAGGCGGTCCTGAGACGGACGACCCAGCGACACAGATGTTAGCTCCGGAGGTGGTAAGACCACTCTGTCCCCCGGTGGAGGGCCGGGAGGAGAATCTTTTGTTTGTAAACAATTTAATTTGCCGCCCCCCCTTAGATGGGGTTGCGGTACCCACATTCTCAGGAAAAGAGCTATTTCCTATGTCTCTGGGTCACCTGGCCCGCAAATGCCGTTCTCACGGCACTTTGCCCTTAAATCTCAACAGTCCTGCCTTCCTGGACACGGACCACCCGTCTTCAGCCCCACGACTGTCCCCCGGCCGGCCGGTTCCGACTAGTCTAGAGGACGCCTACCCAGGACCTCCTCCTCCGTCGCTAACCCGCCCCCTGCCGGGTGTGCGGAGCAAGGTAAGTGCTTTGAGTCTTTTCTCAGCACCTCAGCCGCGGGTCGCCCCTAGCGCAGAGGTTGGACGCGTGGCTTTCACTTCCCAACCCGTCTCGCTGGCTGGCACGGACCATCCGACTCGGTTACGCAATTCAGTTTGCCAGGCCCCCGCCCCCCTTCATGGGCGTCCGCTTTTCCGCAGTACACGGCGAACACGTCCACTCCCTGCGCGCGGAAATCGCGACTCTTCTGGCCAAAGACGTGATAGAGCCTGTCCCTCCAACCGAGATGAAGAAGGGTTTCTACAGCCCTTACTTCATCGTACCCAAGAAAAGCAGCGGCTTACGACCAATCTTGGACCTGCGAGTTCTCAACCGAGCGTTGCACAAACTCCCGTTCAAAATGCTCACGCAGAAGCACATCTTAACCTGCGTCCGGCATCTATATTGGTTCGCAGCGATAGACCTGAAGGACGCGTACTTCCACGTCTCCATCCTGCCCCGACACCGCCCCTACCTGCGGTTTGCGTTCGAGGGCCAGGCCTATCAGTACAAAGTCCTCCCCTTCGGCCTGTCTCTGTCCCCTCGCATCTTCACGAAAGTCGCAGAGGCAGCTCTTGCCCCACTCCGAGAAGCCGGCATCCGCATACTCAACTACCGGCTCATCCTGGCCCACTCGCGAGAGTTACTATGCACCCACAGAGACCAGGTGCTCAGGCACCTCAGCCGTCTGGGGCTTCAGGTCAACTGGGAAAAGAGCAAGCTCACTCCAGTTCAGAGCATCTCTTTTCTCGGGATGGAGTTAGACTCGGTCTCAATGTCCGCACGTCTCTCAAAGGAGCGTGCTCAGTCAGTGTTGAACTGCCTCGCCGCCTTCAGGCCGGGCACAGCGGTCCCCTTAAAACTTTTCCAGAGGCTCCTGGGGCATATGGCATCCTCCGCGACGGTCGCGCCGCTGGGCTTGATGCATATGAGACCGCTCCAACACTGGCTTCGGAACCGAGTCCCGAGACGAGCATGGCGCCGCGGCACGCACCGGGTAACAATCACCCCCGCCTGCCGACAAACATTCAACCCCTGGACAGACCTCTGTTTCTTACGGGCTGGAGTACCCCTACAGCAGGTGTCCAGACGCGTCTTGGTCACGACCGACGCCTCCAGATTGGGTTGGGGCGCCGTTTGCAACGGGCACGCAGCCTCAGGCCGTTGGAAAGGGGCCCAGCTGCGTTGGCACATCAACTGCCTCGAGTTGTTGACCGTCCTCTTTGCCCTGCGGAAGTTTCTCCCGTTAATTCGGGACGAACATGTCCTAGTCAGGTCGGACAGCACCACTGTGGTCGCGTACATAAATCGCCAAGGCGGCGTACGCTCCCGTCACATGTCACAACTCGCCCGTCGTCTCCTCCTTTGGAGCCAGCACCGACTCAAGTCACTGCGTGCCACTCACATCCCCGGCAACGTCAATGTGATAGCGGACGCGCTGTCACGACAACGCTTGCCTGGCGGAGAGTGGAGGCTTCACCCCCACTCGGTTCAGCTGATTTGGGAACGGTTCGGCAAGGACCAGGTAGACCTGTTTGCCTCCCGAGAGACCTCCCACTGCCCGCTCTGGTATGCCCGGTCAGAGGCTCCCCTTGGGGCAGATGCACTGGCACACAGCTGGCCGGTGGGGCTGCGCAAGTACGCATTCCCCCCAGTGAGCCTTCTTGCACAGGTGCTGTGCAAGGTCAGGGAGGACGAGGAGCAAGTCACTCTCGTGGCTCCTTACTGGCCCACCCGGGCCTGGTTCTCGGACCTCGTACTCCTCGCGACAGCCCCTCCCTGGCGAATTCCTCTGAGGAAGGACCTTCTTTCTCAGGGACGGGGCACGCTCTGGCATCCGCACCCAGACCTCTGGAATCTCCATGTCTGGTCCCTGGACGGGACGCGGAAGATCTAGCTGGTCTACCACCCGCGGTCGTAGCCACGATCAACCAAGCCAGAGCCCCTTCTACCAGGCAACTCTACGCCCTGAAGTGGCGTCTGTTCGTCAATTGGTGTTCTTCCCGGGCAGAAGACCCACAGAGGTGCGCAGTTAGGTCGGTGCTCCTGTTTCTACAGGAGAGGCTGGAGGGGAGGCTGTCCCCGTCCACCTTAAAGGTGTATGTTGCCGCTATCGCAGCTCACCACGACCCAGTAGACGGCAAGTCTCTGGGCAAGCACGACTTAATCGTCAGGTTCCTAAGAGGTGCCCGGAGGTTAAACCCCTCCCGGCCAAACCTGTTCCCCTCCTGGGATCTCTCGGTGGTCCTCGCCGGTCTTCAGAGATCCCCTTTCGAGCCGCTAGAATCAGCTGGACTCAGGGCCCTCTCTCTAAAGACGGCCCTGCTGATCGCGCTCGCCTCCATCAAGAGGGTCGGGGACCTGCAAGCGTTCTCTACTAACGACACTTGCCTGGAGTTCGGTCCGGCAGACACTCATGTGATCCTAAGACCTCGACCGGGCTATGTGCCCAAGGTTCCTACCACGCCCTTTAGAGATCAGGTAGTGAACCTACAAGCGCTGCCCCGGGAGGAGGCAGACCCAGCCCTCTCACTATTGTGTCCGGTACGTGCCTTGCGTGCCTACCTGGAACGCACCCAGAGCTTTAGGCGCTCTGAGCAGCTCTTTGTCTGCTTTGGAGGACAGCAGAAAGGGAACGCTGTCTCCAAACAGAGGTTGTCTCACTGGGTGGTGGAGGCCATTCAGTTGGCCTACCACACCCAGGCCGTGCCACCCCCCTTACGGGTGCGGGCCCACTCCACTAGGAGCGTGGCATCCTCATGGGCACTGGCAAGGGGCACCTCCCTAGCAGACATTTGCAGAGCTGCGGGCTGGGCAGCACCTAACACCTTTACAAGATTCTACAATCTCAGGGTTGAGTCAGTCTCGTCCCGTGTTCTCTCAGGTCCGAGCCCGTAGAACTCGGTACACGTCGACGATCTGACCAGGTGAACCGCTTGTTCCAGCGCCGTTTCCCTCTGCCAAGGCAAAACAGTGCGCTTTTGTCCCAGAGGACCCAGGTCCCTGGTTGATTCCTCCCTAGCACTTCGGGCCCGCAGCAGTTCAACGGAGGAACGTGCTGGTCCAGTCCACTACGGGTACCTCCGGCTACCCCTACTGGAATACGTGCTCCACAGATCAGGCCTCCTACGGGACTCCTCCTGTGTGTATTTCCGCGGCACGGTCACCTTACGAGCTGACCCGTGTCTCCCTTAGGCAGCCCTTCGTTGCCCTCCGGTCGCCGTGTTGTAGCAACTCCCCCCTCCTCGAGGTTGGATCTACCACCGCGCCATTTTCTCCCACATGCCTAAAGTGGCCATGTGATGTATTTTGCCACCTTTACCTCCCCTGCTGGGCGGGTGTGGCCTCCGCAGGGTCTTTTCCCCCTGAAAGAATAGGAATTCGGAATAAGACCCCCTTCCCTCGATGCGGTAAGGGCCCCGGCTGCTCTTGCTCTATGCCGAGATAACATAGAGAGAAAAGAGGCCCAGCCAGGCTTGGCCCGTTCCCTAGTTGGGAGCGTCACCTTGTTCCCCCCTAGGGTAACCAAAAGGATGCTGATGCTTTTTCAGGGCATTAGGGAAGAATACGTGCAGCCTGAACACAGTTGGTCGTTTGTGCACGTGCAAATACCTGCCCACTTCTGTGTCAGCAGTACACGTACACGGCTCAGCGCATGGCGAGTTTTGAAGTGGACCCCTAGTGTCGCTTCTTCGACACGACGTCGAAGTGAGCGACAGACGGGGAACGTCTCGGTTACGTATGTAACCTCCGTTCCCTGATGGAGGGAACGAGACGTCGTGTCTTCCCGGCCACGTCACTGAGCCGAGCCGCTGAGATGCCCGGAACACTCCCGGCTCCTCAGAAAAATCCTGAATGAACGAGCGTATTTCTCTCGCCTTTATATCCGTATCCGGAGGCGGAGTATGCAAATACTGTTCGCCAACTCTCATTGGCCTTTTTTCATAGATCAGAGGTATCTTTCGGCACTCAAGAGAGACCCCTAGTGTCGCTTCTTCGACACGACGTCTCGTTCCCTCCATCAGGGAACGGAGGTTACATACGTAACCGAGACGTTTCTGCCCATTAAATGGCATTTAGTTGGCCCACACTGGCTCAACTTGTCTTTGGCTATATGGGGAATGCATTGTAGGAGCTCAGGATATTAATTTGTTTTTGGCACAACCCAAATACGTATTTTCCAGAAGTGTAAAAATGCTTAATGAGCCTATTAAGTAACTTTTTATAAACTTGTGCTGCCCAAACACACAAGAATAGTACAATACATCCTTGTGACACTAGTAAGGTGGCCCAGAACACAACAAAATTAGCAAAGAAAATAATAGCTGAACACACAAAAGAAATAAACCACAACACAAACAGATTAAGCTACAACACAAAGGAACGGCCACAACACACACACACACACACACACACACACACACACACAAAATAAGGCATACCACAACAGAAAAGCCACAACACAAAGAAAATACTAATGTAATTAAGACACAACACTATGAAATTAAGCCACAAATCAACAGCAAAACCACAACACAAGGCCACAGCACAATGAAATTAAGACATGACACAACAGAAAAGCCACAACACAAAGCATATTAAGCCACAACACAATAGAATTAATATTGAACAAAATCATGAACTCGCCTGCATTGTCATAACTGCCACATGCATTAAAAAGTAGCGTTTAATTTACTGTTAATTTTGTTTTGTGGCTTAATTTTTTGTGTTGTGGCTTATTTCTGTTATGTTGTGGATAATTTCAGTTGTGATGTGGCTAATTTTAGTTGTGTTGTGGCTTAATTTTGTTGTCCAACTTTTGTTTGCTTTGTTTATTTTGTTATGTTGTGCACCCCAGGCCACTGTACACTAGTCTTGCCAGCGAGTGATAATGATTCAAATGCAATGTCATCTCTAGTCAAACATGATATTTTTCTCTAATGTGATTTTAAACAGGTAATTACAGTATGTAATTTGCATCAGGCCATAATTTGCATGAACAGAAGCAGGTCTGGCTTCTTCTGTTTACAATGATTTAGGCCTACATGTAAAGGAATGCAGGCTGGCATCTCTGTTATTTCATTATGGAGTTCTGTTGCAAGTGTCAATTGTCAATTTTCAAATGTGTGGTATCTCAGACATGTTAGAACTGGTCCTCTTTTGTGACTTCATTATATGTCAGTGAACTTTTAAATAACATTTTTGCTTGGGTCAGAGGTTTGGTATGTTAGAGAGAATTACAGTAGACTTAAGTAAGGTGGATACAGTGCTGTAGAATGCACTGAGATTGTTATGGTTAAAGGCACACAGAGGAAGTACAGACAGTTTCTTCATGTATGTTTACAACAAATCAACTATCTGCTGGAATTCGTATTGCCTGGAAAAATCATGGAAAATCTTAAAATCTTAAAAAGTACTGTAAACGTAATGGGAATTTCAATTGTGGAAATAATTTTTTTCATTTATGGTCAGATGTAAAACATTTAAATGATGAGAAATTGCTGTTTTTGAGTGAAATGTAATAGACTGATATATATTGGTCAAAAAGTGTAGGAAACATGGCAAGACATAGAAAGACAATTTCTAAATAATAATTGGTAAAGGCATGGATGGAGATAGCCACTGGTGTGCATGAAGCAGCCATTTATATATCATTGAGTTAAGATTGCAAGCTTAGATGAACAAGTTCCTCCTGAACTTCTGTTTGGAACATAATTTCAGATATGGACTAATGGCTGTTTTGCTTATCAATGAAAAATATCTGCTGAATTAAATAATTAATTAAACAATCACACGTTTAAGAGTACACCTTCATGTAACTTCATGCATTATTACGACTTCCAACAAACCTTTTTGGATGCATTTGTGTTTCTCAGATTCTATTTGTAATCTCATAACGCAAGTCTGCTTTCGATAAACAAGCAAATTCACTCGCTCCATTGAATCATTCCATCAGAGTTATGAATGTAATGCACCTGTGGCAAGGAAAAAAACTCCAACATGTTTAGGTAATGCAAAGCTTAAACCCAAAGAAATATGCTAAATCTGGCTAGCCAGAAAGGACTCTCC
Source organism: Moxostoma hubbsi (assembly GCA_032164185.1). NCBI lineage: Eukaryota > Metazoa > Chordata > Actinopteri > Cypriniformes > Catostomidae > Moxostoma > Moxostoma hubbsi. The sequence continues at coordinate 22,034,542 of JAVLUX010000008.1, read as the reverse complement.
CACAGTCTCCAAATTTGGATGGTATATAAGAGTGTATGTACACAGAACATACACTATATGTGTTTTGATGTGAGCCAATGCAGTTAGTCTCTTTGGTTCCTGTTGCTAAAAACACTTCATAATAAAAAACGGCCATGCCAATTTCAGGCTAACTATAGCAATGCTCCAGTTAAACTGCATGACTCTCACTTACAACACTGCTTGTAAAGGGTCACCACACTCTGACAAAAGAGTTTAGGAAGCAAGTAAGTAGGGTGTAAAGGTGCTATGTTTTTCATTCTCTGTCCGATTAGAGGAAGGATGTAATCCATCTTTATATCATCTTTCATCCCAAAAGGCAGAAAAGTAGAGGATGACAGAGGAGGATGTGCCTGTTAACTCATCTATCTGCAATCTTTTCTGACAGTTACAAGACTCAGTGAATTTTAAATAGAAGACAAGCAGCAGTGAGTGACAAGGAACATTGCGTTCTAAATGAAAGGGAATCAAGAATGATTTTTACAGGCTATGAATCAGCAATTTGAAGGGCAGCATTACACAGCTTGATGCTGGAAGATATGCAAGCAATGCAAATGTGTTTTCTTTATAAATCCCCTAGAGCAATAAGGTATCCGTGGTCATATACAGAAAAGGCATCGTTTCTTCTTAAGAGGTGTGTTATTTGAAGTAAGAATGTTCCCACAGCATTCACCTGGACTGACAGGTGAGGTGTGTGACATGGCTCGAGTCATTTAAAAAATGCCATTAGTTTAGGTAAGTGAATGAGGAACTTACAAGTATGTTAATTGATGAAGCCTTGGGAAAATACCTGAGGTCAGAGCAATGCAAGTGCAGAGGGCATGCTCATGCTTTTTGTTCTTACTGTAAGTATGTGTGGGGAAAAAGCTTAAAAACAGGTGTACTTGCACTTTGTCTTGCAATTTTAAAGATCAGTTAATGGTTATATTTGACCCTTTGATCTCTTCTTACCATAACACTTTTTCTGAGATCACCCTATTGTGAATGAACATTCTGTTCTGTCTAACATGCTACTTTAAACTCTGCAGCATGAATAGTTCATCAGGAAAAGATGAGGCATGAATATTTCAGGAGCTTTTTCAATGCACACGTTGTGCATTTATTGTTTGGTCCATATGTTCTCTCTGTTGCACAGTCACACACATATCCACAGGTGTTAGTGGTGTGCATAGCTGTATAATGTGATGGACACAGAAAAAGAGTTAGGTCATCAACAGAGGAATTAACAGTGGACACATATCGGACACAGAGAGGGTGGTGGGAGAAGAGGCTTCTAGTGTAAAATCTCCCACTCTCTTCCTGTCTGTCTTTCTCTCACTGCTCTGCAAGAAGGAGAGGTGTTGATTGCCTCGGTTGAGCAGCGGTTAGATGGATCATAGCTTCTGGGATTTATATTCATTCATTGTATTATACAGTTTATGAGAAATTATCCCATTCTGATTAAATGCACATTACACCCACTTGTTTTCAATGTGGATGTTTAATTTTTCTTTCTTTCTTTCTTTCTTTCTTTCTGAACATGCACACAACAAAAAAATCTATAAGAATATAAGAGTATAAGGATCTGTAAATATAAAAAATAACTATTCATAATCAGTTACTTATAATCTTTATTAAATGTGTAATGTGTAAAACAGTGGCAGCCATTGCTTTTCAAAAGTGGGAAGTGCAGAGATTATTTTTGGTCTATGGAATGTTGCTCCCCAAAGCTGTTCAAACTACTACAGTGCTCAAACAGTGAAATTTCCTAATGAATATTATTAATTATGCTAAACACAGTTTTTGCAGACTGAAATCTAATGGTACAGGAAACTGATTGAGAAGAATATAGCTTCAGGCAGAAGCTGCAAAAGCAGCAGGAGCTCTAAACCATATATAGAGAAAACACCTAACCTAACCGTGTGTGGTAGTGACACCCACTTTTGGAGTTGCCCCACCCCTTTTAATGAAACCCCACCCTCTTTTGGAGATTCCTCCCCATTTGGAGATCTCTGGCCTGCAGCTATACCTACTTGATTTCCGTTGAAACATGGCTTAAATGGTCCATTGACTTCTCTGGAAAAAAATGGATTGCCTTAATTGAATGAAAGGGCGATAGTGACATTTTACACTTTTGTTCAGAAATAAAATTAATTGTAATTATATAATTGTAATTGTAATTATATAAAATATATGTACATATATTAAACTCACCATTTCCACATTTCTAATAAAATGTTAGGGGAAGCTGTGGTAACAGCAGAATTGTTGGTATCTGAAGTCTTTGTTGACATGAAGACCATGTTGATGTGTGGTACTTACTAATGACAGAGAAATTACATTCAAACAGTTTCATTATGAGATTTTGAATCCGTTACAAAATAACAAAGTAATGTTTTGATCATGTGTCTTCAGTTTTGATACATTGTAACTTGTACAACAGTGTTTGTGGGACCACCCAGTAGCACTTAGGATCATTTCAGACTGTATCTTTAAACTCGATCTAAAGCTAGATCACCTGAGAGCAATGTGAAGCATTTGCCTCATGACATGATCAAACATCAGAGGAAATATAGACATTATATACGAGTTTCACTCTTGTCAAAACCTGGTGTAAGTCCAGCTGGGACTCATTTAAACCACAAAAATACAATTTAATCACTTTAGTTTTTTAGTTTTTAGTTGTTGTTTTTTTTATTATTTGCTCATCGTTTAGACTACTACAGAAGATTTTTCATTTTTGGAGCTGATTTCAAAGGAAGCCTAATTACGATCACTAAGTGAGAGAACTCATGGATTAAATAGCAGATCATTTAGCATAGTGCTGCTGTAATTTGTACAGATTTTGTACAGTGTGGAGAGAGCTTTGATTTCCCAGCAGGCTCGATGTGGGATCTGCTCCTTTTTCTGGAGTGTTTCTGGAAGTCTAGCCGAGCTTTGGTTTGAACAAGCAGCCAAGGACAACACAGGGCAATGATTCCAGTGGCTTCAGCAACTTCAAGCTTCCACACAAATTGGGAGATATTAAATATCCAAACATGGCCATTGATCAAGTGTGGGGAGAGTGCAGAAATTTCAGCCCAGACTTTATGACTTTAGAGTCCTCTGTGTGTAACTAAGGTCTCTCAGACTCAGGACAAAAGAGGATGTATTTGAGTAATGTGATTTATTATTATATAGCAGGACTTTAATACATGTTATATGTATAGTGGCTGAAGCCACACTTACATTTTTTTGAATGTATTATAACAAAATATCAAACCAAGCAATTTATTAATTGTGTTGTATTAACTTAAATTAACAAAGATTAATAAATGCTGTTAAAAAAAAAAAAAAAAAAAAAAAAAAAAATAATATATATATATATATATATATATATATATATATATATATATATATATATATATATATATATTGTTTGTTTATGATACTTAATGCATTAACTAGCGTTAAGTCTTACCAAAATATAGCACAAACACCCTTTTCAAGAAAAACATTTCACCAAAAGAAGTTTGGTTTCAAATTACACTTTCTGTACACCAAATTTAGTGGACATGTCTATGGTTGATGTTATAAATTACACTTGTGGTTACACTACTACAGAGTCGATTTCTCAGGACCACCAAAGCCTTCTCTGCTGGTGTAACATGCCTAATAAATACATATTTTTCATCCTTTCATTCTCATTGACCTTTTTGCCTATGCATTTTTATAATTTTCCACTCTTAATTAATCTACAAACAAATAGAGAAAAACAAAAAGTTTATTCAATCAGAATTTATTCCTTGATGCTTACAAGCAAAGTGTGACAACTGTTTCACAAATGGCATGGCTGAAGCAGCGTGTGAGTTTGAACTCACTTCAGAATTTCCACAGAATCCCTCAACACTGCAAGTGAATAGGCATCTAAAGTCACACTGTCAGATTCATCAGCTAATCAGATTTATTTATTTTTTCTTGGTTTGTGTGGCTTTTAGGATATGTCTCAGTCTAGGCCTTCTAGCTGGCCTTGAGTGACACAGTCACACTTTAAGTAACGTAATTTGAAAGCAAATAGAGCAAAATCTTGCTGACAAGTCTGCTGTTACCACTGCTGTCATTGCCGCTGAGAAAGAGATCCTTATGTATTTAAAAATCTGAGATGTTCTGCATGATCATGCAATTGATTAATTAAATTGGAAATGAGGGCTAATTTTCACTTCAAGCAAATTGATAAATGCTAATAATCTAGTCTTGAGGTCATGAACGCATTAATAAATTTTTCAGCATCATCAACAGAGAGCATGTGCTTTAATTTAACAATATTCTTTATGTGGAAGAATGCTGTTCTACAAACATTGGTAATTTGATTTTCAAAGGACAGATTGGTATCAAATATAACACCTAAATTCTTTGCAGAAGAAGACAATGTAACAGTACATTCATCGAGAGTCAAATGAAATTTTAGCATATAATAGCAAATTATAACATATAATTATATATTATATGTTTCATTAATAGTACAAGAGGTAGAGTCCAGCTCAGTGCAAATTTCAGGAATGTAAATAGATATGATGCATTGTACAGAGATGTGTGAATGGATGGTGACCATTAGAGTATATATGGCATCATGTGTAAATAGTGCAAAAAGGATTGAGATTGAGGATGAGGTATAAAATGGCATTTAGCATTGTAGTGCAAATTACATGGAACAGATCTAAACAGTTAAATGCAAGACAGAAGGTTCATAGCATTCAAGTATTACAGGTTGTGTGCAAAAAGCAGCAATATTGTTCAGTACAGAATTTGTTATATACATATATATATATATATATTATGTTTTATATATATGGTATTGTTATAAAGTATAGAATAATTGTTGAAGATGTAAGTTGATTCAATCACTCTTTTTCTTTACAGTCTTCATCTGCAGTTTCATGGTGGCCGCACCCATTTTCGGATACCTGGGGGATCGTTTCAACAGAAAGATCATTCTGAGCTTTGGAATCTTCTTCTGGTCTTTCGTGACACTGCTCAGCTCCTTTATTACCAAAGATGTAAGTGTCAAACTTTCTTCTTCTTCACCAATCACCTCTTTAAATCATCAAACTCATTGTTGCTCAGAACTTCTTAAAGAAATCATGTAGGCTCATTTTAATAGAATCTTTAAAATATAACTGCAAACCATTTTTGTACAGAAAGGGCTGGACTAGTTTTTGCAGTGCAAGCCGTGTGTATTTTTAGAAGCAGAACAGCAACCAAGCCCAGCAGTAGCATCTCTAGAGCTCATTCAGTTACTGGATCATTTGAGAGAAAGCTTTGAAACAACATTAAGTCATTCAGCATAGCAAGACCCACTGCACATTGATCTGCGGTTGGATCTTTTAAAATATTTTTTTACAACCAACAAGCTCACTGCAGTCAGATGTACTTTATTTATCTTTTAGATGCTCCATCTATTTTCTCTCAACTCTCTCTAGCTTCCTCTCACCCTTTGCTTTTTTAAATTTCCCTTTTGCAAAGATTAAATGATTAAAAGATATGCTCGCTTAGCATAACACTAGCCCTGTCTCTAAAGACCTGTTGTTACATTTCTATGACTGTTTTTTATATGCTTATTGTCTTCTCTATATTTCTTACTCCGTGTTTCTTCCCACACTCACTCGCTCATGTCATAGAGAGATCACAGTTGTTAGCCAATCACTGTGAAGAGCAGTGTTGGGTAAGTTACTCTAAAAAAGTAATTAATTACTAATTACTAATTACATCTTCGGCAGTGCAATTAGATTACTGTACTAATTACTCTGTCTAAAAAGTAATTGTGTTACTTATTACTAATTACTTTTTAAACCCCATATCAACCTCGACCAGATGAAACACAAGAATAGACATGAAACTGTTCTTTAAAATCTTTCAAATAAATAATATAAAATCACATACATTATTCTTGAACTGGACAAAGAATTTAAGGGGGCAGCGTTAAATAAAAAAAAAAAGTACATTTTAACATCAGAAGTTAATTTCGATTTTAAATTAACTATTGCTTATATAATCCCTTACTTTACTTTTTTCAAGGAAAAAGTAATTTAATTACAGTAAGTAATTAATTACTTACTAATACATTACACCCAACACTGATCATGAGTCACAAATGCCACCCAATGCAAAACCTGCACTATGAAATGTGTGTGTGTGTGTGTGTATATAATGAACCCAAGGCCTTTTATAATGAGAAACACAAATTTTCACAATGATGAACCAAAACTATTACAGACGATGGAGGACAATAGGAAAGCCGAATTGAGGGTGGCAGGCAAAGATTGACACTACATGCCTTTAACTGATAACTATTGTCTAGAATCCTTTGACCCCCCCATCAATCAAAGTGTATGTGTGTGTATGTGTGTGTGGCCAATCTCTGGGGAGGTTATTAAAACAGAGATAGAGAGTGGCGGCTAATTTTAAGGCCATTTAATGAGAGTTAAACAGTGAAACAGTGAAACGGCAGCAAAGGAATGTTCCCTGTGGCTTAAATAACAGATGCTAGTGAGTTATTTTCTCTGACAGTTTGTTTATGTGTTTGCACTGTTTTGTGTTTTAGGCTCTTGCTGCCTGTTTTCATTTTCACTGAGTGTGTGTATCTATGTGTGTATCTGGAGGAACTGTGTGTGGTTGGAATGGTATGGCCGAATGCCACGGGGGTGTGGCGGGGGGGGGGGGGGGGGGGGTTTGGGATATAATTCCTTTAATCCACTCAATCTGCAATGCTGAGTCGACACTGACAGGAGAAGCCACTCTGCATCAAAGTCACATGTTCCCTTCCAGAATATACACCCATACACAAATGCATACATGGCGCAGAGGATGCAGGTATCCTTTTATCTATCAATCATCCTACCCACGGCTGTATGCTGTTACAGTATATAACGTTTTCCATGAAGAGCAGTCTGCAGATCATATTTACACACAAGCTCCTAACTAACACGTCAATATTACTGCAATGCTGCTACAAGAGCTGCATACAATTTTTAATACAATGTTTCATAAGGAATACACTGAAATTATGAAAAACCCTATTAGACCATGACATATAGAATCAGTAAAGTAAATGGCCGAATGGGTGTTTTCTTATGTTTGATGAAAATAACACTGGTCTATACTGGTACTCTTTGCTTTTTGGAGGAATGATGTACTATATGTATTGCTTCAACTGACCTATCAACCTCTTTCTGATCTGCTCCTTATATAGATTTCCCTCAGAACATGATGTTCACCTTATTTTAACAAGATCTCTTAGAGCTTTGAGAAGAGACAGCCAATTTACTACACTTTATAGCTAGAGCATGATTGAAAGTAGGGGTGGAAATCAGAAGGGACCTGGCTAGAATGTGGGAATAGCATCCTTACGTAGGATTTGTGATGATATCCTTACATACAAAACAATTTAAAGACTTCAATTCATTACTTGTTCTGAGTTTACATATTTGTCAAATAGAAATAATTGAGTGTTTGTTGACCTAATGCTGAAGTATGTTTGGTCTTTTCACACACTTGCTCTGAGTGGTGTTAAATATCTTGTTTCACAAATATATTAATGTTAAAAATGTAACAAACAATATTGATTCTTGCTTTGAAAATATTGCTACAGTATTGTGGAGTTTAATGTTGCAATACTTGCCCCCATCTGTAATGGAGCCTTTCCACATTCCTGGACCCCCCCCCCCCCCCCCCCACAAGAATTACATTGTTAAATAAGATGGACACACATCATCATAGGCTGTCAAAAAGGTGCATTGGAAGAGTGGATTTTGTTTATTAAATCCTTTGAATAGTTGAACACAAGTAATAAATATACTGTAAGTGGCAATTGAATGGGATATTTTAGGATGTCTAGTGCCCATGCAAATTTCCCTGGCCATATTTAATGAAAAGAAAAGAAAACATCAGGGGCTGATAGGGTGGTGTTTTTTAGTCAGACATGCACATATTTATGCAGAATGTATTTGAAAGTTCATGTTTATAGATGTGTATAGAGGGATGAGTGAAGACAGACGTGTACAGTCAGTCCTACAATATTGCAGCCTCATGAATTGGATGTGGTCTGAAAAAAAGACAAGGAGAAAATGTGTCGACTTTGTTTTTCAACCTTATGGTTTAAACCACCCGGCCACAAGCTCAATTAGAATCCGTGCATGTGAAAATAATCAGATATTCAGTATTTACGAAATCAACATCTAATCTCGTACAATCAATTGTACATCTAGTTATTATATACTGTATAATATAGTACATAATACATAAACTGTGTATGTGTTTACATGTTTATACTACATTGTGGGGACAATGATAGTAAAACCTGCGATCACCTACCTAACCAGCGGTCCCACTAAACAAAGTTTTTTGAAAATGTAAAAATGCAAAAAGCTTTCTGTGAGGGTTAGGTTTAGGGGCAGGTTGGGGGAAGGTTAGGGGATAGAAATTATCGTTAGATCTGTATAAAAGCTATAAAATGCATGGACGTCTATGGAGAGTCCCCACAATGATATAAGTGATATAAGATATACATTTGTGAGTTTTTATGTGTGTGTGTGAGATCCCAAACACCATTAATCCCCTCACTTCGGGTGACAATGAAGTGTGTGTGTGTGTGTGTGTGTGGGAGTCACCCAAACTAACCACCCTCCAAATGTGAGTATGTACTGTAAGTGACAGCTCAAGCATTAATTTTTCATGTGTGTGTATGTGTTAGGGTGAAGAGGGGAGCGAGATTGTGTAACACAGAAACAAACATTCGTCCACACTCTCTCTCTTTCTCAGCCTTCCTGATATTCTTTTATTCTCTCACAGCACTTCTGTCAATACACAACTAGCACATAGCCTTTGTAATTTTTGAACAGAGTCACGAAAAACAGGAAAAGAGAGCGAGAGGGAGGGAGAAATCCTCTCAGTTGTAGAGGATAACCCAGCTTGCTGCAGTCCCCCATCATTGCTGATTACCATCACGTACACTAAAGAAATTCCCCTGCTGTTGAGTTATGTAATACCCAACAAGTAAACTTGTTTTTCTTTTGGCTGTATGTTGAGGAAATGATGTCCAAAGACTGTAAGGTGGAATAGAATAAGGGATGAAAAAGAGGAAAGGGAGTGAGGGATCCCCTCTAATTAAAAGTGACCACCATACAACGTTTTGAGGGCAAGGACGAAACTATTTAAGCACACTCACAATTATTATAATTGGGTATAAGATTACAATTGGTTTTGGCTGGTCAAGGACCTTATCTTGTTTTTCCCCCACAAAATACTGTAGATTTAAAGCTAAACGATCACTCATTATGTGCCTTATGCAAGTAAAAATTGTCTTTTTTTGAGTCAAAAATAACTAAATAAAACAAATAGCAATTTTTTTTCCAGAACTCATGTTGTGACACATATGTGGAATATTCCTCACATTAAACACCAAAACGAAATTATGAAGAGCAAAATCACAATATGTAAATGTTTTTGTGACAGATGCAGTTTACAAAGAGATGGATACTGATTAATCTTGTATATGATACGGCGAATAACAGTAATCTACATTATCACTGATATGCAAGAAACACAGCAACAGAAAATAATCCTGCTATCACCAGGACAAATATGTAAGGAATATTTGACTCCGGCCCATTGAATTATTGAAAATAAGGCACACCTGAGGTGTAGGGTGTGCATTATTTTTCAATAATTCAACAGTCCGTCATATATTATTCCTTACATATTTGTCCTGGTGATAACGGGATTATTTTCTGTCGCTGTGTTTCTTGCATATCAGTGATAATGCAGATTACTGTTACCACACCCTAAGACATCATTCAGAGTTTTATCAAGACATTTTCTAGTTTCTGTCCCTATAACACTCTTGTGAGTGGAACTAATTTCGTCCACCTCAGATTCAGCATCTTGCTTTATACAGTCCAAGCCTTCATTGCTAGTTTGAAAATGTCACTTTAGAACTAGCAACAGAGGATTGTGAGGCTTGTACTGCTTTACTGTCAAGTCAAATTGTACAGCTTGCATAGTGTACGTAACATTAAAGCAGTGTCCTGATCAGTTAGGATTTCTTTTGGAATCCCCACTTGTTCTGAGATGTTGCTCAGACGAACTGCTTCTGGATATCGCATTGGGTATTCCACTAAGAGTAGCGCAAAACGATGCCCGCTTACTGTCCATTCTAATCGCCTGATGTGGTCCATGTCAATTTGTTCAAAGGGGACCTCAATCAACGAGAGGGGGCGCAATGGCTCTTTTGGAGCGGCCGAATAGAAATGGGCCATGAGACAGCTTAGTCCCCTGTCCCAAGTGACCTGCCATCGTATTTTGATGAGCCGCCTGGAATAACATTTCTCAATGGCTCTTTGGTACTAACAACTGGGTTGTATCTTCCTTCATGCGAGTGTCCTGTGTCATTCTATACAACCAATCTTTTATAATTGAACAATATGATATGTGAGTGCGACGCCTGGTGGAAAACATTGACCATCAATCACTATCACTTGGTCAAATGCATGTCTCAAGGTTTCGTCTTGCAACTGCTTTAGCGGGAAATCCCCTACCGAGAATTCCCAAAGGGTGGGGGAGGATGACACCTCCCCTTCCCCAGCGTCAGACTGATGCGGAGCAGCTGCAGATGGCTCAGGCCACACTTCCCCAGCCAGTGCTTCTCTCATCCCACACTGTTTCACTTTCTCATAGAACCCATCTGCACACAAAACCTTCAATAATGATCGAAAAGCTGACCAATTAATACCCAAAATTATCATATGGGTGAGGACTAACCATCTCCTCAATATTAACGTGATGGTCACTATAGGTTAATCATGAATATCCCTGTGCACACACCTCACCTTCACCTGATTATTTGCCTCCAATGCCCCATTTTGAACCAAGCCTTGATGAATGGATGGTTTATTACAACCTGAATCCACCAAGCCTTGGTATGCACCACCCTTAATACTCACAGGTATTTGGTACGTCCCTGCTCGATCGGGGTGGTCTGTGGTGTGTCAGGGATCCGGATTAATGCCCCCAACCCCATCAACTCCATGCTCTCGGACATGACCTGGCTCACTGCAACTCCAGCAGACCGGCCCAAGCCTCCTGCCCACACTCGTGGTAGGGAACTCCTTTTCCTGAGAGGAAGAGAGGAGAGAGACTGTGTTTTGGGGGAATGTTCCCATATTTCTGTGGAAACAGGATGAAAGACGGGGGGGGGGGGGGGGGGGGGGGGGGGGGGCATAAGAGGGAGAAAGGGCGTGGGTATTCTGCCAGCTGGACTGCTTCGTCCGGCAACAGCAGTCGGTGGCACTGCACCCACTGCTGTCCCCTTTGGCAACTAGGAGATTAACTGCTCCAGTCCTTCTTGGCCAGCACCCTCTGCCGGCAGGTATCACGGAGCTGCTGGGCCAAGGAAAACGGGTGACCAATCTCGCTCAGCATCAAAGAGCAGAAGCGCTGGCAGGGTTCTTCTGGGCTATTGCAACCGACCCGTTACAATATAGACTTTTTCAGCACAAGTAGGACAGGAGGTTGGTGACCAGAAGCTGTTGTGCCATAATCTGGGCTTCCCTGGTCAGCAGCTGCAGAAGATGGACCGCTCACACATTGTCAGATGGGTTCTCTCTCTCTCACTCTGAGTTCTGGCCTTTTTTTATTTCCCCCATCTCTCACTGCAAACATATAAACAAAAATTGCCAGCAATTAATCTCAGGTGAAAACCCTTGCTGCTGCTTCTATCACCATACTAACATTCGACCACACCCTCGCCTCCACACGATTCAATTCCCAAACCAGGCAATGATGCAGCTGCTCAGGATGCTCTTGATAGTCCCTCTATAGAATGTTGTGAGGATAAGGGGTGGGAGATGGGCTTCTCTCAGACTTCGCACAAAGTAGAGACACTGCGGGGCTTTCTTGGCTATGGAGCTGGTGTTGAGGGACCAGCTGGGGTTCTCTGCCAGGTGATCACTAAGGAATTAGATGGTCTTGACTATCTCCATGGAGGAGCCGTCAATGTTCAACGGAGAATGGATGCTCCATGCTCTCCTGAAGTCAACAACCATCTCTTTTGTTTTATCCATGTTCAGAGACAGGTTGTTGGCTCTGCACCAGTCTGTTAGCCACTGCACCTCCTCTCTGTATGCTGACTCATCATTCTTGCTGATGAGACCCACCACGGTCATGTCATCGGCGAACTTGATGATGTGATTCGAACTGTGCACTGCTGTACAGTCGTGAGTTAACAGACTGAACAGCAGTGGACGGAGCACACAGCCCTAAGGGTTCAGGGTTTTGGTGTTAGAGATGCTGCTTTCGATCCAGACTGACTGAGGTCTTCCAGTCTGGAATTCTAGGATCCAGTTGCAGAGGAAGGTTCAGGCCCAGCAGACTCAGCTTTCCAATCAAATTCTGAGGAATGATTGTGTTGAACGTTGAACTGAAGTCTATGAACAGCATTCGAAAGTACGTGTCATTTTTATCCAAATGGGTGAGGGCCAGGTGGTGGCGATGGCGTCATCTGTTGAGCACTTGGGATGATACGAGAACTGCAGGGGGTCCAGTAAGGGGGGGGGGGCTGCAGGGTCTTGATGTGCATCAGATGTGCTTGATGTGTGAAGACAGTGACATTATCAATGCACTTGATGATGTAGCTGGTCACTGATGCTGTGCACTCCTCCAAATTGATGGATTGCCATCGGTTGCAGCCTTCCTGAACATGTGCCAGTCAGTGTTCTCAAAACAGTCCTGAAGAGCAGATATGGCTCCTGCTCCTGCAGTCACCTGCTTCAGAACCGGTTTAGGGTGTCTGATAAGTGGTCTGTATGCTGGGATTTGCATAACAGTGATGTGGTCTGAGTAGCTGAGGTGGAGGCGGGGATCTGCCCTTTACGTGCTGGGGATGTTTGTGTAAACAAGATCCAGTGCACTCGCCCCCTCTTTGCAAAGTCCACATGTTGATGGAGTTTATGGAGTACAGATTTGAGATTACTGGAAAATAATTAGAACATCTGTCAACCAATCAGAATCAAGCATTCAACAGAACCATGGTATAAACATATACAGTATATATTGTAAATATACAGGGGTTTACAAAAGTCATCTGGCTGGTCAGGTGGCTTTGCGAACTTCCTCAAGAGATATCAAACATGGAGGTCTGCAATGAGTAATGAGATGATCTGGTGTTTCTAGAGGATGTCCATGTTTGCTGCTTACATTTTATATCACTCCATCAATGCTGGGTTTGGCTAGACTGCCAACTGCCTCTCATGAGTGTGTGTGCGTGTGTGCGCGTGTGTGCGTTTGTGTGTGTGTGTGTGTGTGTGTGTGTGTGTGTGTCATTGAGAGAAAATGGTGAACACAGCCAAAATAAATGAGACATAGTCTTTTTTACAGATACAAGTAGTGAGTTGCCATTTAGGAGAGGGTGTGAAAAGAAACAGAAAAGTAATGCGTTGTGAGTGTGATATTATGGAGGAGGTTTGAAAATGCAATGGAGAAAGAGGTCATGAAGTAAAGAGAAATGGACCATGTGCACAATAGTGAGTGAGAGTGAAATCTATAACTAGATTCCTCACTTGGGAGACTGCCAGGATGACCCAGATTCTCCACGGCAGTATGGATGGCCATCACACACCCACATTTAAAATTCTGCACAAAAACAGCTATATACACAACGAGTGTAGGCCATTTCAGGGAAGGGTGGTTTCTTAGTCTGGCTTCCTTCCTCACCCTCCAATAACCAGATCAAGGTCAGAGTGCAACAGACACATGTTAGCAGTGTATCAGAAAATAGGAAACTTGCTCCTTTGTCACAAACACAAACTGTATTTAAGAGATAGTTCACCCAAAAATTCAAATTCAGTCATCATATACTAATTTAATTTACCATCATGTGGTTCCAAACCCATATGACAAGAACTATAGTCAAAATGTTTTAAAACTACATGAAAATTAGTAAATGATGACAAACATTTTAATTTTTAACAATCCCTTAAAGGCTTGTCTGTTTCTTTGGAAGTTTAATTCTCATTAAACTGAATGAGCAGACCGGTCTCAGTCATGGAAGACAGAATCTATTTCTTTCAGAGAATAAACATCTTTAATGTAGGTATGCAGTATCATTAGCTCAATGGAGAAAAAGCTTCACAATGGAATTCAAAGAGCTTGATCTATAATGTTTAAATGTCAAGGAATGAGGGAATCAGACCCATATTTGGATGATTGATTAAATCCATTAGAAAGCTGCTGGAATTGTTTAGTCTGCCCAAAGTGTATTGGCAATTGAACATAAAAAAGTAATTCCTTCAGACATCACCATTATTTAAAGAGCTGTTTCCTCTTTTCTGATTGTATGACCTCTTCTTTGCAGTATTATTGGTTGCTAGTGCTGTCCAGATGTCTGGTGGGTATTGGAGAATCAAGCTACTCCTCCATCTCCCCTACCATCATTGGAGACCTGTTCACCAACAACAAAAGGACCATGATGCTTTCTGTCTTCTATCTGGCCATCCCACTGGGAAGGTGAGTTTCAAATGCCATACAAACTATTCACCACATTAGTCAAAGTCTCTATGTTTGGCTTCAATGGTCAGATAGAATCATAAAGCAGAGACAGACTTATCAAGATGGGAATTAAATTAAGCAATATAATTATATTAATTAGAGATTATTTTACTTAGTTCTGAGTGATTATATTTACGATGCTTGAGCTTGTTGTTCTAATTTCAGGCTTGTTAATGTTAATTTTTAAACTAGCTATGATGAGAATTTTAAACGTGCATTAAGACTATATTAAGAATGAGTTTTGTGAAAAGGTGAATTGAAGCTTAAAGGAATCGCTTCTGACAGCCAGATAACCTCAGCAACCATCTTAATACAGAAAAGGTCAGTTCTGGCGAATTAAGCCCAGCAACAATGTGCATTTTGTGTGGTCGCTGTCTCAGACAGCAAGACTGATATTCTAAAACTGCTGTTGCTGTAAAAAGACTTTAAGCTTGCCTATTTTGATCATTTAACACAAGCAGTGGCATTTTATTTTGGTCACCGAGGTGAAAAAAGATAGGGGGAAGAGAAAAGCGATGTGAAAATAAACAGAGCAAATGTGATAAAAAATGTGTACATATGTAGCATTTTTAAGCGGCATTACCTTCACGCACACAACATCTTGCAATTTAATAATTTAGTAAATTGAGAAGACAACAACAAACACACAAAAAACGTATTCAATCTTAAAAATAAGAATTGCTTGAATTCCTTTTAAAGGTTTTTGCAACATGAAACAGGGGTTAAAATGGGCAAGGAGGACGAACCATCAAAATAATGTTTAATGAAATGAATAAGACACAAACATAAACACAGCTGCATGTGGCTCTCTCTCCCCCGAACAGCTGCATCCTACTGCATTTATCCCTCTCCTCGGTTGATTAGCCCAATTGGGGGCCGGGCGTGTGTAGTCACGGCCCGGCCCTGCCCTCCTCCTCATCACACAACTTCAAATAAATAAATATATAAAACAGCTTAAACCAGCCTAACAGACCAGCTTGACTAGGCTTGCTAAGACCAGTAAACCAGCTTTGGCTCCCCCAATGAATTGAACACTGTTCCCACACATATCTAAACACCTCAGCTGTTGCTATCAGGCCTGTTCTAAGGCTAATAATATTATCAATGAGAGATTGAGTGCAGTCAGAGGAAAGGTTGTCAGTTGGATATGCCAAGGGCAGGTAAAGGTAAATAATGTGGTTTACCTGCTGAGGACAGCCTGTTGCGAATGTCTGGGAACACAGAAAGTGTGTCTGTGAGGTTAAATGCTGGGAGGGATGCTCAGAATTTAAATGTAATGATTAGAACATTGCAGTTAGGCCAGGCCTCAGGATATAAAATAGGAAAACTGAACAAATGCCAAATACTGGCGACTACTATACCAAACCACTTTAGTAAAATACTACTTCAATTTATACACTACAAACAGTAAATAATAGTAAGAGAAGAAGCAGTCAGAAACAGGAGAACCAACCACTTTACTTAAGCACATATTGGTGTGGTGTTTGGCTGTCCACATGCTTTTGACCAAATATTGTGTCTAAACCTTCCTTATTTTGTCAAAGCAATAATTGTAATAATCTAATTTAATCAGCAAAGTAGAGGAATGTTCTGAAATAGTTTCTAATCTGGGTTTATTCATACTAAATGTCTTAGTGATGAAACAGGTTGGGCAATCATTCTGCAAGCATCTTCTGAGAGTATTTTCATGTTTTATTTTCAATAGATACCACACACCTTTACTCATAATACATAATACATAAACATTGTAGGTGAATGTAGCACCTTTTTGTAACAAATATACTTATTTTTGAACTACTTTTTGCCCTTTGCAAACATGTGTGGGAAGGTAAAAGGTGTACAAACATGGGAGGGTTTCAAGTCCAAGGACATTCAAGAAGTCTTTCAAACACACAGTGAGACAGTATGAATGTCTTTACCCTTGAGTAAGAATGAGAATAATAATGAATCAAATGCAGGGAATTTGGAGGAATACTTTAGAACTTAAATGGGGAACTGATAGAAAGAAAAACAGCAAGAAACCCAATTCAACTTTTTTGTGAACAGGTGATGACAGAAAAAGAACAATACATACAAATCCAGATGACAGACAGCTTAGTCCAATAACATTCAGCGACTGTCTAAGACCAGATAATCAGCATACATATAGATAAACTGAGGGAATACTTTGTGTGCGTTTCATCCCAGAGATCATAACATTGAATTATGAACTTAATCAGACTGTAAACAGGATGTAGAGCTGAGAGAGTTTGGTCTGAGTCTGAAGACGTGACTCAGATTCCTCAGATACGAGAAGGGAAGAAATTATCCTACCTTGAGTGCCAGTGGTTCTCATTTTCTTATTTCACTCTTTCTCAGCCAGACTTGTCCTATAAGGACATACAGGAAAATTGGTGTGAGAAACATGCACTCAGCAGCCCCAATTTCCAACTTCTTGCAAGGTTTGTGGGTGCAGAATATATGAGAATTAGGTCATCTGAATGTTTTAAGTTCTCACCACAGTTTCCAAATCCATCCAGACCAAGAGAAATACTGTGTCGTAAGCTGGCACTGTAGGAAGATTTCCCCAGTCATCCTCTCTCTTTCTCTCTCCTTCGCTCTCAAAGCTGATCTGTCATTCTAAGCCCCTGAGTAATGCTAAGTGGTTGACTCTCTTACATAGCCAGAGGTGATGTTCAGTGTAAAGCCATTATCAGCAGCATTAGTATGCATGTTAATTTTAGCCAGCCTATCCAGCACATGAACATTTTAGGGTGCATGACACATCTTTGGGTGGGGGAGACAGAAATAAATTAGAAAAAAAACAGCTGAAAAAGAAAACCCCATTCTAAACCAGCCTAAGCAGGTTTGTTGGTCTTAGCTGGTTTAAGATGGTCTCCCAGCCTAACCAAGCAGATCATTAGCTTGTCTAGCTGGTTTTTGATTTGGCCAGGCTGGTCTCAACCAGTTTACTTTTTTTACAGCTGGTCTCCCAGCCTGACCAAGCTGATCTTCAGCTGGTCTAGCTGGTTTCCAGCCTAAACAATATGTTCTATAGCTGGTATAGCTGGTTTCCAGCCTGAACAAACTGGTCTTTAGCTGGTTTAGTTGGTTGGCCAGCTGGTCTCCCAACCTGAACAAGCTGGTCTTCACCCGGTCTAGCTGATTTCCAGTCTAAACAAGCTGTTTTTTCAGACTGGTTTAATTTTATTTTATTTTATTTCAGCAGGCAAGAGAGATGGATTGAATGAGTGAGCCAGTTATGACTAAAATATGATGTTGGCTTGTATATGTTGACATGTTTTGCTTTCTCCTCCACAGTGGTCTGGGCTACATCCTGGGATCCATTGCTAAAGATGCTGGAGGGGACTGGTACTGGGCTCTGAGGGTAAGAGATGTGAAATGTGTGAGTCGTGTGTATCAATATTTTAAAGGAAGCATGAATAGCCTCCACAAATACACACCATTTCCTCCCGTGCTGTTCAAAAATATCCCTAAAACCCATGGCAGACAGGTGAATCCCAAAATACCTTTGCCAATCTCTTGGAAAAGAAACATAACATTGCTATCCCTTTGAAACCTGTGTGGTGAGCTTTGACAACCAGCCTCCAGCTCCCTTGGGTTCCACTCATACACGCTATCCTTAAGTCTTTCCTCTAATGAAATAACAAGGTCTTCACAGTTCTCACAGTAGTCTTTGTGCAGCAAAAACCGAGGAGAAGAAGGGGCTTACAAAGACCCGTTTGTTGTAGGATATCCCTCTGTTGGCTTGATGTATCACTGCAGTATCTAAAAGAGGCAAACCTTTTAATGAAACTAAAACAGTAATAGATCATTTATGAAATTATTGAATGAAGGGAAATTATGTGGTCTGCAAATTTTTTTTTATCACTTTGTAATCAAGGAGGGAGTGCCAAAACAAAACTTGTCAGAGAAAGTAAGAGGCCTCCAGAAGTACTTTAAATTCCAGTCTTTTCCCCCTTCATTAGCTCAGTGCTGTTTTAAAACCATGCAGGCCTTTCACTCTTTCTGTTGAAAATTTAACAGGTGAATGCTGAAGTTAACAGGTGGACTCCATTAGTCATTCCTTTTGTGTTGTTTTAAAGAATCCACAGAGGGTCTTATCGTGAAGTACGCTCCTCTTTAAACTCATGTCAAGCTCTTAGAACTAAAAGAAGACTTTTAGAGGAGTGTTAAACTCTCTCGAGCTAACAAAAACACCTCTCCACATGACAGTTATATGGCCCTCAGGATCACGCTTTATTTGGAGCTACTTTTTCTTAACACTTTTGCAAACAGCAGAGCAGAGCACTATTGTTCGAGCACTAACTTCCTTGAGAAAAACATTCCTTGAGAAGACAAAGCTCAGGGTTAGGGGCAATCAATCATCACTAGCACTTTAAACGAGTATGAAAACAGAAGAGAGATGAAAAGGCACCATATCAGCCATATCCTGGAAAAAAACAGTCTGTGCCACTTTCCGCTTGTTTTGAAGGCTCCTAAAGAACTCAATGGCCTTCCTTTCTCAGAGAAATCTGAATCAGAATCAGCTTTATTGCCAAGTATACTTACACATACAAGGAATTTGTCTTGGTGACATGAAAAAGAGGGAGAGTGATTGAAAGTGGAGTGGATGTTATAAGCCACGTACACACTGCAAGGTTTTGGGAGTGACAATTGCCTTTAAATGTGAAAGTGAATCCCCTGAATTATTGTTCTGTTTGCGGAGTGTCTGTGTGAGTGGCACTATGATGATTGACACAATGATAACTATTTAATCAGTTTGGTATCACGTTAAACATGAATGCCAAAAGTTTATGCTGTTTTGTGTTCTTTACTTTTGACCAAAGTAATCCAAAAGTAACTGACTAAGTAGTGAATGGAGATGTGTTCATTCTGCATTTTTTATTAAAATGCTGTTGACTGAGCTGCCTTGTCTTTGTTATTGCTCATTAAGGTGATGCATTTAAACAGGACCATAATTTTGCCCAAGTTACCCCAAGACCTCAAGGCTAGTGAGAGCAACTAAAGCTCACACTAGCTGATTTTTCCAGCCATTTATTTCCAGCGAACCTTTATTTACATAGTCAACGGCCAGTATTTCAGAGACAGAGCACACATTAGCGTCTGCCAGCAGGAGGTCGTTTATGTTTTGACCATCACTCCCGACTGAATAAATGGCTCTGAGAACTGGAAAAGCACATCAAACATTACAGAAAAAAATTATTTTGTTACCAGGGTGAACTCTTGTGGTCGTCAAATGACCAATGAGCTTCTTTCACTGAAGAACTGACAAAACATCATGCTCTGCTCTGAAATTTTTTTGTCAGTCACAGCCGCAAATCTTCACAAACGCTGTTTGTAATCCATAGGGATTTTGTTACCAAAAGTTTTTTCTGGGGTTCTCCTGCACTAAAATGACTAATAAAATCAGAAAGTGTAGGCAGAACTGTTTGTTTTTGTTGAACATAAATCGTTTAATCACTGAAATCTGGATATAGACATGAACGTACCATGACAAGCGTCGAGGGGTTAAATACTCAATCACACACATTCACTCCATGATACTCCATGAATCACATCCTTAATCACTCTGTTAATATTGTTTATGATCACAGGGTACTCTTGTTGTTATTTCGGTGAGCTCCATGCGACAGGGAATCAGAAAGGGAGTCGGTATGTTTGTCACCCCTCCAAGATAGCGAGATCTCCGCAAAACAGTCGGTACAAAATCAAGTTGTTTGGAGTCGGCTAGTGTGACACCAGCTTAAGGTGGCGAAAAACAAACTTGTATCAAAATTTGCAAATAAGTCTGGACACATACTTTGCCTGTTGTTTGCTTGCACTGCATTTGATGAAGAAAGACATAAATTACAATTTAACTTCTAATTCCAACAACTATTTGTTCAGTTTGGTTCTGTACACTTAACAGCAATTTATTGTATATACTTCTGTCACTACCTGAATTTGGAGTGACTTTGGTCATAGAATGTGGTTGTCACTCCCGTAGATACTGAACAGGAATAAGCACTCAGAATATGAGTGACAATTGTATATAGCTGGAGTGTGTATGTGTCCTAGTGTTTCATGTGGGGGATTATGACCCATTCCAATCTTCTGGTGAATAGAGATGGGAAATTCCAGCAGAAATAGCACCTTGAACTCTCTTCCTTTGATTACAATTGCCCTTTGGTGCTGCTCTAAGACCAGCGTCTAAGTCTAACCTTAGCAAGCACAAAAGAAGCCCCAGCTTCAGATTAACAGGAAAGCCACTGTCTAACAATACCAAAGCTGAGTGTCAGACAGAGTCAGAGTTCAGGAAGACTTATCAGCACAGGCTTTGATATATAACTAGACCATAGGAGAAGGGGAGGGATTCCCACAGTGTTACTGTCTGCAAACGTGTTCACTGCAAAGACCTCTTTAACGGCTGTTGGGTTTTCTTGTTATGGTATGATAATGAGACCAAATCCAGGTTTTAGAGAGACACAGCAATGTCAAAGCACTGCAGTGCACATAGACACATTCAGAGTGCAATGTAGACAAGTGATCTACTCTTCACACTGTTCACTAGGTAGATTTATAATGCAGTAACTGGATCACTAAATCCATACACGGACATTAACATTTTGAGCAGAGCTTTGCATTAATGTACCATAAATGTTCTCCAGGAGGATTGCACCTGACAGGCACAATTGCTTTGGCCCTCACAAGCTACAGAGGCTATTACACTGTTTCTATGTGGGCGAGCAAACCAACTAGCACACCCACATTTATATATGCACACATACACACATTGCTTTACTGTAGCCATCAGGAAGGATGATAAAAGAGATAATAGCTCATGGCCTGGTCGACGGCAGCTGCTCCCACACAAGGGAGAACTGAAAATGAAAGAGAATAAAGGAAAGACACATCATGTATTGGAGTCCACTACTACACAGCAGTCCACTACATAGTCGGCAATACACACAGACTTATTTACAAAAAAAAATCTCAGCTGAAAGATATAAAACTATAAGCAATCACATAAAAATAACACTGCATTATTGACCAAATTAATAAATTGCTTGACCTAACGGGAAGCCAGCTTGTTCTAACTCTTATCATTGCTCAACAAACAATATTTTGTTTGACAAATGGCAAGGTAATACCAGCAAGCATAGTTAGAGTATAAAGTAACGTAACTCATACAGTGTGCTTAAGACGCCCCTCTCCCCCCATTTTTTTTTCTTAATATGTATTTTTGTCTTGTTTTCCAGTAATAATATTTAAACTTGTTTAAAACAAGCAAAACATTTTAGGATAATACTTGTTTTCAGAGAACATACTGTATCTTAGATTGAAGTTATTTGTTGAAAAATTATGTTAGATTTATGCTTAAAAGAATTTGCCAATGGCATAAGGAAAACAAATGTCATTTAAGATATATTCACTGAAAACAAGTCTTAATATCTTATGCATTTTGCTTCTCGAGTAAATGTATTTTAAGGATGTTTAGATGTTTTACTGGAAAACATAACAAATACTGTATACTGAATGTGCAAATGATATTTCTTTGCTGTGTGTACATAAAGACATGGTTTTCTTCTCTTCTATCTAAAAGGTTTCTCCATTGTTGGGGTTGACTGCTGGCACCCTCATCCTCATCTTTGTCCCTGAGCCAAAGAGAGGGAGTGCTGACCAACTCGCTGGACGTCTAAAGACACGCACTTCTTGGCTCTGTGACATGAAAGCTCTTGCCAAAAAGTATGCCTCTTTTTTATTCCTTTCTCTCTGATCTTTTACTTGAGGCTAAATGTATGTGGATTTGCGACAAAGTGAAAGTAACAGTGTATGCATGTTTGACATAAGGAACGTGAAGAATTACACAAAACAGTTAATGCAGACAAAATTGGGGACATTATTTGTTTGAAAGAAGGACAGAGGGGAAACAAAAAGCTGATGCGTGTAATTGGTTTGAAAATTCCTTCTTGCATTCCAGCTTAATATGCAGAGTCCACTATAAGTAAGTCATTTATGGGGTGGGGGGTAATTTTTGCCTAAGAGTGTAACACTGTGGCTCTGTCAAAACATTCCTCTGTTTGAGCGACCCAACCAATTGTGAGAGTTTGGGGCAGGACTATCTGTTTGTACAACCAATGCTAGACAGGAGGCATTTTGTGGAATTATTTCTGGTATTTTGTGATGCTAGTGGCACAAAAAATACACACCTCAGATTTAAAAGAGACAACTTTGAGACCCCATGAGTTCTTAGTCGGATACATTAGATTAATGGATATTCATTAATTTTCTGACAACTTACACTTCTTTGTGCTCCCCAGCCGTAGTTATGTGTTCTCCTCTCTGGCATCGGCTGCTGTGTCATTTGCCACGGGGGCTTTTGGGATCTGGATTCCACAGTACCTGTTTAGAGCTCAAGTGGTGCAGCAGACTGCAGTGAGCTGCACCAATCAGCCCTGTAGCAGCAAAGACAGGTGAGAACAAAAACATTTACATGTATGCATTTGGTAGACACATACCCGAAGCAACTTCTAGTGTATTTTTTATCTGTTGTGTTGCTAGTGCCATGCTCTACCAGTTGAGCTAGAGGACCATACACAAAGAAAAGCTTACACTTTTGACAAGAATCTATGTTTCTCTCTCATCTTCAGTTTAATATTCGGGGCCATCACCTGTGTGACGGGTCTGTTGGGTGTGGTAATTGGTGCTGTAACAACACGACTCTTTCGGCAGAAGACTGAACGTGCTGATCCTCTGGTGTGCGCAGTTAGCATGCTTGGCTCTGCTATCTTCATCTGCCTCATCTTCGTCGTGGCCAAGAAGAGCATTGTGGGGGCATATGTAAGTGGCTTTGTTTCTTTGATTGTTGCATTCAGGACTGAGGTCAGTTTTTTCATGGTTACAGTAATGCTTTACAAAGTGTTAAAACCCCTACCTCTGATCTCAGACTTTCAATTTAGTCTTACAAATGTCTACATGCCTATTCCAAATATGTACTTTACTTCATATCTCTTTGAAATGTATGCCATTAGTTACACTTGATCCATTATTCTTACAATACTGAGCAGACACGACAAGAAAAAGCTCTCATTTATTGGTTGCTATGGAATCGACATATCAATACCTGTATTCTCCCGTTTGTCTTCTTAACACAGTGCCCTGAACATTTCTGGTACAACTAATTTCTAACTACCATAAAGTCAGGATGAAATAAGGTCACGTCTATTCAAAGTTTAATACAAGGTTTTAAGCAGATTTAGAATCTGTTCTATTTAGTGGTTTTAACAGCCACAGTTGCTTGGCAGGGTTGTTAGGTCCAAACCCAACACTACAAGAATAAGAAAGGCAGGCACTGCTTGCTTGTTTAATTGGCATGTAAAGCAGGAAAAGGGTGCAGTTTTCACAGTTACTGCTGAGAAACAATGGACTGTGGCATTTCTGAGTCAGTAATGGAGAAAAGTTATGCTGTATAACAAAATGAAATGCAACCAGGTGACATTTATTCATGCAACATAAAACACAGTCTCTCAGTGCACAAATTCTCAGTGCTCATGAAAACAACTCCTTTGGTGGCCAAATTAGACCAAAGATCTCATAACTGTTTTTGATGAGAAGTCTCGATATATTAACATATTTTTAGGGGCCGTTTGAGTTTCTTGTGGAAAAAAAAGGCTAGTACATTGTGATAAAGCCACATATTGTATCTAGATAAACTCATTTTATCAAGCTTGCTCAATGTTTGCCATATTATCTTAACTATGAAAGACTCTGGTTATATCTGGACCCTCAGTTGACCACACTTTGCAACTTCTCAGTTCCTGTAGTGACTTTGTTCATATTTGTGCGGAATCTGAAAAGGTGACCAGTAGATATGTGGTCTCATGGACTCATGGACCAACAGATCTTGGGTTCATGATCTATATAGGCATGTAGCAACTAATAAGGTTGTAACAAAGCATAATGTAATAACTGCACATAATGTATTGAGAACCAGAACAACAGCAACATTAATAATTGCTTTATAATAATCTTCAATTTTTATAAAAAAATATAATATTTAAATAATATCAAATAACATTTCCCTGGTATACAGTATACATCATATACTATACCAGGAACAGGTGCTGCAAATGAGCAATTATCTAGAAGCCTGTGTACAGGGCATCTGCTGCTTAAACTTACGTAGCAATGTTTTTCTCTATTGTCCTTTTCAAATAAACCAATAAATGAAAATAAAACTTGTTTACTTTGTCAGTTTATATGCAATACTGAACATTCAAAAGGAATATCGATTTGTGGGAAGTTGTTGTGAAACCTGTTCTTTGAAAGGGCGACGTGTGTTTAGATTATTGATGCATACACTATTTCTTTTTAAATGGTCCTGAAGTGACAAATGAATCTCTAAAAGTACAAGTCTAAAAGATAATACGAAGTCATAAAAGATACATGTATTGCAAAATAATTACAAAATTATTAGCAAAATGCATTTTAAAATAGTTTTAGAACAGCAGATCCCACCTGTCAGGACGTGTTAACTACACATTTTGGCACGGAAGTGCATTATATCACTCTCACAGAGCAACAATCAGTGCACTGCAGATTTAACAAAAAATGCTCACAGATTTTGTGCATTTTTAGAAATGAAAAACAGAGACAGGCATATGTGCAAAAGTGGCAGCATTGGATAAAAATATTCCAAGCTCCCAACTAAAGACATGAGCAGCCCCCTTAATCACCTGTCAAGAGGCCTCTGTAATTACATCAAAATGTCCTGTATGAAAAACAAGGAATCCTAAACTTTTAAGTTGGGAACATTTTTTAAAGTGAGAAAATGTTATAGCGACAGATGTGGTGTCTGAGAATGTGACAGCATGCTAGTGAGAGAGAGAGAAATAGAGAGAGAGAGAGAGAGAGAGAGAGAGAGAGAGAGAGAGAGAGAGAGAGAGAGAGAGAGAGAGAGAGAGAGAGAGAGAGAGAGAGAGAGAGTGAGTGAGTGAGTGAGTGAGTGAGTGAGTGAGTGAGAGAGAGAGAGAGAGAGCGCTGTCAGTGTTTTCTCCAGCAGAGACAGCTGCTGACTCGTCAGCATACCGACTGATCACACTTCAGCCCTTAACCAGAGTGCTGCAGGGCGTCCGTCACGCTTTCTGAATCTTAACTCACTTTGGGACAGAGTTTCATACATGTCCAAACACACAAACCCTTCCATTCTACTCAGGTATTCACTCACACTGGCATATCAAATTGAGAACAGGGATAATTGTAACATTGGTTTTTGCTTATTTATTCAGTAAATGTTTAGCCTAAACCTTTGAATTTGGCCTCAAACTTTGCCAAAATCTTTGCCTTTTACATATTAGCAGTCATGACCCATGTAATATATTTAACTTAGTCCATTTGGATTCTCTTAAACTACACGGAGTACATTTATTGCATTAAACTACATTTAAGTACATAAAGGCTGATGCTACATTCATAATATCAATGCGGTATAATATGGTAACATATGATAAATGGAAACACTTTCACAGTACGTTAATAATTAAGTTGTATGTGTACATACTAATCTCAGTCAATAGAAAACACATCCTCTAACACTAGTAAGGTAACCTAATTTCTGCTTGATCTAATCTTTAAAAAATATTTTTGTTGGTGTAACCTAATCACGTTGATTCAGTCATCTTAAATCAGACTTTTATTTAAATAAAACTAGTTGATTTAAATGTTACCATATGAAGTACATTTTTTAGGTTATTAGTCAGTAATTTTTTTTTTTTTTTATAATGAAGGACTGGCTGAAATATTAACATTAGATTACATGCAAACACACAGCAATTTTTTTTATTTATTTATTTAACTTTAAAGATAAAATTTTGTAAATGGTAAGAACACCAAAAAAAAAGACACAAGACATTTTTACACAGAAACACACACCTCTTCATTCTTCAAAACCCTCACCTTTGTTTTACACCCAAAGCGGTCATGAATTTCTCAGTTGTGCTCAACATACAGTATCTCTCACAGTAGTCACAGCCCAATATGAAACAAGACTCTGTCAGTGTCAGAACAGAACTGCCACTGGAGAGATCAAATTCCCCTGCAACCTAAGGGTTTTCACGCAATCCAGTCTGGACTGATCCAGGTCTGCCCAACAGCTGCCACCAGTCACATAATGGGCTTAAGAGAGGCAGAGAAAACATGTACACACTGTCAAGTCACTCTGATTAGTTGAGATATTCAATATTTGTGTCTCAATCTGGCACTGAGTACTTTGAAAACCTGGACCAGGCAGTGTGTGATGGCAGTTAATTTGTGTGGGAATGCTGAAGTCAGTTAGTCTATTCTCATGGGATTCTGTCAAGTCTGTTAAACTAAATTCGCTCTTGTTAAACTGGCAAGTTTTCAGCTGCCAGACATTTCGAGTTCCCCTCTAGTTGAACGAAAACCACTTGTCTGTTTTTATGGTTTGGAGCAAGAAAAGTTTCTATTGCCCTCAAATCAAAAACTGCATATAATGCAACCACAGTATAATAACACGTTTTCTTATTCCATAACATTTTTATTTTTTGTTATTTTGTTTTATTTAGTAGAGGAACAGGGTTAATTTGGTCTTTGACCAACAGTTCATTTTGGAAACGTAGAGTAAATTTAAATGCTCAAGAATAAAATCAAATATGATTGACTGACCTTTCCTCGCTGTTTTTTCCTCTTTCCTCTCTCTCAGATCTGCATTTTCATTGGAGAGACCCTGCTGTTTTTGAACTGGGCCATTACAGCGGACATTTTAATGGTACGTATTGAAAGCCTGTATTTATCTGCTGGGCCGAGTGGAAACAAAAGTGGTCATCTTCCCATGCTAGTTTCTTATTTTGAATTTTTAGGATGCGTGACTAGCCTGGGTGGGGCCCAAGACAAAATTGCTGCCTTTGATAACGCTTAATGGAAATGCCACTCATGGAAAAGAAAACAGAATAACAATTTCAGTTTGGATGTTTTTCGTGTGTCAAGGAAGTGTGTTAGTTCAAAAAAGAGAGAATGAGGTTCATTAGATTACAGAGAGAGAGAGAGAGAGAGAGAGAGAGAGAGAGAGTGCAGTGTAGTAAACAGGGAGAGAGTGTGTGCAAGGAAGAGTGAAAGATTTAGTAAGAAAAGCTGTCATGAAGTTGTGTCAGCCAAGCTCTTTCTCCGTGTTTTAAACTCCAGTCAGTCTAAATGTAACAATGACTCAATGCTCTAGTGGTAATATTTTTATAAATTTTTTTCTGTTTTTTCTGTGATATTTTCACTCTTGTTTTCCATCACCTCTCTTTAACTACTGTCTCTCTCTCTACAGTATGTTGTCATACCAACCAGAAGAGCCACTGCTGTCGCCTTTCAGGGCTTCACCTCACATTTACTAGGGGATGCCGGGAGCCCGTACCTCATTGGCCTGGTAAGAATGTCTCTCATTCACAAACTGTACATTCATTGATCGATTGCATCCAGATCACTAAAGGCAAAATTCAAGATTGATGAATTGGCTCCCTTTCAATTAATAATCTGCAAATTAAATTTAACTTACCATGCCCAAAAGATTTTAAATTTGAATGTCAGGAATTTACTGCATTTAAATTCTAAGACATTAACAGTCACACAACAGAAGAATCCAATTGGCCCAAACCATAAATAATTTCTTCATTCATTTTGACTAACTGGTTAGTCCCCAGAATGGCACACGTGTTTTGAATGGAATTCTGGTGTTAACTAGCTTAACCAGCATTACTTCTTTGGTCAACCAGCTTCATCAGAAAGATCATGCTGGTCCATCAGCTTGAACAGCACCAAACCAGCATAAACCGGCAAGAATCAAAATGGAAATTCATGTTGGTCTCAGGCAGTCTTTTAAACAGGGATGACCATCTATGTGTGAATGAACTGTAGAGCGGCCTGCTACAAGTGTATAGCTGAGATTTGAGTATTTGGTGTGTACAGATTACTAGTACTACTCAATATTTTAAGGATGAAGTAAAACAGGCAGTGTGCATCAAGGAGTCAAGCAGTGTGCAAATCAATACTTAATCTTTGCTTAGCACCACTATAGCAGATCTTATTGATAACATCAATCAGTTTATTGACATACAAGCAGTTTTGAAATATTGCGTAATGCCGAAAAGAGGAAGTCATCAATAGTTGTGGTTTTAATTACAAATTTCACTTTATGTAAAGCAACACATACCAGGAAGTTAGGATATGGCCTTGTCAGGCCATTTTTTCTTTTAGATCACAATGGCAGAATTTCAGAAAAGCCCTCTAAAGGGAACCTTTCCAGTAATACCTCTCCTCACGAGACATGATTCTGTTGTTTATATGCCAGTCACCAAATTTTTCAAGGCTACATTCACCCGTAAGTGTTCCCTTTGGACTCTTAAACCATTCTGTCCAACAATAAGCTATGCAGCATTGTGCCGTTTGACATTGTGCTCTGTGATTGATACGCTGACCCAGGCTCAGTTTCCCTTTTCCAATTTCCACTCTTGTCTACGTTAACAAAACAAAGCCTAACCAAATCACATTACGGCATAAAATAGTCATTCTTTTCAACTCCAGAAAAAGCACACAATGGTTCCTAGACTTCCGACTCCTACTAGACATTCCTGGCATTCCGAACAGGAGTCACTGGAGTTGATCCAAGCTAAACAGTAACACTTGCGCATGCCTTTGACAGGTTCTGAGCCCCCTGCCCTGCTGGACTCAGAGGTCAGACCCATTGTTCACTTACTCCATTATACTCTCAACTCCTTACAAACAAATTACATTTTCAGTCTGTACTTAGGATAGATAACTGAAAATGTTTCTTCCCCTCATCTTATTCCAAACTTGTATGAGTCTTTTTCTTCTGTGGAACACAAAAGGAGATTTTAGGCAGAATATTAGAATGTGATAGCCTCAGTCACATTCACTTTTATTACTTTTATTAAAATCAATTACGGTAGTTGTTTGTATGACGTACATTAAAAAACAGTATATAAGCTGTACAGTAAAATTAATTATGGTAATTTTTAGTATGTTGTATATTAAATTACAGTGTCCATTCTGTAGAACTAACCACAGTAAGCACTGTTATATCTTAAAGAGTAACTAACTTCTATCTATTACAAGTTAAAAAAGAATTAAACAATAGAGGCCTTTTTGCAAACAGAACATTTATTACACAGTGACAACTCAAATATCACATAAACATTACTCATAAATGTAAATGACCTAAAAGTCCATTCAAAACTTCAATATTAAGTTCACCAGATGTCCAAATGACTGAAAGAACACTCGCCAATTCTTTGCCTGTCCAGACCAAGAGAACAAAATACAAAAATCAATTCATATCATGTAACTTCAGTTTTGTTTTATACCAGCATGGCATTTAAGCTACAAGAGAGATAATACACTCTCAACAACCAAGGTTGTGCATCATTCAGAAAGGACTGAGACAGAAGTTACTTACATAAATATTGTATATAATTCTGAGCAAAACATTTACTCATGTTATATTTGTACATAATATAATTTTAGTTTAGATGGACAGGTCAAATAAAAAACTTTTTGCGAATTGCGGATGTTCGACCGGTGTAAATACAACAACATTTATTCACAGACAAGGTAATTTGGTTACTTTGTACTTCAAAACTTGTAAGTGTTTATATCAATACTAAACAGAATGGCCATTATAACCAGCAAAAATGAAACGGGCATATCCTTATCTTGGCCGCAGATCAATGCGAAGCAGAGGGTGCATCCACATTTGTAACCGTTGTCAGCAATTTTTCTCAGTGTGCGCTTGTATTTCAAGAGTTTATCGTAAAATGCAGAGCAGTTCAGTTCAAAATTAATACGTACGAAAAGCATTGCCTTGATGAGTCAAGATTTATCCAGTGTCCATGCTGCGTTCATTAATGAGAACATATGCTCCACTGATGCAGATGTCCCAGGCAAGCATAAAACAAACTCCACTACCTTGGCTAAAACTCAGAAGTTGATGGTCTTGCTTTCCAGCTCACAAAAAAGGACTGTCCATCTCTCAGACATGACCGTCTTGTTCATGTTCCACTCAGTGTTGCAACGAGTGACAATGTTTTTCACGCAAGCCTACTCATCCAACACCATTTTTTGGTCAATCAAACTGAGAGCGGGGATTCTGGAGTAGAAGTGTTCTAGGGTGCTCTGAACGTCTTTCCACTCTGGGATGTCTCTCAGTAGGGCCCAATCATTTTTCTGTGTTCTCCAATGAGTGGCTCCAATTTTGGAGGTAATCCACCGATGCTGAATAAAAGTTTCTCACTGCACAAAAGAAATCCTCCACTCGCATATCACCAGCTTTAACCAGGTTATCCAACTGTTTTTTAATGTCAGTGGGTATGAATGATTCCTCCAACCTGGCCTGGAAGACTTTACTCAAGTCATGAATGTGCAAATCTATGGCCGTGCACAACAGAATGATAAGCAAAAAATCCTTCACTTGCATACACCTTGTCAGATTCAGAACTTTGCTTCACAAAAAAAAAAAAAATAAAAAAAAAAAAATAAAAATCGCAAACACTTGGTGTGGGCACACTTACTTTTAGCAGCATCCACTTGCTTTTTTTGTATAACATGCTGCGCGCTGTCGGTGTGGCCTCCATGGGCAATAGAAAAGCAAGCTCCACAAATCTCACACCTCACTTTACTAGGCTCTGTCTGTGATGTAACTCTTTTTGAAGATCC
Source organism: Moxostoma hubbsi (assembly GCA_032164185.1). NCBI lineage: Eukaryota > Metazoa > Chordata > Actinopteri > Cypriniformes > Catostomidae > Moxostoma > Moxostoma hubbsi. Next base: position 22,003,255 of record JAVLUX010000008.1, on the reverse strand, counting down.
TCATTAAATGTAAATGCACGCTTCCTTGATTCCAGCCGCAATTTCATCTGTGTGCTCTTTCAAACTGACTCAGAGGAGAAATATGGGACAAAAACGATTTTTTTCAGAATAAGTCAAGACACTAGAAAAGGTGCTTGAATTCGGGACTGTCCCGGGAAAAACAGGACGTCTGGCCACCCTTGTTATAACTAATGCTAGTACCTGAAAACGCAAACTTGAGCGTTACAAAGCCATCTTCATTGTCAAATGCTAAATGTTTGAAAAAATTATTAGAAACTGCTAAAAGATGTCTTTTGTGATTTTGGTGCTCACCTGGTTCAGTTGAAAAGAGTGCAGGCTCAGCTTCATAGGTTGTCATGTGCATTTCCATACAGTTCTACTTTTAAAGTAAATCCAATGCAGAGAAGACATATGGGTTCCAACTTTTTAATAATAGATCACTGAATAATACCACAAATTTCCACTCTAAATTGTGTATGTACAGGTTTGAGATTAGGCCAGTTCTCATGCAATTTAACATTAAATTATAAATACTGTAATTATTTTCCTGCTCATTTTTTCCTAAAGAATACTACTCAGTTTGCCAGTAACATACTGTAAACTGTTTCAGTAAGTTGCAGTTGGAAATACAGTAATAATACTGTCAAAACAACAAAAATAATTTACAGTGTAAATCTAGTCCAGTATTCCAGCAGACATAAGAATTTCAAGTCTTAATTGACAGGAATGTTTTGGCCTTCTCTCAGAGACTAGACGTCAAGTTCAGTCGAGACACTGCGTTAGCAACATACCACATTCAATCTGCTTAAAACACCCTACCTGATGCTGGTTGCTGATTGGACAAAGTTCTGCAACTTTGACAGACAGCTGAACATTAAGGATATCATGCTTTTGTGACATGCTACATTTGTGGCTATGAGTGAAATCTGTGTCAAGCAGAATACTTGGGAATACAATGATCTTGTGGAGAAAAGTGTCCCATTTCTGTGTAGCCTGGATTATAACTGGGTTTATTCTTCAGAGGAGGTACTGGGACATTCTGAACTGTCAAGTCCAGGAATGTCAGACCAAGTTATACATCAGCAGTTGCTTGATTATTTCTCACCAGAAGTCTGGTAAGCTAGTGTGAAGGTTCCTATGTCCTATTGCTGTCGCTAAAAAAAAATCCCCCAACGTTAAACAAAAAATAGGAAAACTGTTTGTTAGAGGAAAGTCACTGAAACTTTGACAATGGACAATCACGCTTTAGTGTTTCCAGACATTAGAAGTACATGTTGTCCAACTCAGAGTACCATTATTCAAGCAGAAGAATCCAATAAGATGTTGCAGGCTGTCGCTAATTCTCTTCCATAAAGTGATGTTTTGACAAAGAACGATGTGTGTAATAGTCCTGTACATGAAATAACATTTCCCTAATACCTGGTAATGCTCCATTTCACTCTAAATGATTTTGCATTTGTAGTACATGTGTATGAATCTATAGCCTTGGGCATAGTGGGTGGTGTAATTATCTATAAAAATAGGCCACAATCTACCATCAATTTCTCAAAAACCTCATTAGACACGCACCAGAAATGCTCAACCTCAGGCCTGTTTTGTCAGTAGAAATAGCTCATAAACATTTGGCATCATAAGCCATGAGATATATGTGTGGTCTACTCATACACACAGACCTCACTGTCAACACCAACTCACACAACTTTTAATGTCAGCATTCCTTCCCGACCTATGAGACCATGCTAGTGCTGATGCTAACAGATTAACCTTCCTAACATCGGTCTGAAGGACTAAGGAGATTTATTAGGCCAGTTTATGACTCCTTGACCACTTTAATGTAGCCATCAGTGTTATATCATTTTGTGTTATAGAATATTATGAAGAGAGTTGAAAAACCCTCTTATGGGTACTTCACATTTGGTTTTAAAGGTGTTTCCTTCTACCTAAATGTTATTGGCCACTTCTTAATATAAGATCCATTTTTTTTTAAATAATTTGATCCCCTTTTCTCCCAAATTGGAATGCCCAATTACCACTACTTAGTAGGTCCTCATGGTGGTGAGGTTATTCACCTCAACCTGGGTGGCGTAGGACAAGTCTCAGTTGCCTCCACTTCTGAGACCACCAATCAGCACATCTTATCACGCAGCTCACTATACATGACACCGCAGAGACTCACAGCACGTGGAGTTGGAGTCACTCAGCACGCCATGGATTCGAACTCGTGACTCAAGGGGTGGTAGTCAGCGTCAAAACTCGCTACTCAGGCCCCAGAAAAATATGCATTTCTGATTGACTACTTTTATTTAGCATTTACCAGTTTGTCATTCTTTGCTCTTAAATTGATAATTCACCCAAAAATGAAAATTATCTCATTATTTACTCACCCTCATGCTATCCCAGATGTGTATCACTTTCTTTCTTCTGCTGAACACAAATTAAATTTTTAGAAGAATAACTCAGCTCTGTTGGTCTTCACAATGCAAGTGAATGGTGACCAGAAATCAGAAGGTCCAAAAAGGACATACTGTATATGCAGCATAAACCCCAGTGGTTAAATCTATATGTTCAGAAGTGACATGATAGGAGTGGTAGAGAAACAGATCAATATTTATAATTCCTTTTTTACAATAAATTATCCTCCCTGCCCAGTAGGTGGTGATATGCATGATGAATGCGAATCGGCAAAAACAAAAGAATAATGTTAAAGTGAAAGAGGAGATTGCTAGTAAAAATTACTTAAATATTGATCTGTTTCTCACCCACACCTATCATATCACTTCTGAATACATGGATTTAACAACTGTAGTCACATGGATTACATTTATTCAGCCTTAATATGTTTTTGGACTTTCAACATTTTGGTACCCATTTACTGAAATTGTAGGGACCTACAGAGCTGGTATATTCTTCTAAAAATCTTCGTTTATGTTCAGCAGAAGAGAGAAAGTCACACAACTCTGGGATGGCATGAGGGTGAGTAAATGATGAAAGCATTTTCATTTTTGGGTGAACTATACCTTTAAATGCCTGACGAAGGTTGCATGACCGAAACATTACTGTCATGTTATGTTTCGATAAAGAGTTTTGTTCTGTATTAAGTCACAAATTGTGAATTTAATTTTCATCTTTTTGTTGTGATTTTATTTGCAAAGCTAGAACAATATATTTTACATAACATTAGCGCTACCAACATCCTATATTTTTTTTTTCTTTTCACTTCAAAAGTAGCACATCCCTTAAAAGTGATTTCCTGAAATGATGGTTATGAAACCATGGGCTTAGTCTTAAAATTCAGAATTAACACTTTCTTATTGTCTGAGCAAATCCTTAGGGAAAATACAACATTAAAAAGTAATTTAAAGGTTGTGTTAAATAGAAACATATTCAATGTTTCCCTAATTGAATCAACATTTTAAATATATGGTTATTGTCTTTTTTTATTGATTTATTATTAATTTGTTCAACAGATACAAATAGCTTAAGAAAAGGTAAAACAAGGGTTTGTTTGGTAAAATAATTAACCGTCCATCTATATGTTCACTAACTGACTGACACTGCTCAACTCTTGAAGACAATATTAGGAAGCTAATCATTAAAATTTTTGTTTACTAATGAGTATTTCTTTTGATTGTGTGTTCTTTCAGATATCTGACTCGCTGCAGGAGAGCTATGCCACGTCAGTGTTATGGCAGTTCCTGAGCCTGGGCTATGCCCTCATGCTCTGCCCCTTTGTCATCGTTCTGGGAGGGATGTTCTTCCTCGCCACTGCCCTTTTCTACCTAGATGATCGTGACAAAGCAGAGAAACAGTGAGTGCCTGCGCCTTTACTCTTTACCTAGATAGCTTGAATTAATTCAATTAAATCATACGTTATTTTTATGCAAACTATTTAATGACATTGAGGTGCTTCCGTTTTACTATAAGTCTCTCACTATAAATTCCTAAATGGGGCTATCATTTCTCATTTCCTCCACTGACAATGACAGTCTGGTGAATAGCTTGTTGCCATGGTGATTTAGGCTACCTTGGCCATCCTTGTGCACTGGTGAATAGCCTCAGGTGAATCTAGAAATCTGTGAGTACGGGTTAGGTGGGCAATAAGTGAGATCTAGCTCTATTCTCAAGAAAGACATTCTGCATAAGTGATCTGCCAATTCTGGATATTTTTTTTTTCAATCAGCTGGAAATTACTCGTTTATCTCTATAACATTTATTTAAAAATTTTTTTTTTTTAAAAAAACATATCACTCACAAACAACAGGAAATGTAATGAAAAAGAAATGTACTGGTCAATTAGGTAGATCAAGAGCTATCTTCCCTAACCCAAACCATCCTTTTAACCATTATAATTTCAAAATAAATGTCATTTCAGTACAACAGCACTAAGCAAAGACAAGCTGACTAAGCAAGTTCATTCCGCATTCGTGGCCAGTTTTTTTGAAAGATTTTGTCCAGTAAAAACAGTCATGACATGAGGAGAACTATACATTAAATAAACCCCAATGTGCTCACTTGCTACTCTAACTACCCAGACACATCATTGCATTTTAATATGGCTTACTTAAACCCTTATAAGAAACTTTGTGCTATATATGTGTGTATATTTTCACAGAAATTTTGAAACAATCCTTTATGTAAAACATATTCTGGTTTTGGTTATAGAAGAATCCATGTCCTTAAAAGGTTAAGAAAAACTTTGCGACTCAGCTTTTTTTTTTTTATCAAGTGGATATCCTGTATGTGTTGCCACTCAAAAATGACTTCCTTCCAGTCAGCTTGGGGACATTTTTAGGCAGGGTGGTATGTCGGATTACTGTGAACTCCCTGAAGATCTTCCCACGATAGGTCTTAGAGAGACAACCTAGGAGGTTGACTTTTCTTCTTGGCTAGCCATCTATTACAACATAAGATTATTATGCTTATTTCTCACAAGGAGCTACTCTACATTTGTATTGGATTATTTATAGTTTGTTTTTTCCTGTTGTATGTCATAAGAATGCAGATACTGTATTCAGGTCTTGAATTAATCAGAATTAAATATACATTGGCTATATTTAAATTTAGAATTAATATGACAGGTTGAGATTTTTTATTGAAAAGCAACCAGGGAGCAAATTCTGAAAATTAGCCTTTCTCAAAAAAGCTCCAATATTTACCATTGCTGTAATATGTGAACCCGGAGCAGCATATATCGATATATATATAAAAGTTACGATTATTGTGATGTTTCAGCTTTACAGGTTACAAGCTGTTTTATTTGTGGATTTAGCATAAACTATAAACTCATCTTCAGCAGTAATGTGCCTGTGTTTTTGTTATTAAAATTTTCCAACCAATACTCTCTTACGTAACATCCTTTTCACAATTTTTCATGAGCATTGCATCATCGTGGGGTTCAATCCAGTCCAGAAATAGAGCCTTAATTAGAGCTGGGCTTTTTCATGCCTGACAAATATCTTTTACTTGAATGTAGTATTCTCACTTGTCCTCAAGTATCCTCTCCTCTATTTATAAAAAAAAAGTCACATGTAAAATGAAAGGCGTTCACTGGAGCGAAGGAATATATATTGAGCTTGAAGAGTGCTCTATTATTTCTAGATTGTACACTATTTTGGGCCAAGAGGGAGCCATTTATATACATGCACGCACATTTGTCTCATTTCACATTTTTCCGTGGCATCAGTTGGCATGGTGTCCATGGGGGCTTAGTATAGATATAAGCATCCCTGATCTCTGGTGTGTTAAAGCACAAGCATTCTGTGGGAAAGCTAAGCACATAGTCATCATGTATCTCCACTGAGAATGCTAACAGAGTGAATTAAATTACAAGAAAGCAAGAAGAGCTTATCATAGGGCAAAACAACAGAAAGAAGAACCGAAAATGCTGAGAATATGAGAATTTCTATATATATGTTTTACCAAAAATATAACAATGCAAAAAACAAAGGTCATGCCAATGATGAATGATAAATAACTCTACAGTATGTTAATTAACTCTATGTTAATTTTACTAAGTCTTACAGACTCTAAATCCTCACTAGCTTCTTTTACTACTCAACTGCTAGCGGTGACTGCTTCACCATTTCTACCAATAGAGCTCTACTTTACAACTCTCATATTTAATGAATCCAAATGTAAATTTGACATATATTTAAGGGCCACTGTCGATATGCATTAATTGTGAAAAGTATGGCAAAAATACCTACAAACTCTCATTATTAATTACAATTTTTTTTCTATTCTTCTCTTTCTCCAGAGTGGACCAGCTTTCCCAGCCACCATCCACATTAAAGGTAAGACCTGGTCAAATTCCTGCAAGCCTCCAACAAAACATCTTCATTCTTTCTGCGATGCAGATGGAACACGACAGCGTAACATGTGCAGTCCCATTCACAAACGAATGACTCTTATGAGTTAGTTCTTTTTTAGTAAATCTGTCAAACAGACTCACATGAGTTATGGGTTTGAATCGGTCTAACGAGTCAGATTGGTCATTATTTTTTTTTAAAAATCCAAATCAAACAAAGAGTTATTCTGGTGTTCGTTGTGTATTTTTGTTCAGTATATATTTAGACAAATTATTTAAGGGGGGGATACTTCCTAACAAGTACTAAAAGAATCATTAAGGAGCCAGAATTGTTAAGTGGATTTAGTATTGGAACCATAATTGTTAAATTCGCTACTTACTATATATAGCCTCCTACTCCACAGCATTCTCCACTTTCTAATTAGCAAAACTACTGCTGTTTACTAACTGTAGACAGCAGTTAGACACTAAACTGAGACACTAATTTAATTAGAAATGTAAAAAGCAGCCTGGTCCAGGCCATACAGCACTTCTCTTAAAGCTCCTCCAGGCCCCTGTTTAAAAGGAAATCAATGAGATATCTCTGGTTGGACAAAGCGTCAACCATGGCCTTGTCAAAGGCACATAAATTAGCAAAAATAAGAGAATGAAGGCAATACATATTCTCTACTCTCTCTCCTATCCACCAATTGCTGGTGGGTGGTGAGTGTACTGGCACACTATGGCTGCCATCGTATCATCCAGGTGGATGCTGCACACTGGTGTAGGTTGAGGAGAGTCCCCTGTTAACTGTGTAAAGCAGTTTGAGTGTAGTGTCAGAAAAGCGATATATAAATGTAACATTCATTAATTCATTCATTCATTCATTCATTCATTCACATACTGCCTCAGTCACTTAAATTGATGGGAAATGTTCTCTGATCAATGGAGTCTATAGGGGTCAAAACACAAAGTGGAGGATAAATTGCAGAGTTATGTAACAGACAGACACCCACACATGCGCTATTAGAAAAGGAATTACAAGGAAGCAGGGTGATGTGACAGCGGGCGTGGGAGAAAGGAAAAAATCACTATTGTGACATTAGCCTTGATGAGGGCAAAAGATTTCAGAGAGACAGGAATAGCCTCCTACCAATGGAAGGAGTAGTGAATGAGAGTGTTAAAAGGAACAAGAGTGAAATGAAAAGAGGACCACTGCCCTTGGATTATACAGCAGATGGAGGATGTGTTAATCACTAAAGAAATGTTGCATGTGAGCACTTAATTTTTAACTAGTTATCTAGTTATATATCAGATAAGACCACACACACAGCTGAATGATACCACAACGGATAGTCTGGTCCAAAGAAAGCTTGTCTTCACTCTTGGAGAATGTTTTTTAATAAGTGATAATACAATCGTCCTCCATAAGTCTTTCAGGCATTCTACTCTTTTCTTTTCTATTTTCCAGTCTAAACTGATTTCATGTATAATAATGTTTATAAAAAGGAGTGTAAATTGGTACTAAATACAGTTAAAATTAGAAAAGTGTAATCTTAAAGAAACGCATTACTGATTAGAATTTCCGTTGTGTAATTTAACTAATACCAGATTACATTTCATAAGTAATCTACCCAATACTTTAAACTGTAGAATTTGTACTTTTATGTTTCAGATAATGTATGAAATTAGAAATGAATTTATGTAAAAGACAATATTACATAAATCTGCAAAGTTTAAATGGCCAGATCCGGTATTTGTCCATAATTACTGAATTTCAGTACCAAAGCATTGGTTGTATAACATTGGTTGCATGAGTGAGTACTATTACATAATTAAGAACACAATAAACACCGCTGTCTAAATCTCTAATCCCTGTTTAGTGTATTCTAAAGCAATAGAGGAGCTTCTAGGCCAGATGATTCATAGCATAATGACAGACAAATCCTTATCAAGACCCTGGATGCTCCGTAAAACGTCATCAATGTGATTATCTGAGGGTACAATACCTCAGCTCTTTAAAACATTTAGTTAAAGTGAGAGTTCACCCAGAAATTTAAATTCTCTCATGATTTGCTCACCCTCCTGGCATCCAAAATGTGTATGACTTTCTTTCTTCTGCAAAACACAAATTAAGATTTTTAGAAAAAAATATTTCAGCTCTGTAAGTCCTCACAATGCGTGAATGGGTGCCAACATTTTGAAAGTCCAAAACCACATAAAAGGAGCACTATGTAATCAATATGACTCCAGTGGTTAAATCCTCAGACACAATATGTTTGGTGTGAGTGAGAAACAGATACATTTTTAAGTCATTGTTTTTCGTCCCTGCCCAGTTGGGGTGATATGCACGAAGAATGTGAATCACCAAAAACAGAAGAAGTAGTATGTCAAAGTGAAAGTATAGTGGATATTGACTGAGCAGGGAAGTGAATTTATAGTAAAAAAATACTTAAATATTGATCTGTTTCTCACCCACACCTATCATATTGCCTCTGAATATATGGATATGGATTTAATATATGGAGAGTTGTCTGGAGTATTTTTGTGCTGCCCTTATGTGGATTTTGGAGTGTCAAAATTTTGGCACCTATTCACTTACATTGTATGGACCTACAGAGCTGAGAAATTTTTCTAAAAATCTTCGTTTGTGTTATACACATTTTGGACGGCATGAATGTGAGTAAATGATAAGAGAATTCTTCATTTTTGGGTGAACTAACCTTACATGAGGGGAATATAATTTCACAATGCTGTAGTGCTCTGTGATTTTCTTTGTGAACCCATTTAAAATGATACTAAAAAGAATGTCAGTTTTGTGATAGACACCACATTTAAATGTGGGAGTGCATCCCCTCAGTTATCCAGCTTTTCCTGCAGAATTAGACAGATGGCTCAGTGGGTACTGAGATATAGATGCCAGAGACTATAACTCTACTGCTCCAAATCTTATTCAACACAAACAGCCAAGGACTAACCCTCTCGCTTTCTTTTTTTTTTTCTCTCAGGTCACCAAATGATTGCAATATGAAGAGAATATGTAATGAGAACATAGGCAAGTGAAGGAGAGAAGTGGAAAGAAGAAAACTAGCAGCAAACTCACTATACGCACACGCAACATACTCTGATCACTGCTATCATCAGCATCATCATCTCTGCATATTTTCGTTCCTTTCTGTGAAGACTATTCTGAATTCAAATCGCGCCTTGCTTGCCCCAGGAAACCTTGAATCGCACCAATCAGCTGACAAGAGGCAATGCAATGTACAAAGGTCAGCCAATCAGCAGCTGGTGTGAAGCTATTAATTATGTTTATTAAGAAGGGTGAAAAGAGCCACACGCACTCTTGATGGGTGGTTAGATGAGGGTGCATTAGCGCTCTCAGTGCCATACTACTGATCACAGCACAGACAAATGCTCCCGTCCTATCACGTTGCCTGTCGATCTGCACCAAGTGCCATAGCATCACATTCCTATTAGGGACCAGTACCGATTATGCTGACAGCCAACAGGGGCTCACCAAAAAGCCAAATTTCTAAAAATGTGTAAATATTGAACCGAAGGAATCACTGACAACACACCTACCCAACAAAAACAAACTGTGTGGTGAGCCCTGCCTTAAGAACTCTGGCAGAAGCACAGGTCTGGTCCCTTGTCATGGTTTCTTTCATAAAGATTTTTTATTTTATTTTTTGCTTATATTTAAATGTATTTTCCTTTCTTTTTCTTAGCACTTACCATTTGAATGCAGTGCCAGTTACATCATGCTGCCATGCATGACACACGAGGCTGTTGAAATTGATAAATATTGTTTCTATTCTTCTCTTAACTGTGTTTATATAATTGAAACTGGAGGGACTCCTAAGGACAGCATAAACTATAGATGAAAGGGACACTGGATTGTAAATATGATCTTTTTTCTAATGAAGAAAATACTTGTAAATGCTTTCATACTTTTTGTCAGCTGATGAGGTATTACCGAACAGTTTGCCAGGATAAACAGAACACAAGCACCTCACACAGTATGCCCAAGAGAAGAGCAGAAATACTGAAAGAATTTTAATAAGTGAACAAAGCCAAGTTTATTATTGCTTATCATGCAAACACTTTCTAGATTGCCGGGTTACCCACCCAGACAGGCAAACCTTCTTTTAACTGGGGATAAGATTCACAAGATCACTCTATAAGAATGAAAGTCTTTGTATGCTGGGTTACTTTGGTTTTACATATCCCTTTACTGGAGAAGGAGAGAGGGAAAAGGATGATAATGTATCGAAGCCAAGTTAATTACCTACTGCAATCCATCCATTTTCTAAAAGGAGGAGAATTAATTCTGAGGATAAGTGAGGTCTGAAGGTTAAGATTTTTTTTAAAATTTATTTTCTGGAATATTCAGACCACTTCAAAGCAGTTGTGGTCTGAACAGGGTGAATCTTGTAACTTTTTGTGGATTTTGTGAATTGTTTTAGATTTCATTTAGCTGATTCAGAGTGAACACAGGTATTTGAATATGTTGCATACACTAAGGGAAGCACTTTGCTTTTCATTGAGTGATCTTGGATAATAAGGTATAGTAGAAATTGCAGAAAATGTCACTTATCCCTGTTGCCCTGTATGGCTTTGCTTCAGAACATAGTTTGTAATATATGCAATTTTAAAGCGGATTTCATTATTAACAAAACATAAAAGCTTTGACAGCGGCAATAATTTGTGTATTCTCATGTTTAGTAAAATTTTCTCAGTGCACACCACTGTCACTTTTTCGCAACCTGTTGGTACCAAATCTGTCTGTGTCTGTAGCCGTTAAAGTATAAATCTTTTCTCATAGGGACTTTTCCCATCTTGAAAAAAAAGCACCTTGCCTATGTATTGAAGTGTTGATTGAGGGGGGAAAAGCTAAGGCATAGTCTGCATTTTGAAGGTCTGACTTACCATATGATGTGAAATAACCGTCCCTATTCGCCAATCATATCCTCTAAGCTTTCATCGTGCCAGGTGAAAAGCCTGTCTGAATGTGATTCTGTCCAATCCAATGTGTTTACACATGCAAATTTATCTTAATGAAGCTTTTGTATTATTATTCTTTTACAGGTGTCTTTTTCGTTCTTTTTACAAATATGAGTTTTATATAGAAACAGAACAATATAAAGATGAACTATATTATGCAGCAATTTTAATATATTGTAAACCAATGGCTTTGATGCAATGTATTTATTATGTTGGTTTTTTTTTATTTGCTACCCTTTCTGATAAGATGGTATAAAGGGAAAATAATGTAACAGATTTTATGTACAGTTCAGTTTTAGTTTATTTTTGTTTGAAAATACCTATGTAACCTGACCAGTGAAGAATCTCTCCATTGTTCATCTCAGAGAACTGTGTGTTCATAGTTCGAACAGACCAGAGCCAATTATTTTACTGGTTCATACATACACATGCACTCACACACACAGAGGCACAGCATGACTTACACTAAACAAAATTACATGTTTCATATCAACATTTGTTCTTAGACCAATGAACTGATATTTTACCCAATTTATTTTGCACAAGTTACTGGGTGTGTGAATAGTGTGCTAATCAGGGGGGTTTATTTTACTGTCTAATCCAATAGTTTTACACTGGCAGTTTTGTAAGTGCTAGCATTGAGGGATTATTACCCATTCACTGCCTGGCTACTAGCTTTTCAAAGTTTTATGACATGCTGGCAATTATTAAATGATTATTGTTTATTTGTTTTTGCTTTGAAAAGTGACACTCTCAGTGATCTAGATCAGATGAACATCTGACTAATTGTTTGTAATGCCAAGTCAATTTTACCAACAAAAACAGATGTTTGCAAGTAGTTTTATGAGATCATTTTTACTACTGAATTGTGAGAGTTGAGTATTTCAGAATGCACATTTTCTTGTCATACAAGAATTCTGTATAAATTAACCTAATTCTGATGTTAAGCAGAAATTAAAAGGTGATTTTATTTTTTAGAGAAAGTGTGATTATAAAGAAGAAAAGTATCTAGGATGTTACTGTGATGCTCCCACAGGGATATACACCCTATATGTAACTGATCAAAATAAACTTATTTAATCAAAGTAGAACAACAAAGTGTCTTTTTTTCATTGGATACAGCATGAGTTCTCTCAGCAACTTCTCTTGAGCAGTAAGTAATTATACAAAAGGAAGATACACTCTAAGAGAAAATATTTCATTTAGGTTCTAAATAAAACCTTTTCACTTGGCAACAAAAACCCCTAAATGGTTCTTTTATTTGAACCCTTATAAAGGTTTCTAAATGGAACCATTTAGAGGTTCTAAATATGACATGATAGAATACGGAGTGATGGAACCATTTAAAGGGATAGTTCACCTGTAAGTGAAACTTTTGTCACCATTTACTCACCCATAATGTTGCTCCAAACCTGTATGATATTCTTCCATGGAACACAAAATATGATGCTGGCATACAGGTTTGGAACTTTTCCTTAAAGGTTCTATGTGGAGTAATTTCAGTGAGTGCATGATGATCATTTGCTATGTACTGTTTGGTTTGGATAAATTAAATTAAAAGCACACATAATCATGATTCAGCCAGATCCTGCCATATCCTGGTTCTATAAGTCAAAAGAAAAAGTTCACCTTATTCAGAGCTGCACACAGAGGGTACATGAATGGGCTCTTAATGTCATGGTGACCCATTAGCACATACCTGAGGAGACAGAAAGGAGACTTTCTCTACTCCAGAGCAGGAAGTTTTCTCTCTCTTTTTCAGAGGGGTGGGCATAGCAAAGGTTTGATTTTCATCAGGCAATGCAAGAGTCAGCTCAGGTCTGAATAAAGTCCAGCATTGTTTAGAGAGGAACTCTGCACCTCTGTTGCCCGGCAACAGTTTAAGTGACTCTAGAGAAGAAGAATGTAGAAGGAGAAGGTCACCAGTGTGTTGACAAGACATTCAAACACACTCACAAAAGACATGTACACATACTGTAGTCTTGTATACATGAAACACCTACATTTTATTTATACCTAAGAAATATATGCAATATTTTATAGAAATTTGCCCATGGTGTACCCAAAACTGCATATGAAAGCAAATTGAGAAAGTTCTCAAATACCTGCAACAGTGGCCACAGCCGAGTACAGCATTACCTTATACTTTGACAAATGCTGACAATCTCCTGTATATGCAGACTCAGTTTCCTCTGTTGCAAGAAGCACAAAGAACAGATGGCCTTGATGGCCAAATATCACCAGTCAACTATGATGAGATGTTTTCCTTTAGGCTAAACATATAATTGAAGGCCCTAGTGGTCTCAAAATCTGCTTACTGTGCCTGCATTCAATCAAATTATTGATCACAGAGGCTTTTTAATCACAGTTGACCCTATCTACCCTTTGACAGGAAGTTAGTTATCTATTTTAAAGGGAATATCTCAAATCAAATGTTCAATTAATTTACAAACTTTTTCAGCTATTCAGGTGGAGAGACCAGCTGGTTGGCCAATTAAACCAGCTGAGCACCAGTTTGGCCAATCTAGGAGATCAGCGTGAAATGAATGGAGAACATGTAGAAGTACAAAGAATAACCAAATTAGAGCAAACAGGTACTCAATATTTGCATTTTTTTAAGGGATTTAAATAAACTACTTATGGGGTGATGAAGACATTTCCTTACTGAACAGTAAACTCTGATGAACTGATATCTGAAATCCACTGGTCAAACAAACCAACCCTAATTCTAGCATGACACCATGGAGAGAACACACTGTCAAATACAACAGAATAGTGGAGATTGGACAGGAAACTCTAGGGTGTAGACAGGATATAATGATTCCATATTCTCAGGAAAAGTTGGAAAGTCAATATGCTCGTTTTTTTCCATGGAACTGTAAAAAACTCCATGGGACAACTAAGGAAACTACAAATATAAGCAAGTGTAAGTTTAGGTGCACTTTCTAGCTGAAGCAAATAGTTGCAGAGGCACATGTCAATCTTTCTTTAGTTATTTTGACAGAAAGCAATGATTTTGCTAAATCCACATGTAGTAGCATCTGAACAGATTCAGGAATTTAATATACAGAAATTGGTTTCTCTTATTATGTACAGTGCATTCATAAAGTATTCAGACCTCACATTTTGATCTGTTGCAGCCTTATGCTAAAATGCTTTAAATTGGGTGTTCCCTTTTCAAAAAGCTTCACTATGATGCTGCGCTGCTAAGCGCTATGGGGAACAATCTTATTGTGAGCTGCTCTGAACATGTGTGTAACACGTCAATGAAAATTGACCGGAATTTATAGCCTCGGTTGGTGAGATCATTGGATGCACCTGTGGCCAGGCTATAAATAGGAGGCGTCACCAGAGTGTCCTCAGACATTTTTCTTCAGAGCTTTCTCTCTGTGTGTTTTCACAAAACTCTTTGTTAGAAATTTGTTAAAAACAAAGTCTTTTTTTAAAAAAAAAAAAAAAAAAGAGAACTTTCCTTTCCTTTCTTTCTCTATATATGTATATATGAAAGAAAATGGCGGAGAATCAGGGCAAACGATGCGTGTTTCCTTGTCAACACTCTATGACTGACAAGGACACGCATGCATTTTGCTTTGTCTGCTTGGGGGAAGAGCACGCTGCTCTCGCGTTGGGGCAGGGCGGGTGCGCGCATTGTGACCTACTTTCAGTCAGGATGCTTCGCGCTCGCCTTGCTTACTTCCGAGAGCCAGCACCCACATTTCATTCATGGGGCTCTCGCATGGATCTGGCTGAGGAGCGAGAGACGGGTCCGTCCCTTTCGCTCGCTCTCTCCCCAGATCCTGCTGGTCCTTCGCGTGATCTTGAAGCGTGCTTCGGCGCCTCTTCAGTTCGTGAGGGGGACCTCCATTCTCTTGATACAGATTCTGAGTTAACCACATCCGAGCACTCCAATCGCGATTCAAAATCTTCGGAGGAGTTACTCGATGTGGTTACTCGCGCGGTGGCCAGACTTCAATTAGACTGGCCACGCGACCAAGATCCCCCCAAGCGCTCCAAGTTAGAGGACAGATTTCTGTCTGGTGACCAAGGGAAGGGAACGCCTCATCAGTCCCTTCCCTTCTTTGATGATCTCCACGATGAGCTTTCTCGTTCGTGGAAGAAACCATATACCTCACGCGTTCACGTGCCCTCGACGTCGGTGTATTCGACTATCGTGGGCGCTGAGGCGCGAGGATATTCAAAGATGCCACCGGTCGAAGAGACACTTGCGGGTTATCTCTCGCTGGGTTCGGCATCGTCTCTTAAAAAATCTGCTCTCCCCTCTAAGCCATGCAGGGTTACCTCCATGCTGGTCGGGAGAGCTTATCAAGCGGTGGGTCAGGCTGGTGCTGCGCTGCACACCATGGCTGTGTTACAGGCATACCAGGCTGACCTGCTAAAGGACCTGAGTGCAGGAAGAGACCTCGACGACGAAGCTTTTTCGGAACTTCGTCGAGCTACGGATTTGTCTCTCCGTGCCACCAAGCAGTCAGCCCGTGCTACTGGCCGGTCTATGTCCGCTTTGGTCAGCACGGAGAGGCATTTATGGCTTAACCTATACGGCATCAAGGATAAGGACAGAGTTTTCCTCCTTGATGCCCCAATTTCGCCTTCTGGTCTCTTTGGAGACGCCATGAATACGGTTATCTCCAGATTCCAGGAGGCGAAAAGCCATGAGGAAGCCTTTGGGCAGTTTCTTCCTCGCCGCACTCAGGGGGCGAGGCCGTCGGCCACCCAGTCTCGCCCTGATTCCGTTAGGAGGGAGGCTCAAAAGCAAAGCGTGGCAAGTCGTGCTCCCCCTCGCAAAGATTGGGGACAGGCTCGTCGCCCTCAGCAGCCTCCCAAACAAGACCTCAGGGCTGGTATTTCTAAGAGAAAGAAGCCCTGACGGTCTTGTATCCAGCCCTGTGAGGGTAGGTCCCTTCGGGACGGGGCGCGTGTATCATTCACTTCGGCCCTCCCGATACCCTCACGAAACCTCTTCACTCCCGCCACCCTTGGTGTTTCGGGTGACAGGGGTTTCCAACAAAATGTTGAGTGTACCGTTGCTCCCTGCCATAATCCAGGACACGGAACATTCGACACCCCCTCGACAGGAAGTGTTGAAATTAGTTCCCATCTCAGAGAACCTGGCAGCGTGGAAACTTCTGCCAGGTATTTCTATGTGGGTTCTAAAAACAGTAGAAAAAGGCTACAGAATTCAGTTCGCTTGCCGCCCTCCGAGCTTCAACGGCATGGTTTCCACTACCGTAAGGTCGGAACAGGCGTGTCTACTTCGGGTAGAACTGCAAAATCTCTTGGAAAAAGGGGCCATAGAACATGTTCCCCTTCCAGAGAAAGAGTCAGGCTATTACAGCAGATACTTCCTGGTCCCCAAGAAGGGGGGGGGGGTTTGCGTCCGATCTTCGTGGCTTGAATCGCTCGGTCAAGACGCTCAAGTTCAAGATGCTAACAGTCAAGTCCGTCGTGTCTCAGTTCCAACGTCACGATTGGCTGGTCACGATCGACCTCATGGACGCATATTTTCATATTGGAATTCTGCCACAGCACAGGAAGTTCCTGAGGTTCGCTTTCGGGGACGAAGCCTTCCAGTAACGGGTCCTTCCATTCGGCCTAGCCCTATCACCCCGCACATTCACGAAATGCATGGATGCAGCACTGGCTCCTTTGCGACTCCAGGGCATCCACATTCTGAATTATCTAGACGACTGGCTGATTCTAGCCCAGTCTCAAAAACTGGCAGTTCAGCACAGGGATATCGTCTTGGCTCATCTAGGTTCTCTGGGTCTGAGACTCAACGCCAAAAAGAGCGTTCTTTGCCCGACCCAGGAAATTTCCTATTTAGGGGTCATATGGAATTCGACCACGATGCAGGCACAGTTGTCTCCCGCTCGTGTCATCTCCATTCAGAACTCCCTGAGCAAACTCAGGCTAGGTCAGGGTTGCACTGTTCTTCAGTATCAACGAATATTAGGTCTCATGGCGTCTGCGTCCACGGTGATTCCTTTGGGCCTTCTCCATATGAGACTGTTTCAGCTGTGGCTAAAAGCCAGGGGGTTTCATCCAAGGGCCAGTCCCCTCAGGCAAATAAGGGTTACGCGCCCAGCGCTTCGTTCCCTTTCTATGTGGTTCAGACCCCGGTTTCTCACCTTGGGTCCCACTCTTGGTGCGTTGTGTCATCGCAGGATGCTAACGACAGACGCCTCCCTGACGGGTTGGGGTGCGGTCTTAAGTGGTCGTCCAGCCCAAGGGGAATGGGAGAGTCATCAACTCGATTGGCACATAAACCGCCTCGAGCTGATGGCAGTATTTCTGGCCCTGAAATACTTCCTCCAACATTTGAGAGACTGCCATGTCCTTGTGCGGGTGGACAACACAGCAGCAGTCTCTTACATAAATCATCAAGGAGGCCTACGTTCTCGCCACCTCAATTTGCTGGCACGTCAGATTCTCCTTTGGGCCCAGGGCAAGTTACTGTCACTCAGGGCAGTCTATATCCCTGGACGCCTGAATGTGGGAGCAGATTTTCTGTCCAGACGAAACTTACTGACGGGCGAGTGGAAACTCCACCCCGAGGTAGTACAACAGATTTGGGAGAGATTTTACAGAGCGGAAGTGGACCTCTTCGCCTCTCTAGAGACTGCGCAATGTCCCCTCTACTTCTCTCTGAGTCACCCAGCCCCCCTGGGTCTGGACGCGATGGCGCATACATGGCCCAGAATGTGTCTGTATGCATTTCCCCCGGTTTCTCTGCTCCCGGGAGTCCTGGCCAGAGTTCGCCAGCAAGGGTCTTGCCTCTTACTGATAGCGCCTCGCTGGCCGAACAGGATTTGGTTCTCAGAGATGATGTCTCTCCTAGACGGCTCGCCTTGGGCGATTCCAGACAGGAGGGATCTTCTGTCTCAGGCACAGGGGACAATATTTCATCCCCGGCCCGAATTGTGGAAACTTCATGTTTGGCCCCTGAAGGGTACCAGCTGAGGGACACAGGGCTGTCGCTTGGGGTTATTGAAACCATTCTTAGTGCTAGGGCTCCCTCCACCAGAAGAATTTACACCAATAAATGGGGTGTCTTCGAAAGGTGATGCAGTTCACATGGTGCAGATCCAGTTAACTGCCAAATTGTTTCAGTTCTGGATTTTCTGCAGGAAAAACTGTCAGCAGGCATATGCCCCGCTACTCACAGGGTTTATGTGGCCGCCATTTCGGCTTGCCACGCCTTGATTGACGGGGTGCCTTTAGGGAGGCACCCTCTACTCGCTCGCTTCATTCGTGGAGCCAAGCGACTGAGGCCTCCCGTTAGGATCAGAACTCCTTCATGGGACTTAACAATAGTCCTGGAGGGTCTGGTTGAGACCCCTTTTGAACCTCTGGAGTCAGCGTCTGACAGACTTCTGACTCTCAAGATGGTCTTTCTTATGGCTATTACCTCTCTTAAGAGGATTGGGGCTCTGTCTATTTTGCCGACCTGTTTAGAATTTGCCCCAGGTATGGCTAAAGCTATTTTGCATCCTCACCCTGATTACCTTCCTAAGGTTCCTTTTCGACAATACATCCTGTCACTTTGGAAGCCTTCTACTCCCCGCCGTTTCTAACGCCGGAGCAGGAAAGACTTCACGGACTCTGCCCAGTCCGTGCCCTTCAGACTTATGCCCACCGCACAAGCCAGTGGCGTAAATCAGGGCAATTGTTTGTTTGCTATGGGGGCCGCAACAGGGGGGCGGCCGCTACTAAGCAGACTATGTCACATTGGGTGAGGGATGCTATTGCCCTGGCCTATGAGGCGCGCGGTCAAGCTTCACCAGTAGGTGTCAGGGCTCACTCCACCAGAGGGGTCGCCTCCTCTAAAGCCTTGGCTAAAGGGGTCCCTCTGCAGCAAGTTTGTGATGCGGCAGGCTGGTCCTCTCCGCACACATTCATTAGATTCTATAGTTTGGATGTTCATGCTACTCCGGGCTCTTACGTCCTTGAGTCGACATCTCAAACTCATGCCGGAACAAGTTTGTGACGCGGCAGGCTGGTCCTCTCCACGCACATTCTACAATTTTCTTCATGGGCTGGATGCTCTGCTACCCCGGACTCTTATGTCCCTGGGTCGACATCTCAGGCTCATGCCAAATCAAGTTCATGGTACGAACTTTTTGAGTTAGATGCTTTACCCCGGACTCTTATGTCCTTGGGTCGGCTTCTCAAACTCATTTCTGACTTTGTGGGCAAGATGCTTCGCTACTCCGGGCTTTTATGCCCTTGAGTCGACATCTCAAGCTCATATCTGGGACCTCTCGCGTTTTGTGAGAACACTTCACAACGGTCAGGGGTCCGGACAGCCCCAGTGCGGCGGCGTGGGCATTGCGTTCCCCATAGCGCTTAGCAGCACAGCATCATAGTGAAGCTTTTTGTAAAGGGAACGTCTCGGGTTACATGTGTAACCCTTGTTCCCTGAAAAAAGCGGAACGAGATGCTGCGCTTCTTTTGCCGCACTGGGACGTCCCAGGACCGCTCTTCAGAAAAATATCTGACGACACTCTGGTGACGCCTCCTATTTATAGCCTGGCCACAGGTGCATCCAATGATCTCACCAACCGAGGCTATAAATTCCGGTCAATTTTCATTGACGTGTTACACACATGTTCAGAGCAGCTCACAATAAGATTGTTCCCCATAGCGCTTAGCAGCGCAGCATCTCGTTCCGCTTTTTTCAGGGAACAAGGGTTACACATGTAACCTGAGACATTTTTTTTTCCATATCAATCTACACTCCATACCCCATAATGACAAGGCAAAAAAACAGATTTTGAATATTTTGCAAATTTATTAAAAAGTAAAAACTGACCCTTATTCAGACCCTTAACTCTGTACTAGTTGAAGCACCTTTGGCAGCAATTAGAGCCTCAAGTCTTTTTGGGTATGATGCGAAAAGCTTTGCACACCTGGATTTGTGGATGTTCTGCCATTCTTCTGTGCAGATCCTCTCAAGCTCTGTGAATGGGGACTGTCGGTGGACATCCATTTTCGGTTCTCTCCGGAGATATTAGATTGGGTTCAATCCAGGCTCTGTCTGGGCCTCTCAAGAACATTCACAGAGTTGTCCCTAAGCCACTCTTGCATTGTCTTGGCTGTGTGCTTAGGGTCATTGTCCTGTTTGAAGGTGAACTTTCGGCACAGTCCTGAGCGCTCTGAACCAGGTTTTCATTAAGGATATCTTTGCTCTGCGAGTAAAGGTGCTGACTACCACCCCTGGAGTCTCAAGTTCGAATCCAGGGCGTGCTGAGTGACTCCAGTCAGGTCTCCTAAGCAGCCAAATTGGCCCGGTTGCTAGGGAGGGTAGAGTCACATGGTGTAACCTTCTCATGGTCACTATAATGTGGTTGCTCCTACCCTGAAGGTTGTTAAAAGATGAGAAAGATATGCTCAGTTAATTTTGAGTAAAAAAAAACAAGCTACTGTATAGCGCTCCTGCTTCTCACTTACAAATAGTTCTGCTCTTCTAGCTGTGAAGCATGCATGTCCATTCTCACGTTTCATTTGCCAAATCGATTATTTCACACGCATGTACCACTTCTGACCGGAAGCATGATTTAGAGTTAAAAAAAGAACTTAAATATTTATCTTTTTCACACCAAAAGCGATCGTGCCTCTTTAGAAGATAAAATTTAACAACTGGAGGTGTATGGATGATGTTTATGCTGACTGTTTGTGAATTTTGGAGCTTCAAATAAAGGATCACCATCCACTTGAATTTTAGGGACCTAGTGGAGTTTTAGCGAACTGCTCTCAGGCCACATGAAAGCAAGCAATACATTATCTGCAAATGGCAACAACAGTTCATTTTCTTTGTCATCTTAGTTGTCACTTAGTTAGTTGTCTCTTATAGTGTTGTCTCCCAGTTTTCAAAAACAGTTTGGAAAAATGAGCAGAATGAGGCATAAAGTCAATGATAACACATTTTGAAGATTTTACATCGCGTCCTCATATTTTAATGTACTTCTAAATGCCTCCCACGTCGATGTGGCAGAAGTATGAATGTTCAGAAACAGTATACCATTGCTTGGCTGTTTAGAACTTCTTTTTAGTCCCTGAATGAAGAACAAAGAAGAACTTCTACTGAAGTATATTAAGGCCTACTAGAAGGCAGATAAAGGAGTCATGCTTCTAGTACATGCTGGTTTGTTTACATCAGAGTGTGCATGTGTCATTTGTGCCACTACAAACAGTGTTACAAATCTCAATTCGTTGATGAAAAAAAAAAAATGTATTCAGAAAAATTTAAGCAATTTGGCTAAAAGTATATCTAGAAATATCTACGGTATTTTTATGTGCCCAAGATAGCAATATTGTGCTTGTTAATTACTGTGATATATTGTATAACTGAATACAATCACATGCTTTAATGTGGCCAATCCTAGGTTAGCCGAATTCTCAAAAACAACATGCCAAATTATCACGTGATCATGTTGGCTTGAGAAGGTATTACTAATACACAGATTCATACACAAACACACAAACAACTACATATATTATTTCTATTAAATTGTCTGCATTATAACAAAGCATTTTGTAATATAAAAGCTAAATAAAAGTGCATTACAAACATACAGTACAGTATATTCATATTTGTCAAAACCAGAGTTAAAGGCAATGCAAATGCAATGACACACCATCGACCTGAATTAATCAGACACCCATGAGTGTGAAGTGTGCACACTATTTTTATTCGACCAAGAACCGACTCCTTCACAAAGACTACCTTTGTGTCTACATTGTTGGGACAAAATGACCCCCATGAGGAAAATGGCTTAATAAAATACAAATAATTATGTCTTAATGAAAGTTTAAAAAGCAGAGGTTAATGAATAGGTTAGGTCTAGGTGTAGGGGCGAAACAAGGGGACAGAAAATATATTTCACTTTCATTTTTCTTTATCTTGGAAGGTTTGGGACAAGGCCTACATCTCTTCATTATATGCCATTGATAAAAGGCACATACAAATATAAATTCCTTATCTATACTGCCCTACAAAGCAAAAAGGCAGTAACTACACAGAGTGCAGAACTGAGAAAAATGACTTTAAAGTTATCCTGTCAGGGCTTTTTGCAGTTACTGTACAAACGACTACCATTTTTCTCCAAAATGACACACATTTGAGATAAAATGTTTTATCACATAACAAAGGATGCCTTGAATGTCATGAAAATGATAATAACTCATTTTTGACCAAAAATGCAGTTACTGCCTTTTTGTTTTGTAGGGCAGTATACCATACTTATGAAATACATCTACATACAGTAAATACCTGAAAAATAAACAGTAGAAGCATACTGATGGTTTAAGGATAATTACAATTTCAATAGGTAGTAATATCCAAACCACAAAACAGTACAACAGCAGATGAAAAGCAAAGACATATTCTGAAGCGAACCAACAACTGCTGTCTGATTATGAATGAAGCCATTCCGAGCACGTTTTAGTGCAGTCAGCGTATTTGCCATTCCTTCTCAAACGCAAGAGACCAACCCAAAGGTCAAAGCCAAGAATAGTACCACACATGAAAACACACAGCTTAATTGTGCATTTAGGGATTAAAATAACACATGCTTAGACTAGAACTGTGCTTCATTAAATACAGAGACAAAAAGGAGGAAAAGCCATAGACTCCAGCCTTGATCATTAATATAAAAAGAAAGAAAAGGGCAAAAAATGACAGATTAGCACAGACAATCTTGTTACTTAAAAAAAAAAAAAAAAAAAGCATGTAAAAAAAGCTCTTTGGACAAATTCGAATTCATTCACAAAATTATCCTTTCAACATAATGGAGGAATCTAACTGTATTTCTCTCATTAGAAGAAAAGCTATTTTGGTTTATAAAGTCAGACAGAACATCTGTATGAACAGCTTGCAGCATATAAAATTAACACACAGATAAAAAAAGATATTACATGTCTAAAATCAGATGGAAACAATTGGCTATACAGGAGCTCTCAGTCATTATGAACTCATTACCTTAACGAGTAATGTCATTAAGAAGCTTATAAGCTTGGTAATTCAGACTGACATGATAAATTATTTGCCATTTTCAAATTTACTTTTAATTTTATGCCACCTTGAATTGCATTAATCTACTTAAAGGAATGTTCTGGGTTCAATACAAGTTAAGCTCAATCAACAGCATTTGTGGCATAATATTGACTACCACAAAAATGTATTTAGTCTCGCTCATCCTTTTCTTAAAAAAAAAAAAAAAATCGAGGTTACAGTGAGGAACCTGCAATGGAAGTGAATGGGGACAATGAAAGTGAATGGCAAATGTTTTGAGGGTTTAAACACAGAAATTTGAAGCATAACATTTTCTAAAATCATTTGAATTAATTCTTCTGTTAAAACTTGTGTATTATTTGAGCTGTAAAGCTGTTTAAATTGAAATTTTTACAGTCATTTTAGGATTTTAGTTTTTGTTGACATTATATTGTACATCAAAGTTGTAAATTGGCAATTACTTAATTAAAATAATTACTTTCACAAAAATCATGTTTAAATGCACATCCTTTTTCTTGTGGCTATACTTTTGAAAAAGTTAGTATTTTAATGTTCCAAAATTGGCCCCTATTCACTTCCATTGTAAGTTCCTCACTGTAACCCCAATTTATTATTATTACTTTTTTAAAGAAGGGACAAGTTGAGATACATTTTTGTGGTAATCAATATTATGCCACAAATGCTGTCAATTGAGCTTAACTTGTATTGAACCTGGAACATTCCTTTAAGGGCATAGGGTACATGGACTGCAGTTTAATGCAACCTATGTGTGTGTGTGTGTGTGTGTGTGTGTGTGTGTGTATTTTTTATTTTTTTGTAAGACATTTATTTAGGATAATGTGTGTTTGAGAGTTGTGAAGTCCAATTAGATTGTCAATGGCCTTTTTAGTCCTGATACTTAGATTGTGTGTCGCTTTATGCCTGTAAATTGGTGGATGACTATTGGTGTGCTTTCAGGCCATTTGTGAATTTCTGCTTACAAACACTGGCTTTGTGTCTTCCACACACAGAATAATCTTACTAATCACCTGCAGTGCGCCACTAATATGGTTTAAATTTGCGTTTTCAGCATTCAATCATTTTGTGGTCGTTTCTCATTCATTACCAAGTGTGTGCTGATCATGAACGCAGCATGGTACACATGAGCCATTTACAGCGCTTCATGAGCCCCTGCAGCGGGACCTATCTTACTCAAGCATGTATGTTGCATAGCCATCCCAACATATGAGCACAGCTGGAAAAGTGCCATGAAGACAAATGTTCCAAAACATGTACATTCTGTTGTTGTTTAAATTAACAAGCCAAATGCTAGCCGCAAGATTCTCTCGCATTTCCACATATTTTTCCACAAAACTAGGCTCAAGCCAAAAACTATGTTTGTTTTTACAATACTTCAGGAAATCAAAGCTTTTAACTCTATTTAATGTGTAGAATATGTGACACAAAGATCACAAAACATGACGTTAAAACAGGATATATAAGGGATTTCCCTACACAGATACAACAATCGGCTACTGTTAGATCAGTTTATTTTGCACAATGTGCAGGCTCAGTCAGACAAACATTAACATCCCCAAGGCATAATGTCATCTGAAACTGCCAATTCCAACAAAAGAAAATCTTGTAGCTCTTTTCCAGCCTTCATTTTAAAATTTAAATTTAATTATGATTGAAGCTGCACAATTAATTTACAATTAAGGCGTCTTTACACATCCGAGTTAATCCTGCTCTGTGCCTGCTTAAAATTCTGTGTAAAGAGACGCAATGCATCATAAAAGCCAGTCTAAATTAATCCTGCTCTAACCCACCTCAGAGCAGACTTGAACTTTGTTTTTGTCATGATAGAACTTATATTTAATAATTTCATATTTTCATTCATATTTCTATATTCAAATTGTATATTTAAAACATTAATCTCATATTATGTATGCAATTTTTATTTCTGTGTAAATAAATGTATGCCTTCTCTGAGCAGCATTAAACAGTCTGTGTAAATAAATGCCAGTTTAAATGCAGCTTCTGTGCAGCCTTGGCAGTGTGAAGGTAGTTTTACATTGGTAACACTTAACAATAAGGTGCCATTCATTAACATTAAATACATTAGGTATCGTGAACTAACCATTTTCTTTACTGCTTAGTCCATTATGGTCACGGTGACAATAGGGAGAGCAGAGAGGCCCAGACATCCCTGTCCCCTGCAAATTCATACAGCTCAACCCAGGAGATCCCCAGGCGCTCCCAGGCCAGCTGGGAGATATAATCTCTCAAGCGGGTTCTGGGCCGACCTCAGGGTCTCGTACCAATTGGCCTTGCCTGGAACACCTCCAACGGGAGGCACCCAAGGGGCATCCTTACCAGATGCCTGAACCACCTCAACTGGCTCCTCTCAATGCAAAGGAGTAGTGGCTCTAATCTGAGTTCCTCCCGGATGGACGAATTCCTCACCCTGTTATGGAGAGCGAGTCCCACCACCAAGCGGAGAAAAATAATCTCAGGCACTTGTATCTGTGATCTTGCTCTTTCAATCATTACACATAGTTCATGACCATAGGTGATGGTAGGAATGTAGACTGACCGGTAAATGGAGAGCTTTGCCTTATGGCTCAGCTCCCCCTTCACCACTACAGTCTGGAACAGCGAGTGCATTACTGCCGCCACTGATCCCAGTCTGCAGCCAATCTGACACTCCCTTCTCCCCTCACTCGAGAATAAGACCCCAAGAAACTCCTCTACCCGGGGTAAATATTCTCCCCTTACCTGAAGGAGGCATGCCATCCTTTTCCATGAGAGAACCATGGACTAAGACTTTGTGGTGCTGATCCTCATACACACTGCTTTACACTCAGCTGCAAACCGTTTCAGCGCATGCCGGAGACATCCCCTTCCGTTCCCCACCTAGAATGCCTTTCTGCTCACAGCTGTGCCTCGATATCCTGTCCATGAAAATCAAAAACAGAAGCGGAGACAAGGCACAATCTTGGCAAAGTCCAACACCCAAAATTAATGAGCTTGAATTCATGCCAAGTATTCGGACACAGCTCTCGCCCTACATATACAGAGACCACAGACACGGCACCCCATACTCCCAAAGCACCTTGCAAAGAATTTCTCAGGGAACATGGTCGTAAGTCTTCTCCAAGTCAACAAAACACTTGTAGACTGGATTGGCAAACTCCCATGCCCCCTCATTTATCTGTGAGAGGGTGAAAAGCTGGTCCACTGTTCCATGGCCAGGACAGAATCCGCATCGTTCCTCCTCAATCTGAGGTTTAACTATCGACCAGTGTCTCCTGTCCAGCACCCTGGCATAGACTTTCCCAGGGAGACTGAGTGTGATAGGTGGCTCGCACTCTCCGGTCCCTTTTCTTAAATATAGGGACCACCACCCCAGTTTGCCAATCCAAAGGCACTGTCCCGGAGTTCAATACAACATTGAAAAGGTGTATCAGCCACACAAAATACAGGTCCTTAAGCAGTTTCACGTGAATCTCACCCACCCCCGGAGCTTTGCCACCGAGGAGCTTCCTAACTACCTCCTAACATCCACCTGGAAAATTAACTCTGATACACCAGAAGCCTCCTGTAAGTGAGGCATATCTCTCAGGTTAAGGAGATCCTCTAAGTGTTCCTTCCACCTCCCAAAATGTCCTCATTTGAGGTCAGATTTTCTCCACCATTGCTGAACACAGCTTGGGCGAGGTTCCTCAGACCCCTCCTGAGCTGCTAGATGATTCTCCAGAAACTCTTGAAGGCCAACAGAAAGTATTTTTCAATGACCTCCCCAAACTCCTCCCATGCTGCGGACTTTGCTTCATTTGGACTCCATGTCACCCACCAACTCTGGGACATGGGAGAAGTTATCATGGAGGTGGGAGTTAAAATCATTCTGGCCAGGCTTCTCTGCCATTCATTCCCAGTACACCCTCACTATGCGCTTGGGTCTACCGGGTCTATCTGTCAGTTTTCCCCACCATCTGATCCAGCTCAGCACCAGATGGTGATCGGTTATAAGCTCAGCACCTCTCTTCAATTGAATATCCAGAACACGTGGCCTCAAGTCAGATGAAATGACTACAAAGTCAATCATTGACCTTTGGCCCAAGGAGCTCTGGTACCAAGTACACATATGAGAATCCTTGTGTTTGAACATGGTGTTTGTTATGGACATACCATGACTAGCACAGAAGTCCAATAACATTTCACCATTTGAATTTATATCAGGCATGCCATTCTTCTCAATCACCCCACTCCAGATTTCCTAGTCATTGCTAACGTGAGCGCTGAAGTCCCCCAGCAGGACTATGGAGTCTGTAGGTGGGGCCCTATCCAGAACCCCACCCACTCTCTCCAAGAAGGTTGAATACTCTGAACTGCTGTTTGGTGCATAAGCACACACGACAGTTAAGATTTCCTCTCTGTGACCTTAAGTCGCATTGAGGTGACCCTCGTGTCCTCCGGGAAAAACTCCATCTGTGAGGCAGCCAGCCGGGACTTGTGAGTGTAATACTCAATATTTGAGAGAATATAGGAGTGTACTGATATCCAGGTTCAGCATGATAAGCCAGAGTCAAAATAAACCTTTTTGTAATAGCTTTTATGTTAAAGGACAAAGAGACACGAAACCACTAGGGCTAAAACGAATGGTTGTGAAAGTTGTGCACTGTTCTACTCTATTGAATTACATTGGTTTCATGTATCTATGTCCTTCACCAAAAAATTATAATAATAAAAAAAATATTACAAGACATGCAGTTCCCTATCCAAACCCTAGGGGCAAAGCAAATTGTTGTGAAAGTTTTGCACTGTCCTCTTCTATTGAATGGCGTCGGTTTCGTGTCTCTATGCCATTTAACAAAAAATCTATTACAAAAGGAAGGTTTATATTGGGCATGCAGTTCACACACCAAGCTATTACAAAATAATAATAGTAATAATTGCACTTTCTCCATGGTCCCTTACTTGCCGCTGTGACAGGAGGACCTCTCCTCGGGGTAACTCACATTGCGACGGATTTTGCAGAATATGAAAAACAAAACTAAATTAACCTTCCTCCTTTAACTTATGTAGGGAACTAATGTTAACAAATTGAACTTTATTGTAAAGGTTTTATAATGTATAGAAGCTAGCGCAGAAGAAAGAGACGAGTATTTTTATAATTAAAAAATAAATCCTTACCTTGTCCGCAGGTCACACAGACAGCTTTAATGAACGACTTCTCTTATTGTAATAGGAGCAATGAGGAAATAGTTGTGAGCATTAAACTATGATAAAATTTCATTGCCTTTCTAGCATAGACTCTCAGTATCTACAAAATGTTTGGATAAGTCACTTTAGTTAAACGTTTGATGTTCTTTGGAAAATATGTTAATATGTCAGAGCAGCAATGATTGATGTTAACTACATGCAAAGCTTTGAATGGTCTAGCACTGCAGTACTTAAGTGACCTTCTACCACGCTATTTTCCATCACGTTCAATACGATCACACAATTCTGGCCTGTTAATAGTTCCTAGAATATCAAAATCCACAAAAGGAGGTAGATCCTTTTCCTATTTGGCTTCAAAACTATGGAATAGTCTCTCTAACACTGGTCAGGACGCATACACACTCACTTAGTTTAAGTCAAGACTAAAGATTCATCTCTTTAGCCAGGCATACACCTAATTTATCCATCGACTCACAATTAGGCTGCTTAAATTATGTCTGCCAGAACCAGAAACATTTCTCATAATCTATAACTCTGCAATAAATTGAATGGCATCTGCGTTAATATTATTCTATTTGTTTCCCTGTCATCAACCTTGGGATTCATATTGCGAGGTTACCAGAGCCGGCCAGATCCAGCGCCGTTTCTGCTTGATGTCGGACTCCACTGCTATGTTTTGCTGAGTGATGACGACTACCTGCTGCCGGTGCTAGCCAGACATCACTTCAGTCTTTTACGATGTTCTTCAAAGGATGAACTGATGCCAACTGTAAGACATGGGACACTTCATATGCCACTGCCTGAACCTTGGACTTAGGATGGACCTCACGACCCTCACCGAAATTACTTGCCGGTTGATCTGCAATGCCCCTCACTGATCTCTGCCTCCATCACCTCGGTCTAAGGATGGACTACACTCTTGATATTGAATACATAGACTATCTATTAATTGCCAACAAAAGCCTTCATCAGCCAACAAACAAAGGACAATGCATCTATGTGAACTTCTGCAGTTAATACAGAATAGACTTTAAAGACATTAGTCATTAATCTTACAGTTCATAAAAATATTTGTTTAAATACTAACCCTTAACACTTACTTAGTTTAATAATTTTAAACCATTACTTGCATGGAACAGAAATAACTAATATTGGCATTATATTTATGGTGTTTAACCAGAGGGGAACTGGCCCCCAGCATGAGCCTGGTTTCTTCCAATGTTATTTTTCTCCATTAACCAACATCTTATGGATTTTTGTATTCCTTGCCACAGTTGCCTTTGGCTTGCACACTGGGACTATAAATAGAATTATTAATTATTTATTTGTATACACAATATTCAATCATATTTAATCAAACTACAGAATGATGACTAAGACTTTGTAGATATTACAGTTTCATTTTCTGTAAAGCTGCTTTGAAATGATGTGTGTTGTGAAAAGCACTATACAAATAAAAATGATTTGACCTAAAAAATGAAAAAATACATTTCAACATACCATTTAATTTTTTAATAAACATTTATTCCGTACAAAAGCACTTTTCCCTGTGATGTATTGCTTGATTTTTTTTATCAATTATCATCATTATTAATGAATCATTATTTATTAATAATAATATTACTACAGTGAGTATTACATTTTAATTTACAGTTGTAATATATTTCTTTTGCAATTTCTTAAATTTTGAAGCATGCTTTTATTTTGATGTGTGGTTTGAAGGAATCTTCAAGACTTCTGATGGATGAACAGTTTACTAAATTGTGATTTAATTATATAAATACTGTATATTTTCTACATGTAATATGTGCTTTACAGTGGATTAGTGCTGTGCTCTGTCATCTCATACAACGTGGATGATTCTCAACGTCTGTGGAGTTTCCAGTGTATGAGCAATTGGCTTCACATATTTTTTTAAAAATCACACTGCTCGAATGCAGACAAATATTTCATTGAAAGTCACACTATAATTTGCACTCCATTCACTCCCATTCAAATGTATCTGAATGCAGCAGAGCGGAAAAACAAGATCAAGAAATTTCATACTATGCTTTCATACTATGTCACATTCAAATCCAGACTCAAAACACATCTGTTTAGCTGTGCATTTACTGAATGAGCACTGTGCCACTGTGTGTCCGACTGTTTGTACTGTATTTTATTAGATTTTTTTTTTATTCTAAACTGTTTTAATTATTCTTATTTTATTATTCTTATTTTTTTTTAATTCTTTTTTTTTCTTTTTAATTTCTACTATGTAAAGCACTTTGAATTACCATTGTGTATGAAATGTGCTATATAAATAAACTTGCCTTGCCTTGCCTTACAAAGTCAATCATTGACCTTTGGCCCAAGGAGCTCTGGTACCAAGTACACATATGAGAATCCTTGTGTTTGAACATGGTGTTTGTTATGGACATACCATGACTAGCACAGAAGTCCAATAACATTTCACCATTTGAATTTAGATCATGCATGCCATTCTTCTCAATCACCCCACTCCAGATTTCCTAGTCATTGCCAACGTGAGCGCTGAAGTCCCCCAGCAGGACTATGGAGTCTGTAGGTGGGGCCCTATCCAGAACCCCACCCACTCTCTCCAAGAAGGTTGAATACTCTGAACTGCTGTTTGGTGCATAAGCACACACAACAGTCAATATTTCCTCTCTGTGACCTTAAGTCACATTGAGGTGACCCTCTTGTCCTCCGGGAAAAACTCCATCTATGAGGTAGCCAGCCGGGACTTGTGAGTATAATACTCAATATTTGAGAGAATGTAGGAGTGTACTGATATCCAGGTTCAGCATGATAAGCCAGAGTCAAAATAAAACTTTTTGTAATAGCTTTTATGTTAAAGGACAAAGAGACACGAAACCACTAGGGCTAAAACGAATGGTTGTGAAAGTTGTGCACTGTTCTACTCTATTGAATTATTTATTGGTTTCGTGTATCTATGTCCTTCACCAAAAAATAATAATAATAAAAAAAAAAATATTACAAGACATGCAGTTCCCTATCCAACCCCTAGGGGCAAAGCAAATTGTTGTGAAAGTTTTGCACTGTCCTCTTTCATACTATGCTGCGTACCAAAGTTCAAGCTTGATAAACTCTGAACCGTGAATTTGTATGACTAACAGATGCACGACCAATAGGAGACCAAAACACACTGACCACTTGGTTCAATTCAAAGAATACATATTTAAAAGCTGTTTCAGGAAAGTGAGTGGACAATATATTTTAACATTTTTAAATATTATAATTTGTTATTTGTGATTTTTCATGTTCTTACACCAGAAGAACTTCCGCGTGACAACATATCCTGGTTTGTTTCGTTGTACGAAAAAGATTTGTGTGCTCCTAGTGTGGCCGCCCCATTTTCGTGGTTTAATAATCACAATAGAAACATATCACGATTTTTATTTGATTAATTGTCCATTTCAGTGTAAAAGGAGTAACAGAGCATTCTCTCAAATAAGCATGTGAGCATTTGAAAGCTGTCATGTGTCAGTCAGACAGCGCTATGGGTACCGAATTAAGTCTGTGCTCATGTCACCGGTATTACTTAACCCGCCCCAAGGGGTATTTGAACCGGCAATCCCCAGCATGGGAGTTGGACGTGCTAGCAAGGAGGCCAAGAAAACCATGGCCCTAGCCTCGGTCGCTATCATGTACCAGCTGGATACTGTTACACCCAGTACTGTAATAGAAACACTGTAGAAACACTGGTATCATGACATCTTTTTTTATTTTAGTGCCAATTTGGTACCGAAGAACAGGTAATTTTGACAACATTAGTTGTCCTGTTTTATACACAAAATCATAATTTTTCTGGTTATTATTGGAATTTTGGTTGAACAATAAACTGCATCTGGGATTTTGTTCATTCTGGACTCTTATAGCCTTTGTGCCAGTTATAGTAAGGAAAGGCTTTTTTTTATCATTCTATTTAATATTATTCTAATCAAAATTAAAATCTATTGGCTGATTAACTGGTATAGGCCTTTTCTACTACCTTAGATGTCAGTTTCAGGTCAAATCCACTGATGGTCGCCCTCTAATGTACACACAAATGACATCCTGTAATGCCTAAAATATGGTAAATGTATTTTAACTATATATTTCTGGCAACCACAGCTGCCTGTATTTTACCATAAATTATTTTACAGTGTAGCTTTAATTACATATAAATCTAAATATAATCACCACCATCAACGTTTGAATTCATGTAAAGTAGGAATTGCACATGCTTACTTTTGACTCTTATCATGGAAATATCTTGTGATTATTCACCATTGTTCACACATGTAGCTACACGTGGCCTCACCATTCTAATCTTTTGCAGATTGTTCTCAGTAAATGGTCTGCACTTATATAGAGCCTTTTTAACCTTAACAGTATTCAAAGCACTTTATACTGTGACTCATTCACCCATTCACACACATTCATACACCAATGGTGGCAGAGCTGCCATGCAAGGTGCTAGCCTGCCATTGGGAGCAACTTGGGGTTCAGTGTCTTGCCCAAGGTCACTTCGGCATGTGGAGTCACGTGGGCCTGGATTCGAACCACCAACCCTGCAATTAGGGCCGACCCGCTCTACCAACTGAGCCACAGCCGCCCCCCAGTATAGATACAGTGAACACATTTCTTAAGGTTTGTCTGGAAAATTAGGTGAAAATGGATAAAACACACAGATAAACTTTCTCAGTCACCCAGCTCCCCACACTGACATCTCTCTTTGAACTCGTTTTCGCTCTGCACTGTTTAATGCTGCAATAACATTGTGAGGAGAAATCTCTCAGTCCCTGGCCATGCCAAAAAGTTCCTCTATGACAAATTGCTTCCCTCTCTCATGAGGGGGGAGAACACTGGCTCTGTGTGCAGAGGCCTGCAAGGCCCTGTCGGCTAATATGGCTGAATACTGAAACTGAATTCAACTCCATCAACAGGGGCTACGCTAGGGGTGGGCTTAAGCCCAAAATCTTTAAGAAAAAGCCCCGAATGTTTTTACTACCCTGTTCTCATCACTGAGTTTTCATGTGAGCAGTAAAATAAAATCCATTAGAACCGTAACTCTGCACATCAAACAGTGTCTCCATTTACGTTCATGCACTCCTGACAAGAACCTCCCACTTAGACAAGAAGTACTGACTGACATGTAAACTGGCCAATCGTATGTAAGGGGTGTGTGTGTGTTTGGTGGGATAAAAATACATTGATTGAATCAAATAAAAAACCTGATAATTTCCCTCATGCAAATAGTGCTCATGAAGCTCCCATAGCCTCCAAAGACACTGCGTCCAGACGGGAGTTGTTGAAAGAGTGTGTAGTGTATGAAGAAAGCAACTGTTGCATTTTAGGAGACAAGGGAGAGTCACCTAATTGGCTGTTTCAAAGTCATACGAATTCACACCACCTAACTCAATTTAGCCAACTCGTTAAAACCCGTACAACAAGAGATGATAGTCAAATAAGAGGACATGTACAGACACTATTCATTCCAGCTCTGTTCACTCACACAGTTCCTTCTATTCCATTCCTTGTTTAAATAAAGCATTAGCCATTAATGCCATTGGAAAAACAAAAATAAAGTCACAATTTCATGATATAAACTAGCAATTGCGTGATAAAAACTTGAATAATAAAGTTGTGGGTTTAAATCATTCAATTGTGACTATATCTCGCAATTGTCGCATTCATGTATGAATCGATCATTTGCATGCATTTCGTTTTGCATGCATCTTTAAATTGGACAATAGTTCTTGTTCACTTCCATTCTTTTGGTCATAAACAACTCTGTGCTTTTTAACGAATTGGTAATTCAATGACTCACATAAAAGGTGTGCAATTGTCGCCACATACAGTTACAGAAATGGTCAAGGGAATGTCTCATCTTTTGAAACAGTTCACTAATTGTCAGCGAAAATCTTTGGTGAACTGATTCAAAAGACGAGTTTCTTCCTTGACAGATAGACCTCAGGTCAAAAACCCTGAGCCACCCCATCTTTCCACATGTAGTTTAATAGCAATATAAATTAGAGCAAATTAATTTTTGTGATATCCATCGATTTCTACACCATTAACGTTAATCAACCAGATATCTTACCTCAGCAATCATTATAATGTACTGTATGTGTTTATTTATTAATTTTTTTGTCAGTTGTTAATTTCCTGTGGTTCTGAAATGCATGGATTTGTGAGGCCTGTTGTAGCTATTTATTCTAAGTTAGCCTTCCTATTATAGATATTATTTGTGAAGTTTTTGAACAAAAATGGAAATGTCAATACTGGTGGTTTCAGAGCATAGATGAGTTGTATTTTTACATATTTAGCAAGCACGTTGTTTGAGTTGTTTTCAGTGCATTTGGTAAATTTAGCAAATCAGATGTACAGCGCTGTGATGAGCTGGAAATAGATTCCCACACAAAATGGCTGTCACACCTTTATCGGAAGCAAAGCAGAAACACCCTGTTTGCTTTTCCTTGCTAAATATAACACGCCAAGGTGTATGTGTGTGCGTGAGTGTGTACATGAATGAAGCTTAAACTTTGTGGATGATTCTACAGGACACTATCACAGGCACACACCTGCATGTTTGTGAATCTGTCAGAGCTTGGTGTCCATGTGTGTGAATGTTTTGCTACAGTAGCCACAGTGGGATGTGTGTATAATTTGTTTTATCAGCACACACACACACACACACACACACCTGTGTATGAAGTACCATTTTCAGGATGGCAACATCTAAATATAACCAGTGACCAGAATGTGGGGAAAGCGAAGTGAGACTGTGGAGTCAGCAGCGGAAATTTAAGGAGACAGGCAGTCTCCAAAGATGGGTAAAGATTGAGAGTATAGGGAGAGAGAGAAAGAGAGAAAGAGACCATGACAGATACAATGAGAAGGGAAAAAAAATGTGCCATGGATGTACAGCACAGGCAGAAATACAAAGACTTCTTAAGGAAAGAGAGATATTATCAAATCTACAAATTAATAAAAAAGAACTAGATTTGTACATTTTCTTAAGAAAATGTGAGTGGTGCTTGCCAATGCAAATCCTGCCACCACCATATCAAGGTGTTGCTATGCTGTTGCTAGGGTGTTCTAGGTGGTTGCTTACTGGCCCAAGCCAAAAGGCCCCCCAAGTCTCTATGATGTCCTGGTCCCTTTATATGACTTGGGCCTTTACTTCAATGTTTTGTTTTATCATCCAGGTGAAGTTTACCTAATAGCACACCTCTCAACTACCAGCATGATTAATGATATCTTAAATCTACATACATGTCAAATATCAGCTGGTGTTGCTTCACTTGGAGTAGAATGCAGTAGACTATGGGGTCATACAGTGAATGAAAGGTTACATGTGGTGGCTTATTGGTGATGATGTCAGGATGACCCGCACAAAGTGAGCCGCAATCTATCAAGAATGGAATGTTCAATCTCTAAGTGAGAGCACCAAAAAACACTCAAACTTAAGACCATGCTAAAGAATAAATCGCTTCATACCTCACTTTCCTCACATCCATCAACACACACACACAGCACTGCATAAAACACACATCCTTGCTCAAAGGCCTCATAGTGACAGCTTGTCTTATTTAATATGCTCATGACAGTCTCTCAGTTTCTGTCTTGTCCATGGTTCTCTCCAGATTTAGCCCTCTCTTATCCATTTCTTGTACTATTTTTGTTAGCGGAACAGAAATAGACATTTTGTTCTATGAAACTGTTGTTTGTAGCCCTAAACCTTGGAAGAGAATTGCCATATTTTGTCATGGGTTCCCTGTGGAATTTCCAATAGGTTTATAGAATAGCAATTTTCGATTCATGGATTAAAGGTGCTGCAAGTGACACTCATTTTGTCTGTCAAAATGCTTTTATTACTTGTCTGATATCACTGAAATAGGTGCCATGAAATATCACACTTTCGATGTCAGTCTGTACAATATACTTCTTTAGGACTTTACTCATGAATGACAGTATATACTGAGCATTTTAAGTTATCAGTCCATGTCACGTTGTCTCATCCACATAGACGCACAAAAATAAAATGGTGCCGCACAAGCAAACACAAGATCTAGAACGCATTTTTACTCAATTTTGCCTGGAAAACAAAAAAGTGTCCAAGTCATGGCTGGGTAAAAGAGGACAGCATGGAATTCCCATTCTGCAACACAAACTTGCAATCTAAAACATTTTGATATTATGATCATAATGTGAATATAACGCTAGCCAACACCATATTTGAGTTGGCATTTCACAGCTAAGCTAGAATCAGTCATCAGATGCTGTATTTCTATTGGTTCTTTATTAGTTGGGCATCATAGGAGTAGTCACACTGCAGGTCTTCAAAACAAAAATCAGACAGTCAAAACTGCATTGGAGGATAAAGATTATAGCAAGGGCAATCAACAGCACTATAGCTTGTGTGATATTGATTAAATACCCCTAAACTATTTCTCATTTTCTCTTCACTTGCATCAGCTCGGTATCTGTGCCTTTAGCTTTAGCATTATGACTCCAGCAGACACTTCTGTGATGTTGGAGCAGAGGATATTGGGAGAGCTGCCCACAGATAAGCAGTAGGAGACTGAGAGGGATTTGTGGGATATAGAAAACAGATTAATCCTCTTGAGTGAAAGGGAGAGATGGAAGAGTTATGAAACATCACAAATATATCAGGTAAGAAAGCTAAAAGGGGGCAACAAGGCTCCTTTTTTCCATTAATCTTTCTGTAAATCCATGAAAGTGATTTGTATTCCAATAATTCTCTCTTAACGGGATTCTTCATTGCACCATTTCGACTCGGTGTATTCTACAAAGAAAAAAAGTGGGTCAAGATTAGTGAACCTAGGAAAGCAAAAAAATTTTTTTTCCCCTGGCCAGTCTATGACCTAAAGCAATCACACAAGAAAAATTCATTAACAAACAATTGAGTGTCCCCTTAATGGTAGCGGATGTCATCATTTTCAAGGATCGCACAAAAAGTAACTGGGCCTGGATTCAGTATCGTTTTCCAGTCATTTTCCTCCTCTCACTGCCATTTATCTTGACATGTTAATGGTCGGGTTTAAATTACGACCTTATCTTTGGGACGCTGGAGAGGAATGAAGAGCGCACACATAACCCTCTAAAATGCACAGACCTTTTCAATTAATATACCTTTGATTTCATCGAACTGCTCAGATTCATCCAAAGTGCTTTTGAGACGGCCAGTCTGCACAGGCTCCACAATGTGTCTCCAAGGATTATCTCTTTATGTACATGCCTCCTTTTTTCTCCATTTTAAAGCAGGCTGGTGTTTTGTTAGTCATTGGTTCTTTTTTAAAAGGCAGACACCCTGTAAATGGAAGGCTATGTTCACTCATGTGGTGTCGGAAACGTCACTTTGTAACCTTAGACATGACGACGACTATGTGAGGGCTTTCTGTTAAGATTACTCCAAAGAAAAGGGCCACTGTCCATCTATCTATCTATACATTCAACCCACTGTGAATGAATTGGCTTGTCTTCTACTTTGTAGCAAAGTTATACATCAAAACCTTTGGGTTTCTAAATCTCGCACTGGTTTGTAAATGTGTACAGTTCAGTCTGTATAGGTAATCAGTTTTAGCACATGCATAAAGCCAACATGTAAACAAACTTAACCTATTTCAGTCATATGAAGGTTTCAAGAGAATCAATCTTTCAAATAAAAAATTAAAATTATGAAAAGGAGAATTTTGACTGCACTGGTTTAACTGAACAAAATATTGATTGAGATTGTCTACTACTGTATATATGCACCAACATGAAGAACTGCTCTAAACAGTGAATATACACTGCCACCTAGCAAGGAGTTGTAGTGCAACCGATCAGCAGCTTATTCA
The DNA here is from genome assembly GCA_032164185.1 of Moxostoma hubbsi. Taxonomy (NCBI): domain Eukaryota; kingdom Metazoa; phylum Chordata; class Actinopteri; order Cypriniformes; family Catostomidae; genus Moxostoma; species Moxostoma hubbsi. Next base: position 21,964,857 of record JAVLUX010000008.1, on the reverse strand, counting down.
AAAGGGCAAACTAAAATCAACACATTTTGTTTATCTTCTTACATGAATGGCATATGCAATTCAAGATTATCACAAATATAACTCCAACAGTACATAATACCAAATGAACACACCAGGACAATCACCACAGAGTGATCTCTGAGATCACAGGTTTCAGGGTCATGGGGTTGGCTTTTAATCAAAGATTGCCAGAGAGTGTTCAAATAACTTATTTTATCATTTGGTTGCCATTTTATAAAGCAAAACAAGAATAAATTCTTCAGAATACTTTTTTAAAATTTATTATTATTATTCAATGCAAAACATAAAATCTAACAACACCAAATAGCAAAATGAGAGAAAGAGAGAAAAAAAAAAACTAAAATTTTGAACAAATACACTTAAAGACTGAACATTTCTATGATGCTCTGCAAGGGGCGAGGTCACAAGTGTAGCTGAACTTCACAGGAGGTTCTTCACATGCCTCTTCACAGTTCCGCTCATTGCGAGGTATCCATCTGAGGGGATTCTGACAAACAGAAAAGATAAACTATGGTCAATTTTACACCATTAACATTTCAATGTACTTTTCTAAAAATGGCTCCTAAATGCCATGAAAGCTGGTTTATACTGAAACCAAAAACTCATCAACTGGTCAATTATTTAAAATGTGTTCTAACAGAGCATTAATTGTATATTAATTGTATGTACTCAGGTTCCATTTCCGTGGCAGCGCTAGGTGCAGCGCATTGACCATTTTTGTCATTTTCATCTATCTGTAGGTGTATGCATGCAAACTGTCAAGTGTATTGTATGTTTCCTAGAGGTGTAACGATCCATCAATCTGGATCGATGAATTGATCAATTAACCAACAATGCAAAGTCATACATGCAATGCGTTAAGATCAAAGTATATATTTTTTAAGATTATTATTTTAATGCTCTAATGCTAGCCACGTCCGAATGAATGTCTGTCATGCAATCTTATGATCTTCATCTTGGTCACTGGTGTAAAGAGTGATTTAAGTGGTTGCAATTAAGCTCTGCTCTATCCGTATGCGTGTGTCAACAGGGCTGCAAGCTCCAGTGACAGGATAGCATGGACAGGATAGTTGTGGCGCATGCAAAACGTTTGAATTCTACATGAGAATTTTCGCTTTTAAAGCTCTTTAGAGCAATTTTTCCATGTCAAACGGCTAAAGAGCCCCAATATTCTAAACAGCGCTGATGAGGGAAAGAGAAAACACCTGCCCTGCTGCACCAGCATCAATTACAAGACTTTTCACATCAACACACTAACATTTATCACAGTAAACTGTACCAGAAGTTTTCAATACAACAGTGGAAGATGTAGCCAAGAAAAAAAAACATGGATAGCACAAACTCTCCTGTCTTTGGTATGTACTGTAAGTATTTTGGATTGAAAGACTTGCTTAACTGTTGCAGAGATGACAAATTGTCACTGTAGTGTTTCCTCCATTCCATGGGCAATGAGCCGTTATAAAATGATTGATGATCACTTGTATGTAATTGATTGTAGAACTTAATTTTGTACAATATTTGTTTCTGTATGAACTTAATTTTTTGTGGATGTCCCAATGTGGATACTTGATTTGCACTTTTAAGAGCACACAAAATATTCAAATAAATTTTAGGCACATAATATCATAATATTAATGGCAGGCCCTTGAATCGAAATCATATCATGGCAGGCTTTGTGGTATTGGCAAACATCAGATCATTGGCTAAGAGAATAGATATATTGGGATGAAACTACCGATTTACACCCCTAATGTATCCCAAGAAATAAGTCACTGTGCTGAGATGTCTGAGAACCACGTCTATTCTCGATACAATGTCTAAACTCAGTGCCTGCATTTGCAGTCTGGGTATTTCACCTGCAGATGATATTTGCAAAAGTTAAATGCACAAAAGAACGTCAGACCCAAATGGTACGCATGTCTATTCTTAAAATGCATATGTTGGGCAATTCCACTGGATTGTTTTAAAATCTATTTTGGTGTAATGGATATCGATTCATCAGTGCATCCCTGTTTGACACTTTGACAACATGGTGTGGTGTCTTAATGTGTTTGTCAGCAGGCTACAGTGTCAATGCCTTGCTTTCTGTTTGTATGGGAGTCAAAAGGTCCCCAGCAGAAGCATACAAATATCCAATAAGTACAGAGAGTACAATCTTACGTGTTTCATTGAAGAGGAATGAGTCCTGGTACTCCTTCATGTACTGTGAGGAGCGGGACTCATCCAGGAAAAGAGAGTAGACCCTCTTTATGTCCTCCACTTGGACTTCCGTGCCCTGAAAGCAATGTAGAGCCATGGTCTTAATTTGTATAGTTGTATTTTGCTTGGTGGCATGATACATGTGTGTGCATTACCCGGCGTTTGCGGCACACCAAGCCTGCAGTACTGATGAGCTGTATGGCGTAGCGGAGTGAGGTCTCCTGTCCAATACGTGTTAAAACTGTGTGTGCCTCCTCACTGAGCTCTACATCCTCTTCCTCACACCTGAAACCCAAACATACATGATGACAAGTGATAAAATCTCACAAGTCTACAGATGATTTGACCTTAACAATTTGCCCTCATGATAAGACACAGAAAAATAAAAAAATAAAAGGAAGTTCTCTCACCGAATCTTCAGGATCTGTCTGGTCTCTTTCTCAGTGTAGGGGGTTGTAGCAATAATCAGCAGACGGTCAAGCATGTCTATGGGAATACCATGAGGACTCTGGTAGTTGGTGCCTCTGATGCTGTAAAAAAAACACCACCACAAGAGTAAAGAGGAGAAATAACCCTCAACTCATGTATTGTGGTGCTTAAAGTTATTTCCATGTAAAGTTGTGGCCAACAATATTGGCAACCTTGGTAAATATGAGCAAAGAAGGCTGTAAAAAAAAAAAATCTGCATTGTTTATCCTTTAGATCTTTCATTCAAAAATATATAAAATCACAAAAATCTAATCTTTAACTTAAGTAAAACAATTGAAACAGGGGAAATATCTCATTATTAAATAAATATTTTCGTCCTAAATGCATTGGGCGTAATTATTGGCACCCTTTTATTCAATACTATTTGCAACCTCCCTTTGCCAAGATAACAGCTCTGAGTCTTCTCTTATAATGCCTAATGAGGTTGGAGAACATCTGGCAAGGCATCTGAGATCATTCCTCCATACAGACGTCAAATTCAGAGGTCCATGTTGGTGTACTCTCCTCTTCAGTTCGCGCCACAAATTTTATATGGGGGGGGACTGGGAAGGTGATGGCGGACCCTTGATTTTGTGGTCAGTGAACCATTTTTGTGTTGCTTTTGATGTTTGTTTTGGATCATTGCCCTGCTGGAAGATAAAACCAGGGCCCATGGTTAGCTTTCTGGCAGAGAAAGGCAGGTTTTGATTTTTTTATCTGTTGGTATTTGATAGAGTCTGTGATGCCATGTATCCGAACAAGACGTCCAGTACCTCTGACAGGCAAACGGCACCACAACATTAAAGATCCAGCACCACATTTAACCATGGGCATTGGGTACTACTACTCTGTGTGCCAAACCCATCTCTGGTGTTTGCAGCCAAAAAGCTTTTTTGTTTCATCTGATCATAGAACCCGGTCGCATTTGAAGTTCCAATAGTGTCTGGCAAACTGAAAACCCTTGAGTTTGTTGTTGGATGAGACTTTCTGACTCCAAGACCCAACTAATTTCTGCAATTCTCCAGCTGTGATCCTTGGAGATTATTTGGTCACTTGAACCATCCTCCTCACTGTGCGTGGAGACTATATAGACACACGTCCTTTTCCAGGCCAATTCTTAAGATCTCCAGTTGACTGGAACTTGTTAATTATTGCCCTGATTTTCAATGCTTTGGCTATTTTCTTGTAGCCACTTCCCATTTTGTGAAGCTCAACAACCCTCATCAGAACTACATTCTTTAGTCTAACCCACTGTGAATGATGATTAAGGGAATTTGGCAAATGTGTTACCTCATATTTATACCCCAGTGAAACCTGAAGTCATGGCTGAACAATTTCATGTTCCTAGTTATCCAAAAAATAAAAATAAAAAAAATAATATGAATGGGAATGGGAATATTCTTCAGATATTTTTTACTCATAAGAATTTATAGGGGTTCCAATAATTGTAGCCAACATGTTTTGGAGAAAAATATTTAATAATGAGATATTTCCCCTCTTTCATTTTTTTTTTACTTCAATTAAAAGTTTCGATTTTTGCGAATTTTTTGAATGAAATATCGAAAGGATGCAGGAATCGAATGCAGATTTTTTTTCACAGGCTTCTTTGCTCATAGTTATCAAGGGTGCCAATATTTTTGGCTACCACTGTATGTACCGGGTGATGCCTCGGTTAGTGGCCATAATGAGGACAGGTGAGAGATCACTCTCTAAAGCACGATTTAGGAAAGAAAAGCATTCAATATCCAACATGTGGACCTCATCTATGAAGAGAACCTGCAACCACAAAAAAGAAGAAAAAAAAAAGTCGATTAACAACAAATTAATTCATTTCCATTACAGGCATAACTTAAAACCACCAAATAATTTACCTCACACTTTTCTTAAAACATATTCAATGGTTGGAAAGCTTTCAACAGAAAGAGGGAGAAAAAGCACATTTTCTTTTACTGGCTGGTTCCTCTCCATTGAGCCCAAACTGTCTTAGATGTCTGGTCTGCTTACCCCAGGAATGATCTCTGCTTTGCCTTCCTCTCTCCACTCAGAGACTTTAGCATTGATCTGCTCCCGAACCTCTGACTTAATCTCTCCTGTGTCACCTGCAGAACAAACAATGATCATAGATCAGCTACAGAAAAAACTGGGACATCTCTGTAGATGTTTAATGTGCTGAAAGTCTGATCAGGGATTAGTTCCACTTAAGCATGCCATTATCTAGTTGGTCAATTTTAAAAAGGTGGCAAGACCATGATTTACCTGAAAACAAGGCAAGGAATCCCTGTGTGCGGCTGTTGATGACATCAATTTCATGAAGTGAGACTGTGTGAACAACCTCCTTCCGCTTTTGCAGCTCTCCCTCTGGACACTGCACAAACTGTGTCTGAAAAACAAAAAACAAACACAAAACAGTAAGAAAAATGTAAGGAAAATCAATGGACTAATTTCAGAAGAGCATAGACAGTTTACCTGTGCCCCCATGGCGTCGTAATCTCTTGCACGAGTAAAAGACCGGCCCAGCTTGCTTATCTTTCCTGTGGCTTTATCAATGGTGATCACATCCCTGCAGTGAATAAGATATGATATGATGTGGTTGGTCTTTAGCAATTCAAGCACTGAAAAAGCAGAGACGAGGTGCTATGGCTGAAGTAGTGTCCTTTGTTTGCCTTTTTGATTTAATCTACAGTACATACATAAAACAAATAAATTGTCCTACATAAACAAATACATTGTTCACAGGGTTGATAATCCCCATCCTTCATTTAAAATGAAGCAGAGTATGCTCATTAGTGCAGTAACCAATGGGCCCCTGCCCCTTTCGTTCACAAATCTAAAGGTGCCCTTTTGGTCATTGATACATTTTAATAATTCAATTAATATACTTAAATAAAACCAAATTTTAATCTCATAATAATCTCACAACAACAATAATGTGTTATGAGATTTCTTTGTAAATCATGGGTGCATTAAAGAAACTTAAGTAGAGGTGCCTTTAACAGCACAAGCTACCACAGATTGGGGGCGGATGCTGATTGTAAGTGATCCTCTCTATGCCCTACTTCTCCGAAGTGCAGAGTCCTTGAAGTGGGTACTCTGGAAGAAACGTGGCATTACTGCGTGAAATTACCCTTCGCTAAAAGATTAATTTGATCACTTTCGTTTTGAACGAGCTTTCGAGTGGCATCCCCTACCGCAGCAGTGCCCTTCAAAGAAGCAATAAATGCAGTTTTGAATTCACCCCAGATCATCAAAATGCCATTACCTCAGATGAGTAACAGGTCAGAAAAACTCCACTCGTGTATCATGTACTGTTGTAAATTCATCAAAAGACTAAAACTTGCTTGCTTCCGCATTTCAGGCATCACATATTTGCAGACTAGACAGATTTATCAATTATAATGGGAGCGTTCGCGTCGGTTTTAGTGATAGAAATTACGGTTTTCTTTCATAGAACACTCATAAACTGAAAGAGCTGTCTGGTTCAGCCAAAGCCACTTTTTGTTTTTGTTTAAACTAATAAACCATTAGACTAATCACTTTCAGAAAAATACCATGGTAAATTTTTTTTTTTTTTTTTTTTTTTTACATGAAGTCTACCATGATAACTATTCAAAGCCATAGTACCATCTTGACAACATTGCACCATGGTTCCGCCATATTATTGCTGTAATTTCCTATATACACTATTTATAAATATTAATGACAGAATACAGAAAATAACATGATTATTAAAAGAAATAGATAGTATAAGCTGATTACTATCTAAAGAGAGTATAAGAAGTGTAAGTTATATTAAGGTGATGATGCGGTCTGAGTGGAAGCAGCAAAGATGACATGATAAATGAGGGCAGAGATGAGAAAAGAGTGATAAGACAAGAAAAACATTAGAACCCTAACAAAAATGCACTGTGTCTGTGGAGGCGAGGGCATGGTCAAGCGTTTGTCTGGAAAGAGAGTAAGCGGTAAGGGTTCTCACCAGAGATGAATTGCTGGTAATTGCTTGTTTCTGTGTTCGCAGTGAGACAGGGGAAATAAAAAGGGCCAGTCCTCAGAGTGCGAGATAAGAGAGCTGTGTGTGTGTTGATCGCCCAGGCTCAACGATATATTGAAGCCTCTCTGTTACATCTTATGTGAATGTGTCTTATTGTTTTGTGCATTAATAAAACGAGACATTCTTAAGTTGGAATTGCCGTCTCCTAGTTTCTCATTCAAATTAACAGTTACAGTGTCGTTACCAGGGTAATACCATGGTACTGAATGATTACTATAGTCATATGTCATGATACTGTTATGGTACTCCAAGGTACTTTAAAATACCATGGTGTTACTATGACACATATCAAAAAACTTGGGGTTATCACAGACCATGTCTTAAAATAAATAAGTAACACCATGTTTCTTTTTGTGAGAACACTGAATTGGCTATTATTGGTGGTAAAGGGGAAAAAAATGAAAAATGACGTAGGCCTACATTATATAATACAAGAAAAATGCTTAAACACTCAAAAAGCAAAGAAATTATTTAAGTATAGGTCATATTATTACTCATTCAAAATGTAAAAAATCAGTGCCCTTTTTCATCCTTCCACCCCTGCTAAGGTCTGCATGTAACTAGAATATCATCTACATCATCTACCCACCCAGCTTGTACTCTCTCTTTACTGAGACTCTCGATCATTTTGTTTCCCAGGTCATAGATGGTCTCCATTTCTGTTGTCTTCAGCGTGAGCTTACCTACTTTTGCACCCTTAACATAGTACAGAAAAGAAAACAATTATTCACAATCAACTGGGTTCATTTAGGGACATTTGCTTGCTTCTATATACAGCAATGTCATGCCTCAAATTTTCATATCATACTGAGTCCTATAAGCCCATTTAACTTATGAAGGTAGATAAAAACTAATTTCCCATATTCACTCAAAAGGCTAATCTAGTGCAGAAGTATGAAAAACAATAATGTTTTTGAATCAAATAAATGATTTGTATAAGAGGATCGTGATTTTCTCTGCTTTTCAGGGTACCTATAGTTTAAGCTATTATCTATCCACCTTATTTTGCAGCGTGAATGCGTTTGCAGAGTTCTGCCCTCATTGACCGCAATGTAAATAACTAGAAGCATAATAACAAATGTGCCAAATCACGTCAAAAGTAATAGATCCCCATTATAATCAATGATGCTGTCTACACTGGAAGCGTTCGTTGCAAGCGTCTGTCCCCCAGACAATAAACGGGTGTCCCGTTCCATTTTGCACTGCCGCTACTACAGAAATTCTATGGTTTAGATTGTTTGGGTCGATGGGTCGAGTGTAGACAGCCTCAAGCCATTGTGGTGCGTTGGATCAATGGACGCGCCCGGTGTAGACAGGATGTAGTGATATAGGTTTATAAACTATTACACAACCACAGGATGTACAGCATGAAAATAATGATTAATGAAAATAATATGATGAAATATTTTGCCAGCCTGGAACATAAAGCAACATAATGTAGTATTTTGTATCACTAAAATAGCTGGAGGTGTCTTATACTGGAAGAGGTCAACATTCACGGTGGATAATGGCAGCGCCCTACTCGCGCTGAAAAATAAGGTGGATGCCTACCATTAAATAACAATGTAATCCACGTGTTAATTATTTAGACTGTCAAAAGGGTACTAGGCATTTTGTAACAATAATATAGTCATTATCATAATAACTAGGCAGAATGAGTCTGATTCAAAAACAACAATGGTAGTAAAACAGAGGGGTTAATTCAGAGGTGGTCCATTGTGAAGAAAGGAGCGCAAAGACTCACTGTTCCTGTAGCAGGTCTGTCGATCTGAATCTCTACCACCTCTCCTTCAATAATCTCTGTCTCCTCTCTGCCAGGCAACAAATACAGGTAGAATATTAGCAGTTATGTGACATTCCTGACTATCACAGAAAACGGTGCTCATCTTGACAACTAGTGTATCGGTGGTGCATGTATCAAACTATAATCAATATAAATATAATATAAACTCTACTGTGAAAGTAATATGAAAAGATGTAATATTACTCTTAGAAATTAGATCCAAAAAGAGTAAAAGATTACATTTTCAACATACAGTGATACAATACAAAACACTACAACACTGATGTTGAGGAAGGTTCTAAGATTCTAATCCAAGATTTGTATGCTCTTTTATGCTTGGATTAGAGTGAGAGAAGTGGATTCAGGAAAATATCAGTTCACATTTGGATCAGCCTTTACTCACTTAATCCGGACTCCAATGGCTTTGCGGAAGGCCTGGCTCAGAGCCTCTGTTTTGCTCATCTCCAGAGAGAAAATCTCACTCCCAGACAGAGCAGTGAAAGGTGTGTCAGGACCAAGGGACTGAGCAATGCCTACACAATAAACACAGCTCACAATTATGAATGGTTCCTGTGTCATTTTCCCAGCATGTAATAATGCATCGCACCCAAAAGTTCTTATTGATGTTAACATTATTGTTTAAGGGACAAAAAATAGACATCAATCTCAAGTGCAATTTTTAACCCGGTTACACCTTTACAACCGGTCACAAATGGACAGCATTAATTACATAAATGGGATCCATAACAGTTTTTGATAAGATCACTCAAACCAAATTCGTGATACTCTTTTCAGTATGCTCGAAATCAACATGCATTGATGCAGAAGCAAGAACATCTAAGTTCAGTTAATACTGGAAATGCCACAACATAACAACAGTAAGTGCAAAAAAGAAAATAAAGTCTTTCACTTTTTGTACTTTATCAACATGCAGTGGATCACTGTAGTAAGTGATGCAAGTCACCACAAAATCTGTCACATCCTCCCTTTGACAAAATTGGTTCACAAGTACAGTAGTCAAAGACGCATCTGAGACTAGGGCTGCTCCTAATAGTCAACCAAATGTTAGTTGATGAGAAGAGTCTTGGTCAACCAAGTTTTGATTGGTCGGTTGGTCGCAGAAAAGGAAAACTACACAGGAAGTGGCGAAGTCATGCAGTAAGTGACGGACACACATGATCCTTTACACGGCTGGCCCATGCGGTAATTAATTATGTTGGGCATGAAATCCAAAGTGTGGGATAATTTTGAGAGGGTAAAGGATGACCTGCAAACTCTGCAGACAAACGGTCACCTATCATTCGTCAACCTCAAACATGGCTTATCATTTGAAACATGCAAGTAGCCTAACATTAGCCACTTAGCATGGCCGCTCGCTCTAATGTTAGATAACCCAGATAAATATGTGCTATTAGGCTTATACAAGTGTTTGTGGGGAAGATAAATTAGTACCTCGCTTACTGATTGTTTAACTTAATGTGCATTTCTCTCTAAAAATTGTAAAAATGTTCAGACAGTCTCCTTGCTGGTTTTCCAACACATTCAGAATCATTACCGCTTTTGCCGGTGTCAATAGTGTGTTAGCAATGTTACTTATAATGTTCTTTCTCAGAACAGGAACTCAAACAATTTTCTGATGCCCCCCAAAAATATATGTCATTAAATTATTATCATAAACGTGCGACAACTAGTCGACTAATGGCTTAAAACTAAGGACTAGTCGACTAGGAAAATCTTTGGTCGAGGGCACCCTATCTGACATGTATAAACACTCTGTCTCAGCTGACAACTTGAGGTCTGATCACCAAAATGGATGGTAATGCGAGGTGTAAACAGGGCCTTAAAGTACATTGTAAATGTTCAAATATGGTTTATTATAGTAAATATTAGAGCTGCATGATTAATTGTTAAAAGAATGTAATCTCGATTCAGACACCCACGCGATCTCATTTCTAAATGACAACGATGTATATCGTTGATACATTGACATCAATGTATATTAACGTTCCAGTGGCAAGCATTTTGTAAGGCGTCAAATTTCAATTAGAAATTCACTTCAAGACGTGTTTTTAAATGTTGATAAAATGTATATGGCATCTACAAAACACAGCGCTCCAGCACGGAATGCTGAATAAACCAAAATGCAATGGCCAAAGACATTTGTCCAACACAGTGCTTTACAAATTGCAGGGCGCAGCCATGATTAGCTAGGAGTGTGACAGAATCTCTGTTCATATCAATATTTTAATAGCCACCAATGCTTTATTAAAAAAATAAATAAATAAATATCACAGCATTACCAAGATCTGACTAAATTCGCCTCCCATGTGCCATTTATTTATGTACAGTGAGGGAAAAAGTATTTGATCCCCTGCTGATTTTGAACATTTGCCCACTGACAAAGAAATGATCAGTCCATAATTTTAATGGTAGGTTAATTTGAACGGTGAGAGACAGAATAACAACAAAAAAAAATCCAGAAAAACGCATGTCAAAAATGTTATAAATTTAATTTCATTTTAATGAGGGAAATAAGTATTCGACCCCCTCTCAATCAGAGATTTCTGTCTCCCAGGTGTCTTTTATACAGGTAACGAGCTGAGATTAGGAGCACACTCTTAAAGGGAGTGCTCTTAATCTCAGTTTGTTATCTGTATAAAAAAACATCTGTTCACAGAAGCAATCAATCAATCAGATTCCAAACTCTCCACCATCGCCAAGACCAAAGAGCTGCCCAAGGATGTCAGGGACAAGATTGTAGATCTACACAAGGCTGGAATGGGCTACAAGACCATTGCCAAGCAGCTTGGTGAGAAGGTGACAACAGTTTATTAACAGATTATTCGCAAATGGAAGAAACACAAAAGAACTGTCAATCTCCCTTGGTCTGGGGCTTCATGCAAGATCTCACCACGTAGAGTTGCAATGATCATTAGAATGGTTAGGAATCAGCCCAGAACTACACGGGGGGATCTTGTCAATGATCTCAAGGCAGCTGGGACCATAGTCACCAAGAAAACAATTGGTGACACACTACGCCGTGAAGGACTGAAATCCTGCAGCGCCCTTAAGTTCCCCCTGCTCAAGAAAGCACATGTACAGGCCCGTCGGAAGTTTGCCAATGAACATATGAATGATTCAGAAGAGAACTGAGTGAAAGTGTTGTGGTCAGATGAGACCAAAATCAAGCTTTTTGGCATCAACTCAACGCGCCGTGTTTGGAGGAGGAGGAGGAATGCTGCCTATGACCCCAAGAACACCATCCCCACCATCAAACATGGAGGTGGAAACATTATGCGGTGTTTATCTACTAAGGGGGACAGGACAACTTCACCGCATCACAGGGATGAGGACGCGGCCATGTACCATCAAATCTTGGGTGAGAACCTCCTTCCCTTAGCAAGGGCATTGAAAATGGGTCGTGGATGGGTATTCCAGCATGACAATGACCCAAAACACAAGGCCAAGGCAACAAAGGAGTGGCTCAAGAAGAAGCACATTAAGGTCCTTGAGTGGCCTAGCCAGTCTCCAGACCTTAATCCCATAGAAAATCTGTGGATGGAGCAGAAGGTTCGAGTTGCCAAATGTCAGCCTCGAAACATTAATGACTTGGAGAAGATCTGCAAAGAGTAGTGGGACAAAATCCCTCCTGGGATATGTGCAAACCTGGTGGCCAACTACAAGAAACGTCTGACCTCTGTGATTGCCAACAATGGTTTTGCCACCAAGTACTAAGTCATTTTTTGCAGAGGGGTCGAATATTATTTCCCTTGTTAAAATGCAATTCAATTTATAACATTTTTGACATGCATTTTTCTGGATTTTTGTTGTTGTTATTATTTTGTCTCTCACTGTTCAAATGAACCTACCATTAAAATTATAGACTGATCATTTGTTTGTCAATGGGCAAACGTACAATATCAGCAGGGGGATCGAATACTTTTTTCCCTCACTGTATTTATAATTTGACACCATATCAGCACCAATGGCTATATTCATGGTAAAACCAACAGTTTCAATTTAAACTTTGTTTACAATAATTTAACAATTTTTCTTTAAAATAAATCAATATACAAAAATATACATATATAACAATAACAATTATATATAATCTTTTAGTTTAATATATGATAGAAATTCAAAAATTATTCCAGGAGAAACCTTTATAAAAAGTACTGGGTTCATTCCATTCGCCATTTGTTGTGAATCTACAGATTCAATATGGGTTTAGCGTCAGATGCTGGTATATTACATTCTGTCATTTCAAAATCATTATTCTTTAAACATTCAGTCTTTTGTGTTTTCCATTCTTGATATTGATTTTGCTGATTGAGTTTTTGTACTTTGTTGAATATTTTTCCCTCTTAAGGACTGGTTGTGCTCATTTGATGATCTTTCGTCTTTCTTGGCTTTGTGTTCCTTGATTCTTCTTTTTGATTAGATCAGAAATTCTGTTACTAACTTTTTGTGGTTTCTCACTATTCACCTAGGACAAATCAGTCTGACAGTCAGTGGTGTTCATGGTTGGTTTCACCACAGAAGCATATGTTTTATTCAAATTAAATAATTTTTTACATGCTTCAACATAGCTGATCCTTCCAACACATTTTATTCTTTGCATATCTTTTTCCTTTATCCAAATCGGACATTCTTTTGTAGAAGCTGGATGATTAGCTGATCTTTTGCTGCATTTCGCAGGTCTTGAACATCCTGATTCATGTCCCTCTCCACAGTTGCAGCAGATTTCTTTTCTTTTACAGAAAGCAGAACCGTGGCCAAATTTTTGACAGTTGTAGCACACTCACGTTTCCAATTTAAATCCTCTCTGGAGGGTGGGGTTTATTAAAAGTCTTAATGTAAGTGCCAGTCTTAATGATCTGTTCTTTTTTGATTGTGATCCTCTTGACATTCATTACACCATGTTAAGTTAATTCTGATGCTATTTCAGCATCATCCATGTCATCTATTTCTCTAGTGCGTATAACTCATTTGCTGCTGTTCAATGATGGGTGATAAAATGCCTTTATCAGTACAATTGCCAGAATCTTTGCATGCATGACCTTTTCAGCATGGCTTTTCTTGGAGCATTCTACTAGGATTTGTCAGGATCTTAACATCTTTAACTGTTCCTGCTATGCCTGTAATGCCTTTCTGTATTGCAAATGGAGACAATTTTGTAAGAGGCATGTCTGTTATTTATGATTCTAGCATTATAAAACTCTGCCAATTTTCACTCTTTTGCGAGAAAATACATCCAGTATCTAAATCATCATCCAATGATTGTTCTCTCATCTGTCATTTGTTTTGTTTTCTTGTTAGCCACGTTTGTATATTTACATTTCATTACTCCTGCTCCCCACCCAACTCGGAGCTCAACAGGTGGATGCACAAAGCTGCAGTTATCCTCCAGATATTCACCAAGGATACAGAGGTGATATACTTAAGCAAAGGGTATAAAAAATACATTTTACTCAATTGACCCAAAGCCCTTTCGGATACATCTTGACTAGCCGATTGGTTGGACCAGGTCCTCCCGTCTATGTGAATTCGAAGCCAAAGTATTGTGTTGGATCGGAGTCAGCTGCAGCATACACATTCCCCAAATAACAGGTTTGATCCTCCCCAGACACAGGTTGAAACTTACGGCAAATAAGTTGCACCATTTGTCGCCTCTTACGATCAGCAAGGGGGTGCTAGGGACCTATTCTACCCCGGGTCCCCATGCGCTGTTTGATTACAGCCGGATGCTCTCCAATGCTCATATGCAAGTCTGCCCATGCACTTGTGTCTTGTGATGAATGCAGTCCTCCTGTACGAGACTGCACTGACTGTTCTTAATCAAAATACCCCTCTTTAGGTGATATTAATGTAAGCACAGCAGTTAATGAATAAGCAGACGGCATTAATTCTACAAAATGTTAGATCTGTGTGATGTCTAAATGTATATAAGCTGCATGCTGTATGTCATCAGGCATTCTTACTGCATCAAAACAGTATTTATGTAGATCTATCACATAGTAAAGAGTGTAAAATATTAATGTAGATCTATCACACAGTAAAGAGTGTTAAGTATTTAAGTAGTTTAATTTAGCATTAAATTCAATTTTTTAATGTTTTATATTATAATTTTTTAAAGTTTAATTGCTACTGTTACTAAAAAAAAATTAAAAGCATGGTTCACTCTGTTCTCTATTTAATTACTGGCTCTTGAATAATTCCTTTACAAGCTTGAAGCAATTTTAACGAGAGAAACACTGAAAGTCTCATTGTTTTAATTTAAATTGATAATAGAACAGTTAATTAAGCTTTTTTTCTGCTAGTTTTGCTTTTTACTTAACGTGAGTAACAGTTTAAAAAAATATTTTTTGATTATTTATCATGCAGTTCTTTAACAGGATTTTTTTTGCAATAATCACAAGGTGCTGGTTGGTTTATAATGTATTAGTTGCATCCTCTTGTGGACATATTAAATGTATATATTTGATTTACAAATGTTTAGCATTTTTGCATAGATTGAAGCAGAGAACATTTAGTCAGAACCTCTAGTAAATTACATGTTACTTTGTTTAGTGCCCTTACATCCAGGTTTTGTAAATAGCCAAAATAAGCATTTTTCTTCAGAATCGTGTGAGAATTGTGATCCTTAATCTGTGCAAAAAAATCATGATTCTCAATTTGTTCAGAATTGTGCAGGTCTAGTAAATATAAGCGAAAACTTGCCCATAGCAATAGCAGTCTTGCCCGTCCCAGGCTGTCCTGCAATAAGGACTGCACGACCAGCAATCTGCCCATCTTTGATCATTTCAAGTATCAGCCCTGCTGCCCTCCGGGATGCCAGCTGACCCACCATCCCCTGCGATACCTGGTGAGGGAGACAGAGAGGCAGAAGTGTGGTTGAACATTTTCTATGTAGTCTGTTAATAAATGTAGTAAGCATTATTTAAGCCCGTCACAGGCATGCTGTCCTGGAAATTCCAATCATACACATTTAATTTTACCTGCCGTGGTTCCAAGACATCATCCAAACCAAGGCCACGAATATGAGAATGTGCACCTGTGAGAGAAGTAAACATTTTTTTTCTCCTTCCTGTGTATCATTACAATGCATTCAGTGAAAACAAACATTCACATGTCTCAAAAGTCAGCAGACTAAAATTTACCTAGCAAACCAAAAGTTACTAAAATTGTTTAAATAAACAAAGATATCATTAGTCGTATTTTTTGTGATATCACAAGTGCTGATTCTTTTATTGTTTGCTTTGTTCTTGTTGTTATGATTCGTGTGTTATTTGATTTCACTACTCACCAATCCTCTCTATCCGAGTGATATCACGCACCTCCGGAACCTTCGTGGTTGCCACCTTTCATAACAAATGAAAAAAGCTGAATGAACACCATGTAAAGTGCCAATACCAAACATGACGCTGTATTTTAATGCAGTGAGTGATTTGTAAGCAGTCGTTAGCGCGTGCACAAGTTGCCATAGTGACACAGGAGTCACAACACAGATTCCAATTAGCTAAAAAAGAAAAACTGTAGAAATGTGAAACTATAAAATTCACCAGGGTTAAAATAGTTTGCTTCGCATAAAAATACTGTAAACATGCAGAAATTAATATCCCCGCTGAAAACATGACATGGAGACTATCCAACTATAAACAGTTGCCATGTTCGCAAGCTAGTTAACGAACAATTACTTTGCGGATTCTCTGTTTTTCAGTCAAATCATGATTATTAAAACCCATTTTCGTGACTGCACATCTGAATCACAATGCTCTGAATTAAAATGTTATTATGGTGTAACTTGAAGCACATGTGCTAAAATGCGGCAAGCTCACATACGCGTTTATTGCCCCCTCTCTACAGAATGCACACAACAGTATAAAAAAATATGACTTTTGTTATATATAATCTAAAATAACCACATATTTATGAATAATGCTTAAATAAAATGCTGTACATTTCACATACCTGCGCAGCCATGTTCTCTCATGTACCGGTTCTTTCTGAATGGTTGCGCAGTGGAAACCCATCCGGGTGGAACACATGATCTCGCTTCTGGGTTCTTGCCCCTTTCACACATGCAACCAGGTAAACAGACCATTTTTGACATTCTAGGTTTTGTAACGCCGAAGTAAACGTTTACAGGGTAAACTTCGATTAGCAGGAAATGGGAGATCACAGCAAATATTATTTTCGCTTACCCATTTGCTCCAAGACTAAAAGAAAAAATCCACTATTTTGAATGACTTTCCAGAAGAGGAAAACAATAGAGATCGGTGGATTAATACAGTAATATGGGAGAAGAAGCCACATTTACTGTCACTCTCTCAGCAGCTGTAATATAAACCCCTCTAGCAGCTGTGGTTATTCAGTTTTTAAAACTCATTCACAAAGCAATAACACAAAGCATAATGTTATAAACTTATTCTCAGTGTTAAAAAAATACACATATAAAAAATTAGCTAGATTTACGCTGCTAAATAAGGCGGAAACGCGTCATCACAGTCTGTGAATAAGGTCTATTACAGGGAAATTGTTGCTGGGTTGCCTTTACTGGTAAAAGTTCCACATGTTCTGTTCACACATACCCTCCATTTGGAATGATGTAGGTAATGATACAACTCATGGCCAGAGAGCAAAGTATACCAGTATTATATACATCCATCCATACATACATAGTGTTGTATTATCTATGGATTATTGTGTATAATATACATAAATACTATTACTGTATGTAGAATTGTGGGGCCTGTTATGCTTGCAACCAGCAGAGGTCGCTCTTGCAACATATCTAAGAAGATTACTTATAGTACTCCTGTCTGCATCTCTCTCTATATACATTGTGTGTCATAAATATAACATCTTGTATATATATATATATATATATATATATATATATATATATATATATATATAAATCATTTGTCAAAATAAAGGTTTTAACGACAGTTTGAAAGCAGGATTTTATTGTGTTGCCATTTATGCACACCAAAAACTTTTCTGTCATGAAATATCTTTCATGAATATTTAACTACAAACACAAAGATAGACACAAAATTAAATTAAATATTTTCAGTATTTGGCAAAGACTGTTTGAAGGGTAGAGCGTTATAAGATTTTTTGCAGTGCTTACATTTTTAACAGATTAGGTCTTCATAATATATAATAGTTTAAAACTAGCAAACTATAATATGCAATCTTTACAAAAAATATGAAATACAGCTAGAATTGTCCCAATGTTCATCTACAGCTGATTGATGGTAATGGCAGACTCATACCACACCCAGAAGCCGGGATAGACTGGCTCACTGAAAGAGGCTTTAAACTGATGAATAAGTGACATGGACTCTGACACATTGTAGTAGGATAGAGTGCCTCCTGAGCAGTCCAGGAAAACCCCGATACGGGAAGAGTAAGGTGCGTTAATCTCAAGCTGGTCTTTGTTGTGTCGGGCGGAGTAGCTGGAGTCAGAGCAGAAGAGACTCCAGGACTTGCGGTTGTAGCCAATACGAGCCGAATCCCCATAACCTGTCCTCTTGATACCTTTATAGGCGACACCAATGGAGGCTCCCTCTCCGCTCCACTCCACCTCCCAGTAGTAGGCACCTCCTGAGAGAGCCTCTTTGCACAGGACCTGAGGCAAGCAGTCAAATCTCTGGTTGCTATCATTGTAAGAATGAGGGTCTCTCTTCAAAGTTGCTTTCCTGTTGCTTCGGGAGAGGTAGAGTTGTCTGTATGCTGTGTTGGGGTCCAGAGTTAGCTGGCAGGCATCTGTAAAATAAACAAGTAAATAAACCTAAATGTACTGAAGTAGTGTTGAACTATCTGTTTAATGAATAAGTTATGATAACACCTCTTCTCACAGTGAATTCTCTACCCATGTGTACAACCACTTTACATATAAGTATCTTGATGTACAGCATGTACATTTATGCAGCCTCCAGGTGCTTATTGTAGAGATATTGTAGCGCGTTGACATAGAAATGTGCACAGGTCAAGTTAACGCATGGGACAAACCTATCTTCAAACACAGAGACCACCAAATTAAGAAGACAGATGGGTTTAGAGCCCTATCAATAATTTAAAATAGCAAATCAAGAACTGAAGGCCAAATAAGGCATGTTAGAAGTCAGATAGTGTCTACAGAGCAACCAACCAACGTCTGTGGTATTTGACAAGATAGGTGGACGCCACTGCATGCTTATCTTAAGTTTATATTAGGCTCAGATTCCGGATTTGGGAACAGTTCTGCTAATTATTACTGTCTCCAAATACAAACACACTTCACCAAACCTGATCCTAGATCAGCATTCTTGATGTACAACATGCATGATAAGCGTTTCCAGGATAAAAAAAAATCACCTGCCTAGTGGCTGAGACAGCACAGTGGCTCTGAGAGCTTGTTAGAAATTTGGAGGTGGTTTCTGCCAAAACTTCTCCCTGAAGGGCATGAACGTCTCTGATCTAGAGGACTGAAAGGGTCGATGCATATATATGACTGACTAAACACGCTATATGTCTCTCTATGTACTGTACATCTAAACACCTTCACTCGACATAATTACTTGTTATCCTGACATATTTACTGTACTATGTGTGGTGTTTTTGTCCTCTAAAAGACCACTGCTGACCGTTGTATGGAGAGAAGATTAGATGTCCAAAGGTTTGAACACTGATAGTTATCATGAATCACTCATACACCCGCTCACCAAGCAGACTAAATCTGTTCTTATGATATGATTGAACATAAACTCAGTATCTGAGGAATGATGTTAGACTACTCCCACAAGAGCATGACTTCTACCAAGATAAAAGCCAGCATGTTTGATGCAAGTAAAAAATAAATAATTTATGAACTGTTTTTTATTAATTGTCACAAGACGTGAGAATCCAACTGTCCTTGAACTTTTTATCATGTTAATGTCATCTATACAACAACGCCCTCTGGTCTTAGGTATACACGCAAAAAGGATATTCTTGGTTTTAATACATAGATAAACTTACACTGGAGAAGCTCGTCTCTTGTCTGGGGAGTGCTGTTTGGAGTCTTGTACACATCAACAACATCATCAGCTAGAGAAATAATAAAAAGAGAAGGTTTTAGCTTGAAAATTCTGTCATAATGAACTCACCCTCATGTTATTACAAAACCCCTTTGACTTTCTTTCTTCTTTGGAACACAAAAGGAGATGTAAGGCAGAATGACATCCTCAGCCTAATTCACTTTCATTGCATCTTTATTCCCCCCTCAGAATTAAAGTGTATGGTGACTAAGGCTGTCGTTAATATCTCCTTTTGTGTTCCACTGAAGAAAGTATGTAACACTATCCCTTTAAACATAAGCATGCTTATCTCAGAATGATGACCAAACATCTAATCATCTAATTATTCTAAGCAGTAACATCCACAGATGATGAGACCTTTAATCTCATCTTTCATAACAAACAGATTATCTCACTGAGAAAAATGAATGAGGGATCTCTCGGTACTTTCTGGATGGTTGTTTCATGTTTAAGGTAAGGATACAATTACATTTAACAGTTTATTTTGTGTGCACTTGATAGAGGATATTAATTTATAAATATGCATTTAAAGGTAGTTGGTACTTCACATTGATTAAACCACTGGAGTTGTATGTATTTCTTTTATGGTTCTGTAGAGCTAAGATATTCAGCAATAGAAAGCAAGTCATACACATCTGGGATGGCATGAGGGTGAATAAATGATGAGAGAATTTTCATTTTGGGGTGAACTATTCCTTTAACCTGTTGATACACACCCCCTTTTTGAGCACAAACCATGAAAATGACATACCTGAACTTAAATGGTTGTATTTACTGGACCCTTTGGAGTATGGACACAGTTGTAGTATCTTTCGAAAGAAGACACTTTGGGCTTTATTTCCCAAGTTATTTCAGAATTAATATATGTTGTTATTTTTTAAAGTTAGAGAAGCTGAAGTTTATAGTAATGGAAATATTTTGTGCTGAACGTGTTCATCTAAAAATACAATAATAAAAATGCCAAGACATCCCAGAAATACAATGCTCTCAAAGCCACAAGTCTAAAGAAGTTATGTTTCAAATTTGAAGATTAAATCTAAAATTTGAAAAAAATTAGGTTTAAAAAAAACAAACATCTAAAATAAAATCGCTGGTAAAATTGCTGGAAGCGTACAGGGTAAAATTAAGGCTCCGCCTTTCAAGACAACACAAAATCTGACTGCACTACTTGGCTATTCTGAATAAAACTACACTGCATTTTTAAAAATAGACTTTGGAGACAGGCTGGTTTAGTTTATGAGACTCTAATATATAAGATAATATACAGTTTTACAACATGAATGCTGCTCAGATTGCATAGTTTGTTGAAGGATGATGACGAAGGGTAATTCTTTCAGGTGAGATCTCATGTAAACAATGGAGAATATATCAATATTTCTCAGATTTATCACTTTTATGGACAAAAAGTGCTATTGGATGTGCAATGAACGCTTGTCATGGACAATTGACCCAAGTGTGGCGAACTGGATTCATCTGGCGATCGCGTTTTCAAGGTATGAAGTCTCATTTTGATATTGCATGTTTTCATTTGTACTCCTGGCACAAATAACTAAATTGCTGTTTCTGGAGCATTGCTATTGTGAAACAGAGATTGGATATCAATGTTGAACCCTTAGACCTTTGAAAAGATGTATAATTTGTTAACATTCATTACATTTATTGATGGTAAATTATATATTAAACATAAGCAGAGTGACGTCACCACCGCATGTGGGGAAATGCGTATCAACAAGTTAATGGGATGTTGGTCTTCAGATTATTGCTTAGCTACTGGTCAAGAATTTCTTGGACCCTGAAATTGGATTTTGACAAATGCCATTCCAAAATGCTAGCTATTTTGCACTAAGCAAACAGCAGGGAAGCTGAAATTTAGCATTTTCATCTACTTACACTTCATAGTCTTTTTCTTCTTGCGGTCCTCTAGTTGACAGAATGGCATTTTATTCACTGGAAAAGAAATGAGAGTTATGAGGGAAGTCATATGGACAGTTAAGAATAGCCATCATAAATGAGATAGCAGCATGATTTGTTTAAAAATTCTCGTGGGACAAAAGGAGACTGCATTCTGCATTTCAGAATTATGATCAAAAGAAAGCTATAGACAGCAGCTATAAGTCTGTTTGAAGACCATCTGCTGAAGCTGGTCAACCAGCATGTCTTTTGAAGCTGAGTACCATACCTGTCTTTGCTACCTTGACCAGTTCTTCATTGCTGAATTCATTTAGATGTTGCTTCATCTCAGAGACAGTCTTGGTGACAGCCCCAAAGGAGAAGTAGGGATTCACAGTAACAGAGGGCAACTCCTCGGCATCAGTCTGGGCAAGCAGCATGTGGAAACTCTGCAGTGAAAAAATGAAAGAATCTATTTCTCAGGGGAGTTCTATAGGGGAGTTTTTGCTGATTTGTTCAAATTAGGTAAAATGGCTATAGGGGAGATTAAGGTCATTCTGAATAGTATTTCATTTGATGACCTGTGGTATGGTAGATCGATAATCAAATTCAATTTACCCTGCTGAAAAGACCAGCTCAGACCAGCAAGAATTTCCATGCTGTTCCCAGCTTGTTTATGCTGGTTAGCATAGCCATCAAATAGCATGTACTTTTTGATCAGTTGACCAATAATAGCTTGCTGGTTAATCTATTTAGAAGCATGTTGGTGGACCAGTATTTAAAACACAATATTATGCTGATGACAGTAATGCTGGTCTTATCAACAAGTTATATATCAACTTGTAAATTCTATCCAAATTCAGCAGACTCTGTCTTCACCTGGATGAAGTGGATGTGGTCCTCAGTGCGAGAGAGTTGTGTTAGCTCATTGTCTCTCCTCTTCAGGTCAGAGATTTCCTGCCCAAGACGTTCCATGTGACCCTCAGCAGTGTTCAGTGCTGCCTTCTTATTGGCTGAGATGAGTTTGATCATTTCCTGTTGCATTCTTTCAATGGAACGAAGCATGTCACCGAACAGCTTTTCACTCTCCTGCAAGGCCCGTTGTGCTGAGCTCTGAAGAAACAATTGCAATCATTTTTTATATTTCTACTGTAATTTGTTACATTCCATTCTGCTTAACCTTACATATTTTACACACACATCTATTTACAGAAAGTTCCAGAGTTTCTTTTTAGCTACGATTAGGACGCACTAATATAAATAATTTCGCCATCATATACTTGTCTACCTATTATATTACATATGACTCCTAAAATAACCATTTTGTCCTGTATAATCCATGTTTACTTTACACAACACTGCTACTCCAGCTCATTTGAAGCATCCTGATCTGTCAGTCTTATCTGAGGCCTCACATATTCTCCCTATATATAATCTGTCTGCACTGTATTGCAAATTGCATATTGTACATTGTTTGGCATGGTATTTTGTATTGTATTGTATATTATAAATTATACATTTAAACCTAGTTCTTTCACACACTGCCACATGTATGTTGCATTAAGTTGTACCTATAACAATTTCCACAAGCCCTGCTATATTCTGTTCAATTCTGTTTTAAATTTGAGGATGGAATCTGGCAACTTTCTGTAACACCACAATTTCCTGTCACTCTCCCATACAAACCTTAAGTGCATCAACAGCCTGTTTCAACTCCTCCATTTGTTTCACTCTATCATGGATCTTCTCCTGGATCTCAGCCTGTGTGGCGCCCAACCGTTGCTATGGAGAATTTAAACAAAAAATTGATTCCAATAAGGTGTAGTGACAAAGGCATGCTTTATTTGCAGCAACTTCCACATAAAAATACAATCCATTTTGAAATGTTATGTACCTCCTAGTGTTCTTAATATCTTTATTTATTCCTATATCAGTAATATTATTAATATGTAAACTGACAGATTTGTTTGCTGAAACATTGCTATTCTTTTACAATAAAACCCAACTTTACAATGGTGTCTTTAGAAAAGTGGCCTGTTTTCTTTTCTGTTCTCAATTAAACCCCTCCCTCACCAGTACTACAGCATAGACCTCTTCCTTATCTCCTTTCTGGATGAAGATCACTCAATGGCCATGTTTGTTTTAGGGAGGTTGGAAAATATTAGTACTTTTCAACAGTGTGTTTTATGCTAAATGGCCATGTTTACTTGTGCTTAATCAAGTAAATTCTACATTCTATATTCTGTGAATGTCTCTTTTTTATAAATGGAAAGGAACATACATGAGGTGAAAGCCCAGCTGAAAAAAAAAAAAACAGTTTAAAACTATCCTAAGTGTGTTTGCTGGGCTTAGCTGGTTTAAGCTGGTCTCCCAGACTGACCAGCTAAAAAAAATGCCAAATATCCCTGTAATTCCAGCAAAATGACCAGCCTGGCCAGGCAGGGCAACTGGCTGGCGACAGCCAACCATGTTAAACTGGTTTTAGCAATATATATTTCTTTTTTTCAGCAGGGATGTTTAATAGTTTTTGATCATGTTAGTTCTGACAGATAATTATCATGCTTTCATCTGTAGTCATAACAGATGCACCAGCATAATATTGTCAATGTTAAAAATATGATCATAATGGCACTGTTGCAATGTTGCAGATGCACATGATGTTAGACAGACACACCTCTCCTTTACAGAATCACTGAAGAGGCTTACCTGCATTTCTGCTCTTTCCTGTTCAGCAGACACCATGTCGTGGCCCTTGTGCTCCTTCACCGTACACAACACACAGATACACATCTGATCTGTGCGACAATAGAGCTCCAGACCTTTCTGGTGCTGAGGGCAGATCTGTCGATCCAGGTGTCCGATCTCATCAACCAGCTTGTGCCGTTTGAAGGTGGCCGATTCATAATGGGGCTTCAGGTGCTTCTCGCAGTAGGAAGCCAGACACATCAGACAAGTCTTGACAGCTTTGAGCTTCTTGCCGATACAGATGTCACATCCCACATCTTGGGGTCCTGCATAGTTGTAGTCTGGGGATGGAGGAGTTGGTGGTAAAGAATCAGAGGTACTTTGGTCTGAAGAAGAATTGAGTGTGGACTGAAGGCGGCGCAGATTGGGCCTCTTGTTGTAGGTAATCCTGCACTGGGGACACAGGTATTGTCCAGTATGGTCTGTATGGTCCCAGTAGGTCTTGATACAGACAGAGCAGAAAATGTGACCACACGGGATGGAAACAGGATCCCTGAGATCCTCCTTGCAAAGGTAACAGATGTCCTGGTCCAAAGACATGGTTGGATCCCAAAAGAAATCTGGATGAGAGAGGAAATGCGTGCCCGTGTGTAAATCAAGAAAAGTGAGTCTAAAGTGCCACCACAGCAAGTTATATTGAGTAAAAAGGGAGGGAGGCTAAACTGGTTATGCAGAAACTAGCAAATTATTTGGGGGAGTGGCTGAGGCACAGGTGAAGAGAGAAATTCAGAGAAAGAAGAAACATGTATCATCAGATGTCAATGTAAATGATAACAGTGCAGAAGGAATTAAATGTATGATCTCAGGACATAAAATGTTTTGACAGTTACAGGTGAGGCTGCAGAAAAATGAAAAGACTTCTGCAGTTTTCTGTCCTGTTTCTGACCATATTCTCAGAAGAGTAAGACTGTAAATTTTAAATGCATATAACTGCTGGGCACCACCCCGATCGCATAGACACAAATCACTACTGCCTCAGCACCTCAATCAAGGACAAACACATAGACCAATGCTCAAGCAACCCCAGCAAGAGCACACATACCCCAGGTCATCAGTCAGCTGTTGATTACATAATTGTAGTTAAACACTTCATGGGATAAAATTTGAACTTCAATATACCATTAGTGGACCTGATAAAATTCTAGTTTTATTTATTTATTTTGTATTTTATTTTTGTATTTGTAGTGATGTGTTGGTGCTTTTGCTTGTGTGAATTGGTGTTAATTTGTAGTGTAAGTGTTAATGTAATAAAGCATAACTTCATGCACATACCCATTAACAAAATGTAAAAAAAAAAAAAAAAAAATAATAATAATAATAAAAAAATTAAAATAATAATAATAATAATATATATATTGGAATATTCCATTCCACTATATATTGGAATATTCCAAAAGTGGAATATTCCATTCCACTTTTTGAATGGAATTACTGAAATAAATCAACTTTATGATATTCTAATTATATATAATGACCAGCACCTGTACATATATATATACAGGTGCTGGTCATTATATATGATTAGAATATCATAAAAAAGTTGATTTATTTCAGTAATTCCATTCAAAAAGTGAAACTTGGATATTATATTAATTCATTACACACAGACTGATATATTTCAAGTGTTCATTCCTTTTCATTTTTATGATTATAACTGACAACTAATGAAAACCCCAAAATCAGTATCTCAGAAAATTTGAATATTGTGAAAAGGTTCAATATTGAAGACACCTGGTGCCACACTCTAATCAGCTAATTAACTCAAAACACGTGCAAAGGCCTTTAAATGGTCTCTCAGTCTAGGTCTGTAGGCTACACAATCATGGGGAAGACTGCTGACTTGACAGCTGTCCAAAAGACGACCATTGACATCTTGCACAAGGAGGGCAAGACACAAAATGTCATTGCTAAAGAGGCTGGCTGTTCACAGAGCTCTGTGTCCAAGCACATTAATAGAGAGGCGAAGGGAAGAAAAAGATGTGGTAGAAAAAAGTGTACAAGCAATAGGGATAACCACACCCTGGAGAGGATTGTGAAACAAAACCCATTCAAAAACGTGGGGGAGATTCACAAAGAGTGGACTGCAGCTGGAGTCAGTGCTTCAAGAACCACCACGCACAGACGTATGCAAGACATGGGTTTCAGCTGTCGCATTCCTTGCGTCAAGCCACTCTTGAACAAGACACAGCATCAGAAGCGTCTTGCCTGGGCTAAAGACAAAAAGGACTGGACTGCTGCTGAGTAGTCCAAAGTTATGTTCTCTGATGAAAGTAAATTTTGCATTTCCTTTGGAAATCAAGGTCCCAGAGTCTGGAGGAAGAGAGAAGAGGCACAGAATCCACGTTGTTTCAAGTCCAGTGTAAAGTTTCCACAGTCAGTGATGGTTTGGGGTGCCATGTCATCTGCTGGTGTTGGTCCACTGTGTTTTCTGAGATCCAAGGTCAACGCAGCCGTCTACCAGGAAGTTTTAGAGCACTTCATGCTTCCTGCTGCTGACCAATTTTATGGAGATGCAGATTTCATTTTCCAACAGGACTTGGCACCTGCACACAGTGCCAAAGCTACCAGTACCTGGTTTAAGGACCATGGTATCCCTGTTCTTAATTGGCCAGCAAACTCGCCTGACCTTAACCCTATAGAAATTCTATGGGGTATTGTGAAGAGGAAGATGCGATACGCCAGACCCAACAATGCAGAAGAGCTGAAGGCCACTATCAGAGCAACCTGGGCTCTCATAACACCAGAGCAGTGCCACAGACTGATCGACTCCATGCCACGCCACATTGCTGCAGTAATTCAGGCAAAAGGAGCCCCAACTAAGTATTGGATGCTGTACATGCTCATACTTTTCATGTTCATACTTTTCAGTTGGCCAACATTTCTAAAAATCTTTTTTTGTATTGGTCTTAAGTAATTGTGGCCCGAAGGTGTAACCTTTAACAAGGTGTAGGCTTAACGGTTGTCAATTACGCCACCTGGTGCCTCTCACACCAAGATATACTTTGGCCTACTAACTACTGAATGCCAAATTCATTATGCGCAGGTTCATAGAATTGCATCCAAGATGGATTAGACGGGGACGTGTTTTCATTAAAGGAACAATGTTTTTATTAATTAATAGTATCCCAAAAATGGCCGGACAGTCATGATAAAAAGGCCGTCAACACCGAAGGCTTAGCCTAAAGGGGGACACCAAGGCTAGTATTGGCTGCTACCAGATACAATATAATTAACTCTGAAACCAGGCAATACCTATTCGCTGTCAAGGTAGGCTACCGGTCCGAGAAAAGCGTGACATTCACCAACCGTGCGCTGAACACTGGTGCCTATAGTAAAATACATACAAACCCACCATACACACACATAGGCACCACCACTACAAACCATCAATTCAATCAATATTGTGAAGTGCAGTGTACCACTACAATATGCGGTGCAGTGCGCGAAGACGGAACCAGGAACCTTTCCTGTGTGCAGGTACCCTAGTCCTCTGGAGGGAAGAGACAAGGACAAAGAGGTTGTTACCACTAGTAGAGATAATCAAATATATATATTGTTAGACAAAATTCTCTACACTACTGGAGCAGCCAATACCACCTCAGTTGAACGGGGCATTAGGCAAAAGGCCATGACAACATAAGCAAACAAAAGAAAGAAAATATAAAGAAAACAAAATGAACGCTACAACAAATTGTAGGCAAAGCAAAGCAGCAGGGGCAATGTGCCTATAGACACAAAAACGTCATTAAGATCCATGCCTAACATACACATGGGCAGATGTTACATAGGATAAAACATTTTCATGGCAATATTCCATTGCGTTTACCTCAATTCGTCACGAATTGACACAGTGGAAACGCAGCTCTTACGCCAGTCTTCACAATCCTACATAACAGTTGTTACACACAGCTTAATAATTTAGTACATTTCTGTTAATAAGTAATAATCAACACAGCCGTGCATAATGTCAGGATACACAATAAGGCTCATTTGACAGGTATTCAATGCTATTGGTCCCCACATAATGGTTCTATCAGAAACAAACATTTACCTTTTTTTTCCGATGTCGAGTTTTAATGATGTTACCTCTACCTGGCAGGTGCTTTGCCCAAGACCTATGTGCAAATGTGCTTGTTAAAATACATGTACAACAATGACACACCCATTATAAATAAGAAAATAAAATACCTTCGATAGTTGTACTGGAGACTATCCGGAAGCGTCTAGCGAACTTTCCGACACCCGTTTTCCAGTAAAATCACGTATCCGACAGAAACAGGCTGAAGATTTATTTTGGACACCCGGGAATCTCTCACTTAGCCCAACCGGGAAAAAGTTTATTTTATAGAAGTTGACCTAGCTGGTAATGAATTACTAGCCACTCAGCGGCCAGCTAGGTACAGTGACGTCAGGCTAGCGGGGCACAGTGACGTCATGCGACTACCGTAACTGTGAGAGGACAAACTTCACCCGGACAGTGACTATTCTGCCGGTTACATAATATTCTAATTTTCTGAGATACTGATTTTGGGGTTTTCATTAGTTGTCAGTTATAATCATCAAAATTAAAAGGAATGAACACTTGAAATATATCAGTCTGTGTGGAATGAATGTATACATTATACAAGTTTCACTTCTTGAATGGAATTACTGAAATAAATAAACTTTTTTATGATATTCTAATTATATGACCAGCACCTGTATATATAAATTGCACGCAACTTGAACACACACATATGTTTAATTTTAAAGATGCCTATATATCAATATACACTGCATGCCCAATTATTAGGCAAATGGTATTCCTCAGGATACATTTTATTCTTGAACAAACACAATGCTCTCAGTCAGTCCAAAATGTTATTGAACCTCAAACCTGAATGTTTAACAAAGAAAAAGTGAGTTTTGTCTTTCTCAGGAAAATATATAAGTGTGCACTATTTTTAGGGAACTAAATTACAAAAATAATTTCTCCCAACTCAATTGTTTATTCTTAATTTTAAGAGTAGGTCCAGCAAATAAGTAATACAAAATGACAATTAAATAACAATTTTGGCCTTTGAAAAATATTAATTGACCAATATAGCCACCCTTCTTTTCAATAACTGCCATGAGCCTTCCATCCATGGGGTCTGTCAGTTTCTTGATCTGTTCTCAATCAACTTTCGCTGAAACAGCAACCACAGCCTCCCAAATGTTGTTCAAAGAGGCATATTGTCTTCCCTCGCTGTAAATATCACATTTGAGAATGGCCCACAAGTCATCAGTAGGATTTAAATCAGGTGAGGAAGGGGGCCCAAGTCATTATTTGGGCATCTTTGAGGCCCTTGCTGGCTAGCCAAGTAGTGGAGTACTTGGATGCATGTGATGGGGCATTGTCCAGCATATAGCTCATGGCCTTGTTGAATGTTGAGGACTTCTTTCTATACCACTGCTTGAAGAAAGTACTTTCCAGAAACTGGCAGTAGGTTTGAGAGTTGCGTTTCAGTCCATCTTCAACTCAAAATGGTCCAACTACCTCATCCTTAATGATAGCAGCCCATGTCAGTACCCCACCTCCACCTTGTTGGCACCTGACTCGAAGTGGTGCCCTGTGTCCATTAGTGATCCAGCCACGGGCCCATCCATCTAGTCTATCAAGAGTCACTCTCATTTCATCTGTTCATAAAACTTTTGAAAATCTGTCTTCCTTTACCCAATTTTGACACTTCAACTTGTGAATATATTCAGTGGTGGTCGTGTTTCAGCCTTCTTGACCTTGGCCATGTCTCTGAGCACTTGGCGCCTTGTACTTCTGGACACTCCAGGTAGGTTGCAGTTCTGGAAAATGGTAGCTTTGGAGGATAATGGGATCCTGGTAGATTCACGTTTAATTCTTTTCAAGTCTTTTACAGTTAAATTGCACCTTTTCTTCTCCATGCATTTTTTGCACCCCAGTTGACTATTCGCAACAAAATGTTTCATTGTCCGATGGTCACGCCCCAATATTTTAGCTATTTCAAGAGTGTTGCATCTGTATGAAAGGAATTTTACAATATTTGACTTTTCAGTGTCAGTTAAATCTCTTTTTTGGCCCATTTTACCTGAGGTAATGAAGCTGCCTAATAATTATGACACCTTTATATAAGGTGTTAGTCACTTTCGTCACACTCTCCCACATCACACAAATAAATACCACCTGAAAATGATTGAATCCAAAAAGCATTCAAGTTTATATAGTTGGAAAATATGCATGTAAATAAAGGTAAGATCAGAATACTCACTTTCCTAATAATTGGGAATGCAGTGTATAAATTAAAGTGATATAGGTTGAGAACAGCATCAGCTCACTGGTAGATTTAATTATTCTCAACTTGGTTTTTCTGTAGTACTGAGTTGTATTCTTGATTATTATATTTGGAGAGGACATCCTGCCACAGTGACACACTTTAAAAAAAAATCTTCTTCCAGTTCACAAGGATTTTTTTTTTTTTTTTGGCAAGAATTAATTCTACTAGCAATGCAGAGGTGATTACTGGAGGCAAGAACACAAATAGTTGGGGAGAGTGGTATGCAGATTTTCAATATTAATGTGATTTTGGCATTCGTTTTTTTCCAAACGAGATGTACTGCAGGCGGAACCAAAGTGCATGGATATAGTTGTCTGTTGCCTGATCGGTGTTAAAACCAATGATGTGCAATTTGTGCTCTGTGATATGTATTCTGTGAATAACCTTGTATTGGATGAACTGTATCTTTATATTTGTAGTATTTTTAAGGTGGATTTGCAGATTTGTGACCAAAAGCTTGGAGTCAGCTTGTGATATTGAGACCTTTTTCCCATTTGCCAATAGGAAGTCAAATTTTATTGCTGATTTGAATTATGTTCTTTGATCATAATATTGACCAAACTTTTCTTTTCTGATCAGTACTTGTGCAGTACAGCCAAAAGCAAAAACTCAGTCTACCTTACTTCAACTAGTAGCGCATGATGGTCCTAGCAACAATCAGCACTGCACTTTATTAATCTTCATTCTGTCAAATATATTCTCGCTCCCAATTCAATTAGTGTATATATATATATTTATACCCTTATCTAGTGTACGTGTATTCTACATTGTGTATATTGTGTACATTTGATGTGTAAATTGTTGTGTAAGTATGTGTACATTTGTTATGTAAATTGTGTTGTGTAAATATGTTGTTTATTGTAAAGTGGTTTATGTCTCGTCACTGTCATTACTGCAATGTTGCTCGGAACTGCACACAAGACTTTCACCTACTGTTGCACTCGTGTACACAGTGGTGTGACAATAAAGTGATTTGATTTGATTTGATTTGAACATTAAGACATGGGTTCAATTCCCAGGAAACTCTTGTGCTATATATTTCTGTTTGAACTAACTTAACTAATTTTTAATGAGTACATTTCAATACTGTACATTTTACAGATCTTTTAGTATAAGACTAGTACTAGTACTGCAGAAAGCAGTGCACAACAGTACATATTTATTTATTTGATTTTAGATGACTAATTTCCAATGCAACAGCAGCGGTTGTGTCTTCAAGCAATGCCAGGCCCATTTTCCTCTGAAAAGGTGTTTATTCCTGTAGCTCAAAGAAAATGGAAATAAGTGTTTGTTTTAGATTAGCCTCTCTCATCTCTCTAAACTAGAGCATACATCCTCTGTACAGCACAGTAGACAAGGCTCCAGGAATCTTTGTTGCAAAACAGGAAGTGGAAGTGAGTTTGCTGTTGCTCATATTTAGTGTGTTAAAACACTAATTAGTACTTTCCTACTGGGGTTTTAAGTCAACCCCCATATTTCATTCTCATGCCAATTCATGCATTAGTAAAATGTGTAAAAGGCATTAATTTGCATGCTATTTTTTTAGTGTGCCATTTATTCCATAGAATCCAAGAGCCAGAACGCAAACATAAATTTTTCCCAAAGACGTATGCCAATCTCAAAGTTTCTCATTTAAAGATTGCTGGCATGTGAGTTTCAGTACTGAGAGCAAACATGTTGGCAGGAATGCACCAAGGCCTGATAAGTGAGATAACAGCAACAGAGGCCAGCAAAGGTGAAAGTTTTCACTGTTTGAGAGAATATCCAGACATTCACAGGACATTCAGTCTATCAGCACAGGAGAGTCTGAAGCCAATCAGCTAATGGAGTCCCTGGAAGATCATTGGCTATTATGTGTCAGAGGCAGTAGTGTAGTGTAGGGCATATATAGGCAGGGGCCGACTGGCAATTGGAACTAATGGCAATATATATATATAGTCATCATATATATATGATACTGGAAACAGGCAGATGAAGAGACGATGGTGAAGTGAGTGATGAACCCAAGTGCAGCTTATTTTTCGAACGTGGAATCCCAAAAATCTGACTACAAATATGAACTAAATATAAACATAAACTACTAGACTAAAATAACTTTACATGTCTTGGCATGAAACATGAACTTGACTTGGATAGACTTTACATGACATGATACAACAAAGTTACACTCACAATACCTGGCACTAAACAATGGCAAACATGAGGGCTTGAATACACAGACATGGGTAACAAGACAACCAATGAACAGACAGAACTAAAAACAAGATAACAAGACTAATAAGCAGAAACCAATGATAAACTACAACTGAAAACAAAGTAATCAACCAATGAACCAATGAAAACAAGACACATGAACAGGGGAAACACATGACAGGACACCCCATGACCAGAAAAGGAACTAAAATAGAGAATAAAAGATGTGAAAACAAGAACAAAACACATATACGTGACATATCCCCACCCAATGCCCCAAAACATAATAGCAAAGTTAATTAGGGAGCTGTGGGGGGGGGGGGGGGGGGTGGGGGGGGGGCGGTGGGCCTGGCAACGTGGCCTGGCAAGACGTGGCGTGGGACATGGCCTGGCGAGACAGGGCTGTGGAGCGGAGGCAGACCTGGACCATGGAGCGGAGGCAGGCCTGGACCGTGGAGCAGAGGCAGGCCTGGACCGTGGTGCAAAGGCTTGGCTGAGACATGGCATGGAGCAGTCTGAGGTTCAGCTGTGACATGGCATGGAGCAGGCTGAGGTATGGTTGTGACATGGCATGGAGCAGGTTGAGGCGTGACATGGCATGGAGCGGACTCAGGTGTGGCTGTGACAAGGCATGGAGCAGGCCGAGGCATGACATGGCATGGCGCAGACTCAGGTGTGGCGGTGACAAGGCATGGAGCAGACTCAAGCATGGCGGTGACAAGGCATGGAGCATACTCAGGTGTGGTGGTGACAAGGCATGGAGCAGACTCAGGCGTGGTGGTGACAAGGCGTGGAGCAGACTCAGGTGTGGTGGTGACATGGCATGGAGCAGACTCAGGCGTGTCGGTGACATGGTATGGAGCAGACTCGGGGATGTCCTTGACATGGCATGGAGCAGAGTCAGGCGTGGCTGTGACATGACCTAGAGCTGACTCTGGTGTGGCTGTGACATGGCCTGGAGCTAACTCTGGCTTGGCAACCATGACATGGAACAATAATTATAAATGATTAATTACAGTAATTATAAAGTATATCAATTGTCATAGTAGCCTAATGAAAGGACATTAATGACACCTATTAATTTAAATACAATAACAAATATTTCCTTCATAAGTTCACAGTATGCCCTCTTCAGACTCTACTACACCACTGGTCAGTGGTCAGAATTGAGAACTGTGATTATTAAGTCAAAGATCTTGACCTCAAAATAGTTGGTAGGTTGACTGATGATTAGGCTATTAAAGAGAAAGTTCCCCCAAATTTAACATTAATTGTATGGAAAAATATAGTGAAAGTTAATGGTGTTTAAGACTTTCATTCCCTAGTATTTTAGATCATCATTTCCTTTTGTTTTCCACTGCATAAAGAAAGTTATTGGGGTTTAGACATGCAGATGAGTGAATGTTGACTGAATGTTCTTTTCTTTTTTAGGTAAACTTTCTCAATCCTACAATATCTTAAAGTCCTTGTTGAGCAGTTTAGTTGAAAAAGGTCATTCAACCCCAAAACTCCATAAAATATTAGTTAAGGCCCCTGCACACTTCATACAATATCAAAGAACGAACAGATGTGACATAATTTAGAACAAAATCTGGCCAAAACAACTGTTTTTGAGTACTTTCAGGAAAACTTTCTTTTCAGGAAAACTTCGTACCGTTCTTCTTACTGTCATTGGTTCACCTCATCACTGTGACCTGGAGCTCCACCTACTTTGAGGGTGACAACTAATTCCCGTTCAGTCAGTTAAGAGATCAAGATCAACTTGAACATACCGGCATGTAGAGTTATTAGTGAACTGGTGCAAACTTACAGTATCTACATCTGTTTACGTAGTTCGTTCACATAGAGTCATTTTCCAAGAACATGCCATGTAATTGTTTTATTTGTTTAATTAGTCTACAAAAGGAATCAAATCTAATAAAATACACTTAAGTGGCTATTCATTCATGTGCCATCTGCAGCCGAAAGCCATTCACATATAAGATATGCCTATCATCTTTCTTATGTCTGTATTCTGCCCATTAATACTCTTTTATACACCCATGTTTGCAATAGTATCAGTGTAATCATAAATTACAATAACAGTGTGTAATCGGCACATAGTATGGCCGCATAGTCCTTTGCCGTGTCAGCGCAATTAATGAAAATGGTAAACATAACAAATTACATTATCTGCTGCATATATATTACTTTCAATCATCATCGAGTAGTTAAAACAGCTTCTATTACTGATCTTGGTGAATCCTTCTCATATAATGAGGCATGAAGTCACTGATAACACTTTTTAATGTCATATTAGCTGATGTTATACATGTAGTTTTGAGTGTCCCCATATTTAAACGTACTTCTAAACTTCTTCCACAGAGGTGTGACCTGTGTCTGAATGTTTGCAAAGAGTATGTTGTTGCTCAGCTGTTTCAAACTTATTTTTGGCTCTGAGCAAAGTACGAAGAAGCACTTTGCTGTGAACGTGCTGGGGCCTTTAGTGGAGGTGTGGGGGTGGGGGCATGGTGGAGCATTTGTCTGGGGAAAGCGGTAAGGCCTCACCCCGGATGATTGTTATAACTAACAGCTGTCTCTTGTTGTAGTGATCATGGAAGAGCAATAAAAGAGGAGCTGACGCGAAGGAGCTGAAGAGGAGGGGGAGAGAGAGAGAGAGCTACATAGCAGTGCCCACATTAGAGTGTGAATGCAATTCCTTTGAGTGTTTATTTTGTTGAATAAAAAATTTAAACCTTACCTGAACCCTGCTTCTTCATTCCGATAAACATACAAACATGCTACAGGAGAAAAATATCCTTGGAAGAAACCAGGCTCAGCTGGAGGACCAGATATACAGCATGAATATAATGCCAATATTAGTTATCTATACAATATGTAATACAAGTCTTGTATTAATTAAGTAAACTGAGCAGATGTTTGGAGGGCAATATTAAAAACTAAAGGATATTGATGAAATTTAAGATTAAGAATTAAAAGTCCATCCTGACTGTAAAAGGTGTAAAATGGCTTTTCAAGTAGATGTAGTTTTCCTGTAAAACAGAGTATGCCACACAAAATAGCCTAGAAAACCTCTCACTAAGATTCATGTAAATGGTGTTTGACCTCCACTGCTGTCAGTGTGCACTTTTTTTTGTGTGTATTTATGATTACTGATCTTGTCTTTCCTGATTGCTCTGTAACTGAAACTGCCTCTCATTCCACAAACAGTGACATCTCTGTAAAGAAACTGTGGAGGTGATTGCATCGCATTTTTCCCTGACAGCTTATATTTTCATTTTGTCTCTAATGCTTGTTGAGAAATATTTCCACGTTCAGGCTATTCAGACTGTAAATGGTGGAGTATTTTATGTACTTTTCATACATCAGTGTATTGAGCCATTTTACTGAAAGCAAAAGAAGAAAAGAAGCATCCAGTATTCAGATATGTTATCTTTTGATAAAATAGAATCATTTTAAAAACATTCCCTCAGAGTCAAGCCCAAGTCACTGTTGAAAGCGAACCTGCTTCATTATTTTTCATTATTTTTTTCTAAGCACATAATCTGTTTCTAAGCATTTGACTTACTAGCAATGTAACTCCCTGGGTAAATACTTTGTGTCTTCCTTTGTGCTTTTCAACAATTTTGTTCTGCACAGCCTGTACAATTTTACCTGGCGTCACTCCATCTGACCAGCCAAACACATACACACCCACATACTGTGCTCTACATTTTAGCCAAGAATCACAAAGGTGTCCATTGTTCACAGAAAACACTTGTAAATACCTTGCTTCCACACACTTCTTGCACTGACCAATCAAACGGACAGAGGAAACCCTTGATTTTTACAGTAACAACGTCTACTTACGCGCGCTCACTCTCCATGCTTACTCTGTCACCCTCCACCAGGCAGCGCTTACTCCTCTTCATCATGTAGTTTATTGAAACTTGTCCTTTGACCCTTAATATATACAAGGAAACAGGAGACCTCAGGCATGCTTAGTCAAGTATGCAGCTCCTTTAATGGGAAAACAGTCCCTCTTGAACTGATGTGAACTTATTGGGGTCAGAATGAGGGTGTGGAGAACAATAAAGGTTGTGTTAAAGGAACTGATTTCTTTTGTACTTTTTACAAAATTTCCTCTCTAAGAACTGTGTATCAAGACCATGAGAACAGTATGAGCACCAAGACTCCATATGTAAGTATAAATGCCCTTTATGATGGATCCTTGACCACCATTCATTAAGAAAATGAATGCAGTTAGTGCAAACTGCAAAACTTGCACTGTAACTCCTGGAATCTGATCAACTCAAGGAAAAAGGGGCTTATCAGAAACCATGCCAAATGGTGACAGGACCTTGTGTAACCAATCAGCATGTAACTGGTGTTGCTTTTTGTAAGTCTGACGTCACCTCAGCTCTAGCTGGACCAATGGCTTTCAGTTGTCATTTAAAATTACAATAATAATAATAATAATAATAATAATAAATAAGTCAATAATTAGTAAAAGCAATGAACAAAAAGTGTGTATTTTCCTTTAAACCAGAAAATTGAATTTGACTGGCACACAACACACATCCAGGAAACAGAGTCAGAAGGAGCTTCATTGTGATTGAACAAACCTCTTTGGGATGAGGTAATAAATAACATGTTGGTTACATAATGTATTCATCAACACTGACTTAGTAAGCAGGTGGTGACAGAGGTCACATTGCATGTTGACTTGTATGTCACACCCAACGACTACTAGCTGATCGTCATTCATGCCCTGCCCCCTAAAGATTCATAGTGCATGCAGTAGGAGTAGGTGAAACTAACACATTAACACTGACATATATAAAGGACTGATACTCTGCACTTCCAGGGGTATATATAAGGAGTGTCAAATATTTAAATTACCTTACATATTGTAAATTATAGTAGGTTACACTAAAGAGTACTCAGTCATATCTATAATGGTGTAGTATTGCAAATGGTGTGTGTGATTTTACGTCACAAGATTGCATCAAAGAAATATGACTGGAATTTATGCACACGTTATTGCATGTATTTCAAAAGTTGCTGTTTTTTGCAAGATTTTCTGTTATGCATTAAATATAGATTATATGTCCTATTATGCATACATATTTATTTTCCTGTGAAACAAAAGATACTTAAAAGGAAGTGCATTTTTTAATAAGAAGAATGCAAGTAGAAGCAAACAACCGAGGTAGTGTGTCAGCAGGGACTAAAAAAGGTTCAGTGAATGAAAACAAACAACTTTTTTTGCAGAATGTAACAGAAAACAGGAACCAAGTCACTTTGAATTATTCCAGAGAGAAAATGTAATTTTTTTAATGCTGGTAAATGGTTATAACCAGTACATTTTGTTCCAATAATTTTTTAATGAAAGCAAAGGCCAAAGGTTTTATCACAGCAAAATTTATAAAACTTTGTGTTGCCTGAAAAAACATGGGCTTTGATCCTGAAGGACACCTCTGCATCAAACATTTCTTTACCTAATTGCCCGCTGTGGACTTTTTTACCTAATTACTACAGGCACAGATAATCCAGGTACAAGCAAAACATTGGTAGAAGTAAAAAGTTAATTTCTCTGGCTTGTTTTTCAAGACAACTTTGCTTGTTTCTGGGATCTGGGAACACTGAAAATGTCATTTCATCCACCATTAGCTCAGAGCGCTGTTATTCAGGCCTGGTTCTACAGGGGTTCTTGAGGGTGAAAAGTACCCTCAAACGAACGTTAGAGCACCCTCAAATAAATTCAGTGCTCGAATTGATTCCAATCTTATGGGGGGCACTGATTAAATGTGTAAGCCTAATATTACTGTACATTGGCAAAGTAATTTTCTTGAATCCCAGCGAATACATACACAAAATCCCTCCATCAAAATTAATAAATGTATAATTTTTCCAATCAGTGTCCTAATTTGCAGCACAGCATTCTGCTTTCAGCCTACACATAAGTATTTATTTGGTTACGAACTCTGCTAACGCTTACAGAATTCAAAGGGGAATTATCGCATCCGCCACCTGCTGCATACACCAAATCCAAACAAGAACTATTAGTGAAACTTGAAAACTGACTCTTGATCAGTTCGGAAAACAACTTTCTTCCAACATCACTTGCTGCATTCATGTGCAGTGAAAATATACATGAGCAATTAATGATTGTATGTAAAATAAAAAACTTTTAAACAAATGCAGTTCATTTTCTGTTTTGGACACAAAAAAAGTTGTTTTGGTAGCATTAAACATGATTTAATAGCCAGTAAGCAACCAAATTGGCCCAGTTGCTAGTGAGGGTAGAGTCACATGGGGTTATCTCCTCTGGGTCGCTATAATGTGGTTCGTTCTCGGTGGGGTGCGTGGTGAGTTGAGAGTGGATGCCGCGGTGGATGA
This sequence comes from Moxostoma hubbsi, assembly GCA_032164185.1. Taxonomy (NCBI): domain Eukaryota; kingdom Metazoa; phylum Chordata; class Actinopteri; order Cypriniformes; family Catostomidae; genus Moxostoma; species Moxostoma hubbsi. Next base: position 21,925,734 of record JAVLUX010000008.1, on the reverse strand, counting down.
CGCGAAGCCTCCACACACGCTATATCTCCGTGGCAACGCGTTCAACAAGCCACGTGATAGGATATGTGGGTTGACGGTCTCAGACATGGAGGCAACTGAGATTTGTCCTCCGCCACCCGGATTGAGGCAAATCACTATGCGACCATGAGGACTTAAAAGCATTTTGGGAATTGGGCATTCCAAATTGGGAGAAAAAAAAAACAACTATAAAAAAAAAAAAACATGATTTAATCTAAAAACAAATTATATACGTCTTCAATTTATACAGATCACCCCTACTATTTTCAGAAGCACCCTCAGAGATTTTGATCTAGGACCGAGCCTGCTGTCACTTTAAGAAAAATGTTATTAACCGTTCATTTATTTTGTTCTTAATGGTTACCAATTGGAAAGGAGGCTACAGAACGTCCAAAACCAGAATGAAAAAATACTGTTTTTGCTCAGTACGAACAGAAATTAAAAACATTTAATTTTAGTTCCTGGTGCCAAGACAGTGTCAGCACAATAGCAGAGCTATTTTCTTTGCTACACCCCCCAAATATTTGTAGCCATTACAAACTATTTTGAAAATGTCAAATGTTACAGGTTTGAAATATTCTCAAAATATTGTTCATGCATTTTTTTGCCACACCCACTGAAAACAAATTGATGACATATTTTCTTGTTTGCAACACCAAATCCAGTTCAACTGGCCTTAGTTCATACATTCATGACACTCTCAGGTCACACGCCTCACTCAATGAATGTTACTATTGTTTGTTTAGTGTTGTGAGCAAAGTAAAGTGCACTTTTCCCTTATGTTAAAGACATAGTTGAACGTCAAACATTTTACAGTTAGATTGTGTTCTTATAGGTCAGATGTTACTGGATGAAATTATACATATTTTAACAACATAAAACTTGCAAATCTATCATAAATATGAAAACAGCAAATCCAAATTTGCCATTTTATGACTGAGCTATGGATGCAGTTAAATAATATTATTTGATGACAGAAAGGTGGAGAATCACAAAGGTGTCGCAGAGAATAAACACTACACTTTACTAACTTACACATAACACTTAAAATTTTCACATATCAGAGCCTAAACTCTGACACTTTCATGTACACAGCAAAGAATGGCCAATTATTAACAGATTGGTTTTAAGGGAACCAGGTAAATGACCTTCAGCTCTTCAAAAAAAAACAAAAACACTGATACACAGTTTGTGTGAGTAAAAAAGAGAGAAAGAAAGGTGTTTCATGATTAAGTTTCATCTTGGATGGCCCTGCTTTGTTCTACAATTTATTCATTCTCAGCTGTACCTTTTTTCTTCCATGTCTCTCACTCCACTCTTTGCCCCTCCCTCACCCACTCTTTCTCTCTCTCTCAAGACTCCACTCTCGCAGTCCTCGCTCAACCTGTTTATCAGAGCTGGGTTGTCCTCTGCCCTCTCTCTCTCTGTCTCCCTCCCTCCCTCCCTTCCTCTCTCTCACTCAAGCTCTCTCACACACTCCCTCAGTACAAAGAGGAGGATTTTGCTTCCTTTAATTAATAACCTGTGGAATTCAGAAATTCAAGGCTGTCTGTAGTAAAACACACGCCAAGTCGAGCTTGGCTTCTTTTTCCTCATTCTCTCTTGCAGATATTTCAGACGTTTTTTGAATTCACCAGGTGGAAAAACTATGGCTGATCAAATGTCTTCAGATTACTTCAGCTGCCCTCTATGTACGGAGCTCCTGAGGGACCCAGTGGCGATCCCATGTGGTCACAGCTTCTGCATGGACTGTATTAGCGGCTATTGGAATGAGGCAGATTACACTGGCATCTACATCTGTCCCCAGTGTCGGATCACATTCACCCAGAGACCTGTGCTCAGGCCAAACGCTACTCTCACCAAAGTTGCCGAGAAAATCAAGAAAACTGGCTTAAACCTCAATTTGATGCCTCCCAGTAATGGAAGCTTTGCTGGCCCTGGGGATGTTCCTTGCGACTACTGTACTGGCAAAAAGCTCAAGGCTGTCAAGTCCTGCCTCAACTGCCTTGCCTCTTACTGCGAAAAACACCTGAAACCCCACTACGAGTCAGCCACCTTCAAGAGGCACAAGTTGGTGGATGAACTGGGGAACCTGGACCGTAAGATCTGCCCTCAGCACCAGAAGAGTCTGGAGTTGTTCTGTCGCACAGACCAGATGTGTATTTGTGCTATCTGTACTGTCAGTGAGCACAAGGGGCATGATATTATCTCAGCCGAAGCAGAAAGAGGGGAAAAACAGGTAATGTAAATTCAATCTTAATCTAAATAAACTGTAATAAATGAGTGTGTTTGTTTACAAAAGTAGCTATTAGGTTTCTGAGAGGCTACAGAGCTGATTGTGTGGTTAAGTTTAGGTTTTAACATTATATCATTTAAATATTTTCCTTCTGGAAATTATATAAGCTTTAGGTTTTCTATTATGAGGTTCTTTTAAATAAACAGCTAAGAAATGACTGATCCAGATCATTACAAAGATCTGATGAGGATATGCATTAGAAGTGTAGGAGATGATGATTAAAAAGATGGACATGGTTTGGGCAGGGGGACACATTAGTAAAACAGTAACCAAAACTTCTAGATATAGTTTTCCAATAAAACTCACAAGGCATCAAGGAAGTCAAACTACAGGGAATGTTTCTTTACAATGTGCAATTGAAGAGATTACGTGACTTAAATGTTGTTCTAACCTGGCCTCCTTTCTGGAAAAATCTGTTTTTGCTGTGGGAAAAATAACTGTTCTAAGTAATGAGATGAGAAACAGGGCAGGTCAAGATTCTGGTGTAGGGAAAGGCAGGTCCCATGAAAGAATGTGTGTTTGAAAATACCAGGTGGGAGTGTACAGACCCCAACCCCCCAAAAATAGAGTACTGCTTTTTGTACCTTGACCCATCACTAAAGTCATCATAAACCTCAGCAGATAAGTACACTGTAGCTGTGGACAGCTGCATCTTCAAACTGATTACTTAGCAGAGATTTGTGCATTAAAAACTGCCCAATGGATTCCTGAAAGCATTATCATTATAAGCCAATGAATAAAGTAACTGTAAGGATAATGATAACAATGAAATCAACGAAACTATACAGATACTGCTGTGATGTTTATTGTTTCATCAATACAGACCACTGAATAGAAGGAAGACCTTCAAAGGTTTAAGACTTCAAAGCTTTCCTTCAATTTATTAGTACTGGACAACCAACATACATCTGTGCTCAAGCAAGGAGGGATGAGAGTGGTCGATTTGTTATTGTACTGTTTTGACCAAACTCTCATGGGTACTGTTTAGATAATTTTATCTGTGATCTAATATTTAACGCATCCACTAATTGCAAATGTTTTTTTTTTTTTGTTCTGTTAAACACAGGGAATCCCAGATTGAAACCCTATCTCTCATAGCACACACGCGCGCACACACACACACACACACGTGCGCACACACACATACACACGAGCCTGCGTGCACACACACACACACTACTTTTACCCCCCCCACCCAGATTCTCCACATTCCTGGTTCAGTGAGTTCTAAAGCCCCCTCCTCTTCCCTTAAAGAATCAAGCATGTGCACCTTGAAACATCTCTCTACCAAGCAGACCCAGCTGCATTCCAGGCTTAACAACGATTCCCCTCTCTTTTCAAAAATAAAGGCACCCATGTGAAGCAGGTTCTACAAATTTTGGAAAATTCTAGAACACACATTTAGCATACGTGAAGATTTGTGACTAGAGAGGAAATATGTAAAATTGTGATGAAGAAGGTGACCAATAATAATAATAATAATTATTGAAATTCTATTCATGAAAACAAATACTGAGGTATGTTTTCTCTTTTTTTTATTTTGTGTATGGACAGAAACTTCTTGGAGTGTCTCAGGCAGAGATCAGACAGAAATGCCAGCAGAGGACAAAAGAACTGGAGGAACTGAAGACAGCTGTAGATTCTCTGAAAGTATGTTTCAGACTCAATGTAATAGTTAAAATCTATCCTTACTGCTCCTATCAAAGACACACAGTAACATGTTAGACCAATACATATCTATCCTGAAAAAGATAATAAGGCACCAGAACATCTGTCTATTAAGTAAGTCTGTAACTGTTTAAATCTGGGAAAAATAAACAGTCCTTGAAACTGGCCATAATTGTTCTTTTGTTCTTCATAGAGCAATCTAGATGTTTGTACTTTAGATATGTGCTGATACATAGCTGCAGCAGCAGCTTGGATATTTATAATGAGCTGTAAAGCTTATCCAGAAGCTATTATTTGAAGAAGAAAAAACACTGCACATTACAAATAGAGACAATTACCCAGTGTGCTGAAATAGTTGTCAATGATCAGGCACCCTAACATTTTGATTGGTTTTCACTTCAGAGCTCTGCACAAAGAGCAATGGCCGAAAGCAAGAAGATGTTTGATGAGATGATCACCTCCATTGAGAGGATGAGATCAGAGGTCACCAAACTGATCAATATCAATGAGAGGGCTGCATTCAGTCAGGCAGAGGGGCTGATGGAGCGACTGGAGCAAGAGATTGATGAGCTTAAAAAGAAAGAAACTGGTCTCAAACAACTCTACAGCACTGAGGACCACATCCACTTCTTACAGGTACTATCGGATTCTCTTTACTATACGAAAGTAGATACTGTAAACTCATTGTTACCTTATAGTGTTTCTGTAATCTAAGCATTCAGCACAGTATTACATGTACTTTTATGAGTTTTAGGGGCTGTTCACACCAAAAAAATTTTTGAGTCCATCTGCACTGTTTTTTAAATAGTTCTTCTGTGCCAGAAAAACGTCTTTGACCATTGCGTTGACTCACACTTCAACTTTTGATTTTGAAAAACACATCTAAAGACATCTACGCTTAGTTCTACACATTGCAGTGCATCTAGCTTCTTTGATGCAAGAAAATCTTCAGTCTGAACGATCAGTTAGGATTTCTTTTTTTTTTTCATTACTGGAAGGCGCTATTTTTGGTAAAAAATAGTATAATTTATATATCTGGCAGATGCTTTTATCAAAGTGACATGCATTGCATTCAAGGTACAGTATATGTTTTATCAGTTAGTGTGTTCCCTTGGAATCTACCTGATGTTATTGGTGTTGTTAGATCCTTGTTCTACTAGTTAGAAATCAAACTTTACCAGACTTGATTAGATTACTCTATTTGTCAACAGAATTTTAATTATCTCTGCACCCCAACTGATGATGGCTTCATACCCAGAGTGTCTCTGAATCCTGACTTCTCCTTCAGTGCAGCCAGGAAAGCTGTGGCTCAGATCAAAGAGAAGCTGGAGGAGTTGGGCAGAGAGGAACTGCGAAAGGTCACAAAATCAGGTCAGAGCACAGATTTTTCCACATACCAGGCACACACACACAGTTGAAGACAAAATGATTAGCTCCCTATGAAATATTTAGTTATTTTTCAAATAATTCCCATGTGCTGTTTAATGGAGCAAAGATTTTTTTCAACATAGTATTTCTAAACATTATAGTTTATTTAGGCAACTTAGAGTGTTTATAATACAAATCTAATTTACATAAATACATACAAATTGTGCCATTGTGAATTAGCGTGGTGAGTAACGTCATTTTTCCCACCGTGTCCGATATTACAATCAGTGCGACACACTTTGCAAAAGGGGTGGGTATTGTCGATATGGCTTCGAGATATGAAATTAAATTCTTCCTTCCAGCTGTTGTTAAATTTACATGTATATTTTGTTAGTATTCTCCTCCCATCTACAAGTGATGCTTGATTCAACTTCCCGCATCTACTACCTGCGCAGTTATCAACAGCGCAGCTGGGTTGTAGGTTGCCAGGTTGAGGTCACAAATGGGTTGAAATTTGTATGATGAGTCGATTGTGTGAGAAGGATGCGTTTCATACAGATCTGTCAACTGGACAACCTTGGAATAATATATTGATGAGATTATTCATATAACGAGGTTTGGGCCATACAAATTACAGGAGGAAATAACAAAACGGGAGGGGGGCAGGAGATGGGTGTGAAATACGGGAGACTCCCGGGAAAAACGGGAGTGTTGACAGGTATGCGTTCACTTTGCTCATTTGGAGGAAGTTCTTCACCAGAAGAGAGGTATGCTTTGGGTTGTTATCATGCTGGAAGACGAAATGTCGACCCAAACCAAGTTTTGTTGCAGATTGCCTGAGGTTGTCTTTCAAAATGTTCTCATAGTCTTCCTTTTTCATGATTCCTTCGACCTGATTAACAGTTCCAGATGCAATGAAACATCCCCACAGCTTTATACTCCCACCACAATGTTTCACTGTGGGAATGGTGTTCTTTGGGTTGAGTGCCTCTCCCTTCTTTTTCCAAACATAGGCAACATCTCTATGGCCAAAGAGCCCAAGTTTTGTCTCATCTGACCAAAGGACACGTTTCGAGTATGCATAATTTTTCTCTAGGTTGTCCTTGGCAAACTTCCGTCTTGAATTTCATGTTTTGGAAGCATAAAAAATGGGCACGTGTAAGGATCTGAGTGACTTTGACAAGGGCCAAATAGTGATTGTTAGCATCACCAAAATGGCAGGTCTTGTGGGGTGTTTCCGGTATGCAGTGGTTAGTACCTACCAAAAGTGGTCCAAGGAAGGACAACCGGTGAACTGGTGACATTGCCATGGGCACCCAAGGCTCATTAATGCACATGGGGTGCAAAGGATAGCCTGTCTGGTCCGATCCCACAGATGAGCTACTGTAGCACAAACTGCTAAAAAACATAATCTTGGCAATGAACACACAGTGCATTGCAGCTTGCTGCGTATTGGGCTGCGTAGCCACAGACCAGTCAGAGTGCCCATGCTGACTCCTGTCCACCACCAAAAGTGTCATGGAGCAATGGAAGAAGGTGGCCTGGTCAGATGAATCACGTTTTCGTTTATGTCATGTGGACAGCCGGGTACGTGTGTGTCGTTTACCTGGGGAAGAGATGGCAGCAGGATGCACTATAGGAAGAAGGCAGTGTGATGCTCTGGGCAATTCTTTGCTGAGAGACCATGTGTCCTGTGACATGCAAATTTCCAAATAATAATAAAAAAAAAAAACATTAATGCAGTAAATAGCCATCTTTTTTTTCCAGAGCAATGCCGTTGAATTATCTACTTGTGCTTTTTCTTTAGCAGACCATGTGTCCTGTGACATGCAAATTTCCAAATAATAATAAAAAAAAAACATTAATGCAGTAAATAGCCATCTTTTTTTTTCGGAGCAATGCCGTTGAATTATCTACTTGTGCTTTTTCTTTAGCAGAAATACAGTATATAGGCTATATGACTGTCAGGAATTCAAGACACACAAGCTGTAGTTAGTGAAACCAAGTGCGAGAGCATTTACTGAGATTCACAGGGTTTGCAGTGTTTACACAGTGAGATCAATGGTACAGGTGTTATCACACAGAAGAGAGGCTTCTTATTGACATATATTGATCAAGAGCAAATACAGACAGGTAAATAAATAGTGTGAGGTCCATTGTGTGAGACTTGATAGTGAAGTGGCAAAGGTGAGTTATTTATGCAGGCAGTGATAAGCAAGAGAATTAAGTGCAGGTGCGGTGAATTTGAAATGGGTGATGAGGAGCAGAGTGCTGATGGTGGTGTGACAATGACAAAGTTATCACACATACATGAGTTCACTGGAAAAACAGCATGGGCAGAGCTGATGAATTCAGATATCAACCCTTTGTTTCTTTCGATGGTCTGAAATCCTCAAGGGTAAAATGTTCACTGCACACCCTCCAATATTTGAGAGAATGTAGGGGTGTACTGATATCCAGGTTCAGCACAATAAGCCTATCACTCATGATCATGTATAAGCAATCGTAAATATTTTTCCTGGTGTGCATCCAGGACACACACCAATGATCCCAAATGATCATTTTGAACAATAGACTTAAACAAATACAAATCTACAGCAAAGACAATTAAACTTTTGTACAGCACTGCTTCTGTTGTAAACAATGAAGCGCTTCCTGCCTCATCCTCCACGTGACACTTGACCATACCAACGAGCTTACATCATCCCTCTCATGAGCGTGCGTCACAGAGATGTATGAAAGTGAAAATTTGTAGTTAAAAAGTATAGAAGTATTGTTTTGTTTCTACAAATAATCAATCGTTTGGGTTCAGAAGAACTTTATTTGTCGACTGGAGTCATGTGGATTATTTTGATGCACCATAAATATGCATTTTGGACCGTCAAAAAATGTTGTACATTCACTTGCATTGTTTAAAGGGGGAGGCCTGAAATGCTCCTCCTTTTTGAATTTTTGAATTTTTTTAATTCTATTTTGATGAAGAAAGAAACTGGATGGCCTGAGGGTGAGTAAATTATCAGCAAATTTTCATTTCCTGTAAGTTGTGGTGCCTCCATTTATCGAACTTGTTGGTCCAGCACATCCCACAGATGGGATGTGAGATCGGATTGAGATCTGGGGAATTTGGAGGCCAAGTCAACAAGTCAATATACCTTTGTTTGTTGTTCTGAGCACATTGCCCACTATTACATTTAAACTTAAATTTTAGACGAGAAACTCTAAAACTGAGTACAGTTTCGTTCAAAAGAGCTTTATCCACCAATGCTTTTTCTGATTGTGAACTCTTTGCATTTTAGTTCAATGCAGTTTATTAAAAAGGTATAATCTCAGGGCAAGCTATCAGATAATCTGATATAACCCACTAAATAGTTCAGACTTTATCTTTGACAATCAGGTTTGAAGATGACTCTTCATCTGGTACCTAGTGCACATGACAAGAGTACATTCTGAAGTCAGCAAGGAAGTCATGTGATTATGTTCAGAGTGTAAACAGGGCTAAGAGTTCCTCCACTTTGTTTCCCGTTCACTGAGAAACCTGCAAATTATAACAAAAGAACTATTCTGACTGGATGAAGCAAGAATCTATCGAAAAATTTTATTTTGAAAGAGTATCAACAATAGAATTTAGTGCCTTGCTTAGTTCTGATGGCATAAATTTGCATGTTTAATTCAGTAATATATTGTAAATCAAGTTTTGCTGATGAGCACTGTTCTGTTTTATAACAGTGAATGAAGTACCCGTGTACACTCTGGAAAAGCGCACAAAGGAGAAAAGCACCAGAGGTAATGTGTAATTATCAACTATTATCAGACACGATTTGAGCAAATATAAGAAACAAACATGGTCACAAGATGACAATTGTAGAAAATACAAGATGTTATAAATATGGCATTTTAAAGTGTGTTTTTCTTTCTGTTCAGTAAAAGAAGTTTATACAGTGGACAGTGCACCACCTGCAGAACCCAAAAGCAGATCTGAATTCCTGAAATGTAAGTATCTGACAATCATGATTTTGTCTTCTGTAATCCAAGAGCTGCATTTCCTCCAAAGATGACATCTTGTGCTTGTCGCATTGCTTGCCATGACTCGACAATATTCTTTATTACTAACTACAATAAATTAGAAATGAAAAATAGAGAGAGAGACATACATAAAAAGATGTTTTTACCAACCCATTAATGCAGCCTGTTTTGTTGTGTCCATTTCCAGACTACTGTCAGCTCAAACTAGACACCCACACTGCGCATAAGGAGCTGTACTTGTCGGAAGGAAACAAGAAAGTGATTAGAACACGAGACCTGCAGCCATATTCTGATAATCAAGAGCGTTTTGACAGCTTTGCTCAGGTACTGTGTCGTGAGGCACTGTCAGGTGGCCGCTTCTACTGGGAAATCGAGTGGAGTGGGGAATTCTCAATTGGAGTGGCCTATCGGGGCATTAGCCGTAAGGGTAAAGGTTCCCTGTGCTTGTTGGGCTACAACGATAAGTCTTGGAGCCTCCTCTGCTCTGACTCAGGGTATTCAGCCTGGCACGACAGAGTAGACAAGGCTGTTAGTGGCCCTCACTCTTCAAGGATAGGGGTCTATCTGGACCATCCTGCAGGGGTGTTAGCCTTCTATAGCATTAGCGAGACTATGACACGTCTGTATCGTTTTGAGACCACATTTACTGAGCCCCTATATCCAGGGTTCGGGGTTGGGACATCAGTCAAGATATGCCAATTAAAATAAGCACTTATTAAGAAGTACGAATTTCATGAAGGGTCCGAAATAAAGGACAGATATTATTGTTGTTTGATCTATTATTTGATTTTTTTTTACTCTGTATTTTAAGTTTGATGACATGTGCTTTTATTTTAACAATTTAACAGTTTTTGGAAGAATTATATCACTTTTCAGTAATGATTCTGTCTCCAACTATATAATTTCCTCTAGACGCATAAAATGCCAAGATCTGCTTTTTATTATTAATTTATCTTGAATCCTGAACATTGTGTGTATCCAAAATCATGAGCTTTGCTCCTTGCCATTGTAAAAGCAACATTTTCAGCAATGACTACTTCATATGTCAATACATTTTTAAAGTTGTAATACATGCTGGTCTCTCGTTAACAAAAATAATGTTCATTTAACGATCCCTCTTTGTTTTTTTAAATTACTAACTAACAACTAAAGCTATTCCAGATGTGGATCTGTAATCGGTAGACAGCTGGTATGTAAATGGTCTGCACTAATATAGCTAATTTTTAACCGTAGCGGTATTCAAAGTGCTTTACATTGCATCTCATTCACCCATTCACACCAATGACAGCAGAGCTGCCTGCCATGCAAGGTTCTAGCCTGCCATTGGGAGCAACTTGGGTTCAGTGTCTTGCCCAAGGACACTTCGGCATGTTGAGTCATGTGTAACCCTGCGATTAGTGGACAACCCGCTCTACCACCTGAGCCAAAGCCACCCCCCAATATGTAATATGTTATAGCTGTGCAGTGTGTAAACCTCACTCTCCTGGTCTCAAATGTGCTGTAAGCAAATTGTTTCATGGAAAAGTATGCAAAAAAAACAAACAATGATGCTCATATGATCGGTTTTGGTCTCAAAATTATCTTTGGAGGGCAGGTTTTGGAATGAGGGCTCAGTCACATGAAAGCTTCAGAATGCTACAATCGGTTACAGCACCTTTAAGAGAGATGCACAAGTGACCGAGGCTAGAGCCAGGGCTTTTCTAGACTTTTCTCCAACTCCCATGCCAGGGATCACCGGTTCAAATCCTGCTCGTGGCGGGTTGATTATGACCGGAGACACTGGTGCCGTGACCCGGAAGGGAGTGAAGGTTTAGGAGGGTGAGTGCAATTGTAGCCAGCGGGAACGTGATAGCTGTCCAGTGTGTAATCCTCACACTCCTGGCTTTAAGAGAGACGCACTAGCAACCAAGGTTAGACCCATGGCTTTTCTAGCTTCCTGCGAGTGTGTCCGACTCCCATGCTCTGGATAGCCAGTTCAAATCCCGCTCTGGGTGGGTCGAGCAGGACTTGTGACAGACAGATATACCTTACGGTAACACATTTTCATTATTCTTGAGATTTTGTTGCTGAAACCACCAAACTGATTAAAGATGCACTCAGTAATTTTTAAATATGTAGTCCTGGATTTAGACTGACATCAAGGTGTGTTGAAGCAGTATCATTTAAATGTAATAGTTTTTAGTTACCAATGAAGTTGTAGAAATTCACTTTTTACAGTCAGCCATGAAACATTTAATTAACGAGTGAATGAAAGTGCCCAATTAAAGGTCATTACTGAGATTAAGGGAGTAGTAATTGGCTGGTCATCTGATCCTAACATGTCTGCCCTGATTTTGAAAAAGACTCTGAATTCATGATCTTGAAAAAAGACCGGGGGTAATTTGATGTCATCAAAAATATTTGCTGTTAATTTTAAATGTTTGAAAATATTTTGTGTGAATTCACCTAAAAAAAATTCAGGTTGTGAAATTCAAGACTTTTTATTGAAGTGGTCATGAAATTCAGGTCTCAATATTCAGGTTGTTGAATATGGGTTGAAAAATTCAGGAGGCAAAATTCGAGGATGACATCCGGGAATGCAAGTGCATGCAAACGAGCGTCGAAGCATCCATCTCTTTCAGACAATGGCAAAGTGATGGAAACAGCTCAAACATAATTTTAAATGAATTAATGAATGTATACAGTATATTATACATATAAAGCATTAAATATATATAGTAATTTTTTTTATAATGCGCAAAACATCTATTCTTTGCTACTTGGCAATTCACATTGGACGAATCTGCTGAAAAGGCAATTCAAATTATTAATGTGCACGCATACATGACCAGATAACATGATCCCCAGTTGATCCATAACACCAGCTAATGTCAGTGGTACATGACCGTAAACATCTCTCATTCAGAAATTTCAAATGTTTTTGTGTTGTTTTGTAGTCTGATTAATTACAAAATGTGCTGCTTTTAACTCGATAATGCAGAACACATGAAAAGTTAAAGCAGTGTTTATGACAAATGTTTACATTGTAGTCTGGTGGTGTGAATAAAGTGCTTCAAAATCTTATGTGTTGTTTATTGATCAACATTAGTATATACACATACAAAATATACTGTAAATTGACATTATAGTGCTTTATTATTATTATTATTATGTGTCAATCATGTCATATATTACAATCATGTCACACAATAGTCTGGGTCTTATGAACTTATATACATGAATGAACATATGAACATATATACTGTATTTGATACACAGATAACTGAAATGTCTAAATAAAGCAGAAACGTTTTAGTTTTATATCTCTGTTCTCCCCCTTCTTCGCTGCTTGTCTTGGGTGAAATTAAGCCATGTCACCTGAAAGATAAAACTTGAATGAAAGAAATATAAAATGTCAGCTCTTGTAAGTAAACAGCAGTATCACTTTTTCAAGATTTATAAATAGAATAAGTTTTGCTGGCTTTTCTCGCATGCCACGCATTACTCTGTCTGAAAGTAAATGGAATTTTGGTCACAAAGGCAGCATGAACATACAGATGATGTAACAGGCAGAGGTGGGTAGTAATGTGCTACATTTACTTCGTTACATTTACTTGAGTAAATTTTGGGGAAAATGTACTTTTAGAGTAGTGTTAAAAGTGGGTACTTTTTACTCTCACTCAAGTAAATTTGTAATAATTTTTTTTTATACTTCATTACAATGGGTGGCGTTACTGTCGTTACATTACTGGGTTTACGGAAGTTCACACAGCTGCACGTGCTTTCACTGACTGTCACTCAAGTCATCTGTGTTGCCCTCCGCACAGTGAAAAGATAATAGTTTTGTCATGCAATGTCTTCATTTAACACCAAGACAAGCTGATTTTTCAAGATTAAAATTACAGCTCCAACTTAAAGCAGCACGCTGAGGTAAGTTTTGGCTCTAATCCTAACACAGGCTTTTCTGTGTAATGAGATGGTCATTTTCAGGGTGATTCTGTAACTGGGCTCTTATGACAGCTATCATATCACTTCTGATGACATGGATTAAACCACTGGAGTCTTATGGATTACTTTTATACTGCCTTTATGTGCTTTTTGGGGCATCAAAATGTTGGCCTACAGAGCTAAAATATTCTTTTAAAAATCTGAATTTATGTTCTGCAGAAGAAAGGAAATCATACATATCTGGGATGGCATGAGGGTGAGTAAATTATGAGAGAATTTTCATTTTTGGGTAAACTATCTCCTTAAAGTGACAGCTCAGCCATAATTAACATTCTGTCATCATTTACTCTCATATTGTTCCAAACCAGTGTGACACTTTGTATTATGTGGAACACAAAATATGTTAGACAGACTGTTATGGACTGATGGTCTCAGTCACCATTCACTTTCAATATATGGAGAGAAAAAAACATTCACTGAAAGTTAATAGTGACTCAGGTAAACATTCTGTCTAATATCTCCTTATTGTGTTGCATGGAAGCAAGAAAGTCATATGATGGTGAATGATGACAGAATTTCCATTAATAATAATAAAAATAATAATAATTCTGTAATTGTTACGAATAGGAATGGAGCAGACGCGGAGTGGGGATCTAGGTGCAGCTTTTAATTGAGCAGATAAAAGTAAACAAAACACAGGAATAAACAAGAGGTCCACGAGGGGAAAACGAAAGTAAACAAGTGGGAAACAAACACGACTGGAGCAAACAGGAACAAGGAGCAAACACGACAGGAACAAACAGAAACTCGGTGAAAAAGGACTGGAGCAACAGGAACTTGGAGCAACAGGAACTTGGAGCAACAGGAACTTGGAGCAACAGGAACTTGGAGCAACAGGAACTTGGAGCAACAGGAACTTGGAGCAACAGGAACTTGGAGCAACACAACTGGAACAACATTCAACAATCGACAGTGGCTGGAAAGACAACAGGGTTTAAATACACAGTGTTAACAAGGAACAGGTGCAAACAATGAGGGAAGGTTGGATGAGAGCCAGGATTTGTGGGAATTGTAGTTTGGGGAGATAGTGAGGGAAAAACACGAGGCAGACAGTGGGGAATCGTGACAGTAATACAGGTTAAATGTGTATTATATAATGGAATATAGGGTAGATAACGTCCAAAATGTCATTTGTGAAAGTAACGAGTTACTCACTACTTGAGTACTCTTTTAATTGAATACTTTCTTACTCTTACTCAAGTAATTATTTATGTTAGTACTTTTAATTCTACTTGAGATATACATTTTTTGAAGTAATTGTACTTTTACTTGAGTACAGATTTTGGCCACCTCCGTTAACAGGTCAATATGCTCATACATTACTTTGAATTTTGTATTTTTGGTATATGCAGGAATTGAGTAAATTAATATGATAATACCTGATTAATAATAGCTACAGGAAATGACAAAGAATAATTTATAGGCCTCTGTATTATTATTAATGTGTGTGTGCGTGCGTGTGTGCGTGAGTGCGTTAATACTTAAATGAAAATGTGAGTAAGAAAGAAAGACTGACATTTAAGGTTAAATGACTCATGTAATGATCACTTTTGATCTTTTACGCATGCATTAAATGCAAAACAAAAGAAACTATAGCAGAATACTGCTGTCTAATTTTAGCAAGGTGTACAATGCCAATGCACATATTACAGAACACTTCTCAAAAGTATATAGATGGAGCCCAGATTTGTATTATTTATGATACAGCTGTATTAAAACAGGTTTTCCACAAAGAATTTAGAGCTGATTCAAGCCCTCTCATGTTTCACGCCAAAATTTCTTGACATTCAGCTGCTTGAGCATTTCTGTAGTTTTGCTGAGGTTGCAAAAAGTGAGCTGCATAGAGAAATTCTTGTTGCCAGACCAATGCTGACCAAAAAGCTTCCAACTGATGCTGACTGTTCGGCTGTTTGCAAACTCTTCAAGGAATACAAAGATGCATTTCCAGGTCTTCATAACTGTATTTTATATGTAAATAGATTAAATAGAATAGATAGATGGATGGATTTCACATGGCCCACCTTACTACAAATTGCTGGAGCCAGGCCTGCTAAAATGTCCTATTGTCACACTATAGCTGAAGGTATAAATAATCATCTTGGCAAATGTTTAAAGATTAATTTTATCTTTTCTTCAAAACACATTAATGGAACATTATAAGTATCCCTAAAGTATACCTTTTTGTTTTTTCATAATGTTGTGTTCACAGTTGTTTAAAATGACTTTTGAGCTATTTCCATCGCTTTGCGATTGTCCGAAAGAGATGGATTTCATTGACGCTCGTTTGCTCTTACTTGTATTCCCTCATCCTCGAATTTTGCCACCTGAATTTTTCAACCCGTATTCAACAACCTGAATATTGAGACCTGAAATCCACCAACTGAATAATAAAAACTTTTTAGGTGAATTCACACAAAATATTTTCAAATATTTAAAATGAACTGCAAAAAATTTCGATAACGTCAAATTGCACCCAATCATTTTTCAAAGTCATGAATTCAGAGGCTTTTTCCAATTCAAGTTCTGGTGATATAAAAATGACGCCATACACTTCACAGCATACATGCGTAACAGATAGAAAACAACTTCGTAGCTATATTGCCCCCTAGTGGGTTTTATTATCTGACAGTTTCATAAAACGTTGCTCATGAAGAGCACAAAGAAAAAACATCAATATCTTGAGAAACTAATTGTCTAATCAAACTAATGTGATTATTACTTCTACTAGAATTTTTATTACAAATTATTGTCGCCAATGATTTATTTATTTACAATATTTAAAATGAACGCACACCTAAAAGGAGAAAAGATCGTGTATGGAATCTATTCCCTTTTCTCTACTGACTTCACCTTATTTCTTTTCAATATAATCTGTTTCTGTACGTTTTACAGCCTTCAAACGGCTGATTTATCCCGTTTAGAACGCAGGAAAAGAAACGAATCTGCGATGCGAGTTTTACCTTCTGTTTAATCGTCTTGGCAACGACATGTTTATATTAGCCGTGAGCTATTTTTTCCCCCCAACTAGCTAAATATATATATGTTGCAATATTACACTTTTCAAGACAGCCCTCAAACTTTAACCAAGAATTTTACATTTCATTCGTTTTTTTTAATGTCATACACAAGGAAAATGCCAAATCGTTTTATACCCCTTGCTCGTCACTAGCTAGCTCGATAGCAAGTTGGCCAGCAGGACACGTCAAAAGTCTCGCATTGGGTTTTTATTTCGATACTTTAAGATGTTCAAGGTGAAAATACTATTAACTGGACCAAGCGAGGTAAAATATTTTACTTGTTTCATCGTGCATATGGTGTATGTAGGTTTATGTAGATTACGGTTCATTAAATGCATGCTCGCAATATCCACTGGTTTGATAAAAATTCAAATCAACTTTTTATATTGACAGTGTGGGAAGACAGCACTAGCCAATTTTCTCTCTGACACAACAGAAACAATAGGAGCTGATTACAGCCCAACACAAGGCGTAAGGTGGGGTTGAAGAGAGTATTGCTTCAAATGTTAATGTTTGGGCTGCATGTACTAAAATGAATTTGGTTGATTCTCAAATCTTCTGTCTTTAGAATACTTGAATTTGAATCACACAATCTATCCAATGGCAACAAAAATTCAGCATGTGAGGTGGAACTATGGGATTGTGCAGGGGATTTTAAGTGAGTTGACAAAATATACAGTAGACAAAGAGATTGAAATTGTCAAACAATTACAACTTTTCCTAAAACTTAATTTAATATTGTTTGCACAAAGGTTTGAATCGTGCTGGCCAGCTTTGATGAAAGACTCCAATGGGGTAGTTATTGTATTTAACCCAGATGTGCCAAGCCATCTCAAGGAAATCGAGACCTGGCACTCTACATTCATCTCCTCACAGGGGTTACTGGAGGCCCAGTGTCTACTGATAGCACACCATAAACCAGGGAGTGGGGCTGATACCACCCGTCCACCTTTAGGTAACTTTACATCTCATGACAATATTGCATCAGATCTTAAGATTTCTAAGAATAAGTAACGTAAAGGCTGGTTAAAGGGAGTTCACCCAAAAATTAAAATTCTCTCATCATGTACTCACTCTCAGCCATGCCAGATATGTATGATTTTTCTTCTGCAGAACACAAAGATTTAAAAATATATATATATTGCAGCTCTGTAGGTCCATACAATGCAAGTGAATGGTTGCCAGAACTTTGAATCTCCAAAAATCACAAAGGCTACTTAGATGTAATCCACAAGAATATATTCCATATATTCTGAAGCAAAAGTATAGGTGAGAAACATATCAAACTTTAAGCCCCTCCCCCTTTTTTGTTTTGTTTTGTTACTGTAGATCTCTTTTTATCAGTCCTGACCCATAGGTGGCGATATGCACAAATAATTGGAATTGCCTAAAAACAAAAGAAGAATATCGCTGCAGAAAACATGGATAAACCACTGGAGGGTTATGGATTACTTTTATGCTGAATTTGTGATTTTTGGAGATTCAAAGTTCTGGCCACCATTCACTTGCATTGTATGGACCTGCAGAGCTGCAATATTCCTCTAAACATCTTTGTGTTCTGGGTTGGCATGAGGGTGATTCAATATGAGAGAATTTTAATTTATGGGGTGAACCATTTCGTTACGATCTGCTATTCTTCTTGCAGCATCAGTTCTTATTAAGGTGCTTGAGTTTAAAATATACTACAAGTAGGAAATCCACTATTTTCTTTTAAATGTTTCATTAAACACAGAGTTGCTTATGGTTAAAATAATAATACAGTTAATAAAATATTTTAATGATTTAAATAATCATTTATTTAACTCTCCCCATGTAGGCACACAGCTAAGCAAACTGCCTCTTATTCACTCAAACCTTGAGGAAGAGCCTGAAGATGTTCGACAGGAGTTCTGCAAATATTTAGGAAATGTTACTCGGATGCTATCAGAAAATCAAGAACGTGAAGAGATGTCAATCATTACATAATTAGTATTTTTTGAACCACACTAAATCTAAATTACACATGTGCTTTATAACTTTTGTAATATTTTCCTGTTAATCTGGAGATATATATACTCACGATGTTAAACACTAAACTACACAATTTAAATGACTTAATCTGGGAGAATTACAGCAGTTTCCCTAATTCTTTCATTTTTGTATGCATTTATAAACAGAGGAAGAAGTATTTAAGTAGAGTGGTTATTTAGTGAAGTGCATTTTGTAAGGGCTGAGCTTTGCTTGATTGTCTACATATGAAAATCAGTGTGATAGAAGTGTAACAAGTATGCATGGATAAAATAAAAATGAGCAATGAACAGACAATATTTCAACAACATTTGAATCTACTGTACCGTCACTCTGTGTACACTAATATGTTACTGCAAGCCCACTTGAAACTAAATAAGCATTTCAGTAGTTCTTTAACAATATTCATTTATTTAGTTCCTGGATTCCAAGAATTAAAATAGTGAAGGGAACAGACACAGCTCAGCAAAGAGAACAAGCAGAAAGGACAGTCCACATTTATACATCATAGCCTATAATGCCTCCCTTGCCAATGATCTCCCCAATGTAGAACCACATCAGAACTTCTGTAGCGACAAGTCCATTCCTTAGAGCATCCTGTGGAGATAAAGGTGCAATTAATAGACCAAATTAACACATAATATAAAACATCTTGGAATTAATAATATGCTGGTTTGTCAGCCTTCTTTTAAAGTTAGGGTGCTTTCACACATGGTACGATTGCTTGGACTGAACCAGAGTTGGTTTACCCACCTGCTCCCTTTGGTCTCTGTTCACATCATATAATTTGGGTCTGAACAGCAGCCCGTTTACAACATATAAACGTGAGTAGAATCGGCAGCTCTTTACCACTGTAACTAGGCAACAACTCAAGAAGACATCAGCTTCGCTGTGTTAATAAAATATTAATCTCTGGCTTTACCACCAAAACTTTACTTGCACAAAATGATAATTATGCTTGTCTGCCATGGATGCCTTGAATGTGCATTGATGTGAAGAGTATTAGCGTTTGTCTGTCGCGAGCTCACGGATGCGTTGCAAGAGATGTGAAGAATGTGAGCTGCTCTCTGAAGGGGATTTATTTGGACACAAGCTGGTACGAGAAATTCATTAAACCATAATAAATGCCTGCAAAGATGTGAATTGTACGTCATCAATAGAGGTTCACTCCCGCAATTTGGTGCGATTGCGTTCACATTAGGTGCGCACCAGAGTTCGGAAACAGCATTCACACAAACCAAACGAAAACAGCTCCAAAAAAAAAAATCACATAAAACATAGTAGTACACTAAACTCAAATGGTAAAATGCATATCTCCAGACGCAATATAACAGGTGTGTGTGAGACACAGATCATATTTTAAGTCCTTTTATTTTTTTTACTTAAATCTTATGTTACATCTGAAATAATATGTAGTGCCTGTTTAGTTTCTTTTTCTTATCTGAAAGTGGAGATTTAGGGGAGAAAAAAAAAAAAAAAAACACAAATATTGTTCTGATTCTCACCCACCCCTATTATATCTCTTCTGAAGACATGGATTTAAACACTGGAGTCTCTTGGATTACTTTTATGTTTCCTTTATATGATTTGTGGAGCTACAAATGTATGATCACCATTCATTTGTATTGTATGGACCTACAGAGCTGAGAAAATCTTTGTGTTCTGCTGAAGAAATTAAATCATACACATCTGGGATTGCATGAGAGTGAGTAACTGAGAGAATTTTATCAGTTTAACTACAATCTCTCCCCAAGAATTTCAATTTGGATACTACTTTTTACTGATGACGATGATGATATGCCGTGTCTCGCAAAATAGTTCAATTTTGAAATGACAACTAGCATTTAAAGCATGCATACTCACCCTGACTGTGGTCTGACCAAGACGTCCTGACTGGAAGCCCTTGAGGACATCCTGGACACCACTGATGGCCTTGGGGATCTCGGCTGGGGAGGGTGGCACAAGCTCTACGCGGGCGTAATACCAGAAAGTAGCAAGTCGGGGCTTGGAGTAGCTCACGGCGGCTAAAAAATAGAAATATAGATTATTAATCTCAAACATTAGACAATATAGGAGGCTTTAACATTTCACAACTTTACAGGATGACTTAGCAAGGCGGAAACTAAATGAATAAGAAAGACACGATGAGATATATAATTTTAATAGACGTATGCATTAAAAACATATACCAATCTATTCTAGCACTGTCAATTTACTGCAGTAGTACGAGCTCTGCTTTCAGAAGAAATTACCTAGATCTAGATGTGGAAGAACGCTAAAACATTAACTATGAATATGTCTGTGTTGCTGGCCATTTGCTTGAACCCAGTGTCAATGCAATATTACACTTGTGTATGTGTTAAATGTAATGTTTAAACATGATTTCCTCGGCACTGCGGCCTTCTAGTCACTGCGGAAATCAAAAGCACGCAGCTCTAACAACATATTTGACATGTATATCTTCTCCAGCTTAAACAAAAGATGAACATTCTTACCGCCAACCAACGTTGGTACTTTAGCCACAAGTTTCTGTACTGCCTGAGCCATGATTTGTATCGCTGTGAAGGTTTATTCCCTTCAATGAATGTCACCTCCAGTGAAGGACCCCAAAACCGAGGAGGCAGAATATGTGCCTGATGTAAATTTTTAGCATGCCTGTAAATACATGACAGAATGTAAGAAAAAATTGATACCGTTTGTATTAATATTCAAATGAAATACACATGACATTAAATAAAACATAAGCCAAGTGTTTACCAGGTTGACATTATTTTTCATAAACAAGGACGGCATAAAACAGCCGACTACGTGCTGCTAATGCTAACAGCCTGTTTTTAAAGCTTACCACGGTGCTAGCGCGGCGGTTTTTGTGGTAGACATTTTTTCAATTAATTTAAAGAGTGTCACTTGCACCACAGACACAACACAGGACTATGCCAAATATACAATACTGTGTACAATCTGTTGCACACCTGTTTCCTGTTGCAATGTGTTGTCAATACAAGTTAAGCTAGATCGATACCGTTTGAGGCAAAAAAATAAAATAAAAAATGATTACCTCAATAAATAATTTTTGACTGGACCCTCCTTTTCTAAAAATAAATAAATATATAAATGGTTCCACTAAAAAGTTGGTGGAAAGGTTCCAGTGAGGCACTTACAATGGAAGTCAATGGGGCCAATCGGTAAACGTTTGAATACTCACTGTTTCAAAAGTATAACCACAAGACGTAACCAATATTCGCGTTAACATGATTGTAGTGTGATAAAATCGCTTCCAAACCTGTTCTGTTTAAAATGATATCCAATGTTACAACTTTTGCCATGAGGATGTAATGTCAACAAATCATATAACAACTTTAAAATGCAAAGTTAAATAACTGTACAGCTCAAATAATACAGGAGTGTTAACAGAATAATTCATGTCCTAAAGTCCTTTTATAAAATTAGTAGTTTCGCATTTCTGCCTACAAACCCTCCAAAAACGGGCCTCATTCACTTCCATTGTGAGGGAACCACTGTTAACGGCGATTTTTATTTGTTTAATTTATTTATTTTTATAAAGAAAAGGAGGGACGAATCGAAATACATTTTGTGGTAATCATGCAGCATTAAGTCACCAATGCTGGTAACTGGTATTGAACAAGGAATGTTCATTTAAGCCCTTTTGGAATAATTGCTTACAGCTGGATATAACAAAGCTCTGTTATTTCTTGGGATGTTGTGAAATTTGGCCGAATAATTTAGGGGAAATTTATATTTTGTTCATTATTTTTTATTCATTAAAATTTATAAATGTTTTATAAAACTATTCAAAATATAACTGTTTTAGTATCTTTATGCTTTAATGATTTTATAAACAATTTTTTGATAAAACCAATAACCTGTATCTTTAAGATAAACAAGGTTCTGTATACACTACAACACATGACCTTTTAATCTTATTGTTTGTGTTTGTTTGTGCATGTTGTTATTTAATTTGTAGGCTATGTCTGTTTGCATGTTGCTACAAATTGGTATTTCATGATTTTTGCCTTTTTGTTATATTTATGCAAAGCTGTAATATTAAAAAAGCCTTGCACCACACACAAATCTAAATACTTTCAGATCAGTCTTTTAAAGAAAAAACAGTATGGGTCTATGGTACCATAAAAGAGAATAAAACAATATCTTCTGACATTAATCAGGAAATTACTACTAAAAAAACATTATGCTGATTTAAGTCATACACACAGACATGTATAATTTACTTATAAAATTTCCTTTCTTTTTTATATTAATTTATTTAATAACTTAATTTGTAAAAGACTAATTCTAATGAGAAACATTTGGGATCAAATACAGTTCTGAAACAGAAATAGATATGTAATGTAATGTAATGTAATGTAATGCAATGTAATAGCATGACAAAAAGCAAAGTAAATGTGGAGTAAAACACTGATAACATTTCTTTGATTCTTTGTTGTTTTTGTTGTTGAATGGCCTATTTAATACTTTATATAAATTAAGACTTTGTGAAAATGTTTACTTCAATAGACCTAACCACAGCCTCAAAGAAAAATAAACAGTTTCAGGTGTAGGGTTCAGTGGTGAGTTTCATATCCAAAAAGAGAAATTTTTCCCATGGCTGATCTCTTTGACATTTTAGATACTTTTTGTGTCCATCACTACTGAAAACAAATCCAGGAAGGCTAATAGTCCACTGTTGGTGGTTCAGCAGCCTTTGAGATTTTGTTCTCTACCTGTAAGAAATGGAACATGAACTGTGAGTAAAGGTAAATGATGCTGTATGAAGTGATATATTGCTCTTGATTTTTTACTCCTTGAAGACTAATACATGATACGTATAATACATGATTGCATACCTCAGTAGTTGTTGCTAATTCACTGTGATTGGCTTCCCATTCTTCTTCAGCCACTCATATCCTCTCTGATTTACTACTAGTAAAGAAAGAGAGCTTCCTCCTCTCTGCACATGGGAGATCACATCCTCCACAGACTCTTTCTCCACATTCTGTCCATTCACCTCCACCACCACATCACCCTGTAGTAGACCAGAACTCTGTCCTGGGCCTCCTGCTGCTACCTAAAGAATATAAGGTAATAATATTACACATTGTAATAATGAAACATTGGTTGTTCATGTTAACATACTTTCTCCTATTCCAATTTAATATGCACAGACAACTACAAGTAAACAATCCATAGGTTGATTCCCTTGAAAAGTTTAAAACTGTGTCTCTGTGGTGCTTCAAACATTGATCTCATGTTTGAGCATCCTGGCCAGCCTGACACAGCAACAACTGGCTCAACCAATAAAATGACTTTTGGGTGGGGCTGTTTGTTTGACCAAAGGTGTGCCATCAGAAATCTGTTTGGATTTTGTCACAGAAATTACACATTTCAGCTTTTATCAAAATTAGATATATTTTATTTATAGTATGTCAGAGCATGTATTGTAACTCTTCTTTTTCCTCAGATGGTAATGTTTCATGTAGCTTTATACATTCTAACAAATTATATATTAGAGATTTTCGGGTATAATCTTACTAAGTTGACCATGGCTGTTTGATAATAAGATCATATCAAGTCAATTTAGGTCTTAAGAAAATAATATCTAGGGGTGATTTCCCAAGATTAAATTTATTTACTCCAGGACAAAACTTAATTTTAAGCCTGGAAACAATTAATAACATCTGAGGTCAGTATCACCTAAAGGCTGAATTTTCAATGAAAGGGATTCATTGTACCTGGCTGATGAAAGTGCCAGGTTTCTGTTGGACACAGCCCAAATGGAAGCCAAAGCCAACCAAGCCCCTCTTTAGCACACATAGTCTAACATTAGGATTGCTCTGCATGTCCTCCTGGGGCTCAACAGGGGGCACTGTAAGCTCCAGTGTCATCTGGATTTCCCTTTTCTCCACAGGGCAACCAGGTGCAACATTCACACAGAACAGCAAGGGAGAGAGGCCCAGCTGAGAAAGAGTCATATAATAACATTTAATAGACATAAGGCATAAGGAAATTGAATGAAGATCTCTTCAAATAATTAAGTGTCTCTGTATATTCACCTTAGTGTAGAACTCTTGGCCTTGTGGTGGCATAGTTGTGAGGGTGACTTTCTGTCCACTCTGTCTGATTTTGTTGACAACTTCATTATGACCCAGCGATTCTGTGGGCTCTCCATTTACTTCAAGAAGCACCTCTCCTTCTTTAATACCTCCCAGTTCAGCAGGGCTGCCCATATCCACCTCTCTTATAATGTGGCCTATGTAAACCAAGCATAAATATGGAGTACATATCTATTTTTGTGGAAGTTTTGTATGTGAGAGGGGTGTGTCTCACCAGTGTGACCTGTTCCAGCCTTCTGCTGCTTGAGCAGGAAGCCATACACCTCTGACCAAACCAGATGCAGTCTGCGGGGCCGGTAAGGCATGCTCTCTGCATCAGCCATGGCTGGCAAAATGGGCATTTTCCTTCGGGCATAACTCTTCTCACTCTCGCTGTCAATCACTAGCACTGTCATGTGATCGCTGCACTTCTTCACCTGGGAATATAAACCAATCACATGAGACTAAAGTTCAAATAAAACAAGATGTGAGTGAAAAAAGGTCTAATGGAAGAAAAAGAAGAAAACCCACACGCTTCAGAGAAGCTCAGCAAATTTCAGTTTAAAAGTTTATGGAGTAATCTTAGTCCAGTTCAGTTCAGTAAAAACTTTCCAAAGCAAGTCCTTGTTGAAGCCTTGCTTACCATTTTTCTGATGGCAGAGTATGTGAGTTCAGAGGTCACGACACCATTAATCCAGACCAGACGGTCACCTTTCTGCACACCTGCCTTCTCTGCAGCTCCTCCATTCACTTTACTTACAGTGAATTTGCCTTTCTCGCCTGCTCCAAAGATAGCCAAGAGACATGAACCTCAAAAGCATTATAATTGAGGATTGTGTTCCAAATGATGTTAAAGCTAGTCTCATTAAATCTAGGATTTAAAAGTGCATATTGTTTCTCTTCGTTAATGCACTTTCTTCTGGTAAAGCTTAATATGAAAAGGCAACTAAAAGTAATCCATTTGTAGTTTGACTCCCTCAGAATGTGTTAACATTGTAGCTCTCTGGCACTATAAAAATATTGCTGTTTGTTTGAGCATCCAGACCATGGGTGTGTTTCCCAAAAGTATTGTTAGCCAGCTATTGATGTAAATTCTGTCGTTACAAAGCATAGTTCAAAGATTTGGTGTTTCCCGAAACCATAGTTAGAACAAGTCTTCGCAAACAGCAAAGTTGTGTGGTTGGAACTACCACTCTTTACCTGTGGTTAATAATTATAATAATAATTCCTTACATTTTATATAGCACTTTTCTAGGCACTCCACATAGGATGGGGGAAACTCCTCAACCACCACCAGTGTGCAGCATCCACCTGGATGATGCGACAGCAGCCATAGTGCACCAGAATCCCCAACACACACTAGCTATTGGTGGAGAGGAGAGTAGAGTGATGTAGCCAATTCAGGGATGGAGATTATTAGGAGGCCATGATAGATATGTGCCAATGAGGGGAATTTGGCCAGGACACCAGGGTTATACCCATACTCTTTACAAGAAGTCAGGACCTCGGTTTAAAGTCTCATCCAAAAGACAGTGCTTTTTTACAGTATAGTGGCCTCATCACAATAGTGGGGCATTAGGACCCACACAGACCACACGGTGAGCACCCCCTGCTGGCCTCCCTAATACCACTTCCAGCAGCAACCTTGGATTTCCCCAGGAGGTCTTCCATCCAGGTACTGGCCAGGCTTGACCCTGCATAGCTCTAGTAGGCAATCAGTCAAGAGCTGCAGGGTGATATGGTTGCTTAGAAGTATAGTTTCTTGTTAGTTTGCTTTGTGGACAACATTTGACTGCACTGAGGCTTCTATACCTGTATTCCATATATATATTTGATTCTGTCAAGACTTTGATCACGTTTACATGCTTAAAAAAAAAAAAGACTTGTTCATGGTTTTGCAGAAAGCGCTTTAACATAAACAGTTTCTGTTGGATAACACAGCTTCTGTGTCCATGTTAACGGACATGTGGCGTTTTTGGCTGCGTTCAAAACAGGATAAATCAGCCTCCGATGGAAGGGAGAACAATAATAATAGATGGCTTCTAACTGAATTTTTAATACAAATGGCATAAAAGTGAATTTCAAATGACTGTGATTTTGGAGCCCCACATCTTTCAGCCCTCAACTGCTCTCACAGTGGATGGGAAAGACAGGGAATAGGGCATAGGGTGAACTCTTCTGAATAGAACGTGCCCATTTGAAGAGTGCGCATGTGCATTTGTGCTCAAGAGCGTCGTGGGAACCTCGAAGTCTGATGCAGAGCAAAACACATCTATTGCAGCACAATGCATCTGTCTCATTACATTGTGCACGCCAATTTCATGTCTTCAGCAGCTTTCACACATTAAACATCTTTCTGGTGTACATATAAATGAGCTTTATAATTACATTTTCCTGGAAGTTATTACTCCACCCCATGCGTAACATCATTAATGACAGCTTTATGTTGTTGAACCAACAAGGTTTGAATGATGGATATGCTACATGGTTCGAACGATGGATGTGCTACATGGTTATTACGGTTTTGGGAAATTGTCTTGACAAGCTAGATAATTTCTCTTATGATGCATTGTACTATGGTGGTTAAGCAGTGAGTTATGTTGTTGTGCAGGAAAAGCACCCCAGTCCGACATAGCAACAACTGGCTCAACCAATGAAATTATTTTAATTCTGGATTATCTGTTTTGTTTTGTTTTGTTCAACCAATGGAAGATGGGGGAGTGTTTGAGAAATGTTTTTGAAAACAGTCATTATTTTTGCAATTCCGTTTTGTGCTGCTAATGGTGCAGAGAGTACACATTTAACCTCACTTCTTTTAAATAAGGAGAACCAATGTTTATTTCAAATGCAAATATGAGGATAATATGGTTCTTTTATTTACCTTCCACAGGCTGTATTCTGAGGCCCAGACCAGATAAATCTCTTGTGATATGGCAGAGACGGGGAGGCCTCCATCCTTCCCCACGGTCAGCTTTAGTCAGCTCTCTTAGGTCACAACCCTCAAACACAGCTTTCTCATAGGCCTGACCATCCAACACCAAGAAGCAAAGCTGTGAACCACACACCTGAATCCTACGGGCCACCTGAGAGAGAGAGAGAAACATGAAAAAGGCATAGGATTGCTACAAAGCTTGACACAGAAACAAAGGAGATGTCCATAGCTTTTACAATATACAAAGCATTATTGCAAAATAACAAATAAAATCATGACTCAGAGGTCACAACCTCCCACCTCCATGTGTCCCATGTTGTCAACAAACATCTCATTGACTTCAAGCAGGCGATCCCCATCCTTGAGCCCACTCCGCTCTGCCACACCCAGTGAACTGAGCTGCCTGATAACATGACCCTGCCTCCCTCTTTCCACACGCAGATGGAAGCCAAATGTTTCTCCCTCTTCCCTTTTCAGCATACACACCCGGAGTGAGGGATTTGATACAAGTTCTATTGGAACAGATTATAGTTAAAATGCAAGCCATTGTCTTCTAAAAATTCTATTGGCACAGGTTATAAGTAAATGACAAATGGTCAGTCCTGGGTAGTACATGTAATCAAACATCACATGTAATCTGGATTGTTATCAGATTACAATAGGATGTGATATTGAATTAAATTACATTTCAAAATACTCATAATTGGACTACAGTTACTTTTTTTTATAGATTACATGATTAAATGTTAATTAGGCAACAGCAGTAAATTGTTCATTAAATAGAATATTTTCACATTTTTTAAACCTTTTACATTTTCTCTCAGTCTAACTACGATATATGTTCAGTAACTCTTTGAGTGTTTTCGGAAGAGAAGGAGAGGGTTGTCAAATTGCACACAGACCTGATACTCGTCATCAACCAGGTGAAGATGGAGAGGTCTAAATTAGCATTTGACTACTGGATGTATAGAGATAATTTCACTTTTAAGGGCGACACAGGGAAAAAAACTATACTGTGCAATGGAAGCTCTGCTTTCCAAATGTTAATATCCTGTCAACTGCAAAGGTTTTAACGCCACATTTAAAGAATCATCTGAAGATACGTACTGTATGTTTGCATGTTTTCTTAACTTTATTAACTCCTGACATTTTCAGTATTATTTGAATTATCACTCTGCTTGTATGTGGCAGGGAGGGGGGCGAGGCCAGGTTGTGATGCTGCACACCCAACCCCTAATCAGGCTAATCAAGCCCTCAAGAAGGATAAACGGGACCGGAGGCGGCAGTTTCAGAGAGAGAGTTACGGGCAGCTGCCCGACACCTATATGTGTTTGTCTTTTTGCTTACATTTATTATTGAAATATTATTTATATTGTTATGCCGGTTCTCGCCTCCTCCTTTCTGGGCTGGCATTTACGTGGATTTATAATAGATATCTAAAAATAAATAAATAATTAATTTAGAGCTCAGGGCAATGGCCCAGTCGACCTGGTGGTTAATCCGCCCTTGGGTAATGGAACAGATAACACTTTAAAACAGTATTTCTTTGCATTTCTATTGTGCTAGACTAAATGTGTTACTCTGCTAATAAAATTCACCTATGGTATTATATCTGAAATCTGTAATCTTGGTTTCAGGAAAACCCCTGTTATGTAAAGTATTTGATGTGTCAAAAATACAATAAACTAAAAAATATTACCAAGAACATACAGTAGACAAAAGACACCAGACAAAACAAGTTGTAAAAATCATATGGGATCTAGGAACTTTAGACGGATTTATACCATGGATGCTATTGAGAAGCAGAAAAAAATATATTAATACAATTATAAACCTCACTAACCTGTATCATCTGCAATCACCATGACTGGATTGTCGATTCCCTCCTTTGGATTGAAGGTAAACCTCCTCAAATGAGCATATGAAAAGATTAGTGAATTTGTATTTTCCCTCTGTTAAGTGCTGTACACGAACAGCCAATGAGATTAAATACACTGCCATAAATCATTGGTACCTCATTGACTGTATTTTAGATAATAAAATGAGAGTCATTGAAATGTTGCATGTTTGTGCATGTGTTCACTTATCAAATCAAAAGGCACAGTCAAAGCTGAGGAATCTTTCATAAGGTAAAGGTCTGCCTGTGTGGCGTGCATGTGGATGTGTGTCTGTGAAGAATTATAAAAACTTTACTTACTCCGTCAGTTCCATGGTGTCACACAGCACTGCAAGTAAAGTAATAAGAGAGTCAGATCAACATCAAATGGTAAGGATTTCACAGTGAGGACAACCACACTTCAAATTCCTGAACAAAAAAAAAAATATCACTTCAGATTCCAAGCACTGAGTCTAAGATCAGTCATTTTGCTCTTGACCTTGGGTTTCTGTAAACAGATCTTGAGTCAACTTAAGTTTATGGAAAAAGTAGCTGTTGCTCATCTGCACCGTCCTCCCTTTATACTTTGGAATAGTCAACCATAGTGAATATGTATGTTTGTTAGTCAGAAAAAAACATTGTCTGCTTTTGGATGATTGGCTCTGATGAAACATTTTAGTTAAATATGCTTTTGATGTTTGTATTGTTAGCAATACTGAAGCTGGTATATCTATTGCCAATCAACTGCAAAATTTATATTGTTTACAGTCAAATATTTACATAAAATCAGAGTGTGAAGAATGGCTTGGTAAATCATCAATGCATCAATTTCTGCAAACTACATGGTTGATTTTTCCATCTGGTTTGTGGTTAATTTCATAAGTGCACTGAATTTTGAAAACTGCAAATGTTATAAATAGAAAGAATGGGTCACTCTTTGGTCTAACTGTATGTAACGTGTGTGACACCCGGTCCCGTATAAGGCTAATCAAGCCTCCGAGAGGGATAAAGGCCGATGGCAGACGGTGGTGCGAGGAGAGAGAGATCATTTACGGACATGTCCATCGTGTGTGTTTGTGTCCTTTGTTTTTAATTTATTATTAAAATATAATTTACATTGTCAAGCCGGTTCTCGCCTCCTCCTTTCCATTGAAGTCCTTTACAACATGTAATAGGTAATAGATCTAATAACCTTAACTGGCATCTTTGTCAACAATGATAATGAGCCAAACCCAATGGCCTTGAGGTAGAGTTCACACAAATACCCAACTGTGATAGTGACCATGATTTCAGTTAGCCTATTCTAAGCTACAATTAGCCTGTTTACTTTTCCCAACAATAAATAACAATGGTTTAAATACAGTGGCTGTTCATGAAAACTGGGTGAACAGTGGAAGTTAATAAAGTTTACAATTGTCCTAGAACATCTGTGACCATACAGGCATAAAACAGTTTTTGCATAAACCAAATTGTGTAAATGGCAACCAGCCTAACCATAAAACTTTTCCTTCGGTATTTTCCAGACTCAGTGGGTATTCATGAAACACGGGCAGAACAAATTTCTGTGTAAATTGTTCATACAGTACATCCATTCTTATGTAAATTGTTGCATTGAGTTGAACTCAACTATTTGCTTAATAATGATTTTACAAGTGAGTTACATAGAAATGTGTTCTGCTTCTGTTTTACAAATGAGACCTTATGAACATTAGGGGATATTTCACCGAAAATTAATATCCTCAATCACTTCCACTTTCATTGCACCTATTTTCCATGAAATGAAAGTGAATAGTGACTGGGGCTAATATTCTGCCTGACATTTATTTTTTGTTACACAGAGGAATGAAAGTTAAACTCATAATGGTTACATAATTTTCATTTTTGGGTCAAAAATCCCACTAAGCATCAGCAGTGCATAATATCTATTGAGAGCATGCAAAAGTTTGATTTGATTTAATCTCACAAAGCATGCAAAATGACCTCATCTCGTCACTGTGAAGCATCTATGCATAAAAAGGAAACGATAACAATTGCTCAGTGATCATACCAGCAGAACTGAATCAGAAATGAAAGGGCGGATGAAAATATTCCATTCAAATAAGATTGAGCCCTGTGCATAATAACTCAGTATAAAGAGGTAAAGCTAATAAGAATTGAAGAGAGCTGGAGGTACCTGAGAGGTCAAGTTTGTCTAGTTTCTCTCAACAGTGGAAGCTGTACGTCTCCGGAACACATTGAGTTGAAGTAGACATTCTGTTTCAATCTCTCATGCTTTTCTCATCTTGCTCCACTTTTAATGGTTAATCTGACTGTGTGTGCTCAGAGGAAGGGGCATGCTGTTCTGACCCCTGGGTGTTAATGTGAAAACCACACATAAACACACATACATTCATTCTTCTCTGTATATCTCACACATGTCAGCCCTGAATACAACATCCCTCATAAAACTTTATTGCCTGACTCCATTTCAAGGACCGTCCATGGACTTATGCAAGGGCTTATGTATTCAAGCGAGGACAATGATGTAAGGAGAACCTATTTCATAAACATAGCCTATGCAATATAGAATATATGTCATGGTTTCAGGGCCATCCTCAGGGGGGACAACCAAGGGCTCCGTGACAAGGTGGCCTTATTATGTTCCTCCAAGGTATAGCCTACTCACTAGGTCCCGAGATCGACAAATTTAAGCACCGGCACCGCAAGGGTAAGAGATGAAAATGTAAAGATTTTTTTGTGTATGTAATTTAAGAGATGGAAAGATGGGGTTTGTAAGAGAGTGAGAGGGAAGGTGGAAATTAGAGAATTCTACACTGTCAATATGTTTCCTTTCTGATGAGCACAGTGCTAACCCGCTAATTGCAAATGTGCAATTAAAAGACTAAGATTCACGTTTTTATATTTTCTGAGAAAGTATTATCAGGATGATTGGAAAAATAATGAAACCAATGTAATCTGAGATAGGCTCAATGACACTGTGATGCTGACATAAGGTCCATGGATCTGACAGTTAATACAAGTAATGTTCACTATGAACACCATCAAAAACTACAGTTAAGTACACAGTACAAAGTACATATTTTTTTGTACCAATAATATTTTATAAGTACCATATTATTGGCACAAACGATTATCTGTACAGTATTGATTCATAACAACATACAGAGACACACTGGAAATTCAATCAAATACAATACTGAATAATAGTATATAAATGTATTTATTATAATCATTTGAACATGGTTTAGCACACATAACTTGCATTGCTGATGAGACAAACCATTTTTATGCAGAGAAACTGGGAAGCTAACTGCAATATATCTGCAATAAAGCCAAATTCTTTTTCAATTTTTAAAACTCCATTTGCACCTTAACTGCTTTTTTTCTAATCTGAGAGAGCTGATGTTGAAGGCTTTCTGTTCATTAACTGCATAACAAAGAATGTGACTTTACATAAGAGATAAATTGCTGGAATAATTGTTAATAAAATATGACTGCTAAATATGAGAGTGTGAAATATAATCTCATCCTTATGATCTCAACCTTCTAGTACAGCAACCCATAAAACACATATAAATGGCGCAGACACCCAAAATGATTGTTACAATGGAGAATTAACAGACAACCACTGGAAATTTATAGTATATTCAAGGACTACATATCATTCACAAGGCACAGAACAATACTATTGCTATTAGAAACAGGTATTACCCAACTCTCTACACTAGAGATTTTATCTGCACATTCTGTCCTGTTTGTGTTTAGAAACCACATTTCTAACCCCGTCCAATGACTGAAAAGGAAATAGAACACAAAACACGCTAATATAACAGGCTGCAGATTGGTTAGTATCACACAATATTCAGTACAGAATTGTTGTGCGGCTAATAGTTTATCCACATTTCATTGACCCCAGTTCTGATGCAGCACATTTGAAAATGGATTCTGTGCTCCAAATGCATCTACGGTCAAGGGTGCCCACCTAGGATCTTAGCTGACCTAGGTTTCCCTGGGTATACCATATGGCAATAAAGAAAATCTGATTTTAAAGCAGTGATTCTTTGATTGGAGGATGATCAAAATATCATCTTTAAAGCTGTGTGTAATGTTACAGTGAACAGATTGTTCTAGAAAATGAGCAATCATACCTTACAGTACCATATGAGTCTCTTTAATTTCCACTGACTGTAATGAGAACGCTCAGTTCTAAGGGCAAACCACCTCTCTCAAAATCTCGAAATCACCTTTTATTACTCAAATGGAGTTATAGTGGAGTCAACTTGGAGCCCAATGATTATGTTTCTAAAACAAAACAAAAATGTCCAAAAAAATGAACCCTCTACAGATTATTTCAATTCAGTTAGGAGTCCTTTTACAACACATGTGCAACATAAATTCCTTGCAGCATCTTGTTTTTTGATTCCAAATTCATCGTGCATTTATCTTTTTCATAATAATCCCTTTTCCAGCAGTGCATGTCATCTTAACAGATATAAAAATAAAATTAATTACAAATAAATATCCAAAAAGTGAAACAACATCAACAAAAAGTGCATACGTGTATTTACACATTCACATAAAGCAGACACATATACTTTCCTCGTGTATATACTCAAGTTATTAGTATTCTTCAATATATAAGGAGACATAACACATAGCAGGACTCAAAAACATTAAGTCATTTGTGAAGATGTTTGCATTGCATTGCAGTATTGAGTAGCCTGTCTAGGGAGTAGAAGCAGGGAAAGGAGGAAGTGTATATATATATATAGAGAGGAGCAAACAAGAGGTATAGATTTATCCATCCATGCTTCTAAGCAGTACACAACACAACTGAAGATGCATATAGTGTTCATCCAGCATTCTATGTTTTTCAGGAAACACATCTCAGGCCAGGTGCATCACACATTCGACAGTGCTGATAACTGCAAATGTTGAATCCTGAAATCTTCAGCAGTGCAGTTGAAGTGTAACGGGAACAGACCCAAAAAAGCAGAAAGTAGGCTCGTGAGTCTTATTTTGACAGTATTGATGTTTACTTAAGGATATGACCAGCTTCAGCTGTTACAGGACAGTCTTAATGTCAGACATTATGATTGCAGATTCTGTTCATTTGATATGTTTCATTCCTGGGTAAATATAATTAGGTCAATGGTGCTTTGTGATCAGCACCAATTCACATTGAAGTCCTCACCTTTTTAGTCACTCTAGGGAGCTATTTTACTGTACAAGTTCAAGGTGTGATCCCTCCTGATCCAGCTGAGAGAGCCCAACACAAACTGCTCTCTTAAGCGACCACAGTGGCAGTTGTCAGAAAATTCAAGGTAAGAGGACAGACGGATTTGATACTGGCAGCCAAAATGTTTGTCAACAAGATGTTTAAGTTCCCCCTCAGTAAAAATTGCAGGCAGTTCACATCAAGGGCACTTGCTGCAACATTCCACAAATGGTTAGATTTATGCTGACGTGGAGTCTCGAGAATTGCCTTGAGACTGTAAAAATGTTCTTCAAAGTTTTCTTTGAGCAGGTCATCACAGGAATGGTAGCATATTATTCTAAAAACTCCTGCAGAAACTCAGAGTATTGGTGGGAAGACTGGCAAATTGATAGACATAATGGATTTGAAATTGATTGAAATGGCTGGCCATTTCTGCATGGTTCTGTTTTCTGCTCTTGCATGTCCTCAGGTGCCCCAAGCAAGCAGTGCACTCTCTTCCGAAATACATAAGGTTCTTTAGCCTTGGTCTGAATGAAAGTCATTAACAAGAAGACAATATGACTATCTCTCAATCTGGTATAAAGAGACTTACATGTTGGCTCATTGCCGATCCACTTGCTAAAGAGGGCTGTCATGGGATTGTCATTGTTATTACATCCAGTCCTGTCAACAGAGACTCATGCTTCAAAGTTCAAAGTCACATCAGAGTACAATGCATTTACAACATTCAACTGCATGGAATTATACATTCAAAAATTACAGTACAAAATCCTCCTAAGACCAATAAAGTCTTAATTAACTATTATCTACTTATCTGAGAATTAAAAAGTCAAGTAACAAAAACTAAGGATAATGTTGCACTGCCAAATAATGGCCCCGGAATCAATGTGGGTTTGTGTAGCACTTTACAGTTAATTTTTTAGACCTTACAATCCAAATGCAAAAATAGAAAAATGTTTTGAAACTTTCGTTTTACATTTTTTTCTGGTTACTTTAAGAATGGATAATTCATATTTTCTCTCATTTTCTTCCATTTTAGTTTTTCTTAATTGTGACTTCAGAAATTAATTTTGGAATAATTGATTTATGAACCCACACCCGCGCAAATTGCAAGACAAAAACATTTAAACATTTAAAATTGGTGATGATTCAATTATTCAAAAAATCATTTCTAAAGTTGCAATTTAGAAGTAATAAAATTGAAGAAAATTACATTTACCCATTCTTGAAATAACCGGAAAAAATTAAAAATGAAAGTTTCAAACAGTTTTTATCAATTTGCATTTGGATTGGTATGGTCTGAAAATGAACTGTAAAGCATTACATGCACCAATGTGCACCGTTTTCTGTGTTCTTTGCATGTGTGCAGTCGCTATGTACATTTATATCTGTGTATGTGTGTATAGGTCTTATTTTGCCCACATTGTTAGGGCATCAGAGATGGTAAAACTTGAAATCACATAAATTGTGAAGAAAATGGTTTAATAAACATACTAATGTTTTAATTAAATAAATTAAATTAAAACATAATATCTAACAATGGTTTCTGTTAGGGTTGGGTTTATAAGGGCATAGAAAAACAATAGAAGTCAATGGAACATCCCCACCATGATGAAAAAACAAACATGTAAGTGTTTATGTTAAATTACATGTATGCCTAATGATGAGCGCTAGATCTAACGCTCTGACTTGACTTTATAGCGCAGAACTAAGTAAGTGGAAAGTCTCAGAATTAAGAAGAAGACCCCCAACACCATGAAGTCCACATAGAGCTTTGCATCTTCCACATCCAGCAGCTGTAAGACCTCCTCTGGTTTCTGGAACTTACACACCACGCCGGGACACTCCAGCTCTGAGCGGTTCATCCCGTAGATGGAGAGGATCACCCCCTCAAAGCCATACCTGTGGAAGAAGAGAGCACATTGTTCAGTGTGTGGGTGTGAGCAGCTGTGGCACCAGTGTCAATTCTGGATCACCTGGCTTGATGATTTGCGTTTAAAGAAAATTATCTGCAGGAGGTGCGACTTGACTGGACTGATTTAGACATGTGAAAAGGTCATATCTGCCAGAGCATTTTACCTACAAAAGTCACTTAATTTTCAAAGATCTAAATAATTATTAATAATATGTTATTAGATAAATAAGAATGAAAATATTTAAGTTAGTAAAACTAACTAGAGTTAGTAGTTTTAGTTCTTGATTGTTATGGTTTTTGACAGACCTGACGTATGACACATAGGAGCTCCACTGAAGGTATTTAGGAATGGTGTCAAAGTTAACGAAAAAGCCAGAGAACAGAAGGACTGGGATGGCAGAGACTGGACCTACAAATGTGGCAACCTGAAATCAAGGCAAATGAGGAACAATTGTTGGTTAAAGCGTTAGTAGATGGTCAATAAATATTAAGGGACTTTGTATTAAAGAAAGTGTATTAAAGTACAAATATATTTTACAACAGATGAAATTATGAAATAATTGTTTTATTAAATTTTTGGTCTTGTTGTACTTATTGAAACGAGAGCAGAGAGAGGACAGGATATTACGGTGAAAGAAAGAGGGGAAATGGAAATGAGCCAGATTCAAACTCTCACTGGCCACATGTGCACCACAGCTCAATATGTCAAGAGCATGTGCACTGACTGTTATTCTATGGCTCTGACAGGAGAATGTTTAATTAATATGTACAGTGTGTAGTATATTTACATAGTATAAATATAAAGACTAGGGTTTAAAATCTGGGATTCAAAATCAAATTTTTAAATTCAGCTTTAATCCATTTAATTGTTGCTGATAATATCATCTGTAATGACAAAAAAAAATTAAATAAATAAATAAAATCAGAAAATGCAAAAATGGAAGCATTTTCTATGTCCTCAGACTTTAAAAGCCCACTTCACTGTACTTTATATTTAAAGTACACTTGTGTATGCTACCACTACTATTTTGAAGTGCCATACCTGCAGTGATGTGGATGCTGCTCCAATAAGAAGCCCCAGAGACTGAGCCACTAGGGCAGTGGAGGTGGACAGTGCCATAAACAGCAGATATCTACCTGCCTCTGGAGGCTGCTTTGTCATCCAGTATACTATACTGCAGTACATTATTGGACAAATTATCTGAAAGAAAGACAGAGACTGTTTGGTAACCAAGATTCTCACATTCACATACATGATCAAATTCAGAAAGATCTTCAATAAAAAAAATACCTGGAATGGAATGTCAGCCATGGTCTTAGCAAGGTAATATGCCTTCAGACTGTACCAGTAATTAAGATGTTCCCTTATGAGCACGGGCATCTCCAGTGGAACTGCAAGTGAAAGACAGACATTAGTGCTTAATTCAATCCGATCCAATAATACTGTAAGCATGAAACCTCTTAATTAAGCCAATAAGAGTGATTATAATCCAGCACAACCCCAAACAGATTTGGTAGCATCTCAGATCACATCTATTTTGCATGCTCACAAAGCCTTATGCACATCCACACACACGTACACACATAGAGACTTCCTTACATGTCAGGACAGTTGGCATGAGTGCAGCAAACATGAGAAACAGCATGGAGAAGAAGAGAAAACCAGTGTTGTTGAACACTTTGCTGGCATCATTTCCAATGTTCAGGTACAACAGACCAATCAGCACACCAATACACAGATGTGACATCACCCTCAAGTGAGTTAATACCTAAAACACATAGGCAATATTGTTTTGCTGGATTATGATTGCATTTTTAACAGACTGATTTAATACATTACAGTTTCGTGTTTTGCACTGCATTACTGTGCAAGGGGTGTCTCTCATTCCACTGCCTATTTTAGGGATGGCCGTTATCAAGTAATTTTGAAGTTGAGTATTCTAACCCACAAAATAAATGAGTAAGCAATTACTTATGTATTAAAATTAAAGTTAAAAATAGTATTACACATATGTGAAAATTCTATTTTGTTTTATTCACAAAAGTTACCAAGAAGGGTTTCAAAATGAGCTAACTACAACATACTATGCTTTTGGGGAAAAAAAGAAATTAATAGAAATATACACTGCATATATATAAACATATTTACAGTATATTTTTTTTACAAATAACAATTAAAAAAAAACATTTGCACTCACCCAGAGCATGCATTTAAACCAATATTGACAGCATTGGTGAAATGCACAACTACAAGACTATCAATTGTTTTTGTTGTTTCACATGTTAAAATTCAGAAAACAAGTATTGAAAGCTCTGCCGGTGCAGATCCAAAGGGAAAGTACAGTAATTCAGTATTATAATTTAGTCAAATGAGCAAAAGAAAGGCAATTTGCAATATTCAAGCAGTGTTTTTAATAGTCGAATAGCTGATGCTCGATTAATTGATTACTGTTGCACATCCTTAAACTATTTTTAGAAATGAATTAGTATATTGTTAAAAAATAACTGGTATTTATCAACAACATCCCTGTATAACACAGCATGACCAATATGTTTGTGGTATCATTTGTTTTGTTTATTGTGCATATTTATAGCTGTTAAAATGTATGTGCCTATATGAAATACAGTATGTTCTTGTCCTCTATTTATGATGACTTGAGAGACTGAAGAAGTCATGACAAAATTTCCAGTAAGTGAAAATAGTGAGCAGCCAATTTTCATAGTATTATTTTTACCATGCATTATAGGAATTTGTTAGTGGCATGATTCTGACAATTGGACAGCCCTAGAAATGGCTAGCTCCCTTGGAAGTTTACATACTGTATAACACTGTAAAACATGCAAATATTTTCTTTAGGAGATATTTCCACCTGATCTAACCCTTAAAACTGACTTTTATTGGTGTAATAAAATCTAGTCATGTTGATTTAGTCATGTTAAATGTTATTTTATATTAAAACCAGTTCATTTAGATGTTATGTTGTTAAGCAAATTTTTAGGTTACCTGTAATACTTATCTAGGGGGTGGTTTGAGGCAGTACCAATAACAAGAAAAGTTTAATTCGTACCATGTCCCTGCATATAGTGATGAAGGTTCGCTTGAAAAGAATGCAGAACTGTGTGAGGGTACTGGTGGCAAAGGTGTGTTTCTCAATATGGCCTGAATCCTGTTTGAAAACACAATAACACAAGAGGTGGGTGGATCAGAGACTGATGACAGGCAGATTTTGTGTGTGAGGGTGTGTGTCCATCACTCACATTATGACATGTGGAGGGACAGGATGTTGTGGGGTCATTCTTGTCAATGGAGTTCTTCTTGACTTCATCTGAGCACAGTCCTCCTTGGACAGCCTCGAAGAGTACATGGTTCAGATCACCATACTCCCCTGAGGCGACCTCAATTACTGTGAATAGAGAAATAGCAGAACTCATACGCATGCTGACTGATCCACTGATAGACAAGAGGAGCCCAAAAATACTCACCATGAATGCATCAACATTATCCCATCAACCACTTAATCACACTTGATATAGTATATTAATCTATAACTAAAGGTGAAGTGTGCAATTATTGCACCATTAATGTCACCAAACGGAATTGCAAAAAATAATGACTCCCAGACATTCACCATGTTTGTTATTGGCCGATAGTCCAAACCCAAACTAATGCCATTGGAGACAATCTTGTTTTGGGCTGGTCAGGATGTTCAAACAAACAGAGCAATAACTTGATAGCACAAAAGAGCCTCAGTGTTTACACTTTTCAGGGTAATCAACCTACAAATGGCTTACTTACAGTATAATAGGTAATTACATGTTAATACATGGTAATTACAGCTCTGACAACCTACAGAAAACTAATGTGTCAGAAATCACTACAATGTATAAACTATATGGCATATCTATTTCAAAATGTATCTCACACACACATACATACATACACACGTGTGCAGTAGACCTACTAAAGTCTGCAGGATTGTGGTAGGTGGGGCAGTGGAGTCCAAGGTTCTTCAAGTAGGGGATAAGGTTAGGAACTGTCCCCTTATATATGCACTGACCTTGACTCAGGATATAAAGCTATAAAGAAAAAAAGACAGAATTCATTATCAATCAATCATTAATGCATCAGTGCACTCAGTCATTTTTGTGTTTATGTGGTCTAGGACAAACACTGACACCTAGAGGCGTGGATGCAGCATCATTAAATCGCAATAGTTTTCAGTTACCGATGCCTTTGTAAAAATTCACTATAAGCCATGATTAGTTTAATCCATAACGTAATCAATGGTTATTGAGATAAAGCGTGTTGTTTTTGGCTGGTCATGTGATTCTAACATGGCTGCTCCCATGAGGGGACCCTCTCTGTGTAGAATAAAACAGCTTTTATAAAGATCACGTGGGTGCTCATGAATTTTATACATATTATCAGGGTTCAGCCACTTCTTTTGGTAATGTTTATATCATTTTGTGGCTGATTTCTGACATTTCTGATTTATTTTGTGTCATGTTCTGTGAACACATGGCTTTCTTTGGTTTTCATTGCCATGTGTTCTTGTTCTCATTGTCATGTGCACTTGTGTCAGTTCAGTCATGAGTGATACCCCAACCTGGAGTTGTCAAGGACACAATGGTGGTGGCTGTGGGGATCGAACCAGTGACCTTCTGATTACCAGTTATGTGCTTTAGTCCACTGCGCCACCACCACTCCATTTGCCTCACCTGCCTTCCCTTGTTACCCTCCTCATTTCCTTCCATATTTAACCTCATTGTGTTTTCTGTCCCATGGCAGATTGTTGTGGATGTTTCTCTGTTTAGGTGTCATTCTGTTTGCCTCATTCCTGTTCCCCTGCTGTCCTGGCCTGTTTGGCTCTGGATCGTGTGGCCTCTTATCGACTCCCTGCCCTGGGAATTTTATTTGTTTTTGTTCATTTTTTATTAATAAAGTCCATTAATTTCTACTCTGCACTTGTCTGTGGAGTCCTTGCCTCCCTCTACACACCCTGACACATATACTTCATAATTACAATATATTTTTTCAGGAGTAAAACCTTTTTAATGAAGAAAAAATACTGCAAGCATCTTTTTGCATTAAATATGGACATAAACACAAGTGCACACTATGTATCCATGTCTTTCAGCCTAAAAAAATGACTTTTCATAGTATAATATTTATTGTAGCAGTAAATGAGTCATTCACCTTGTCAAACATTTCAAAGAGTTTAGCACTGGGCTGGTGGATGGTACAGATGATGGTTCTTCCTCCCTGAGCCAGAGATCTCATCAAGGACACCACTTGGAAACAGGATGCACTGTCTAGACCACTAACACACACACACACACACACACACACACACACACACACACACACACACACACACATATTTGGGGATATTAAAAGGAAATATTTGGAAATATTTAATTTCCCATTGCATTTTGAAAGGATTATGATGTGGAATATGACTATGTGTAATATTGCCACTTCAGGTACCTGGTTGGTTCATCAAAGAACATGACAGGAGGGTTGTTGACCAGCTCCAAAGCGATAGCCAACCGCTTACACTGGCCACCTGATAGAGAGACAGTACGAGTTTGGGCACACTCCTGCAGTCCTAATGCGGTGAGAATCTCATTCACCTGTCACACATGACATTATTAATTATTCAGCTTAAACAACTACACAAGCAAAAATTCACCATGTAACTTCATAGTGTTCATATTTATAACATAACAAAAATAAGGGCTTCGTTCTTACACATACATGTAAGAAATTGTTCATTTTAATTTTTCAATTGATCTTTTCACTTAATATAATTTTTGTAATAAAAAAATAAAAACTGTGTTTAATTGCAAAATGTCAAATAGAAGCATTTGCTATGGACTCAGATCCCACTGTGTTTACTTGTTTATCTTAATAGTGGTGCCACAAAAACTATGTAAAGCG
This sequence comes from Moxostoma hubbsi, assembly GCA_032164185.1. Taxonomy (NCBI): domain Eukaryota; kingdom Metazoa; phylum Chordata; class Actinopteri; order Cypriniformes; family Catostomidae; genus Moxostoma; species Moxostoma hubbsi. The sequence continues at coordinate 21,883,358 of JAVLUX010000008.1, read as the reverse complement.
CACATACCAGTTCTTTTTTCACTTCCATATTTTCATTAAGTTTGAGGTTAGCTGAGACCTAAACAAAACACAGAAAGATTAAATGAATCAGTTATATATGAGAGAAAGCTTCTTGAACACACTCACACACAGACACCAAGGTTATATTGTTAATAAAAACTATTACAAAGATGAAAACTAGCAGTGAAAAAAATTTGAATAAAAATGGGAGTTTGCAAAAGGAAAAAAATCTAAACTGAAATACAAATGAAAACTCAGAGAATGACAGAGAAAATTACTTTTCTCAAATGTTTTCAAATATTCAGTCAATGCTAGATGGAGTTAATTAATCTGACAAAGTGTGTTTTCTGTCCAATCATTAAATTAGATGAGAAGCAGCCATCTGATTGACATGTAAAACATCCGACCACAATTCACTTGTTGCATTTCTGACAAAGTGTTGTGTGTCATCATAGGAAGATAAAGCAATTTGTGATACTGTGTTATTATGAATGAAAACAACTAACAATGAAATGAAAAACAAAGTAATTTTTAAGACACAAACAAAATAAAAACTAACTAATGCAAAATGTGTTAAAATTCAACTGAAAATCAAACTACAAAACAAAATAAAAAGTAGAAAGATTTTCATATAATTTTCAAACAGGTACACATACACACACGCAGACTCTCACCATCATAGCTTCTCGTGTTGTGATGTTTGGCAGTAGCATGTCATCCTGCATGATGTAACAGGACATTTTCCTGAAAGTGCGTAGGTCACGGGGCCGCCCGTTTACCAGGATCTGACCTTTCATGCCTGTCTGTCTGCAGAGAGAGAGGGAAAAAGAGACAGGAATCACCATATCTTAATTAATGCATAAACAGAAAGGATGGGCAGTGACATGACATGTATTCATAAATATTCCCTCTTTCTCTCTCTCTCTCTCTCTCTCTCTCTCTCTCTCTCTCTCTCACTCTGAAAGCAAATACGCACGCTCACCTGTAGCCGGCAAGAATGTTCATGAGAGTGGACTTTCCAGCCCCTGAGGGACCCATGATTCCGATAAGCTCTCGACTGCAGAACTTTCCGGACAGACACTTCAGAAGGGCCTTATACCCTACACACAACATTTTGGGTACATCAGGATTACTATGTTGTTTGACAGCAACCACCTTGCCAAATTAAATGCACAATGTAGTTTCCATCAAAGAAATATGGGCTTGATTATATACTGCTGTATACTAGTATACAAAATTATGACCTGTGAGTATTTTTCTGTAATTTCAAATAATTTTCTTTCTTTTTTTTTCAAAGTAATTAAAGTATATTATGTATTATATAAGAACATTAGGTCTTAAGTAACTTCCAAAATATTCTTTAAACTTTAAACAACAGAATGTAGTTCTTATGAATTAAAATAAACAATGGGTGGTAAAACAATAAAATCCAGTCCTTAAAGCTGAAGATTTTCTGTGTTAAAATACTTTCTCCTTTCCTAGCTTAATATGCAGATACAACTATAAGTGAGCCTTGCATAGTTTAATTTTCTTGAAAACTGTTAGCACTGTCAGTCTTTGGCGCTATAAAAATTACTGTTTGTTTTGAGCGACCTGCTTAAAGGTGCTTTCCAAGTGATTTTTTTCATAGAAAATTATGCAAAAAATGTTCCAACTCCCTTAAAGATATTAATTAAATAAGTGTCCTGAGATATCTCACTGCTGTAGAGTTTGTAAACAGAAAACAAATATGTGTCTGCAGACCGCGAATATTGACGCTTTTCACCTGTTAATCAATTTGCTCATTCTCAAAGTGTCTATATGAAGTGTGTTAGGTTTATGGACTAGTTTTGGCCACTAGAGGCCCTCATTGCATTTGATTTCAGTTTTCCCGCCCTTGTATCATGTGTTATTGTTTTCACCTGTGCCTCATTTTCCGTGAGTGTATTTAAGTTGCTCTGTTCCTCTGTTCTATGCTCAGTGTTTGTTATGTTGAGACCAACACCTCTAGGCTTCTGTTGTTTTGAGGACACGCCGTTACTCTGAGGTTTCTACCCTTTTGATATTTGCAAAACCTTTTGGGGGCTTCTGTTGGTAACTATTTTACATTTTTTCCCCTGTTGACATTTTGGACTTTTTGAAGTGTATTTTTCCCCCTGCTGATTTTTGGACTTTTTGGAGTTTCTGTTTGGATTAACTTTGAACTGTATTACCTTCTGGTCTAATTAAAAGACAGTGAGTGTACTCCCTGACTAAGCTCTCTTTTCTGCAATTGGGTCCACGTTCCCCATTTTTCCCTGAGCTCAGTTCCCTTGACCTTGCGTCTCCCAAGGGAGTCTGACAGAAACACTGAGCCAGTAGATGGACCCAGCAGATTTGACCAGTGCACAGGGTCTTCTCGAGGCAGTTTCCCGTCAGGGGGCTGCCTTAGCTCAGCATGAGACCCTGATGACCAAGCATGATGGCCTGCTGTCTGACATCCTGACCTCTCTACAAGAGATTTTTCGGCGACTGCCTACCCCCCCTGATCCAACCCCAGTTCCTGTGAATCAGCCAGGGTCACTTAGCCCCGGTCCTTTGGCTGAACCCAGATTACCTCCACCTCAGCACTTCTCAGGAGACCCTAGTGCTTGTAATGGCTTTCTCACTCAGTGTGCCCTTACTTTTGAGTTACAGCCATCATCCTTTCCCTCTGACAGAGCCAAGATTGCTTATATTATCACCCTCCTTTCTGGAAGAGCCCTGTCCTGGGCCACAGCTGTATGGGAGGCACGCAGCCCATTCTGTTCCAGTTATGCCTCGTTTGTTGAGGAATTTAGACGAGTTTTCAACCATCCTCTCCAAGGCCGAGAAGCCTCGAAGGAGCTCCTGTCCATCAAGCAAGGCAATCGTAGTGTGGCGGAGTATGCCATTCAGTTCCGCACCATCGCAGCAACAAGTGGCTGGGGCAAAGAGGCTCTTATCGTTTGCTTCCAGAACGGACTTTCAGAGGCCATCCAGGATGAGCTTGCCACCAAAGACCCACCTGACAGTCTCGAGGCCCTCATAGGTATGACCATCCGCTTAGACAACCGGCTCAGAGAGCGAGTGTATAGCCGTCAGCTTGTCCACTCAGCCCCTGTACGCCCTTTGGCCCAAATCTTCCAAGAACCCCCAGAACCTATGCAGCTGGGAAGTACCAGGATTTCCCCCGCTGAACGTGACCGTCGCATGAGGGAGCGGTGCTGCCTTTACTGTGGCCTAACAGGGCACTTCCGCGCTGCCTGTCCCGAGCTTTCGGGAAAAGCCCCATCCCGTGCAGACAGGGGAGGTCTGTGACGGGAGCTTCCCTAACCGCTCCTCTCACCAATTCAGGATTATTCCTCCCTGTCACACTTTCCTGGTATGATCGTAACCACTCCATGCAGGCTTGGGTGGATTCTGGTGCTGCTGGAAATTTCATGGACTTTTCCCTGGCTAAAAAGCTTTATATTCCCTGCGAATCCTTACCCTTTCCTCTGGCTGTTACTGCTCTGGATGGACGACCTTTGGGCCATGGAGAGATAACACATCAGATGGTCCCTCTTCGTCTTTCCATTTTTCAACACCAGGAGGAAATGGTTTTCCATCTCATCCAGTCTCCCAGCTTCCCTGTAGTCCTTGGGCACCCCTGGCTTCTGCAGCATAATCCCCATATCGACTGGTCTACAAACACAGTCCTAGACTGGGGTCTCACCTGTCACTCCACCTGCATTTTTTCGAGTTCCCCTGACACCACTCCCAAGTCCCAAGAATGTTCTGATCTCTCTCGAGTTCCACCTGTTTATCATTTTCTCCAGGAGGTCTTTAGTAAAAGTAGGGCCACCACATTACCTCCCCACCGTCCCTACGATTGTGCTATTGACCTGCTCCCGGGCACTATACCCCCTAGAGGCCGTATCTTCTCACTTTCTTGTCCTGAGCGGGCAGCCATGGATAGCTACATAAAAGAATCACTTGCCGCAGGATTAATCCGAGCCTCCACCTCTCCAGCAGGTGCAGGATTTTTCTTTGTGGGCAAGAAAGATGGTGGTCTTCGCCCATGTATTGATTACAGGGGCCTCAATAAGATTACTGTTCGGAACCGCTACCCATTACCTCATGTCTACTGCTTTTGAATTGCTTCAAGGAGCCTCAATCTTCACCAAACTCGACCTGCGCAATGCATACCACCTAGTGCGCATAAGGCAAGGAGACGAATGGAAAACCGCATTCAACACCCCCACAGGACATTATGAATACCAAGTTATGCCCTTCGGCCTCACAAATGCCCCCGCTGTGTTCCAGGCATTGATCAATGACGTCCTTCGGGACATGCTCAACAAATTTGTGTTTGTTTACTTGGATGATATTCTCATCTTCTCTGGGTCCTTGCACGAACACATTGGGCATGTTCAGAAGGTCCTCCCTCGCCTCTTGGATAATCACTTGTTCATAAAACCAGAGAAGTGCGAGTTTCATGTGTCCAAAGTGCAGTTCCTAGGATTCATCATCACCCCGGGCAATATTCAAATGGATCCTAAGAAAGTCCAGGCCGTTACTGATTGGCCCACCCCCACCTCCGTGAAGGACATTCAACGGTTCCTAGGATTTGCAAATTTTTACCGCAAGTTTGTGCGCAACTTTAGTGCTGTAGCAGCTCCTCTTACATCTCTAACTAAGGGTAAAAGTTCCAAATTCATTTGGAGTTCTGAAGCCGAGGATGCATTCCATGATCTCAAACATCGTTTCACCTCTGCCCCCATTCTGACTCTTCCTGACCCAGAAAGGCCTTTCGAGATCGAGGTGGATGCCTCAAATATGGGAGTGGGAGCTATTCTCTCTCAGCGTGGGGAGGACAAAAAGCTGCACCCCTGTGCCTTCCTGTCACACCGTCTAACACCTGCTGAGAGAAACTATGATGTGGGAGACCGGGAACTACTGGCCGTCAAGCTAGCGCTTGAAGAATGGAGACATTGGCTTGAGGGAGCTCAACACCCATTTTTGGTCCTCACCGATCACAAGAACTTGGAGTATATCCAACACGCTAAACGGCTCAATCCTCGCCAAGCTCGGTGGTCTGTTTTTCAACAGGTTTCAATTTACTCTGTCTTACCGCCCAGGCTCCAAGAATCTGAAACCCGACACCTGTCTCGAGTCTACTCGCCCTCTAATTGTGAGGATTCTGTGAGGTCCATCATCCCTAGCTCTAAGATTGTGGCTCCAGTCAGGTGGGAGATTGAAACCATTGTTAGAAGGGCCCAAAATCAAGAACATGACCCTGGGGGGGGGCCTGCTAACTGTTTGTTTGTCCCAAGATCTGTTCGTTCTCAGGTCCTCCAGTGGGGACACAGCTCCCGCCTTACCTGCCATCCTGGCTCTGCACGGACCCTTGAGTTCCTCCTTAGAAAGTTTTGGTGGCCTACCATCAAGGAGGATGTCCGGACATTTGTGGCTGCATGCCCTACGTGCAACCAAGGAAAGGTGCCTCATCAATCAGCTCAAGGATTGCTTCATCCACTCTCCATCCCTCGTCGGCCCTGGTCTCACCTCTCTATGGACTTTGTTACTGGCCTTCCATCATCCCAAGGTAACACTACTATCCTCGTTATTGTTGATAGGTTCTCTAAGGCGTGCAGATTTATCCCCTTACCTAAACTACCCTCTGCCAAGGAGACTGCTGAGGTAGTTATAACCCATGTGTTCAGAGTCTTTGGGATTCCACAGGACATTGTCACAGATAGAGGTCCGCAGTTCTCCTCTCGTTTCTGGCGTGCCTTCTGCCAACTGCTAGGGACAACGGCAAGTTTGTCTTCTGGCTACCATCCGGAGTCCAATGGACAAACTGAGAGGTTGAACCAGGATCTTGAGACTACACTGAGGTGTATGGCTGTGAATAATCCCAGCACCTGGGCATCCTTCATCATGTGGGCTGAGTATGCTCATAACACTTTGTGTTCATCTGCCACTGGGATGTCTCCATTTGAGTGCCAGTTTGGATTCGTTCCCCCACTGTTCCCAGATCAAGAGCAGGAGGTTGGGGTGCCCTCGGCACGATTCTTTGTTCGACGTTGCCGCCTAACCTGGAGGAAGGCTCGGCAAAAGCTTCTCCAGGTGTCTCCGCAGTATCAGCGCCAGGCCAATCGTCGCCGCCGACCAGCTCCTACCTTGCGCCCGGGCCAACGGGTGTGGCTTTCGACAAGGAACCTGCCTTTACGAGTAGAGTCTCGCAAACTGGCCCAGCGTTACATTGGCCCATTCCGTATTGCAAGGAAAGTAAACCCTGTTACTTACCGTCTATACTTACCTAGGTCACTAAGAATTCATCCCACTTTCCATGTTTCCTTGTTAAAACCTGTTGTATCTTCTCCTTTTGTTCCCGCAGTCAAACCTCCCCCCCCCCCCCCCCCCCGCCTCGCGTTATTGGAGGCCAGCCAGCATACACGGTCCATCGGATACTGGATTCTCGACGAGTACAGAGGTCTCTTCAGTATCTGGTGGACTGGGAAGGCTATGGTCCAGAGGAGCGCTCCTGGGTCCCTTCCCGGGACATCCTAGACACCGAGTTGATCAGGGAGTTTCATGCCCGTCGCCCTGATCGTCCTGGAAGGAACGTCAGGAGCCGTTCCTAGAGAGGGGGGTCCTGTTAGGTTTATGGACTAGTTTTGGCCACTAGAGGCCCTCATTGCATTTGATTTCAGTTTTCCCGCCCTTGTATCATGTGTTATTGTTTTCACCTGTGCCTCATTTTCCGTGAGTGTATTTAAGTTGCTCTGTTCCTCTGTTCTATGCTCAGTGTTTGTTATGTTGAGACCAACACCTCTAGGCTTCTGTTGTTTTGAGGACACGCCGTTACTCTGAGGTTTCTACCCTTTTGATATTTGCAAAACCTTTTGGGGGCTTCTGTTGGTAACTATTTTACATTTTTTCCCCTGTTGACATTTTGGACTTTTTGAAGTGTATTTTTTTCCCCCTGCTGATTTTTGGACTTTTTGGAGTTTCTGTTTGGATTAACTTTGAACTGTATTACCTTCTGGTCTAATTAAAAGACAGTGAGTGTACTCCCTGACTAAGCTCTCTTTTCTGCAATTGGGTCCACATTCCCCATTTTTTTCCCTGAGCTCAGTTCCCTTGACCTTGCGTCTCCCAAGGGAGTCTGACAAAGTGGATCATTGAGGCAATTATTCATAATGTTTGAGGGTGCTATTGTGCCACTGTTGAATTTGACTGCCTCAGGAAAAAACAATGCTGCTTTTTTGCTCATTTATGGTCTCACAATTATCTTTGGAGTGCAGGTTTTGGAATGAGGGGTCATGGATAATTCAACGGCTCAGTCACATTTCAGAACACTAAAATCGCTTGCAGCACCTTTAACCTGCCCCAATAATATTACTTAACCAATGGCATGAGTTGGAGCCGGGACCATCTATTTGTTTGAACAATGGTTATAATCAGTCAAAAGCAAAAGTACTGTAAAAGTTTGAAAGTAATGAATTTGGGTATCATAAAATCATATTACAGCCAAAGAAGAAATGTTTGCTCCTCCTGAAAGATGAAATTGCCTTTAGCTTGATGAGTTAGTATTCGTATGTTAAAAAAAGATACAAATACAATCCCTTAGACAAATGCAAATGTGGTCATTTTATTAAATGATAATTCAAAGTTTAGTTCACTGTAGTTGAATGTATGAGTCTTTGTCTACATTGTGGTAATCAAATGTCCATATGTGATAGTAAAACCAGATAACTTCTACATTTTGGCCAGCAATGAGGAAATATTAATAAACATACTAAACGATGTCTTGGATGAATATCTAAAAATGTGTTAGGTTAAGGGGTATGCTAGGGAGTATAAAATATAATTACAAACAATTAAACTAAATCAAGAGGGTCATGTGACACTATGTGAGTGGAACCAGCCTAATGGCGTTCTCCGCTACACTTTGCTACAATTATACTTTCATTCAAAATTACTTGGTGAGAACTGATTTACTTATAAATCATAAACTGCCCAGGGAGTGTATGATGTCAAAGAATTTGAAATCGTTGGCCTGTGGAGACATTAAAAAGCATTTACTGTATTACACATCTGACGAGAGCCAGATGGAAGGGGTCCGGTTGGGAATTAAAGCATGTCTCAGGATGAAGGTCAAGACATTGCAAACATTTATACAGCGTTATCTCAACCGACATGGAGGGCCTCGCGGAAATACGTTGAGCGACCTCTTCTATGGAGGCGAAACATTCCGCCCTAATCACTAGAATGTCCGAGGCTGAAATGCAAATTGAGTCTTTGGAAGCAGCTGGAAAAGAGCTGCAGACTAACACGCCGACCACCAAAACTGATATGGATCACGAGAAGACGTAATAATGTTAGTTTCATTGGAATTCCAGAGGGAAAGGAAGGTTAAGATGTGGTCATGTTCTTGGACAGGCTTATTCCGATTTTGTTCGACACAGGCTGTCATCTTGAATTAGAGCACATGCACAGAGCTCTTGGTTGGCTTCCCAGAGCGGGTGACAGACCCCGATCCATTCTGGTAAGTTTCTTGCGACAGCAAAGGACAGCAAACAGGGACTTTGTTTTACGAGGAATAAAGGCAAGTTGGGCTGGGAGGATTACAACATTATGGTTTTTCAAGACTGTGCCATTGTTACACAAGCGAAACGGAAGAGATTCACACACAGGATGTGAGCTTCGCTTTGCTTTTCCTGGCTAAACTGAGAATTGATGCCAAAGACGGATGTAAGACATTCACATGCCCACGAGAAGCTAATAATCTTGTAGCAATGGCGTTGCGGAGGGTATCGTGTGCCTGCATGGACCATCTCATTTCTGGGGGATGGACACCTGTTTGGAGTGGACTGTTATATGCAAGGTTGAAGCACAATTTTTTTTCTTTCTAAGGTTATTAAGGATTTTATGGTTACATCAATGTTGAATTGTGCTCTATATAATTTTGCCTTGGGTACACAATTCTTCCTTGCATGTCAATCTGTCACACTTTAATTTAGATAAAATTTCCATAATTTCAATGCACATGTTTTATGTTTTTAAATCGCTTTAAAAACATACTAAACAATTTACAATTTACATTGAAAATGTAAAAATGCCGAATTCTTTTTGTGAGGGTTAGGTTTAGGTGTAGGGTTAGTGGTATAAAAATACAGTATAAAAATATTTGTGTCTAAGAAGAGTCCTCACGAGGATAGCCACACTAAAGTGTGTGTGTGTGTGTGTGTGTGTGTGTGTGTGTGTGTGTGTGTGTTAGTAGACTAAGTCATACAAGTGACTCTTGTCTCTGTCTGAAGAGGGAGATATGAACTTGGGCTACTACTGCAACTCTTGTTTGTTGATGTTATGTTTTGTCCTCTTCTTCCTCTGAATCTTCCTTTTGACTCTATGTATTTCAGTCACAACCCTGAGTCATTAATGAAGTGCTCTAATTGTTATTTCCCTCTCTTTCCATCTCTGAGCTTGCTTCAAGGAACGAGAGATGAAAGATAAGTGAGAGAAAAGAGAAAGAGGAAAAGACAGGGACAACACGCTCATATCACCCTATAACTTCCTGAATGCCACTCTGCATACTAATGATTCAGCATTAAGGTGTGTGTTGTGTGTGCGTATAAAATGCTGATAACTCATCCAGAAATGATATGCCCTGTATCCTTATGTAATTAATAATTCCTAAAGACAGATTGTGCTACATGCTGACGGTGTGAAACCAGATCATCTCTCATCCATTTCTTTATCTATGGTGCAATTTAAAACCAAACACCACTGCATGAGATATTGGTATTTATTCTGAATATGAGCTGATCAGGGATCAGTCTGAGAATGCACTTGAAAGCTTAAACACATTTAATCAATAGATGCATCCATGCAGTATACGTGGTTATCTCCCAAAAAGGAAATAGGCATCCATCAGTTTACTAGCGATATGGTTGTGGATTTGAGACAAGAAGTGTTGTGAGGGATTCATAAAGGAAATTAGTGATAAAAGTCTTAGAAAAGTTTTAAAAGTTAGATAAAAGTTTTTCCTTAGTACATGGCCACAATCAGATTTCCCCTTACATACATCATTTAAAATATCAAGAGTTTGATGATATAGTCATCAATAGTTATTTATAAGTATGAATCAGTTAATAATAAAACATTTCTAAAGAAGAATTATAGCAGGGCAAGAAATCTCATCACTGTACAAACAGCAGGGTATGAATGCAAAATTCTAATTATAACACTGATTGAACTGTACTGTACAGTGATTATGTACAATTTTCACCTCTCAATGTTTTGAAATACCTATTTTAAAATAGAATGAGCTTGTAAACAGCTCGAAGGTGTAATGTATATCAAATGTATAGGATGGCTTCACATTTAATGAAATATTTGGTCAGAACAATAATGTAATTTAATTAGTTGCAGAAACCAGCAAATGCAGAGAAAGTCCCTCTGGAGTGATCAAATGCCTTGTTTAAAATCACAAGATTGTTACCAGCCCTGCATGGGCATTTATCATATCTCTACCCTTACAACTGGGTATTTTTTGCATATTTATCGATATTGTATAACATCTGTGTAAGCATATACTGTATGTCAGATCCCATGGGTTCAAACTTTCCATGGCAACCATTCAGAATTCAGTACATGTTTATGACTCAATACATTCTAAAATGATGACAGAGAGGGAAGCAGAGAGAGAGCGGGGAAAAGCAGATCTGAAGAGAAAATATGACAAGAATTGAGAAGATATAACATGACAGGACAACAGGAGTCTAGAGAGAGACAGAGTGTAGAGAGAGACCAGAGGTAATACAGAAAAAGCCAAAACAACCGAGACGGATCGATTAAGATGTGAGGCTGGGAGAGAGAAAACAAGGAAGAGGCAGTATGACATTTAAGGAGGAGGGTTAAATGGCAGGAAAGCCACACAAGAGCCTGTACTCAGCCATCAAAAACATAACAATTACTCTATCTGCTCTGCCTCTCTCTGATACTTTATCATGCGAGGCTACAACATGTCCTTCACATTTACATCTCCAATATGCCTACACGTTACACTGACTGCAAAAACATAGTCAGTATGATGAGGAAAACAAAAATCATACCTGAATGTGTTTTATAAAGCAAAAAAGACCTTTGCAAATACAGTTGTTGGACAAATATATCTCATTCCAAAGATGAGAAAGATGATTAACCATTTTTCAGCATGAGATGCTGCTGGTATGATAATTGCACAGATGGAACAACAGAGGGAAAGTATATGAATGTATGAGGTAATACTGAAAGAATGGCATACTGATATATGAGGCACTTATAATATGTAAGGATTGAATACTGTATAAACATACAGTATAAAGAACATGGAACAAGTCTCAGGAATGACCTGCCATCAATGTCACAGGGATCATTATTGTATATGATGTTATATGATATAATGTATATGATGGTCAATTGTAGCTCCATTGGTGCCAGGATGCCAGGATCACAAGTTTGATTAGCAGAGACCACACAAACTGATACAATGTATACAAGTAATGCACTGTAAGTCGCTTTGGATAGATGTGTCTGTCAAATGCATAAATATAATGTAAGTGTGAAAGACCTTATGATACTATCCAATGTAGCAGGTCTGTCATGTGTTTGTGTGCTTGGTTTTGCGCCACGTCCCATTAAGTAAATCAGTTCATTCAGAGACCATCTTGGTAACTCCCTGAGCAGCTATATTCTATTTCAGTAATAGGCATACAAGTACAGATTCTTTCTAATTGAATAAGGAAATACTGAAATCTCCAAAAAATAATCATAAATAAATAAATTCAGGATTAGTTTCAAAATCTGTAATAACATCTACAGGTCCTTCTCAAAAAATTAGCATATTGTGATAAAGTTCATTATTTTCCATAATGTAATGATAAAAATTAAACTTTCATATATTTTAGATTCATTGCACACCAACTGAAATATTTCAGGTCTTTTATTGTTTTAATACTGATGATTTTGGCATACAGCTCATGAAAACCCAAAATTCCTATCTCAAAAAATTAGCATATCATGAAAAGGGTCTCTAAACGAGCTATTAACATAATCATCTGAATCAACTAATTAACTCTAAACACCTGCAAAAGATTCCTGAGGCTTTTAAAAACTCCCAGCCTGTTTCATTACTCAAAACCGCAATCATGGGTAAGACTGCCGACCTGACTGCCGACCTGACTGCTGTCCAGAAGGCCATCATTGACACCCTCAAGCAAGAGGGTAAGACACAGAAAGAAATTTCTGAACAAATAGGCTGTTCCCAGAGTGCTGTATCAAGGCACCTCAGTGGGAAGTCTGTGGGAAGGAAAAAGTGTGGCAAAAAACGCTGCACAACGACAAGAGGTGACCGGACCCTGAGGAAGATTGTGGAGAAGGACCGATTCCAGACCTTGGAGTAGAAACATCTAGAGCCACCGTGCACAGGCGTGTGCAGGAAATGGGCTACAGGTGCCGCATTCCCCAGGTCAAGCCACTTTTGAACCAGAAACAGCGGCAGAAGCGCCTGACCTGGGCTACAGAGAAGCAGCACTGGACTGTTGCTCAGTGGTCCAAAGTACTTTTTTCGGATGAAAGCAAATTTTGCATGTCATTCGGAAATCAAGGTGCCAGAGTCTGGAGGAAGACTGGGGAGAAGGAAATGCCAAAATGCCTGAAGTCCAGTGTCAAGTACCCACAGTCAGTGATGGTCTGGGGTGCCATGTCAGCTGCTGGTGTTGGTCCACTGTGTTTTATCAAGGGCAGGGTCAAAGCAGCTAGCTATCAGGAGATTTTGGAGCACTTCATGCTTCCATCTGCTGAAAAGCTTTATGGAGATGAAGATTTCATTTTTCAGCACGACCTGGCACCTGCTCACAGTGCCAAAACCACTGGTAAATGGTTTACTGACCATGGTATTACTGTGCTCAATTGGCCTGCCAACTCTCCTGACCTGAACCCCATAGAGAATCTGTGGGATATTGTGAAGAGAAAGTTGAGAGACGCAAGACCCAACACTCTGGATGAGCTGAAGGCCGCTATCGAAGCATCCTGGGCCTCCATAACACCTCAGATGTGCCACAGGCTGATTGCCTCCATGCCACGCCGCATTGAAGCAGTCATTTCTGCAAACGGATTCCCGACCAAGTATTGAGTGCATAACTGAACATAATTATTTGAAGGTTGACTTTTTTTTTGTATTAAAAACACTTCTTTTATTGGTCGGATGAAATATGCTAATTTTTTGAGATAGGAATTTTGGGTTTTCATGAGCTGTATGCCAAAATCATCAGTATTAAAACAATAAAAGACCTGAAATATTTCAGTTGGTGTGCAATGAATCTAAAATATATGAAAGTTTAATTTTTATCATTACATTATGGAAAATAATGAACTTTATCACAATATGCTAATTTTTTGAGAAGGACCTGTAAATACAATGATATCATACATTTGGATTCTTAAACTCACAGAACTGACAGAGCCTTAGTCATCATTCACTTTTATTGTATGGAATAAGGATGCAGTGAAATTGAACTTTAGCCTCTTTTTCACCATTGGGCCAAACGTTTCTGAGCACGTTACAGAATCGTTACTGTTGCATTTCCACTGGAGCACAGCAGGGCACGATCATAAACTGTTCTCTGCAGAGTTAGCTAACCATACTCAACCGTTCTCAACCTTTAGTATGTGGCAACTTGTTTGGTGTATCTTCATGATTTTATTATGATGGTTTAACTAGTATTGTAGTATTTTCATATAATACTTAATGTTTTGTCAATAAATATCCTTTTTATCTAGTATAGGAACTTTCACCTTTCTGCATATTTGTGTCCGGTGGTAAACACACATTATGGAAAACCTTGCACCTTTTAATCTTTACTTTCCTTTTTGCGACATGTTCTGTTTCTTTGCAAAATCAGGGAAAAAGCATTACTAAAAGCTGGAATATGCGATCATCCTCCATAACGCACCACACTTGATCCAATGTTTACATCTCACGATGTCACCAAAAGACAGATGTTACCACAGTGAAAAAAGAAACCTTAACCGTGCCAGCTGGCCCTGATCGGCACAGAACAGTACGGTTTTGCGATGAGAAATGTTCGGCCAGATGGTGGAAAAGTGGCTATTGACTGAGGCTGTCTAGTACCTAACATTCTGCATAAAATCTCCTTGTGTGTTCCACGAAATAAAGAAAGTAAGTCATATAGGTTTGGAACAACATAAGAGTGAGTAAATGATAACAGATATTTTTTTTTTGGTGAACTATCCCTGTAAAGGTGCACTCAGTAACTTTTTAGCTGCCTCTTACTCGACCCAGTAGTACTTGTGTTTTTGAACTCTCTACTGACACCCATCTTCCTGGATACAGGGAGATTGTTTTCTTAGATGCTTCACTCCAAAGATTTTTGTTTATCTTCTGGTTAGTTATTTTTAGTCCTTGTTTTTTTCAGTCTCTGCAAAAATCCCTATTATGGACATTCTTGGATTTAATCCAAACAAATTCTGGCACATTGTCATTGTGTGAGCTCTCTGCCCCATCTGAACACCGCCTTGTGCTGGCGCTTGGAGTTGATGTCGCATCCATGATTCACGCGGTGGGAGCTACAGGAAATTAATAAGTACATCATATTTGTTGTTTTATTGTTTGAATTGCTTGTTTTGTTTACGTGTACTTTTATGTTTTAGCATTGTCTGAAAGCGCCTTATAAAGTAAACATGTTGTTATTATTGTCATTATTAGTGGTAGTAACTCAATTGCTTGACACTGTGTCACGTGCTGTCAACCACACCCTGCAGCTTTTATTGGATGACTGATATGACAGGAGTCTTCATCTAATGACAGAGTACATCATTTTGAAAAACAAAAAAAACAAAAAATGCTATTCATGTATTTACTGTGTGTAAAACTTTTTTAATTTGTGAAAACTTACTGAGTGCACCTTTAATTTAAATGTTCTCTGGTGTGGGTGTGTGTGGATCTCAGAATGCTGGAGGACATGATGCTAAAGCTACAGCTGTGTGTGCAGTTGTCATTATGGATGTGCTATACCACTTATTATCTTTTCGATCCGATACCAAGTACTTTTAGTATAATATCACCGATATTGATACCAATACTTATACATCTACTAAATAAAATGAGTAACTTTATTATTACTTATTAATTAATTGTATCAAAATCTTGGTTACTGCCAAAAACAAACAAACGGGAAAAAAACATGGTTTCATCAGTCATGGTTACAAGTCATGGTTAATACAATATTACTACAGTAAATCCATGAAAAGTTTTCATATGGGTATACACTCACCTAAAGGATTATTAGGAACACCTGTTCAATTTCTCATTAATGCAATTATCTAATCAACCAATCACATGGCAGTTGCTTCAATGCATTTAGGGTTGTGGTCCTGGTCAAGACAATCTCCTGAACTCAAAACTGAATGTCAGAATGGGAAAGAAAGGTGATTTAAGCAATTTTGAGCATGGCATGGTTGTTGGTGCCAGACGGGCCGGTCTGAGTATTTCACAATCTGCTCAGTTACTGGGATTTTCACGCACAACCATTTCTAGGGTTTACAAAGAATGGTGTGAAAAGGGAAAAACATCCAGTATGCGGCAGTCCTGTGGGCGAAAATGCCTTGTTGATGCTAGAGGACAGAGGAGAATGGGCCGACTGATTCAAGCTGATAGAAGAGCAACTTTGACTGAAATAACCACTCGTTACAACCGAGGTATGCAGCAAAGCATTTGTGAAGCCACAACACGCACAACCTTGAGGCAGATGGGCTACAACAGCAGAAGACCCCACAGGGTACCACTCATCTCCACTACAAATAGGAAAAAGAGGCTACAATTTGCAAGAGCTCACCAAAATTGGACAGTTGAAGACTGGAAAAATGTTGCCTGGTCTGATGAGTCTCGATTTCTGTTGAGACATTCAGATGGTAGAGTCAGAATTTGGCGTAAACAGAATGAGAACATGGATCCATCATGCCTTGTTACCACTGTGCAGGCTGGTGGTGGTGGTGTAATGGTGTGGGGGATGTTTTCTTGGCACACTTTAGGCCCCTTAGTGCCAATTGGGCATCGTTTAAATGCCACGGCCTACCTGAGCATTGTTTCTGACCATGTCCATCCCTTTATGGCCACCATGTACCCATCCTCTGATGGCTACTTCCAGCAGGATAATGCACCATGTCACAAAGCTCGAATCATTTCAAATTGGTTTCTTGAACATGACAATGAGTTCACTGTACTAAAATGGCCCCTACAGTCACCAGATCTCAACCCAATAGAGCATCTTTGTGATGTGGTGGAACGGGAGCTTCGTGCCCTGGATGTGCATCCCACAAATCTCCATCAACTGCAAGATGCTATCCTATCAATATGGGCCAACATTTCTAAAGAATGCTTTCAGCACCTTGTTGAATCAATGCCACATAGAATTAAGGCAGTTCTGAAGGCGAAAGGGGGTCAAACACAGTATTAGTATGGTGTTCCTAATAATCCTTTAGGTGAGTGTAATTTATTAACGAGGATTACAGATCATTATCAATGTTTTAACAACTGTGAATTTAAATAGCCTGTAAAAAATGGTCACACAAGCCCATAATAATAAATGTCACGTCTAGTTCGGTCATAATTGTTGTAAATAAATCCAAATGCTGTTTTTCCGTCATTACCTCAGGAAAGCACTGCTCCCTTTTTGAACGAGTGCTGTGACTGAAAGCGTGAGTGCTGTCTGCTGGTGTACTTTAGCATTTCTGCGTGTCAAGTTGAGTGAAAGAAAAAATTGTTGCAAATAGTTGCCATGCAACAATTTGTTCATAGAATTATTTTTTTCCACTTCGAAGCTTATGAGATGCATTAATATTCATGTAATCTAAATAATAAGATCACTTGTTAAAAAACAACAAATTCAGAATCTATATTTTTATGTGAGGCTCGATATTCTTGATACCACATCAGTGACAGAAGTATCGATACTTTAGTATCAATCCGCCTATTCCTAGTCATCATCATTCACCAGCATTACCACAGCACTGCACCAGCCTACATGCTGCTTACTGACTAAAATCCATGAAGGTGTGAAGAGTGTGTGCAAGAAATTGAGAAGATAAAGAGTAATGCTCAGTAATGAGATTGTTCTGTTCAGTGAAGCACATAAGAACAAAATTTCTCCAAACCATTTTTTTTTTGTGTGTGTGTATAACAGCATTTATGAACAGAACATTTCTCCAGTAATCAATTTACTCCTCAAATTGCCATAGTTTTAGCTCTGATCAATTTCTCCATAGTTCTCCATGAAGCTTCCTTAAGGGTGTGTCAGCAATACATCTGTATGACATCACTGGATATGGTACTGCAGATAGCCTCTTATCTTATCTCTTGAGCAACAGAAATGAGAATGAAAAGAATATTTACAGAATGCCAGAAATATCTAGCCAAGACAACTGTAGATATTCCCCTAACCCTCGTGCACCCATCAAAAACGACCCTATGCTGCACAGCCACTAACAGCATGTAAAATGATCCACTGAACCAGAGAAAAATCATGGGCAGCATAGAGGGAGAGTGTCCTTATCGATGCAGTGTCTGTCAATGTGCATGTGTGTGGGCTGAGCTCATCTTGGGGAGGTTTAGTTAGGATGGGCAGTAGACAGCAGAGCAGTGCAGTCTGGGGAAGTGAATTATTTACTAAATCAAAGGTCTGCTGAGATCAGCAATCTACAGTCCAAGACACAGGGTGGAGCGAGTGTGTGTGTCAGCATGACCGTGTGTGTGTGGGGGGGGGGCAGGTTTACGTGATTTACACTACCTTTTTTAGGTTACAAACTGGTCATTACATGGGTATTATGCTATAAATGTGGTTTATGAGGGCATTGCTAGTGTCCCCCATAATTCAAATCGCTTAAAAAACATATTGAACAATGTTTTATTTAATATTTTAAAATGCAGAAAGTTTTTTGTGAGGGTTAGGTTTATGGGTTGGGTTAGGGGATTGAATATATAGTTTGTACAGTATAAAAATCATTATGTCTATGGAGTGTCCTCATAATGATAGCTGCACCAACATGTGTGTGTGTGCACATCATCACATTATCATATCTGGAAAATAATTCAACGCTGTCTTGATTTTAGACACAATAGAACTCTCAAACGGACCATCACACAAATAATTTGTTCCAGTCATCACTTAAAATTGGCCTGATAACAGATTTTATACTTGATTTGTATCATAATTGCAGTTCTTGACTCTTGTATAATATATTCTTCTTATCACTTATCACTTACACTTCTTCAGTTGAGGATTTCAATTGACATTTTAATTTCTGCCTTGAAATTTAAGCCTTATGTTATGGGGGTTGAAGGGTGCACAGCACAACCAAATTAGCAAAGCAATTAAAAGCTGAAAACACAACAAAATTAAGCAACAACACAATTAAATTAAAGGAATAATTCACCCAAAAATAACAATTGTCTCATAATTTACTCTCCTGTATGCCATCCCAGATAAGTATGACTTTCCTTCATCTGCTGAACTCAAATTAAGATTTTTAGAGGAATATTTCAGGTCTGTGGGTCCTCCCAAAGCAAGTAAATGGTGACCAGAATTCAGAATGCCCAAAAACAAACATTAAGGCAGAATAAAAGCAATCCATAGGACACTGGTGGCTAAATCTATATTTTCTGAAGCAATATGGATGAGAAACAGTTCAAATGTAAGATTTTTTTTTCACTATCATTCTCCACCTTAGACCAGGTGGTTGATTTAGATGGCTGAATGTAACAGTGAAAGTCAATTCAACAAAAGCATGTGAAAGTGAAAGTGTAGATTTACAGTTAAAAAACAACTTAAATATTGATCTTCTTCTCACCCACTCTTATTGTATTGCTTCAGAAGATACAGATTTAATCACTGGAGTCTAGTGGATTACTTTTATTCGGCCTAAAAAGCTCTGGCTACCATTCACTTGCATTATGAGAATCAACAGAGCTGAAATATTCTTTTAAAAATCTTTGTGTTTTGCTGGAGAATAAAAGTCATACACATCTGGGATGGCATGGGGGTGAGTAAACCATGAGAGAATTTAGATAGGGTGAACTATCCCTATAATATGACACAACACAAGAAAATTATCAGAAAATAAATAGTTATAAATACGCTGTACTTATTTGTCCTTAAGTAATCTGGTGAATCCTTGGTTAGTTTTATACCAGAACTTTTAATGCACACAACTTCAACATTTGCTCGAATCCATACCGGGCAATGATGTGAAAATGATTTCACAGTGCATGCATCTATTCTTGTCTACCGACAGCTCTTATAAGGTGTCCTGGCTGCTCCTGCAAAAATCGGCTGTATGCAGGCTGTAGCCTCTGCTCGGACATCGAAATGCTCAGTGCAAACGTCTCGCTCAGTTCCCCCCGTCAATGCTCTCTTGTGACGTGTTGACCACAGAATTCTTGTTGTGACTTGCAGTGAGGAGAGCAGCTCTCTGCATCTTCCAAACAGCCTCATGATCTCTCATATATTGATTCAGCTTAAAATGTTTTAGATTTTCTGTTAATTCTGATGAGCTGTGGCTTAATTTGGTTGAGTTGTAGCTTATTTCCGTTTTGTTTTCAGCTTTTACTTGCTATGCAAATTTGGCTGTGTTGTGCATTTCTCGACCACCACAATCATCTTGCCGTAATCATCAAATATCATCATGAATTCAAGCCATACCTCTCCTTCTCCAGCAGGGGCCCTCGCGGATGGTGTAGGAAAGCTCTGTAAACTCCAAGTCCACTGCTGAACGTTGAGGCAGGTGAGAAAATCGCTGTGCCTCTGTGATATGGTTCTCCACTTTCTTTAAGTGAGTCAGCAAGGCACCATCTTGTGGGGTCACTCCCGCACGCTTGGTCTCCTCCATTGGAATGGACACTGACCCTGGCTCTAAGGACTTCGCAGCCATAACAAGAGCCTATACAATTATAATAATGTGTAAATAATGACCATGAGTGAATGAACATTTACACAGACACAGAAACATAAGATGAAATACATTTGAGTGTTGAAAAATTAAATGGCATCAAGAAATCCACCCATGTGTCCATGTGCAATCAAATCTTCTCAGTCAAATCACTTCACAAATACACACACAAACACACTTATGCAAGGGAGAATGTGTCTTTTATGTGTAATTGGAGAAAAGGTGTAAAAGAAGAGGAGGTATCAAGACTGTTCCTCTTTTGAAAAGAAACATGGAGGTTTTATCTATTTGAACTTAATTAAATCATGGTGGTAATCCTTCTCCTTAATTAACATTATCTCATCCTAACCACATGCTGTTATGTATTGAAATAATATTAAGTGTAAGCTAACTATATGAACATCTAAAATAGTGTTAATCTGAGCATAAAATTATAATCTCTGTGATAGAGGAAACATCTGCTCAGACATAAGGGTTACACCACTTGCAGAAAGTTTGAGAAATTAGAGAAAGGCTCAACCGTGAAGGCTATGCAATTTGACGCCAGCATTTGAAGCACTGATGGAAACCATTTTTCCCTTCTGTGGGGGCAGCCCTCAAAGAACACTTGGGTTATATCTGACATGACCAGTGGGTCGAACATCTCTGTGTTTAGTATTTTCAGTATTTCTGTAGTTTTCAATAGTGCAGAGCTTTTCACATCTCAACTGAACACATCTGTGCTATCCTGTATTGAGTTTTAGAAAAACAATATGTGCATATTGTTTTTCTAAAACTCAATACAGGATAGCACAGATGTGTTCAGATGAGATGTGAAAAGCTCTGCACTACTAAAAAGAACTACAAAATAAATAAATAATATATATATATATATATTTAAATTTGTATCTTTGTCCACTATTTTGATGACAACACTTTTTTAGTTTTATTTTCACGTGTAATAATTTTGATTCTGACGTCTTCCTTCTGTATGTGTAATGTTGAGGTTGTAATTCCAGAACTGTTTGTGGGGAGTTAGGATTTGATTACAGCCTGACAACAATATAGTGCTGATTCACAAGAAATTACTGGATGACAGAAAATATCAAAGCCCTACACATACACACACACACACACACACACACACACTCACACACAAAAACTGAACATTGTAACATGTACATATTTAAATAATTAAAATAAATGATGACTAACCAATTTCTTGCAAGTTATTTAAACAAAGTATAAAGAAAATATATTTATTATGATTTTTTCATGTTTGTTGTAATGTATCATGTACCATAAAATCGTGATTAATCAGAGAAAACTGTGTGAATAATTAGTTGTCCCTAAGCCACACATGCGTTTTCTTGGCTGTGTGCAAAAGGTCATTGTCCTGTTGGAAGGTGAACTTTCAGCCCAGTCTGAGGTCCTGAACTCTCTGGACCAGGTTTTCATTAAGGATATCTCTGTATTTTGATGCATTCAGCTTTTCTTCAACCTTGACCAGTCCTTGCTGCTGAAAAACACCCCCACAGCTTGATGCTACCACCACCATGCAGGTGATGAGATGTGCCTGATCATCATCCAGACATGATGCTTGGAATTGAGGCCAAACAGTTCATTTAATCAAACCAGAGAATCTTGTTTCTCACAGTATGAGAGTCCTTTAGGTGCTTTTTTGCAAATTCCAAGTGGGCTTTCATGTTTCTTGCATTGAGGAGAGGCTTCCATCTGGCCACTCTGCCATAAAGCCCAGATTGCTGGAGTGTTGCAGTGATGGTTATCCTTATGCAAGTTTCTTCCATCTCCACACATGATATGTGGAGCTCAACCAGAGTGACCATCGGGTTCTTGGTCATGTGTGTAACCAAGGCCCTTCTCCCCGATTGCTAAGTTTGGCCGGGAGGCAAGCTCTAGGAAGAGTCCTGGTTGTTCCAAACTTCTTCCATTTAAGAATAATGGAGGCCACTGTACTCTTGGGAAACTTCAATGCAGCCAAAATTAGTTTGTAACCTTCCCCAGATCTGTGCCTTGACACAATCCTGTCTCTGAGCTCTGCAGGCAGTTCTTTTGACCTCATGGCTTGGCTTTTACTCTGATATACTTTTCAGCTGTGAGACCTTATATAGACAGGTGTGTGCCTTTCCAAAGCATGTCCAATCACTAGAATTTGCCACAGGTGGACTCCAATCAAAGTGTAGATACATCTCAAAGATGATCCAGAGAAATGGGATGCAACTGAGCTAAATTACAAGTGTCATAGCAAAGGGTGTGTATGTCAATGTGATATTTCAGTTTTTTCTTTTTAATACATTTGCAAAGTTATCAAAAATATGTTTTTTGCTTGGAAATTATGGGGTACAGAGTGTAGAATAATGTGGAAAAAAAGAATAATAATTTAAAGCATTTTAGCATAAGGCTGCAACATAAAAAACTGAGAAAATAATGAAGGGGTCTGAATACTTTAGGAATATATTGTATATATAAACACAATGTATACAGTATATAAATCATTTAAAACAATTTAAATTTAAAATAACAATGACAGATTATTGGGATTAGTCTGCAACATATAAGACTGCAATCATATCAGCATATAATAAAACCACTCATATTCAATGACACTGTCATTGCAAGCATCGGACCAAGCAACAGAGGTAAAAACAATAGGGCCTGAAATGAGAATGTGAAATCCATATGAATTATTGTATTTCATATAAATGAGACTGCATTTACAGTAGGCTGCAGAATCATTTAAACCAGTTCTGAGTACTGTTCCAGATACACTGCCTTTCTAAAGAATTAATGTTTTCAGTGTTGCTGGCTAGCTAATTCTACACCTGTATAATTACAAATATTATTTAAATAGAATATATAATAATATATTACATTATAAAATAAAGAATAATGTATCATATAAAAGTGCTTCACTGTGGAATATTCCATTAAGAAGTGGTCACCATATTTTCCATTTTGATTCAAGGCAAAAGATTGTGGAGAGTCTAACAAAGCAGTGCCTACAACTGCAGTGATCTAAAACAGATCTAGAAGGCTGGTCTTTAAACCTTATGGGACACTAAGCACTCAAAATGAGTGGGAATGAGATAAACAGGACCTCAGTGCTAACCTTTGACATTGCATGTCATTGATCAAAATAAGTTCTGTCTCTGCTAAGGCTGTATATGTTAGTGTGGTACTTGTGTAGAAGCTGGATGAAAAACACACCCTAACGATGAACTACAAATCCTCACGGGACAACAACTGCAAATTCACCCAATAGGCATGAGTGATCACAGCCATGCACACACAGCCCTGCATTATACTTCAGTGTGCCCCTGTGATTCATCTCCATGACTAATAATGATAATGATGCTCTACTCCTCACCACAGATATGAGAGAGAATACATAATGAGCAATTATGTTGCTAAGGAAGGAACAGTCTATTCATAAACAAAGAAATGTATGAGACTGAAATGCATTTCACATTCTTTATATGCGTACTCAAATTTGTGTACACCTATAGCTACAGTTTAGAACAGCATACATTGCATGCCCCGGGACTTGTCAATGACATCACGCACGTGTAAAACACAGGATTGTGTGGATGCTCATCTACAAGTGTTATTACACACATACACAAACACAATTACACGATACATACTTTTATGACGTGTTGAGTTGATCAAACGAGACTACTCGAGGGACTGGCAGCGTCGATCCTTATACAAATATCCAATTCGTGCCTTTGGACAGATACATCGTATGTACACACAGCATCAAGCAACAGGAGTGGGCCCTGCTTTACAGTCCATTTGAGAGAAAAGATGCTCAGGACGGTACACGCCTTATCCCGCTGACCGGAGTCGGTGAGGATGCTCTTCTCCTTCAGAAAACCGCTACACAGCACAATCATATCGTTCATTGAGAATATACCGACAATTCCCATCCAAAACAAACATTAGAGTTATGAATAATTAAACAGATGCAGCATCCTTCCAAAACACCCGAGTTTCATTTCGGACAGCTGATAGAAGGACAAATCATGACTCCAATGCGCATTTGCATCAGTCATTCGGAATGCGTATCCTTTAGGGGAAGAGGGGTTGAGCTCGTCCTCCAGGTCCTCTGGATGGTGTGCTATAGTTGGTTATTACACGCAGTGGTGAGAACATTTCTGGCACGCCCGGTGGTCTGGGGTTAGAGTTAGAAGATTAAATGTACAAAATATAACAACCAATTCCGGAAATATCAAATATGTTTTATAACCTTGTGCTGTTTAAAGCGTTGTTTATTAATGACGGTTGTAATTGCCCTTCACTCTCATTCTGAAAACAAATTTTACGATTTTTTTTTTGCTAATTTGTGATATGACAGAGACGTGTTATGGCATGCCTCATCGGACTGTCGTGGGGTGGTTTACATTAGGAACCCCCAATGCAGAAAGTGAGGGCAAGTTTGGCATGGCGCCATCCTTCGCTCACGGGACAGGTGGAGATCAAAATGTTCATGGTCCTGAAGAAAATCTCAATATCCTGTATCGTTGTTATTTTTTCTCTCTCTGTATTTTAGACATCGTGTTAGCATAACGTCCCGAGACATATCCGTTCTGCTCGTAGCGCTAGGAAGAGAGCGATAGATAGCTCAATTGTTTTTCATGAACACAGGCAACAGGGCTGTTTCCTTCAACGCGGGCAGGTGAAGAGGACAACATATGGAAAATCTATTTTTAGAAACTCTACGGTGGGGGGTAGATGATGGAAATGGAAATCTTAAACTAAGGGGAATAACAGCCTATCAAGCTGCATGAGAAAATTGTGTGCGTGGTTCCTTTAAGGGCGGCACCTGCGCATCCGCTGGTGCTGATGTTGCAGTGGTCGGGTTATTTTCGGTGAATCCGACGGGGTAACTAGCGTTCAAGCGAAGCCCTATATCATTAATGGCGAACACACATACTGTAACTGTTGTGATACGCTCAATATCATAACAGTGTGCCAAGAGTCTACAGCAGGCAAACCTGAGGTGGATTTCCCTACACTGAAAGGGAATTCCATCTCCTTCTGTATGTAGCATCTCGAGAAGCTAGAAGACAGACAGACAGACAGACAGACAGACAGACAGACAGACAGACAGAGAGATAGATAGATAGATAGATAGATAGATAGATAGATAGATAGATAGATAGATAGATAGATAGATAGATAGATAGATAGATAGATAGATAGATAGATAGATAGATAGATAGATAGATAGATAGATTTTAATCTTAATTTTTTACATAGTCCAGGGGGTGAATTTAGAACTTCAAACCAAGCTTCAGGTTTGGGCCCCTCCTATAGACAGCAAGCCAAATTAGTTTACCCTCAGCAATCTGTTCACCATTTCCACTTCAAAGATCAGGTGGACATGCAAAACCATTACTATCATTAATGGCAAGTACACAATGGCAAGTGTTGAATGATGACTTAACTACATAACTCACACCCTCTAATGTCATATATTACAACATACAAGAGAGAACATTGTGACTATGGGACCACGCCAAATACTTACTTCTCTCTTTCTATACTTTCAATGTTATCAGTGTTTGTGCTCGACTAACAGCTCTCAGAACAGACAATACATCAAGCCAAGTAAATGTCTGAGGGGAATATTGAGACAAAGCATGAAAGAGCATCAATCTCAATTAATCTATTGTCTTTTCAGTTCACTCTATGGTAAAGCATGAGATAAGAATTCTTAGTAAAACCTAATTTATGATTTACAAATTTGCTTATAAGGACAGACCAGAATATAAATACAGTACTTAGATTGTGAGGATGTGAGAGACACTCAGATACGCTGGGCAGGCTGGTAGAATGGCTCTGAGAATGATTTGTCTTTTCTGCTTTGCGGCTTTGCTGCCTTTCCAGGGGCTGGGGCTCCCTACAAACTCAGGTGAGTGAACACTAGTGAGGAACATTGTAATTTCTGCTTAAACCGAGGTTAAGCATGACAGGTATGACAAAAACATACATTTGAATTCCTTCAGTTATAGGTTTCTAGTAGCATACAGTATTGTGGATGTTTTACAGTAGTTGAAATGTAGGCTGTTCTGCTGGGCTTTATCATGCACAAAGTTGTTTCATTCAGTTTCAATCCCTTGTTTTTTCTCTTTAGCAATTATTGATGGCAGATATGATATAATCTTCATCATCTATCATCTTATTATAATCCACCGATAAGGGCCCACTGAAACTGATGCTGGTCACTGGCAGATAATTTCAATAGTTACTATTTTATTGGCACGTTTTGGAATTTAATTCAACTCTAAGCATTATCTTCTATGGTTTACTGGGCACAGAGTACAATATTTACAAACTAAATGTATATATTTAAATACATTTAAACTGTAGAAAGTCCTATTGCAAGTGAATAACAGCCTCTTCTCTCTCCTTAGGTGAACTCCAACAGGTGCCCATTAAGTTGACTGTCATTAATGATTTCACTAATGAGCAAATCGCTTACTCCAGCTCTGTTATAGAGGGAGGGGTGCTGTTTGGGGCCTTAAATGAACTACAGGCAACCAACAACGGCTTCAAGTATTCCACAACATTCTTTTATACTGTAAAGTCAAATATTTTTCTATTGTGACCACTAGGGGAGTCAAGAGCACAGGATCAATTTAATTATGAATAGATTTTAGCAGGTTCTTAAAGGATTATTCCACTCTGTCTCATATCTCTTCAGTCAGCTGAACAATGCACTTGACTATTATAAAAACTGTTTAACTGTTGCTCAACTTTTTTGCTGATTGTAGAGCTAATTTGGACTCTGCATTTCTGTTAACAACAGATTTACATTTACTATTAACAAAGACTTTGGCATACATCTGGAGAGTGTGAATGGGTTGGGTGAGTCTGATGCAGACCAGACACATTGGGAGCTTCTGTCTGAGAATGGAGGGAGCATAACCCGACTGGCGATGGGTAAGAGTCTGTCTTTGTGTATGGGAGATAATTATATAACATGTACTTTCTAGGACGATTCCTGTAAATGCTGTGGATCAAAAAACTCATTTTTTTCAACAGTATATTTTTTTTCATTTACATCATAAAAGAATAAAATCAAAATCATTTTAAAAGGTACATAGACATTAAGAACAAATGATAAAGACCACACTTGTAACTCTAGATTATGCCATTATATACCTGTACACAGAATATCAATGTCTGTTCTTTTAATCTTTTGTAGGAATTGGATGCTACCAACCCCAGAATGATGAGCATATTATTCTGAGGTTCACCACTTGGGCCAAGAAATAGATTTTAAGAGCTACAAAGGCTACCATTCTAATTCCGTTGAAGTGAATATCTTATATCAGTCATATCATGAACTTGAAATTTAAGTAAACTAATAAACTAATTTCATTGCATCTTAATAGGCTACTGATGTTAGTGCATAGAGATGATGGATCTGGTTATTTTCAGTACCTACTGTAACTGTTGTGATATGATCAATATCTTATTACAGTTTCTAGAATACTTATGGCATAATATGTACATGCGGCATGCACTGTATGGTCAAATCAAGTCAAGTCATTTTTATTTGCATTGTGCATTTCACAACATACAGTACATCGTTTCAAAAATCATGCTTTTACAGAAAATGAAGCTGTAATGTCTGTAATTTCTTAGTCATCATTGTGCAGTTTGACACAAATTTAAATTGTGTCAAAATAAATAAATAAATAATCAACAAGAATGTTTAAGCCAAATATATGCCCTTGAAAAAAAAAATAATAAACAAAAGTTTATCACAAGTTTTCAGTTGTTCTTTTGTTTCTCACTCAGAGCTCATCTAATACCGAACAGATTAAGCCTAGTTTTTATACTTATTCTCAGGTCAACACGGATTCATTCTTAAGATCATGTTTTTCCATTTGTATATACAATTAACCGAGAACATTGCGATATGGAGAAATAAAAGAAGACAGTATTTTGCTCAAGGACAGAACACAGAGTGCAAAAGTAAAGCACAGAGCACATCTGGCTGATTCACACTCTTATCATAGGACTGTGCTTGAATGAAGTTAATATTAAATCTGATAAACTGGTGTATTCCGACAACACGTCAGGAAAGGTAAGACAATAAGTAGAGTGTGAGGATGTGAGAGACAGTCAGACAAGCTGTGCAAGCTGGTAAAATGGCTCTGAGAATGATTAGTCTTTTCTGCCTTGTGGCTTTGCTGCCTTTAAACTCAGGTGAGTAAACAGCCATGATTTCTGCTTAACATTGGAGTACATCAGGTAGTTAATAAGGGGTAAAAGATACTTAAATTATATATTTTTTTTCCATAAACACCTTTCACTTTACACAGCAAAATTGATCCATAAGGTCATAGCGAGCAATGTCTAAAGGTTGATTTTGAGATGATTTGATCTAATATTTAATAACCTTAAGTTTTGCAAATGTATGTAATTGATGAGAATCCCTGCAGAGATGCAAACTCGTGAGAGTGGGAAAAAGTTTAGAAAGTTATGGCAGGTGCTCCCCAGAATGATATTTTAGAGAATTATATATTTTCAGTTTATTTGTTTGTTGTATTTACTTTTTTATGTGCTAAAGCTTCAAGTACCCCTTTCAAGTTATTTTAATAAGTAATATCTTCAACATTTTGCCAAACAAATTAGGCAAAATAGCTTCATAAAGTTGACTTTAGCCAAAAGGTGAGCAGTTTGCATCCCTCTGATGAGAATCCCTAAGTGTATTACATTTTGAGATAAAATACTTGATTATATCAAAGGTATTTTAATAACTGTCCAGTAAGTGAAAGGATAGTATTTGGGTTAAAAAGCCCCCTTGTTGCAGGGACCAAAGACCCCTATAAAATGAATGCTATTACCCCAAGTGTGGAGGCCTTTTACTCCAAATTTCTTTGCACACTAACAATGTTGCTCCAGCAAAGTTCAATAAAAAGAATTGTATTTGCTTTTTCAATCTTGATACACTTTACTACTAGAAAAAAAACAAAAAAAAAACAATACAATACAATACAATACGACAAATTAATTTAAGAAATAATTTTTAACTGTTGGGTGGAGTAATATTAACAAATTAACAACTCAATTAGTAATTTATTTATTTATTTTTTAACATAGTAAAATAAATATCACTCTTTTCTTCTCTTTTCTGAATAGGTGAACTGGATAAAGTGCCTGTTAAGGTTACTGTCTTTAATGATTTAAATGGTGAAATGACGTCCTACCCCAGCGAAGTGGTAGAGGAAGGGTTGCTGTTTGGGGTCTTAAATTACCTCAATAATTCGATCGTCCATAACTTCAAGTATTCCACAAAATTGTATTACACTTCTTTATGCTTAGCTCACTTTACATGCAGTAAATGAAAAAGAAATTTGATTGATTAATTTTGTTGACTTGTTTGTCAGGGGACCAATGTTGTATAATATAAAATATTATTTAATACTTTATGATAAGAATATGCTTCTTCAGTCAGACTTGATTGCTCAGCTGCTTGCACATTTATCTTTAATGGTAATTTGCTATCTTTATTCTTGTTGATTAAATAGTTTTGACTATAGTATTCACAAAGACTTTGGCATATTTCTGGAGAGTGTGAACGGGTTGGCTGGGTCAGATGAGGACAAGACATACTGGGAGCTTCTGTCTGAGAAAGCAGGGTCTGTAACCCGACTGGACGTGGGTAAGAGTCTCTTGGTGTATGGAGATAATTATACTGTATAACACATGCTTTGTAACAATAGTCCCTAGTATGCATGGAAAAGCTGTGGAGCAAGAAAGTCACTTTTTATTCACTTGTAATTTGTTTTCATTTAATTCACAACACTAAATAATAATACATTTAGAACAAAATACAAAAATCTCCCATTTAAATCTAGAATATTCGAGCTTTGAAATAACAGTACATATGAGATAATCTAAGAAATTTTTTTTTTTTTTTTTTGCTGCAGGAATTGGCTGCTACCAACCCCAGAAAGATGAGAATATTATTCTTAAATTCACCAATTGGACCAAAAAATAGAACGGTTACCTTGTGTGCTATTGGCAGTATGTATCAACTTTAAGTTTAAGTGAATGTATAAAATCATCATTTAAATTAATCTAGTGTAATACTACAATAAAACGATCAAGAGCTGAAGCTGAAAAGATTACCAGTTCTTTTTTTTTTTTTTGACAATCCTGAGTCCTGACTAACTTATAGTGTACACTACCATCAAAGAATATTCAATAACACTTTACAGTAAGTTTATAGTAGCATTTACTAATATTGGTTAATGTTAATTTCAAAATATACCAATACATTTTTTAAATGAAAAGTTATATTTTTTAACATTAGTTAATGCACTGAGTTTAATGCACTTTTATTAACTATTATTTTCAAAGGTTAATAAAAGCTGTAAGAAAATACTCAGAGTTCCTTCCTCACCAGGCGTATGCTAGCAGAATAACACGATTCAACTCTGTACTAAACACAGGTAAGTAACCAGAAAAACAGCAACATATCAGTATCCAGGTTTTGTAGTCATAAAGGTCTCCAGCCTCCAATACCAGTGAAATTAAACCGTCTTTATCTTCAGTTTAAAAAATAAAATCTGCTAAGGTTGCACCTCAACCTTCATTCTTTACCATCAAATAATAGTTATTTCTGAAGGTGGTTTCCATAAAACTTGTGGACAAATGTCTTCATCGAAAATGATAAAAATGAAAATGTATTCACAGTCTTCTATCCTGCAGAAGCTAAAAGAGCATTTGCCAAAGCCCATTTCTGTAAATATTTGTATTTCTAATGTTACAAATATAAGATTTTGCTTTATTGCGTTACCGTATTAGTTGTCATTATAATGTTTCAACTAGCAGCAATCTAGTTCACTCTAGTTCCACAGGGAATAAAGCAGTCGCAGACGCAGTAGTTACATTGTGTAAACCAATGCTTCCAGCCTGATTCTTTAGTCCTGCAATTCTCAATGCGACTGCAGTCATGGTTCAGAGGGATTGCATAGCTCTTAGAATCTGGACAAGTTGATGTGCATGTCCCGTCAATGTCTTTCTCATTGATCTCCACCCGGCCATGATGACACACTCCTAATGTCCACACACAGAAGAAGATTGAGAAGAAGAGACACGTATAATGTTTGAAAATGTGACTGAAATGATTGAATATAAATATATTTTGTGCACAGTTAAGAAAACCTTAAAAGAGCACAGCTGTTTCAGAGCTAGTAGATGGTGAGTCAGAAGTAGTATATAAGGCTCTGCAGAGTTTTTACATTAGACACTGCATACTGTATAATGGGTCATTCGACGGCTCTCATAATTTTTTGTTAAATCTAATACTTTAAAAACATAATTTTTTTTTAAAGAATTTTGTGGTGTTAGCTGCTAATTTTTAATACATTTAATACATACTGTATACTATTTTTTCAAATTCATTTGAAATATTAGAAGATATTTTATGTTTACACATGCTTTCTGACAAGTTAGAGGTAAAGATAATGTATATATAAACTATTTATATTAGTGCTCCTAATAAAGTGCTCACAGAATATATATATATATATATATAGTATAAATTATATATATAATATATACAATATAACAACTGGTTAGCATAGGATCACTCCTAAATATAAGAACGATGATGTATTTACTGTAGAATGTGTGTACATATTCCTGATAACATAAAATCAGACCAGGACTTACTAAGGCATGATGGTTTGGGGGTCCATTTTCCATTGGACTGGCAGGCTCGGGCTGGATCCCCCACCAAAACGAACCCCGGCCTGCAGTCATATCGCACCACAGAACCTACCCACCAATCATTCCCAGACACCACCCCATTAAAGTCCACATCAGGCTTTCCACAATTCACTATGGCAAAGAACACAACAGAGGGGTTTAAGGAATTAACACCGGACACAACATCACTATAAAAATGAAATAATATTTTATCCAGCTTATGGAGGTTTTTGAGTCACAGATAAAAAACTGTTTTTGCATTTAATGAACAATTTCAAATTGACTAAAGAAAGCAATGTTACTGAGGACAATTACTGAGAGAGTTGTTGAGAGAACTCTGATTTTCTAAGTTAGATTTTCTAACTTTATTCCTTTTAATTTAATTTAATTTAATTTAATTTTAATTCCTTTTTTACAGTGACAATTCCAATATGACCAAAATATTTCATCTGTGGATTTGTGGAAACACCTCCAAGTCCAAAATAAAATGTTTGGAGAACTATGTCATCAATACACAGAGAAGGCCTTTAGAATAAATAACACTTATGATTATCAGGTGTACCTCTACAGAGGGATTTGTATCCCACCCAGCAGCACTCCAAGTCTCCACACCTATCTCTCTTCAGCTCCCTGTGTCTTCCCTTACAACCTCCAAAACAAAGGGGGGCTGTCCCAGACCAGTATGTGTCTGCCAACTCATCTTCCTGTTCCACCTCTAACAGACCTAAGGCATAGAGTGCAATCTTTACTTTTCAAATTCACACATCTTTTGTCAGTCAGACATTTCACAATCACTGTGAATTTTTTTTCCCCCACATTGATTCAGTCTTAGTTGGCGAAGAACCATACAAAATAAATAACTAATACTTTTAGCTTATTTGCAGAATGAACAAATAGTCTTCTTACCGCTACCTTGATCTTCCTCCACAATTGTTCTTTCAGTAAGTGCAGTTATAGGCACTTGAGTGAACACCCCTTCCATGGGCCCCAAAAGTAGCAACAGCAGAAGAGTCGCTAGTTCCATTGTGTTTTTTTGAAGTGCCTCAGGAACTTCTCTATAATGCAGGAAAAAATCTAGACCTCTTCAGTTCTCCTCATTTGCTAGTCTTCCACTTAGAGTTCCCTTGTTTTGTGTTCTCATTTTCTAGTGTCTAGATCTTTTTTGAGCAAATCATACCATATAAGTCTTAACAATGCAAATGACCTGTGGTGTTTGCAATGCTATTTTTAAGAACCTGCCTTCCCACAGAGACAGAGAGAAAGCAATGTATATTAGCTTACACTAAGCCCTCAATGCAAACTAATCTTTTAAACTCAGGTAATACACAGCTAATATCACCAGAGCAGAGAGAAACAGGTTATAGAGAAAGGGAGTCATGGGGTGTCTGCATTTTGTTATGTTGAATGCAATTTTCATGTTTCTCACATTTAAGGATGTTTTAAGAGATTAATTCTGCCTGATTCACTTCTGTGTTTCTTCTTAAAGAGTTGAGTGCTTCTTGAAGATTAAAGTGTGGTTGAGATCAGTAGTGCATGTAAATTACCCACAAATCTGAGAAAAGCGTTTAAAAAAATGACCTCTGACTACTGCAGTAATGCATCTAACTGCCTAAATCAGCACAACCTGCCAGCTGACTCCTGCCCCAAGAGATTCAAACAAAGAGTACTTACAAGTACTGTTGTCACACACAGGACCTCTTAAGAAACAAAGTGGATTATCCCCCAAACACTCGCTTTTTCTCACACAAGCTTTAATTTAAACATTGCACAGAGGCATATATTTATATACAAATTTGTAAAAACACATGAAATGTATACTGTTTTTAAACTGATTCAATTTGGAGAAAAACAAAAGAGGATTACATTACATGAGATTACTGCCATTGTTTAATACAAATCGAATTGGGTCATTCATGCGAGTTAGTTCGCATTGAATTCTTCCTTCTCCATTAAAGAAATATTCCGGGTTCAATACAAGTGAAGCTCAATCGACAGCATTTGTGGAATAATGTTGATTACCACAAAAATGTATTTCAAACAAGCAAAAATTGAGATTACAGTGAGGCACATGCAACGGAAGTGAATTTGGCCAATTTTTGGAGGATTTAAAAACAGAAAGCTTATAATTTTGTTAAAGCACTTTCATTAATTCTTCCATTAAAACTTTTGTATTATTTGAGCTGTAAAGTTGTTTAAATAGCCATTTCTACAGTCATTTTAAGGTTTGTTGACTTTACAACATCATGGTAACGAAGTTGTAAAATTGGCTATAACTTTACACAGAAAAGGTTAGTAAGTGATTTTATCACACTAAAATCATGTTAAAATGCATATTGTTTTTCTATTGTAAGTGCATCACTGCAAACAATGTTTTTTTTCCAAAGGAGTGACGAGTCAAAATTAATTTTCGTGGTGATCAACATTATGCCACAAATGCAGTCGATTGAGCTTAAATTGCATTGAATCCGGACTATTCCTTTAAATTATTAAAACTCAATGACAAACAACAAAAGTCTTCTATAAAAGACGCCTTATGGAAGCCTCATGGATGCCAAAACTATTTTAAAGACACAAGAAACCAGTTAATCTATTTTAAAACAACTTTTTAATTTGATAGAATAGATCAGAATATTTCCATAGTAATGAACCTTTCAGCAGAACAGAACCTGAATGTACAGTACATGTTACATTAAAGTGACCCATAAACTGATGTCAATATAAATTTGAAAAATAAATCAAACAGGCATTCACATGCCCTTCCAAATTAGTTTCAAAACAAGAGCAAATAGCCTTACTATATAAAACTATACACTGTAAAGAGTCATCCTCTGTGTTTGAAACTTATCCTCTCTTCACTAAAGGGGTGGTCACACTACTTCTGTGCAGTGGAGAAAAGTTCAAGTTCAACTCTGACCTGCAAATGTGGATGACAAGAAGAGTGATTGAAACAGGTGACGAACAGTAGATTGAAAAGTCACACATTGACCTTTTGGCTCAATTCAAAGAAAACCTTTTTTAAAAGATGCATTTTTTTTAATATATTATTATTTGTGATTTAATTATTAAAACTAGAAGCACTCGGGTGACATAATATCCTGGTCCGTTGCGATGTCCAAAACAATTTATCATCCTTCAAGCCTAGTGTGACCGCGGCTTATGACTAAACCAGGAGTCAAAGAAAGCTGATTAAATTGTTCAGTGGGATTAAACACATTTCCTCTCTCTCCCTCCCTCTCGCTCGCTCTCAAATACACACACAAACACATATATGGCTCAAACTCATTTCACATCACCAGTGCCAACTGGATCTCGATCTGTTAGTATCATAGTAATGTGTAATCACAGTGTTTGGCATATCCTAACCGCTTTTTATTGACTGATATACAGTAGCAGTCTCAGGATTTCCAGTAATCAGAGGTAGAGTTAGACCACCTCCATGCCCAAATGTTGGGTGGTGTCCTGCAGTTGACACATCACTGACTCCTCCCTCGTAGAGACTGTCTCTGAGGTGGATCCTGCCGTCAATACCAGGAACACACTTTCTCCATTTCCCTGTGTCCTACAGTCCTCTGCAACCTGCTTTCTCATCCCTGCCTTTCCACACATGGTGCCGACGGGCTCAGTCTCCTCCTGTTCTTCACCTGACTGGATGTCACGTGTGGTGGACTCACTACTGTCCCCCTCACCCTGCCGCTCCCGCATCAGCTGCTCTGTCAGCTCCACACTCTCATAACGGATCAGCTGCAGTCGCATGAACCCGTCTTCATGTTCTTTATATCTGAAAGGGCAGGTACAATGGAATATATTATTAGTTAGGTTGAGGATATCAACCATGAAAACAATCAAAATTAAGACAAACACTCCATAAAGAGAACTTCTGCTGCACATTGCACAAAATAATTCACAAGAGCTTTCTGAAACCAAAAGCTTCAATCTGATTTGGCTTCTGAAGATAATGCATTTAACCACCAGAGTCACCTGTAGTACTTTTATGTTGCCCTTTTGGATTTTGGAACTTGAAAATTTGGCATTCAGTTACACTGTATGGACCAACAGAGCTGAGATATTCTTCTAAAAATCTTAGTTTGTGCTCTGCAGAAGAAAGAAAGTCATACACAACTGGGATAGAATGAGGGCGAGTTAACGATGAGAGAATTTTCAATTCTGGGAGAACTAACCCTTTAAATGTGCTTTTGGACATAATAAATGGCCAAGTAGACCAGACATTATTTCTATAATCAAAAGTCTGGGTCTGTGAGAGCTGAACGAGGGAGGAAGTCTTCAAACCTGAATCTGGGGTGTCCTGAGGGCCATTTGAACTGATGTTTCTTGCGTAGGTGGGCAGTGAGATTGTTCCCCCGGGTGAAGCACTGCTCACACACGTGACACTTATAGCGAGGGGTGTAATCTCCCTTAATAACAATGCAAAACGGAACATTAACTTTTTTAATTACTTTAAAGTTATGAGCTGAATTCACTGTACATTTGCAATGTACATTTTATTAGCTTTAGTGAGGCACACATTTGCTAACATTGAAATTTCATTGAAATTTAGCTTAGCTCATTTTCTAATGTAATGTGTTGTCCTTTTCTGATTTGCTGAGCATGTATAGATATGAATGTGGTTGGGGTTTTCTGATTGGCTCACCTCATGAATGCATTTGTAGTGGTTCTTTATTGAGTAAAGGGAGCGGGTGGAGTAGTTACAGTCAGAGAAGTCACATCGATATGCTGGCTCACTGCTGTGTGTGTCTAAATGCTTCCGCAAGTCTATCAGGTTTTTACAGCTGAGAACCACACCCACACAAACACACAAATGATGTTCAAAACAAAGTGTCTTAAATGCTAACACCTGTAACTGCATAGCAAGCTATCAGATTACAAATATGGCCCTCCAGCATTAACAAATCACAGCCATTAGTAATTAAAGGAACAGCTAAACAAAAAAATATAATTCTCGCATCATTTACCCGCCCTTGTAACTCCAGCCTTTTTGTAGCTTGAAAGTTTTGGTCTCAATTAACCCAATAAAAACACCTCATATCACCATCAAAATATCTTTGTTTGTGTTCCGCAGAAGAAAGCCATCCAAGTTTGAGATGGCGTTAAAGTCAGTAAATGATGAGAGGATTATAATTTTTTGGGTGAACTATTGTTTTAAGTGGCTTACTGCATTTTTTGTAAGAACCAGGTCTAACCTGTACTCGCAGTAGTCACAGCTGTAGGGCTTCTCGTTGGAATGTCGAAACTTGATGTGGTTTCTTAGTGAGGAAGGTGATGGACAGGTCATATCACACAGTGGACATTTATAATGGTTGACTTTGAACAGAGAATGGAGAAACACGTCATTAGAACATACAGGTCACACCTTACAGGACAATAAAGGAAAGTGTTCCAATTGAGTCAGAGTAGAATAAGTCGATATATTTTGTTATTTTAATGAGTTTTAAGACAATAGTAGGATGTTAGTCTTAATAATAGACTATAATTTTTAGAACTTACATAGTGGTCACTGTGACTGAGATGTATAGTTCATGGAAGAGCTATAGATAAGACATAACTCAATTTAAATTATTTGTTCCAATACATTGTTTTCTCTGTTGTCACCATTGTGTATCGGCATGGCTTGTGTATATAAAGATATTGAGGGAGGGCTGCCATTCATGGTCACAGCATAATTATTAAAAAATATCTATGTAATAACTTTACAACTGTTTGATTGTGATCTAAAATGTAGTGGTAGATAAATACCAGCAAAACTATGTGCATACTGTATTAACTGCGTGCATATTAATTGGCCTCTAGCGACGGTTTAGTTCTAAGATAAAAGATTATTTAATGTTTGTAATTTAGGTATACCAACAATCATAAATCAAAGGAGAATTATATTGTACCATTATTGTGAGGTGAAAATGAGGATCAATACTGCCAATGTCACTCAGTCACCATTTGTAAGTTTCTTCAGAAAATATGTTAAGAATTTTCCTGCAGGGGGACTGGGTAGCTCAGCAATTATCGACGCTGATTCCCACCCCTGGAGTTGCAAGTTCGAATCCAGGGTGTGGTGAGTAACTCCAGCCAGGTTTCCTAAGCAACCAAATTGGATAGGGGGGGGGGTCTGGGACCCCTCAAACTCCCCTCAATTCAAACACAGATTAAGTCAATGTCTCTCCGACATTGCTACCGATTTTAACAACAAGCATAAAGAACTTGTCAGCAGAATACAGCAGAACAAAGTAAAACCTTTATAACACTTAAAGGGACAGTTCACCCAAAAATGATAATTCTACGACTTCTATGTCTTCAGCAAAACACAAAGATTTTTAAATGAATATTTCAGCTCTGTTGGTCTATACAATGCAATTGAATGGTGACCACTAACCAGAACTTTGAAGGACCAAAAGGCAGCATAAAAGTAATCCATAAGACTCTAGTGGTTAAATCCACATCTTCAGAAGCTATATGATAAGTGTGGGTGAGACACAAATCAATAGTTAAGTCCACATGCTGGTGTTGAAGTGAATTTTTACTGTCACATTCAGCCACCTACTTGTTGGGGCTGGTCAAAGGTGGAGATTGATAGTAAAAC
Source organism: Moxostoma hubbsi (assembly GCA_032164185.1). Taxonomy (NCBI): domain Eukaryota; kingdom Metazoa; phylum Chordata; class Actinopteri; order Cypriniformes; family Catostomidae; genus Moxostoma; species Moxostoma hubbsi. The sequence goes on along the minus strand of JAVLUX010000008.1, from coordinate 21,845,059 downwards.
AGGACTGAAATATTGATCTGTTTCTCACCCGAATATATCATATTGCTTCTGAAGATATGGATTAAACCACTGGAGTCACATAGACAACTTGTATGCCTCCTTTATATCATTTTTGGACTTTCTGAGTTCTGGTCACCCTTCACTTGCAATGGGAGGACCAAAAGAGCAGAAATATTCTTCTAAAAATCTTTGTGTTCTTCTGAAGAAAGAAAAACATACACATCTGAGATGGTGTGAAGGTGAGTAAATAATGAGTTGAAATTTTTTTGATAATCTATTCCATTAACATATAAAAGACTCATACCATGGTTCCTCATGTGGTCTCTCAGTAGCCTCTCTGTGGCAAAACGCTTAGAGCAGTGAGAACATTGAAACCTTTGACCTACACACACACAAAGAAATATACATATTATAAGTCCATCCATATTTATCAGTGTAATCACATCTTTTATAATTTAAGTCTGATAAAAATAAATATATATTTTTTAATTGATCCACCAGTTAGAATGGGGCGAGTAAAAGAAAGACTATAACAATCTATAGAGAAGTAAATACGTGCAAAGGTTTACAGTTTCACTGTTATTGCTGGTTCTGCTGTACGTAAACCCTTCCCTAGTGATGGGTGCTTTAGAAACACTGCTTCATGAAGCGTCAAAACCTTAACGAATCATTTGTTTCAAACCAATGCTTCAGAGCGCTTATCAAAATGACCAAGTCATGTGATTTTTGCAAACGAGGATTCGTTACATCATAGGCTGCATTACACTTCACTATTAACATCCACTCACTAACTCCCCTAAGCACTTCCCATCAGGGGAATCCCCGTCATCATTTTGGAAGTCCATTCCACTTTGTTCAGTGAGCGAGGGAAGTTTCTGTTGACAGACCCTCAACCCCTCGATTTTGACAGAGGGAGCGAGTATACTCTGATGAACACTTCAGGCAGCTCCATATCCCATAATGCAACTCGATTGTGACGTGACAGCAAATCGTGCTTCATCAAACCCACACCCACATAACTCTAATGTATGATGGAAGTGAAGTTAGGTCAATTAAGCAGTTTACAAAAGTTATATTGAGATTTAACAGTATAATACTTGTAACTACCTGTCTGTTTATCACACAGTTATAACCTACGTGTTCATTGTTATGTTTCCATTTTTTATTTTTTAAACCTTGGTTGATCCTTTCTAACAATTAATCCTAATAAAAAAAAATGTAAACATGCGAGATCTATACATAGGCCTCTGAAATTACAACAAGATTTTACCTGAATCTGTGGTTGCATCAATCTGGTGTAAAAATCACTGAATAATAGAAATTTTTCACATTCCAGGTCTTGGAACGCCGAAGTAAACATTTACAGGGTAAATTTCGACAGCAGTGAATGGGAGATCAAAGCAAATATTATTTTCACTTACCCATTTGCTCCAAGACCAAAAGAAAAAATCCACTATTTTGAATGACTTTCCAGAAGAGGAAAACAATAGAGATCGGTGGATTAATACAGTAATATGGGAGAAGAAGCCACATTTACTGTCACTCTCTCAGCAGCTGTAATATAAACCCCTCTAGCAGCTGTGGTAATTAAGTTTTTAAAACTCATTCCAGGGTAATAACACAAAGCATAATGTTATGAACTTACTCTCTATATCTAAATGTATAATCTAAAAGAAATATGATAAATAAGGCAAAAACACATCATTACAGTCTGTGAAAAAGTTCTATTCCAACGTGATCCAAGTGATCAAGGGTGTTCCAGTTAAACCCATTGCACACGTTCCACCAGAAGTAGACACGCAATGACATACAATACTGTTCAAAGGTTTAGGGTCATTTAGTCATTCTTTATTTTTTTTTCACATTTTAGAATAGTAAAGTCATCAAAATTATGGAATAACAAATGTAAATATGGGAATTAAGTTGTGACTAAAAAAAATCCAAAATAAATGGCCACACTTTGAATAGATTTTGCAGACATGTGCTCTTGGCATTTTCTCAAACAGCTTCTTGAGGTATCACCCTGGGATGCTTTTTAAACAGTATTGAAGGAGTTCCCATCCATGTTGGGCACTTATTGGCTGATTTCTTAATTTTTCTGTCCAAGTCATCAATTTAAAATATATATATATATATATATATATATATATATATATATTTTTATATATAAAATTTTAGTTTTGAAATGAAATAAATTAATATGGTGGCACAATTATAATATTTGTCTACAAAAATTATTTAAAACATTTAAGCATACGCCTTCAGATCAAAAGATTTTTAAGATCGTGAGAAAATTTTCAGGCAAGTGACGCCAAACTTTTGAACGGTAGTGTACATCTGAGTCCGTGAGACAGAGGGAAAATAGCGAGGGAAGGGCATGAAAATGTTAAGTTGTACGCAGCCATACTGTTTCAAACAGTGTCGTGGTTATGCTAGGGGGCGTTGATCAGATCCTACAGTGAAACCCTGGGGCTGTCTCTCGTTTGGAATGATGCGTCCGCTGGAGGTCGCATTTGTCGGCCGCATACTCCATCGAGGCTGTTTTGTTTAATTTGTTGTTTTTTTTTTTATTGGTAATGCAAAAAAGTTTAACAATTGTATAAAATTTAAGTGCACATACATAAAAGGCATTGACAATAGATAAAAAATATGAAAAAGAAAGACCAAAAAAAATTAAACGAGAGAGCTTCGATGACGTATGCGGCCGACAAATGCGACCTCTGGAGGACACAGCCTTCCAGATGAGAGACAGCTCCTGAATCAGTGCTAAATCACAATGAGCTTTATTGCCAAGTGTTCTCACATACACAGTGGTTCACATATACAGTGATCACAGAACATTACAGTGAGTCACAGAATAAATAAATCTTATATAATCTTAATTAAAGTGAGTCACATCTATAAAATCAGACTGATTCAAACAACAGTTGCAGTTTAAGTCGTTTAAATTTTTCCGTCTATCATCTTGATTTGTGTTCCCAAAGAGGGGGGAAAAAAATCTAATTTTGAAAAAAGAAATTTGAGAGATAGACATTTAGATATTTAAAGAGATTTTTTTTGTTTTCTAAAAGGTAAATCTGGAATTTTGATTATTGTACATGATAACAAGCCTTCACTTTCTTTCTTTTTTGTAGTGGTTAACACTAGCTAAATAACCTAAAGCAATAGGATGAGTACGTTTTAGTTCCCACCCAGGCGGAGTGTAACTTATTACCATAATGTTTAGTTTATTAATCTGTCAAAGCATAAATATTCATAAAATTTGTTTATATAAAACAAAGTGTTGTTTTACAATAAACATTTAAAATATATATGATGTTTAAAATCATTTTAAAACAGCAATTATAAAAAAGCCCAAATGAATATGAAGGTCTACATATTATCCAAATATTCAGATCTGTTTATTTCAGGATATTGTAGACAACTATGAAAAATATATATGACAAAAACAGGGCAGTAAATAATTTCCAATGTATTGTGTCACAGCTGCTTTTAAATCGAGTCTCTCATTGTATTTACACACCTGTTACCAGCAGATGTCCTCAGTGTGCGGTGTTTCAAGCACTTCGAAACAGTGAATAATTTTCCAAAGCAATGGTGTTCAATTGACCGGAAGTTTCGGAAAGCTTCGTTTCTGCCATCACTACCATCCCCACCCCTGCTGCTGCCCTTGCAGAGCTCAAACACAACCCCTCTCACCTTCTATGGAGGTCTGTCGTCGAATGTGGTCGAACAACTTTGTGTTGTTGGCGAACATTCCTCCACAGGTCGGACATGCCACCAGTTTTTCCTGCGTGTGACTACGCATGTGCTCTCGCAACTTAAACCTGCCCTTGAAAGATGCCTCACAATCTATAAAGGCAAAAGGAAAGTTAAATAGAACGTCAATCTGTTCAGTCATGATGAGAAGTCTAAACCGATCACATTTGACATCGAAGATGCTCAGAATAATCAAGGCTCCAAAAAACTTGATATCAGATGCAGTAACAGTTCCCTGAGCAACTTTCTGATCTAAATTAACCTGAGTGTGTTAACATTCATAAAGCAGGCTCATGGAGTGAAATGAAAGACACACCAAGTAAATATATCATTATGTTTCACTGACTTCCATATAACAACTGATATAACAGTATTAGCCTCTCTGCTGCACATACCAACTCTGGAACACTCCAGTAACTGTACAAGTGTACATCATTTTAAATACACAGTACGTCAAAATTATATTCATTTCTTTAGGAGTGAAACTTTGAGGAATGGAAAAGTGGGCAAAAATACTTAGTTCACATACATCTGTACACATAAAAGAAAGAATAACAGATATTCATGGTCTTCCTTCAGCTCACAATTATCATAATTGCAACTCTTTAATGCATAATGTTAGGACAGTAATTTCTTACCTTTCCAGCCACAAAACAACACACTCTCTTCTTTGGCCTCAAGACAGTGGGCATGCATCTCCACATGTCTGAAGAACCACTCTGGATTATCCATAGACATCTGAACACAAAAAATACTTATCAGTGGAGTACTTTATTTCTTTGTAAATACAGGCAACTAAAGTATTGATACAATTCAGACAATAATAGAAGAATTTGACTTTTTTTATCCCACATCCTGTTCCTCACAAAAACACACCTATGATTTTATCCCCTGATTTGACTTTACGATCTACTAAAAAGAAGCATAATTTCCCACAACCTCCTGACACAACAAAAATGTCACCTTACCTCACAGTGCTCCCAAAGACAGAGGAAGTTCTCTTGGACCTCAGGCAAGATGTTACAGGTGTGGACGCCGACTGAGCAGGTGCCCATGTTGCTGTGACCCTTGAGTATAGCAACTCCCCACTGCTTCAACTTGGTGTGGTAACAATGGAAGAACATGTGTCTAAGCAGCTCCCCATCACCTTCCACTGAGCAGAAGCCACAGTCTCGCCACAGACAGTTATGCTCCTCTTCTGTAAAACATGCAGGCAGACATTAAATAACTGTTTCCCCTACAACGGCACTAACATCCAGTATTGGAGAACTTTCTCAGTAAACCAAAACATGTCTGTTCTGCTTTCTGCATAGCTTTCACATTATTTATTGCATCAACTGTGAGAAAAGAGGCTTGCACACGTTATGCTCTATACGTGATATTTAATAAATAAACATGTAGGCTAGTTGTTGCCATTGTAACCCTGAGAAGTGTGTGAGCCTCTTTTCTTATAGCTAATGCCAATTGTAGACTTTTTTTTTTTTAGTGTGCATGCGTTCATACAAACATCATTTATTGCACACAGCCGTAAGACTGAGCATGCTGAAGCAATTATTAAAAGCACATCTTAGGAATGTCCTTTATTCTCAATAAGTGTTGGGAATCTGGATTATTACAGCAAATTTGATCATTTGAAAAATGTAAACTAGCTCTTTTAAAAACACATTCTCTAATTCATCACTCAATAGTATTCCCAGAAGTGCCCAAGTGGTACTTTTGTCTTTTCTTGTAGCAAAGAATTTCAAACACTGCTTTTATAACTGTTTTTATTTCATGAATTAGGTTGGAGTTAGCTTTGACATTTGTAATTATTGTAAATGTATGTATTAAAGTTTGAAGCTGTCGGTTATATATATATATATATATATATATATATATATATATATATATATATGAGATATTGATCCTTGAAAATTAAAAATTGCTATTTAATGTGGGGCCTGGGTAGCTCAGCGAGTACTCATGCTGACTACCACCCCTGGAGTCGTGAGTTTGAATCCAGGGTGTGCTGAGTGACACCAGTCAGGTCTCTTAAGCAACCAAATTGGCCCGGTTGCCAGGGTGGGTAGAGGGTATACATTAGGTTAACCTCCTCGTGTTTGCTATAATGTGGTTCTCGCTCTCAGTGGGGTGCGTAGTGAGTTGTGTGACTGTGGATGCTGTGGAGAATAGTGTGAAACCTCCACATATTATAAACAACGTCTCCGCGGTAACACGCTCAACAAGCCATATGATAAGATGCACGGATTGCTGTCTCAGACATGGAGGCAACGGAGATTCGTCTTCCACCACCTGGACTGAGGCGAGTCACTACATCACCACAAGGACTTAGTGCACATCGGGAATTGGGAATGCCAAATAAAAAAGCTATTTATTAATTGTAGTTAGTCATATTTAAGGTGTGCTAGACTTACCTGGTAAATCCGAGCTCTCACTTTCTACAATAGCTTTATAATGTTTCTCTATGTGCTGACAGAACTCCTGCATCTTTTCAAACGTCTCCTGACACGAGCCCCACTCGCACACCAGTTCCAGCAGCAGCTCCTCTCTACGTGGGGCACGCTTGCCAGAGGAGGGCATTATGCACCACTGAATGTAAAGCACAATGTGTGGACCTCCAGAGATCTAAAAGTAGACAGTAAAATGACATGTGAGATGTGTCATGACAACAAATAAAAACAACAAAACTGGCTAATCTGCTCAAGATATCAAGTATTTAACAATAATGGTTAAGCACTTGCTTAAAAGAAACTAGAGCTGTACTCATTTTTAATCAATAAACCTTTAGACTAATCCTTGTTACCAGGGTTGGAAGCAACCATATTCCTTTTATAGTTTAATATTCACTCTTTTTATGCTTAGTTTAATTATGTTTAGCTTTTTATTTAGGCTTTTTTTTCCTTAAAAAATAAATACATAAACAAATCTAGGGACCTAGATGAGCTATAATCTCTAGATACGATGGATCTTTTTTAAATTTTGTGCTGAAATCATGTTTTTGTTCTGTCACTATAAAAATAAATTAATAACTGTCAGCTTGCGTTTCTAACGGCAATAAGCAACAACCTTTCACAATAAATGAATAGCGAAAAAATAAGTAACTGATAGCACAAGCCAGCTCCTTAATAAATACATGATCACATTACAGTCAAAGTTATTAACCCTGATGAGAAATAGCTGGTTAGCAAAATAACTTAATGCATTGCCTCCCTTTTGTTGATTGGTTACATTTTGGTGGTTACGGGACAAACATAGTGTTTTCATTCACGAAATTTTTTTATGGTTGTTTTTTTTTGTGTGATGGAACGAATCAAATGTTGTTAAAACGTTTAATAAACTACTCACCTTTTGCTACTACTTCATACATATCCTCATTTCATCGCACGAAAATTTAAACCAATCAGAAATCACCAATGCGCCGTCGCTTTCAAATATAAACCAATCAAATTACACCTACGTGGTACATCGAAATTACCATTCCGCCGGGCATAGAATCTTATTCAAATGTTCCGCCACTCGATTTACGGTACTCACTTGACTTTAAAAAAACTGTGCGTGTGTAATATGTATGTATGTGTGTGTGTGTATATATATATATATATATATATACACACACACACACATATATATAAAATTTATTTTTTTGTATTATCTCATCAAGGACTTATTATTCACAGACGAAAGATAGATTCACACAGTTAACATTAATATTCTTTTCACCATACCCTTATTTTATGTTGATTAGGGCAGTACAAAACATTTTTGTCACACAAAAAAAAACTTAAAGGGATAGATCACCCAAAAATTAAAATGATCTTATCATTTATTCACCCTCATGCCATCCCAGATGTGTATGACTTTCTTCCCCCCTCCCATGGGAACTACAGTGCTGAAATATTCTTCTAAATATCACAATATGAAAGAAAGTCATACACATCTGGGATGCCAGGAGGGTGAGTAAATGAACTATGATCTACTTGGGTGAACTATCCCTTAAAAGGCGTCATCCTGTTTTCACAATACATCAGTATCTGTTAAAATACTTGTACAATTAAAAACATGGAACATGATTCATGTTGGTTATGTTTGATTACAGGTCTGAATACTGAAGCAGAGTGTTACACATACATAATATTTTCAAACACTTCCCTTCACCGCCCCAGAGTCCAGTGTGGTCCATTGTCACATTGCTTTATTTAAATGAGTCAAAGGCATATTTTATCTGACAGAAAAAAATATATAAATGCATATATCAAGTAATCTTTCAATAATTACAATCTCAAAAAATGTTCTCAACTGCTTAAAATATACCTGAATCAAACCATATCACATAACTTTCCAAAATATAGGCTTCTGTTTTTTTCAGGTCACCCCTGACTGCCAGAATTCCTTACACAGAGGCAAAGACATGTTGTATATAATCTACAGAATTTTCATGTCCCTTTGCATGCACATGTATCCTTTAGTCAGTCGAATATGGTTGCATCCAAATGGAAGCAGCAGTCTTTGAAGTCTCTAAGGATTTTACAAATTGAGCTCGAGGGGTCTAGACGTCATAAAAAATACGCACAAGGTGATACCGTATTCCAAATACCATGGCACTCCCCAAGACCTGTGAAATAAATCTATCATTAGTTCATCTGATCAAAACAACAGTTATCATCAGTTATATCATACATAACAATGATGATAATGATATAATAGATGCTTCTAGTACACTGGCAGAGAGTCTGTGGGTATCAGTATCCCACAACCCTCTTTACTGGTTCAAACCACTTTTAAAAGTATAGTTCACCCAAAATGAAATTTCTTATCATTTACTTACCCTCTTGCCATCCCAGATGTGTAGGTCTTTATATCTTTTGCAGAGCACAAAAGAAGATCTTTAGAATAACATTTCAGATCTGTCCATACAATGTAAGTGAATGGTGACCAGAACTTCAAAGCTTTGGTTTAATCCATTTAATCAATGTCTTCAGAAGCAATATAATAGGTGTGGGTGAGAAACAGATCAAAATTCACATTCTGAAAGTGAAAGTGGAGATTTATAGTAAAAAAAGGACATAAATATTGATCTGTTTAACACCCACACCTATCATATCGCTTCTGAAGATATGGATTTAACCACTGGAGTTATATTGATTACTTTTATGCTGGATTTATGTGTTTTTTTTGGAGCTTAAAAGTTCTGGTCACCATTTACTTGCATTGTATGGACCTTCAGAGTTGAAATATTCTTCTAAAAATCTTTGTTTGTGTTCTGTAGAAGACAGAAAGTCATACACATCTGGGATGGCTTGAGGGCGAGTAATAATGAGAGAATATTCATTTTTGGGTGAACTATCCTATTAATGGAACTAACCACAGATACATCACATTACCTCTAAACTGATGAAATACATTTGAGGTAGTTACTTGTATAAACAGCATGAATGTAGTCAGAGTTCTCTCATGTGTTCTCTCATGTTCTCTCATGTTGTTGCACTCAATAAACTCATCATCTCCCTCCAGCCCCCTTTGCACATCTAGAAGATATAACATCTCTGCCACCTGCAGGACAAAAGAGAAAATGCTATTTAATTTTTAAACTTAATCAGGTACTGTACACTGGTGGCCAAAAGTTTCTAATAATGTACAGATTTTGCTCTAATGGAAAGAATTTGTTACTTTTATTGACCAAAGTGGCATTCAACTGATCACAATGTATAGTCAGGACATTAATAACGTTTATTCAGAACTTCTTAAACTACTTCAAAGAGTTCTCATCAAAAAATCCTCCACATGCAGCAATGACAGCTTTGCAGATCCTTGCCATTCTAGCTGTCAGTTTGTCCAGATACTCAACTGACATTTCACCCCACTCTTCCTGTAGCACTTGTCATAGATGTGACTGTCTAGTCGGGCACATCTCACGCACCTTACAGTATACCTGATCCCACAAAAGGGGGTTAAGATCCATTTCACTCTGTTCTAATTATCTGTTGTCTGATGACTGTGATACTTTTCTCACTCTAAACTTTTCTTAAGTTTTTCTGTTTCAAAAGTGGCTTTTTCTTTGCAATTCTTCCCATAAGGCCCCTGAGTCTACTCTTCACTGATGTACATGAATCTGGTGTTGAGCGGGAAGAATTCAATGAAGCTATAAGCTGAGGGTATGTGAGGCATCTATTTCTCAAACTAGAGACTCTGATATACTTATCCTCTTGTTTAGTTGTACATCTGTCCTTCCACATCTCTTTCTGTCCTTGTTAGAGCCAGTTATTCTTTTTCTTTGAAGACTTTAGTGTACACCTTTGTATGAAATCTACAGTTTTTGACCATTTCAAACATTTTATAGCCTTCATTCCTCAAAACAATGATTGACTGATGAGTTTCTAGAGAAAGCTGTTTTTATTTTTTTGAGTAATTTTTGACCTAATATTGACCTGAAAACATCCCAGTCTATCGCATACTGTGGCAACTCAAAAACAAACACAAAGACAATGTTAAGCTTCATTTAATGAACCAAATAGCTTTCAACTGAGTTTGATATGATGGCAAGTGATTTTCTAGTACCAAATTAGCAATTTAGCATGATTACTTAAGGATAATTGAGTGATGACTATTTTTTTCAAATAGTGATGATGTTTTTTACATTAGTAATGTTCTGACTGTACTTTGTGATCAGTTGAATGATACTTTGTGAATTAAAGTACCAATTACCTTCCGAAACAGCAAAATCTGTACATTATTCCAAACTTTTGGCCACCATCGTATACAGGGTGACTGTGAAAATGCTTTTTCTGGATAAAAATCTTTTGTTGGAATAATGATGATGGTATGTGTTTATATTTTCAGAATATGTTGTCCTAATTTGCCTAGGTCCTTCTGTTTGAAATTGAGTAGCTCATGCCAAGCTTTCCTGTGTCTGACTGTAACCTGCATTAATCAGTTTTAGAGGACAGATGATTTAAATCATATTAGTACTGCATGCATTTATAAGAAATTGATAAAAATTCAAGAGCATTTTAGATAACTAACCCTTCCTTTATGTTCAGCCTTTAGCTCATACTTTTTAAATTGACCAAATATCCAAATAATCTCGTAGTTGTGATAGCATGATATTCAAAAAAAATTCTGAGCTTACCCACCTTGGAAGGCGATGTCTGGGGCAGGGAATGATGTCAAACAATTGAGGCAGAGAGTAAATAAAGCTGATGACTTGGGGGATGAAGAAAAGCAGCACGGTCTTGCTGAAATAGCCGAGAATCCCAACCACTGCAAACGTCATTCCAGCAAAGTAACAGAATGTGTCTCCAACGAACACTGGGGATGGGTACCTGAGAGGGTGTATTGAATGTACATTACTAAAGAATGCTGATGCCTGATTGTTTTTCTCCTTTATTTAATGGTTAAGATCTGTATATGTGGTGTGAGATAACTGTCAAAAGGGTAACTTTTGAATACAAATATGTACATTATTTGTTGACTTAGTAGTGTTCAGTAAAGTTAAATGTTTTAAACTCTTGCTTTTAAGCAGGTTACACACATTTGCAATAAAAATAAATGAAAAGGCATGATTTTAAACAAACCAGTTTTAGGTAGAAGAGGGCTAATGTGGTGAAGTATATAGCTGCATGCCTATTTACACACTCAAAAAATGTCAGTGATCTTTAACAAGCCTTTAATTATCTTCCTTATTTGAACCACTATAAATTAAAGGGAAAGATCACCCAAAAATTAAAATCTCTCATCATTTACTCACCCTCATGCTTTCCCTGATGTGTATGACTTTCTTTCTTCTACAGAACACAAATTAAGATTTATAGAAGAATATCTCAGCTCTGTGGCTCCATACAATGAAAATTAATGGTGAACAGATCTTTGCAGGTCTAAAAAGCATAAAGGAAGCAAAAGACTCCAGTGGTTAAATCCATGTCTTTAGAAGCAATGATAAGTGTGAGTAAGAAACACATACCTTTTGGTGATTCACATTCTTTGTGCAATTTATAGTACAAAGGACTTTAATATTGATCTGTTTCTCACCCACACCTATCATATCGCTTCTGTAGACATCCATTCAACCACTGGAATCTTCTGGATTACTTGTATGCTGCCTTTTGGACCTAGCTGAAATATTCTTCTAAAAATCTTCAATTAAACGTAGATTTTCTAAAATTGTTATTCATGTCGGTACTAATGATGTCTGGCTTTGCCAGTCAGAGATCAATAAAGATAATCTAATAGAGGGGTGTGAACTTAAAAAAAAAATGTCATTGTAATATGCTCTGGCCCCCTCCCTGCTTGCCATGGAGATGAGGTTTATGGTAGATCAGTGTCACTGAATGGCTGGATGTCAGAGTGGTGTCTGGAGAATAGCATAGTATTTATAGACAGTTGGAAGAGTTTTTGGGGTAGACTTGACCTGCTAAAGAGAGACGTACACCATCCCTCCAGGGAAGATGCTGCTTTCCTCTCTAGTAATTTGACTCATAATCTTAATAGTGATGTATTTGATTAATTGACTTTAAAACTCTGTCAGTAGAGTAAGACAAAATACACATGTTCAAAAATACATTCTCTGAAAAACATAAATACCTTATGCAATGTTTCTAAACCAAGGTAAATCAAATTGATCTTGTTTTAAGGATTTTTTTTTAGATATTTTTACAAGAAAACAATACAAGAATTATTATCAAGAATATGATTTTTGCCCTAATATCAAAGGTCTTACCAGAATTTTCTATGTGAAATTTAGAATCAATGTGAATTTTCTTGATTAAAAGAAATATATGATTGTAACTGGTAACATGTGCATGTAAAATGGCTAGAAATTAGCTTTGTGTAAAACTGACAATTCACTCAAGGTTTATTTATATTTCTTCTGCTCCAAACTTACTCCTCTGTCTGCTCATATGAATGTAACACATCACAAGAAAGTTTCACTGCTGTTCAAATGCACTTTGGATCGCATCATTTACAATTCTAAATTTTTCCATCTGAAAGGACTAAATATTAAATGAAACAAACGACAATATAATGCAAAGTAATCTCTTCGGTAATCAAAATACTTTTGGAATTTAACTGTATTCTAAATACCAATGATTTAAATTGTAACAGTAGTGGAATACAATTACTTATATTTTGTATTTTAAATACGTATTACATGTATTTCATTACTCCCCAACCCTGCACATAGACTGTAACACCTAGATATCATATAGAGACTGTGTCTGTTCCCCGAACAACAAAATCCAAACCCCTCAAAAAATAATTTAGGAAAAATTAGATTAAGGACAAACTTGAAAAAAACAACAATAACAATTTTAAATAAACATCATATAAAGGTAGGGCTGCTAAACATTAGATCTCTTTCAACTCAAGCACTAATTGTAAATGAAATTATAACAGGTCATAGTTTGGATGCACTCTATTTGACTGAAACCTGGCTTAAACCTGATGAATATATTAGTTTAAATGAATCTACTCCCCCAGGTTATTGTTATAACCACAAGCATCGTCTGAACGTTCGAGAAGCTATTGCTACAATTTACAGGGAAATTTTTGGTGTTACTTAGAGAACAGGATACAATTTTAAGACTTTTGAAAAATAAAGCTTAATGTGATACTGTCAGATATAAACAAAAACAATATAACTGGTCTTTTTGCCCTTGTTACAGTATATAGATCACCCGGGCCGTATTCTGATTTCCTTGGTGAATTTGCAAATTAACTCAACTCTCTTGCAGTCAGACAAAATGGGACAGGACCAACTCATCACCATAATCATATGTTAGATCTAATTCTGTCATATGAAGTTGATGTTGATACTATAGAAATTCTACTACAGAGCAATGATTTCTCAGATAATTTCCTCTCTTGTTTGCTGCTATCAGCTAATGTTACTCAATCTACACCACACTGTCGTTCAGGAAGAACTATTCTTTCGACCACTAAAGATAGCTTCACTAATATTCTTCCAGAATTGTCTCACATACTCAGTCCAAAAAGTCCAAAAGTCTAGAAGAACTCTAGCACTCTTAATAGTTTCGCCCCCCTTCGATTAAAGAAAATTAAAGAAAAAAGCCTTGCACCATGGTACAATGATCACATTCAAGCTCTCAAGAGAGCAGCTTGGGAAATGGAGTGCAAGTGGAAGATTTTCCTTCTACTCAATTCCAACAAAACAGAGGTACTAACTATTGGACCAAAAACCTTTCAAAATAAGCTGCTAAAATATAGTTTCACTCTCGATGGATGTACTTTTACGATGTCTTCTACAGCGAATATTTGATACCAATCTGTCCTTTGAAAATCTAATTTCTAAAGTTTGAAGAACAGCATTCTTCTACCTCATAAATATTGCTAAATTATGACACAAGCTCTCTGTTGCTGATGCCAAAAAACTAATTCATGCGTTCATGACCTCAAGACTAGATTATTGTAATTCATTACTGAGAGGATGCAAAATTCAGCAGCCAGTGTGCGGACGAGAACTAAGAGATATTATCATATTAGCCCCATTTTATCATCGTTATATTGGCTACCTGTTAAATTTCATATTAATTTAAAAATTCTGTTAACTACGTACAAAGCTTTGAATGGTCTAGCTCCACAGTACTTAAGTGACCTTCGACCACGCTATATTCCATCACGTTCATAATGATCACAAAATTCTGGCCTGTTAATAGTTCCTAGAATATCAAACTCCACAAAAGCAGGTAGATCCTTTTCATATTTGGCTCCAAAACTATGGAACAGTCTCCCTAACACAGTTCGAGATGCAGACACACTCACTCAAGTTTAAGTCTAGACTATATCCTCATTTATTTAGGCAAGCATAATTTATCCATAAACTCACAATTAGTCTGCGGGAACCAGAAACATTTCTCATAATCTATAACTCAATAAATTGAATGGCATCTACGCTAATATTATTCTATTTGTTTCCCTGTCTCAACCTTAGGATTCAGAGCTGGCCAGATCCAGCTCCGTCCACTTCTACGTGTCACTGAGTGATGATGACAAACTACAGCCAGTGCTAGCCAGACATCACTTCAATCTTTTACAACAGACTTCAGAGGATGAAATGATGCCAACTCCAACTGTAAGACATCGGATACATCAAATGTCATTGCCTGAACCTTGGACTTAGGATGGACCCCACTGAACGTCACCGAAATGACATCAACGATAAAATTTGTTTATTGATGAACTACACTCTTGAAATGGAATACATAGACTATCAATTAATTATCAACAAAATAACAAAGGATAATGTATCAATGTGAATTTCTGCAGTTAATCCAGGATGAACTTCAAAGACATTAGTCATAAATCTTGCAGTTCATACAAAATGTTTGTTTGAACAAAAACACAAAACAAATTTGAAACATATGTCAGTAAAGGCAATGTAATGATACTGAAGTGCAGGACGCCAGCAGCCCAGAGGCTTAAGACGACATATAAGAGCTCCAGGAGTGGAAGTAGTCCAGTCTAGACCATCCACTCTTAAAGTGCAAGGAATAGCACTTTAAGAGTAACACCACAAAATAAATTCCTATTAATTAATAACTTTTAAGGTTAATGTGCATTTTAGTTAAAACTGACTTCTTTTTTTTGATTCTGATTCTTTTTTTTTATTGTAAAGGCATATTCAATTGTTGTTTCTGGATTCAGTGCTCACCTTGTTGTGAGGAAACCTTTTACATTGCTCTCCCATGAAGCAACTGAGGAAGGGGACAGGGATGAAGAGGAATAGGATTATGAGGAATACTGTGCCACTGATTACACCTTGTGACTCTGGCCTGGTCAATAAGAATGATGATTGCGATGAAAGTCTGCATAAGTCAGCTTTCAGACATCATATTACAATGCATTCAGTACTCCAGATGCATGATAATGCAAAATGAAACACTTACACTTCTTTCTTTGTCATTTTATTGAGGTCAATGCCATAGAGCCGTGCAGATATGAAATGCTCCTTAAAAGCTGGAATAAGCTTGATTGTAGCAATGCACCCCAGAGCAGACATGCAACAGTTGATGATAAGAGGAAGAGCAGGAATAGGAGACATCTTCTCCATGTACTAATTTGATCTATATCTACTATACTATATGTCTATCTGCAATCTGCATTAAATTCATACAGTTTCCTGTCACCAGTTTACAACTTTTATGTAGTATATCCATTGTGAAGCTGTCATAAACTGAACAAGTTTCTTTAAGGTTAATTGATCGTTAACCTATACTTCAGATGCAGATATAGACCTCGCTGCTTCAGAGAACATTAAAGGTAATCGTGAGTATACATTACATTAACTTGTTTTTTAACCGACCAAACCGTGTGTGTGTAATATACAGTATACACACACTGAATCAATAAACGGCAGTTGACAGCTAGATATCTGAGGTCAGATAAGTAACAGACAATCTAAAACAACAAGTCCAAAAACGTATCAGTCCATTCAATTCCATTATTAGCGCCTCACTGGAACCTCGATTTTTTTTTTTTATTATTATTATTATTTTTTTTATTTAAGGAAAGACGGAGTCAAAATAAATGTTAGTAGTGATCAGCATTATTTCACAAATGCTGTGGATTTATCTTAATTTGTGTTGAACTCGGAATATTCCCTGAACGTAATATAAAAAGTCTTATGTTCAAAGCCCCGAGATCTATATATACCGTTATGGAGATCGAGATGATTGTAGATGTTGTATGCAAACAATAAATAAATTTTGAGAAGAAACGTTTGTGAAATAATAATGTTATTATGTTAATGTTAATAATGTTGAATATATATATATATATATATATATATATATATATATATATATATATATATATATATATCGTTTTGTAGTATAGAGCATGCCAAAAGTCAGAAAATGTTTTTTTTTAGGATTCTTATGAATGAGATAAAGTAGTTCCTGATAACGTGGACGCGCGCTTGAGAAGCCAGGGAAGGCGTATTGCGCACGCGCCACTCCGGAAGACAGAACAGCGTGTGTATCTCTTTAAATTCGTGCAGTGTGTGTTGTGTTGCTATTTGACAGCTCGTCTGTTCTGTTCCTGCGCATTACCATTACAGACTGTCCGACACCGACGAAGAGAGGGATACGCATTTTCTCTTGCGTTGACAGCACTGGATATTATAAATGTGTGATTTTTACTATGCTAAATGTTCACGAAAGGGGGGCATGTACCAGTCAGCTCCGGTCTGATCGATGAAGATGCGAGGAATAGCGACTGCATGCATCTGAAGATTGGTATTGAGATTAGGAAGACATGATGTAGCCATGGAGCTGTGCATCTGTAGTTAGCTTTAACGGGGCTCACTGTAAAGACAGCGCTTCTCATCCGATCGGTAATAATTCTCCTCTATGGCTTTTTCTTACAAACACTAGGCTATATATGCTCGGCGTTATTATGACACGGATGCGGTGACTCAACATCTTGGTTGCTGCATGCCTACCTACCCAGGATTTTGGACATTATAATGTCGTTCTTCTGAATCACTGAAATAACTGTTATGTGTGAGCTGACCCGTAATTCGCATACGATGCCCAAACATGCTGTCTGGTTAACTCGCTGTGTTTTGAGACACAGGCCGTTATTCTCATATGGTGATCACTGAGGGCGACGTAAACATGCATTATTTCGCAAGAACGTTAGTATACGCAACACCATAATAAGTATATTTGCCTCTCTGTGAAAAATTAAGGACATTTAAATAAATAAGATGGGTCATAATAAACCCATGAGCAAATTCGACGTTCCAATGCAGCACTGGCCAAAAACACAGCGTGTATTAGGCTGCTGTGCTGTCAGTTTGTGACATAATCGGACCAGGTGTAGCCTACAGATTTCGCAAAGGACTAGTGTTAGGGGCCGCGTCTTGCTCTTAAAAAGAGAGAAGAAGAAAATAAGCTAGACCTAACGCGATTGAACAGAACCGCAGATGTAAATAAACGCGGCGTTCCTGCGCGAGACGCCGAAAAACAGCTGGACGCGCTAGCGCAAGTTTACATAGAAATTCAATTGACGGGCGGACGCACGCAAAAACGCGTCCGGCGTGATTGCCCTTAAAGCAAGCTGATCTGAGTTTTCTGGAAGGAGTTCAGGACTTCTCTGGTTTCAGGGCAGACATTGCATGTCACACTTTCACCGAAATGCTAGTCAGTTTGCTTAACTACTTAAACTTTTAAGCACACGCGGTAATACATACACAACACATGCACTTGTAAGTATCTTAGATAAGAACACGTATTGGAACCCTTACAAAAAGTTACTATGTGACCCGTATTTTCTGTTGCCGCAGTAAACCTTTGGTAACTTGGTATTAGCCATCATTGTCATTAACAAAAACAACAACAAAAATACTTTCATTAACTTGAAATATAAACTATATGATAAAATAAATTACATTTCATATTAATGCATACTGGTTTTAGTAACAATAATTGTTATAATTGTACTGTAGTATTGTGATGGTGGAACTATGGTTACCATGGTAAAGGAAAGTTTCTTTGATAACAAAACATTAGCCAATAATTTAATATTCAGTACATGTAAACAGAGGAAGACAACTTACTTTCCCAATCTGTGTGGAAGCATGAAGTTCACCTTTATGTTCTTATTCTGTAATAAAGTATGTTCTGTCAGTGTTCGAATGAGATGTTAACATGTCTTGTCATTGCTGCATGGCAAAATTTCCCTGCATCCAATCTTTTTCCAGTCTACTTACTCTGTGTCTCTCTCTCACCTTCCCCAGAGTTCCAACCTTCGTGAGGCAAGATTTTCAACCCTTCTTAAAAATGAGACTAAAGTGATCAGTGATTAGGGAGATGATGACTTTCCAGGACGTGAGCTGGCTGGTTCAGGTGGTGCTCTTCTGTGCCTCTGTTCTGGTCGTACTAGCCTGGCTCATTCAGTTCTCACTGGCCTTGCTGCGCCCTAGGTGGTGCGCCAATGCCCAGGGCAAGAGGGAGGCCCCCTGGCAGCTGCCTCTGTGTCTCACCCACCAGACCCTTACAGGCGGTGTGTGGGGTTCCCTCCTGAGGCTGAGGCTGGGGCAAGATGGGGCAGGGAGTGACACAGAGGCAGGTGTCAAAGGTCTTTTGTCTTCGCTCCTTGCATTCAAGTCGTTCAGGGAGCACTGGCAGAGAGCCTGGGTGCGAGCACTCAACGAACAGGCCTGCAGGCAAGGGGTGAGTTTGATCTGAGTAGCAGAATTACATTTATTATGAGATGTACAGTGTGGGAGGTTTTTGTGTATACAGTTGAAGTAATTAAAACAAATTTTTTTAACCACTCCACAGGTTTGCATATTAGCTTTTAATTGACTATATCACAATTCCAGTGGGTCAGAAGTTTACATACACTAAGTTAACTGTGACTTTAAGCAGCTTGGAAAATTCCAGAAAATTATGTCAAGCCTTTAGGCAATTAGCCAATTAGCTTCTGATAGGCTAATTGGAGTCCATTGGAGGTGTACCTGTGGATGTATTTTAAGGCCTATCTTCAAACTCGGTGCCTCTTTGCTTGACATCATGGGAAAATCAAAAGAAATCAACCAAGACCTCAAAAAAAAAAAAAAGAAGAGATTTGTGGACCTCCACAAGTCTGGTTCATCCTTGGGAGCAATTTCCAAATGCCTTAAGGTACCACGTTCATCTGTACAAACAATAGTATGCAAGAATAAATACAATGGGACCATGCCATCATACCACCCAGGAAGGAGATGCATTTGAACTTTTTAGCCATAACGTCCATTGTTATGTTTGGAGGAAAAAGGGTGAGGCTTGCAAACCAAATAACACCATCACAACCCTGAAGCATGGGGGTGGCAGCATAATGTTGTGGGGGGTGCTTTGCTGCAGGAGGGACTGGTGCACTTAACAAAATAGATATCATCATGAGGAAGGAAAAATATGTTGAATTATTGAAGCAACATCTCAAGACATCAGCCATGAAGTTAAAACTTGGTTGCAAATGGGTCTTGCATATGGACGATGACCCCAAGCATACCTCCAAAGTTGTGGCAAAATGGCTTAAGGACAACGAAGTCAAGGTACTGGAGTGGCCATCACAAAGCCCAGACCTCAATCTGATTGAAAATGTGTGGGCAGAACTGAAAAAGCGTGTGCAAGCAAGGAATCCTACAAACCTGACTCAGTTACACAATTTCTGTCTGGAGGAATGGGCCAAAATTCCAGCAACTTATTGTGAGAAGCTTGTGGAAGGCTACCCAAAATGTTTGACCCAAGTTAAACAATTTGAAGGCAATGCCACCATTACAGATACTAACAAAGTGTATGTAAACTTCTGACCCACTGGAAATGTGACGAAAGAAATAAAAGCAGAAATAAATAATTATCTCTACTATTATTCTGACATTTCACATTCTTAAAATAAAATAGTGATCATACTTTAGGAATGTTTTCTACAATTGTCAGGAATTGTTAAAAACTGAGTTTAAATGTATTTGCCAAAGGTGTACATGCTCCATGCATGTTTATACATGTGTAAGAGTATTTATAGGCTTTGTGAGTGCATGTAGGCATAATATCATGGCCTGGCTATTTGTTAGTGAAGGTGTGTGTGTGAGAGAGTCAGGGGCAGCAGGAGTGTGAGACAGGTTCTTGTAAAACTACCACACACACCCACACACACATACACACACACACTCACTCCTCCATCTCATCCTCCCTCAATTCTGCTCTGTAGTTACACAAGGCATGCCTCCATCTTCCTATTTCTAGGTTCATAATATTTTGTTGTTTTATATTTAAGAGTCATATGCTCTGCTGGACAAACATTTCATAATTGTAATTGTTAGTTATTTCTCATAATTATTACACTGTTTAGACTTTTGATTATTATTGGTGCTCAATGTCTCAATATTTGCTGCCCATTTCTCTGCAACTGAACACACATCTTTTTCCTGTCCTAACCTCTAAACTAGTGATTCTCAACCGGTTTTGCTTCAGGACCACATATTTTTTACCTGTGTCCCAACACAGTACTAATTCTTTAGTGTATAAAAGTAGAGAAAACATCCTTTTTATGTACATTATTTAATATATTTATTAATATTAACATGAATTATAAAGTTTAAATAGTATACATTTCTGTAGGCATTAATAAAATAAAATAAAAAAAACATGGTCGGCTCCTTGTTGCAAGTGAAGTTTAATGAAGTCTGGGGCGTATTTTATTTTACATTTTGTTCATGATTTTCGAGGATAAGGATCTGTCCATGTTGGCAACTACTTAATTTGGCTCGCTTCTACCAAGTGACAGATTAATAATCAGAGTAATTGATTGGAAGCACAGCCTTTGAAGTATTTTCTCATCCCTTTAAAAATTTGATAAGCATATCTATTTTACTATGCTAATAATGCACGGTTAATTTAAATTTATTAGCATTGTTTTTTGTTGTTGTTTTCTTTACCTGCTGTCTACAACTCTATCAAAACAGATCTGTGACCTTAACCCACCAGTTGAGAACCACTCCAATAAACAATCACACATCTGGTTTTTAAAGGTCTCTTCAATAACTCAGTTTCCTCTTTTACCCTTTGTCATGTTAAGAGTATGTTTGAGAGCTGGTGTGCTGTTTAAAGCTCTCCAACCTATATTTATCTATAACTATTTGAGTGGATATCAAAGCTCAGTGCCATAGTCTTCCCTGTGGGTGCATATTGAAAGATTGAGCGATGTCCACCTGTCCCCTAACCAGTCACCTTCCTCTGTGAGGTCAGGCTGAAGCACAGCTGCCAAATTCTGTAAAAATGTCCAGTGCTGCCTTCACATGATGGTGCCTTTTGAAGATCAGTTCATCAGTAGACCCGTCAGCTTTGTAGAAGATGGCTATCTGTATTTTTAGATGGATGAGATGAACAGAATGTAGACATGGTTTTATTTGGCGTATCTTGCTGGTATTACAGTATACGTGAGCCCGTTCCATGCATAGCTGAATGGATTTTTGACTGCGATTGTAAGCTTTGCTCTAGCACCTGAGCTATAAATTAAAAAAAATCTCATTCCATCTCATTTCCTTCCCAAGGTCTCCAGCCAATAGTTGTGCCAGCAGCCTAGTTATTTTCTTAGGTTTGTCAAAGTGGGGAAGGCTCCAGAACACAGTTATGCAATTGCGAACTTCAGGTTAAATTTCTTCATGGCTGTGTTTTTCTGTGAAAGGATACGATATAGAGGTTAATTAAAAGCATTTACTGGCTTGAGGTTTAAAGTTAGTGCTGGTTTTTGGCCCATATCACCCTGCAGTTCTTGCCTGGTTGCCCACTAATGCTAAGCAGGGTTGAGCCTGGCCAGTACCTGGATGGGAGACCTCCTGGGGAAAACCAAGGTTGCTGCTGGAAATGGTATTAGGGAGGCCAGCAGGGGGTGCTCACCCTATGGTCTGTGTGGGTCCTAAGGCCCCAGTATAGTGACGGGGACACTATACTGTTAAAAAAAAAGCACAGTCTTCCGGATGAGACGTTAAACCGAGGTCCTGACTCTCTGTGGTCATTAAAAATCTCCAAAATCCCAAATTCCTCCCATTGGCCCCTGTCTATCATGGCCTCCTAATAATCTCCATCGCTGAATTGGCTACATCACTCTACTCTCTCCACTCCACCAATAGTTGGTGTGTGGTGGGCGTTCTGGCGCAATATGGCTGCCATCGCATCATCCAGGTGGATGCTGCACACTGGTGGTGGTTGAGGAGATTCCCCCTATACTATGTAAAGTGCTTTGAGTGCCTAGAAAAGCGCTATATAAATGTAAGAAATTAGTATTATTATTATTATTGCTAAAACCGCTGCTCCAATTGTAATGCTGTCAGCTTGTGTGAAGCAACATAGTACAAATATTCTGCAGATTCTGTATGTTGAATATCAGGGAGTCCTAAAGTCAGAAAATTTCTGATGAAAAGCCCATTGCTTTAAAAATCCCTAAGTGGGCATTGGCGTAATCTGAAAATCTTTTCAAGGGATTCAAATTGCAGTCAAAATGACAAGGGACTCCAACAAGTCCCTAAAAGTGTTTTTTGGGAGTTTTTTTGATTGAAGAGTAAATAGACATTGTGTTTTTGTTTTATTTGTGTGATTGGCACAAGTTATAACAGCATGGTTCTGTTGCTGGTTTTTCTTTTTAGATGTGAAAACTCTTGCCCAAGCAGATTATTTTGCCAATTTTGTCTAAGGAATCATCATCCCTGCATGATTAGGTTTTGTGATGATGTTATGGAAGGAGTGGCCTTCATTATTAAAATTAATGGGTTGATAGTTTCATGATGACTCCATGTAAATGCAGGTTATACAATATGGGCTCGTGGTGATGCAGGCAAATTTAAACTAGGAGCGAAATCCTTGTCATACGGCACTACCAAAAATTAAAAACCCCAAATTCAAAGTTCAACCAACTACATCATATAGCCTTGATACTAAGCCATATACCCTTTATTGGAACAGAAAGATTTGCCAGGTGTCTTTAAAAAATATTTTTTGTCACAGTGCATATCACAGTTTTTGTTTCAATAATGCAAGGCAGTGGAGCCTGAGTTTCAAAATTGAGTTTGACTTTTTCATTTAAAGATATATTTTGGTTTCAATACAAGTTAAGCTCAATTAACAGCATTTGTGGTGTAATGTTGATAATCACAAAAACACTTTCGACTCGTCCCTCCTTTTCTTAAAGAAAAAGAAAAGGAAAAGAAAATCGAGGTTCCAGTGAGACACTTGCAATGAAAGTGAATGAGACCAATTTTTGGAGGGTTTTAAGGCAGAAGTGGAAGCTTATACTTTTATAAAAGCACTTAAATAAATAATTCGGTTAAAACTTTTGTGTTATTTGAGCTGTTCAATTGTTTAAATCATAATTTATTTTACTGTCTTTTTAGTCATCATGCATTTAAGTTGTAAAATTGGCTATAACTTTACACATAAAAGGTTCAAAAGTGATTTTATCACAGTAAAATCATGTTAACACATATTTTTTACATCTTCTTGCTATACTGTTGAACAAGGCCATAGCCAGGAAGTTACTTTTGGGTGAGCCTAAAAAAAATGTGTGGGCCAAGTTTTCACCCAGTTAAATTTTTTAACAACAATGAAGCGGCACATTCAAGAAGTTCTTTCCCACTTTCAGAAATCAGAATTAAAGCATGTTTAAACTAATTTATAAATACATATTTTAAGTCAATGAATAATCTCTAATTTTCTGTGTGGGCCTGGGTCTAATTTGGATGGGTACAGACCCACCCCAGCCCACCCTTGTCTATGCCACTGCTTTTGAAACCGGGAATATTTTAATGTCTGTGGATTGGTCCCATTCACTTCCACTGTAAGTGCCTTACCCAGATTTTTTTGAAGAAAAAGAGGGACAAGTTGAAATACATTTTTGTAGTAATCAACATTATGCCACAAATGCTGTCAATTCAGCTTAAAATGTATTAGAAAACTCCTTTAAGCTTAATTGTTCTGCTCCATTTTAGTTTTTTACCTTGATGTAAGAAACCATCTTTTTCTGTTAATCTCAAAGATAGTTTTATAGTCAGTGATATCGAATTAGGAGCTAGCAGAGAGAAGACGATTAACTAGCTCCAATAAAAAGTGGCCAGGTAATGGAAAAGCTCATAAATGTAAAACCCTGTGGATGATCAGACCTTGAATTAACAGAAAAGGGATTTAATTGTCAGTGTTCAAGTAGACTTATCAATGTGCAATAACTGGAACTCCTGCAGGAATTATAAATCCCTTCATATCACATTGACATGGTGGTCACATGACTCTTCCTTAGAGGTGTGCTGGTTATGTATTCCTTTGTTAGACTGGGCTTTGGGGAGAAGTTCCCATTATGGAAGCTTTGATCTAGAATCAAAGAAAGTAATTTGCTTTTTTTTTTTTTTTTTTTTTAGCACAGATCATTTTACTCTTGTTTATCTCAAGTTATTCTGACCTGAAAAACCTGCCAGAGGGGTTGCTCCAGTATGTGAGAGTGTTTTGTGTTGGCGTGAGCTCAGATCGAGAGCAAAAGAGATCGAGCAACTTTTGCTCTGCCCCTCTGAAACACAGAAGCCGTCTGTTGCCATAGCAACATGAAAACAAACACCATGGTTCCAGCCCAAGCCATGGCGACCACCTCTTAGGTTAGAGAGTGAGAGAGAGTCTTGAACCTTCCCAGCCTTTTTGTTTACTTATCTAAGAGTACCACTCCAGGTACAATTGGTACTGTTCCAGGTGTTTTAACAAAAGGAATTTATGATTTCTTGATTTCCAACATGAGGTTTAAATGACCCTATTTAATTTCTTAATACATTTTCCTGGTGTTAGGCAGAAACATATACTCACTAGTAAATTAACACAGATGCTTCAAGCTTGATTCCATGCATAATTGTGTTCCAAAATGTGTCAAACCGCAATTCATAATACGACGCAAGTATGTGTTGCATTCTCAACTTTGCCACAAGGAGCAATATATTAGACATTAATGTGAACTGTCCTCTCCTATGGTGAGTTTTCTTTTTCGAGACAATTACTTGGTAAGGCCAAAATTTTGAAGAGAATATTGATGAGCTAGTAATGTAAAGTCAAAATATTTATAGCAACTTACCTGAATAATAACATATTCAATTGAATAGCACAGACATTTGAATTTATCTTTATTGCCACCTTGAGTACTGATGGTTGTTAACACCTCAGTAATGCATTAGCCGAGCACTCGTGTCCGTGTATGCATGCTTGCGTAAAGTTTGCTTCTGTCCTTATTGTGCACAATACATCAGTCTACATTTGTATGAAGAAAAATTAAAAAAATTTTAAAGGGATAGTTCACCCAAAAATAAATAATTTCTCATGATTGAATAACCCTCATGCCATCCCAGATGTGTATGACTCTCTTTTTTCTGCAAAACACAAATATTTTTATAAGAATATTTCAGCTCTGTAGATCCATACAATGCAAGTGAATGATGACCAGAACTTTTAATCTCCAAAAAGCACATAAAGGCATCAATAAAGTAATCCGTAAAACTCCAGTGGTTTAATCCATGTCTTCAGAAGCGATATGATAGGTGTGGGTGAGAAACAAATCAATATTAAAGTCCTTTTTACTATAAATTGTACAAAGAATGTGAATCGCCAAAAAGAATGTGAAAGTGAAAATGCCATTTTATAGTAAAAACTGGGACTTAAAAATGTATGTGTTTTGTACTCACACTTATCATTGCGTCTAAAGACATGGATTTAGTCACTGGAGTCTTTTGTGCTTCCTTTATGCTTTTTGGACCTGCAAAGTTCTGTTCACCATTCATTTTCATTGTATGGACAGATCAATATTTAAGTCCTTTTTAATATTTATCTTCACTTTCACCAGCCCTCCTATGGAGAGGGGAGAGCTCCATCTGTTTTTTACCGATTTGCATCCTTTGTTCATATCGACACCTACTAGACAGTGAAGAATAAAGCAATGGAAAAACTAAAAATAAATCATATTTGCACAACAGACCAGTAAGTGGATTAAACTGCTGGAGTAATATGGATTACATTTATGCTGCATTTATATGTTTTTTGGAGATTCAAAGTTATGGACAACATTTCCATGCATTATATGGACCTACAGAGCTTCATTTGTGTTCTGCTGAGGATGACTTCACTAATCCTTCTTACTTTTCAGCCCCTTCGCTCCAACCTCCTGGCTCCATTCTCATGTGGAACAATGGAGAAAATCATCCAAAGTCCCACCCTACATTTTATTTTCTTTGTAGATTATCCTGTTTCACTCAAAAATACATTATATTACAGGAAGAAAATGTGTGTGAAAACAATTTCATGTTGACTGTAATTTTGAAACTTGTTTTCTGTGTATAGACAAAGGAGAGAGAGAGAGAGAGAGAGAGAGAGAGCGCGCAAGAAGAAGCCAAACAAGTCTTGTGTGTCCACCCACATATCTCAGACTCATAGCGACAGTAAGAATTGAAAGGAAGAGGTCAGATTAAGGGCGATGTGCATATGTGTGTGCATTTAGCCAGTGACTCATGAGTTGTCTAGGGCATTGAGAGAGAAATGCATGGATAACTCTGCACCAGCATTCCCAGAGTTTCTCTAATCATTCCGTATGGAGCTTGTCCAATTTAAAAAAAAAATTAATCCAGATAACTTTAAGATTAACTAGCAATTGACCATTAGTTAATATCTTCTGCACAATTCCATACACAGTGGGATTATAATAAGATTACCGGTTCGCTGATGGAGGGAGGGATAAAAAGAGGAGAAGTTGAATGAATGATGAAATGAAAAAGTTCAATGTTCATCTTTTACACTTTGCTGTTAATCTATGTTGGACTTGTATAAAGGAACATGCTCAATGGGTGTCTGTTCCTATATAAACTTAATTAGAAGGTGGAGGCCGAGCTACATGTTTGTGCAAAAACAAGTAAACAAATTAATGGATTCTACTCTTTTCGCACCTTCAGAGAAACAAGGATGTCATTATGACGCTGCTTACTCAGCTGGGTTGGGAATAAATAGTTTTGGGCCATTTGCTGTAGCTGTGGTCCTCAAAACTGCTTTGAAAGGGTTAGTATTGGACTTCATGTCTGTAATGTGGGATAACTGCTAAGGTGCTTTACCCCTCTCTAAACACACATTTATACACACAAACACTTACACCAGTAATCCTGGGATTTGACCTGGGGGGGTCTGCACAGCTGGCTGTATGTGATGATGACAATAGAAGGACATCCTCTGAGAATGCTAACACAATCACTCTGCTAATAAACAGTTCAAATTGATATAAAAATGCACAGTTCTTTGCCATAAACCATCATTTAAGTTTATCAGTTTATCCCTCTGACAGAATTTGTAGGTATACACACAGTCTTATGCGCACAGTAAGGTAACATGACATATTCAGCATGAGATTGTTTATTAAAGGGAATGTGCTATTGTCACTATTGACTGTCTGGACAAACCTAACTGATAGGCTACCTCAGAGCATTTCTTCAGTCATGTGTCTTCAGTCACACACTAATTTTTATGAACTTGCATATGTTTGACCATTTGTTCTCTGTGACATTTTAATTAAAATCAATTAAAGTTTTAAAAAAATCTTTTCAATATGCAAATAACAAGACCAGAAATACTTGGACCTGCTGCAATACAGGAACTACTTTTACAGATGGAACATTTCAGTTTTTTGTTTACACAATGGTATTACACAATTTTTATGAAATTTAGAATTTAATTTCAACCTTCAACATTTGAACCTGTTTTTTTTCCCCTTTTCTCCCCAATTTGTTATGCCCAATTCCCAATACGATTTAGGTCCTTGTGGTGGCGTTGCCTCTGCGTCTGAGACCATCAATCCATGCATCTTATTACGTGGCTTGTTGATCACGTTATCATGTAAACTTAGCTCGTGTGGAAGCTTCACCCTATTCTCCGCGGCATCCACGCACAACTCACCATGCACCCCACAGAGAGCGAAACATATTATAGCGACCACGAGTAGTTTACCCCATGTGACTCAACCCTCCCTAGCAACCGTGCCAATTTGGTTGCTTAGGAGACCTGGCTGGAGTCACTTAGCACAACCCTGGATTCGAACTCGCGACTCCAGGGGTGGTAGTCAGCGTCAATACTTGTAGAGCTTTTTTATTAAAAAATTAGCACTATGCATGAACAATGACACCTATATTAAAAAATGACAACAAAAAATACATTTGCACTCGCACGTAGAAACATAAATTCCCTGTTTTCTAAAGTGATAAAATCACTGTAAACAATTTCAGTGTTCTTTTAGAGTTAACAACATCATGCAGTCACAGCACCAAGCAATGCAATAAGTTGTAGCAGCAAGAGTTAGGTGAGAGAAGCAGTTTCATTGTTGCCCACAGCAGGCAAAGGCACAAAGGAAAATCAAATTGCCATATTCAACAGTGTTTTTAGTAGTCAAAAATTTAAAGTGGAACGAGTACTCGATTAATCGAGTACTCGTACACATCCCTAATTTTGTTTAAATAAGACATTAAAGGCCAGGAGTCAATAGCTGCTTTTTCAACGTGGCACGGTGGAGGGCGGGACCGGGGCATGACTACGCATGCCCGGTCCCTTATTAGGCTAATTAAGCCATCAAGAGGGATAAAGGCCACTTGCGGACGGCGATGCGGGAGAGAGAGATCGTTCACGGACATGTCCGTTGTCTTATGTGTTTGTATTTTGAGTTCCTCATTAAACCTATTATTTTATATGTCAAGCCAGTTTCTCGCCTCTTCCTTGCCCGTGAAAATGAACTGTGTTACATTCACCATCAGGCCGAATGGTTCTGACCACGGTACAGAGTGGTTACAGTAGCATTTTCACTTGAGCACGGTTTGGCACGGTACAATTAGAAACCGTTTGCAGCCCGGAATTCTCGGCATGGTTCGCTTACTGTACTCAATAATTATCAACCGTGGTGGTAGAATAACTTTTGTACGCGGCAACTCGTTTAGTGTATCTTCATGATTTTATTATTATGGTTTAACTAGTATTGTAGACTACATTTATTTTGGAATAATTTTGGAATATATTTATTCAGGAATAAATAGCATGCCGCATTGTGTAAATTGTCAGCTTTAAGCTTAGTTAACATGCTTTTTCTAGCCATTTTACATGCATGTTACCAGGCACAAGCGTTTTTTTTATCAAGAAAATTCACGTTGGATTCTAATTTCTTTTTTTCTAGTAAGACCTTTGATATTAGGGCAACAATAATACTTTTTTCTCCCCTTTTTTTTCCCCTATTTGGAATGCCCAATTCCCAATGCGCTCTAAGTCTGGTGGCATAGTGACTCGCCTCAATCCGGGTGGCGGAGGACGAATCTCAGTTGCCTCTGCATCTTGAAACCGTCAATCAGCCAAACTGGACTATATTTGATATAAGTAATTAAAAAATAACTACTAATTAAATGAGTAAAATCAACCTTTAAAAATAACATATTAATATTAAAAAATATTACAAATTATAATAAAAGATTATAATACAAAAATCTTAGTTTTTTTTTTATACCAGAGTCTGTAATTATTAAGAAATGTTTGTTAGCTGCTTGAATTTATCCAAACTCTGCTTATTGTTTTTCCAGCAGAAGTTCTTGTCATGGGGTGAAAAGTTCATGGAAAGACACAGTTTTGCTTTTGAGTTTCTTAAAAAAACATTATGCCCTTGTAAAGAGTTTTAGATGATAAGGAGGACACGAAGACGAGTTGCTGAGCTCCCCTGTCATACAGCCGGTGCTGTCATTCTTGAGCCTGGAGCAAATTCTCCTGTGTTAGTTGCCCTAGTGTTTGGAGTTTTTAGTGTTCCACTCTATGCTTTGTTCCCTTAAATTTAATCACCAAGGTCACTACTGGGTATTTGTGAATGTCCCCATGCACACACCTCACACTCACCATTCTAGCTGTGCCCAACGCCTTGGGTTGAACCAAGCGTTGGTGGATCATGGTTTGATTGCAACCCGTGTCCACCAACGCGGATGTTGGGAGTCGGGGCCGAGTCTCTCTTCTGACCAAGGAGTCTCCGGATCGCGTACCGGTCCTCTGCTTGAGCCCGCAGGATTTTAAAGAACCGTCGGTCCTAGCTGGGAGGGCTCCATGGGGCTTACTTGGATCCCGGGTTTCGGCACCAGTGTAAAGATTTGTAGATGATAAGGAGGACACGAAGACGAGTTGCTCCTCTCAGTATGGATTTTAATGGGCACGCTGCAGTGCTCACAGCTTCACAAATAACAAAAACTCTCAATAAACACAAACTCAGTAAACACAAAGTTCTCTGTCTTCAGGGAACACGCCAACACTGGACTGACGTGTTGCTCTCTCTCCTCCCCGCTGCCCGTGGCGTGGGTGTTTTATCCGCTCTCCCCATGCTCACTGAAATTTGAGATAGGAGTTAGACATAATTTGGCTCAGGTGTAAGTGCCCTTACCGCTTCCCTATCTCCGGACGGGCACTTGACCACACTCCCGCTGCCACAGCCCTCTAACGTGACTGATAGGATTTTTTTTTATTTGATATGAGCTTTATAATTTAAGTTTCATAATTTAAAATGATATCAGTAAATCGCATTCAGTTGACAAAGTATGGTAAATTTTAATGCTGTTAAGCCCATAAATAAACACATAACGGGCAGGTGCTTATATGTGGGTTTCTGTGGGTCTTAAAAAGTCTTAATTCGCCCTTTCACGAGATAAGGCCTGAAAAAGATCTTAAATCGGAGCAACAAAAAAGTCTTAAATTCATTAGTTCATGGCATTAAATGTTGTATGAGTGATTGTTTTCTCGTTGCGGGATTGTTTTCTCATTGTGTTTAAGTTGGGTGACCAGACGTCCCGTTTTGAAGAGGTGTGTTCCGACAATTCTCTAAACATTGTAATCATGT
Source organism: Moxostoma hubbsi (assembly GCA_032164185.1). Classification (NCBI taxonomy): domain Eukaryota; kingdom Metazoa; phylum Chordata; class Actinopteri; order Cypriniformes; family Catostomidae; genus Moxostoma; species Moxostoma hubbsi. The sequence goes on along the minus strand of JAVLUX010000008.1, from coordinate 21,813,898 downwards.
CCAGGTTTCAGCTGGTAGGCACACTTATTTTTTTTCTAATTACATTTGATGTATTAATTTTCCTTTTCGCTATTGTCTTTGGTATCGTTTGCAGAGAAGAGAAGCAATTTCGAAGCATTGCACAATGATTTGACGATACTTTCATGCTAGTCTTTCTGCAAATCTGCTGAAATGTATCTGGATACCACAGCAATGACATCATACAATTGCCACGCACTCTTTTTCATCCTGACATTCAGCACAAGTAGAAATGCACCAATAAAACGTGTTTTCAACGAGCTGAAAGAAGCCGATCTATTTCTTCGTGCAGCACGTGAATATGAAAGCGAATATTTTTCTGTAATATTCATTTCCCACGAGCACAGAGGTAAATTAGACAATGTCATATTTAGACAGCTATGCTGCACTTTTTATGTAGTACAAGCACGTATATGTTCAGATGTGGGGGTTGTATTTTTAATTTTTGGTTACAATGTTGTGAATTTTTGTGAAGTAATTTCATAATTACACATGCAGTATGACATCATATGGATAGGACAGGCTACATGGAATTTATACATAAAAAAAGCTAAAATGTGGTTAAATCGTGAAATAACTAAATCTAAAATAAAACATACTATTCAAAAGTTTGCACCCTTTGTTCTTCTTATGTTGCCTTCTTGAGCATCAATAATTGTTTGCACCTTTTGTAATAGTTGTGTATTAGTTCCTCAATTGTCAACATCTGACCTCATTTATAGCCACTGTTGGGAAGAACTCAAATGTGCAGAAAATGCTGAGAAACCAAATAATTTTACTGTAGCTGTGTTTTTTCTTAAGAAAATTGGACATCTTCACTGCTCAGGACAAAGCAGGGATTCATAAACAATTATTACACAAACCAAGGGAATGTAAACTTCTAAACAGGATCATGTGTGTACATTCAGTTATTGTTTTGTCTTGTGTAATATATGTGAGGATGTGTTGTGTCAAATAGCTTCGGGGCAGTACTTGAAAAAAAATAATGCAATTTTTATGATCCCTCAAATTAGAAAATCGTGCGTGACTCAATATACATTTTTGCAAAACTTGTTATACGTGTCTCCATGTTCAATCCTCTGCAGTTTCCAGGTGAAATTAACCCTAGAGGTGCTACAACAACTGTGTATTTTATTCACTTTGACTCAAATCATGACTTAAATGGCTGATTATGACTTTGTAAATACTTATTTTTCTCTCTATTACTTAGACCCTGCTATTTTATGATATCGACACAATTTTACTCTAACACATGTTTTGAAAAACTATACATTTTAATGCTTTTATTACAGACCTACCTACATATATACACTTATTCCAACATGATAAGCTTGTGCAGTTGCTCACCTTATAGGGCACTGAACGTAGAGTTGGAGGACTGCAGTTCAAGTCGACCCATGAACTCAAGTTGACACATGACAGGGCAGAGTCATAGAAGCGGCACGAAATTATGTGGTTGGTTCAGAAAATGTAAAACACTAATAGTTAGGTTTAGGTGTTAATTTGGTATGAATGTCTTTTTTAAACATCTCATTTATGTTTTAAAACACTATTTGTTAGGTTCAGGCAAAAGGTTTTCGTTAGGGTGTTATGTTTTGAAACCATCCATTAGTGTTAATTTCGTCAGACGAGACGAGACTAAATATGTTCATCAACGACCTTTTTTTCCATGACTAAGACGAGATGATAACGAGACTGCACCAATGTCCAAAAACGCTGACTAAGACTAAATTAACATGCATTATTGTTGACGAAAAAAGACGAGACTAAAATGTTTTGCATAAAATAAAAACTAAAATAAAATCTCTCTTCATTTTCGTATACAATCGTCTCTACTTTTTCACCATGAGATAGAATATTCAGCTGTTACGCCTTCAAAATATTCCGAATGAGTTCGCGCTGTTGCTCTAGTAACGGTTACAGGTCTCATACTCCTGTGGCTGCAACACGAAACTACATGGAGCAAATACACAACAATCATAGACAGTGGCGAACACGCGACGACGACATGCTAGGTGGAAGGAAGAGGCTCGATATTGGTCGCGTTTTAGGTACAATGATATTGACAAAAAGTCAGAATGTGTCATTATAACTGACGGGAAGCACTGCGGACAAAAAATATCGGGGAAAAACACCACCAACCTTAAGCGACATCTAAAGGCTAACCACCCACACATTCAGGGATGTTAACTTAAATATACGTCTCATAAGCTAATGCTGATTTTAGGTATCTACGCTGTAAATTAACCAGTTAGCTATGGTGTTGTGGCACATACATTATGCAGGTTATATATATTTTATGTAACTTATTTGCTTAATAAAATACTCTTCAGAACAAGTTCATCATTTGTGAATGTGTCTCTTAAATCAGAAAACCAGACACGTTTAACAAAGTGAATTCAACAAATCATTCAACAAGTGTATTTTGTCAGGTAATTATGACATTTAACCAATATTTGAGATGTGTGAAACATTATTTGACTGAAATGGTTATCTCAGAATTAATCTCAGAAATAATTTATTTAAAAAAAGACTAAAATGTTTTGAAACTTGACTAAGATATATTGTGTGTTCTTTTGACTAAAACTAGACTAAAATGACGAGACTTTTAGTTAACTAAAACTTGACTAAGATACCTTAAATTCTCTTTTGACTAAAACTAGACTAAAATGACGAGACTTTTAGTCGACTAAAACTTGACTAACAAAAAAAGATATGTGAATGACTAAATATGACTAAAACTAACAAGGACATTTGGCATAAGACTAAGACTAAATTAAAAATAGGTGACAAAATTAACACTACCATCCATCTAAAATTCACCTTAAAACCTCATCTGAATACTCACTTTTGGTGCCCCCAGCTGGACATTTCCAAACAGCCAAACTTGTTATACAGCACATACATTTTTAATTGCAACAATGCTGTCATGTTTACGTAAATTTCATGAGATCAGGCTGGAAATTTTCTTAAAATGTGGCCCATTGTGTGTATGTGTGTATGCCTGAGTGCCAGAATGAGCCATGTAGTTCAAAAGAAAACCTGTTGAACACGATCTTCAATTCATCATCACATGGTTACTAATAAAGGGTAATTGCCACTAGCCCTAGAGATATGGCCAAAGTAGAGCATCCCTGTGAATATAGGACTGTCCAACAATTTGACTCCTCTACCTAATTTTCTTCAAAAGCAACCATTTTTTTGTTTTGTTTTTTTTTGTTTTGTTTTTGTGCATTACCTTATTTTTGTATATTTTAACTAAAAACTGCTAACTGTCTGATTAGTTTAATGAGACTGTTTTTTAGATATCTCTTCCTCTCCAAGCTGGCCTGTCGGATACTGTCAATGTTCTGAGAGTTGGCACAGCCCTCCAGGCATAGTGTCTGTGTGGAAGAGTAAAGTATGTGTGGCATCTGTGCATATCTTTGTGTTGGATTCAAATTAAGTGCAGATTATAAAGAGGGTACTACATGAGCAGCATTTTCTGCTTTATGCTCCATATAAAGCATGGTGCTCTCTTTGATTTAGCTGGTTTCTCTCTTTATTTTGATGAATGGAAGGGTCAAGCTGTTCTCATATTTCTTTCACATTGGCTTATGACTATACTGTAGGGCAATAAACCCTACAGATATCAATTAAATGTCATAGCTCGACACTGCAGAATACCACAAGGCCCACAGCTAAGATTGCACATGACAATTCTCAAAATTCTCTTTTATTGTGAGATGGTGTCATGCCTTCTTCCTGTGAGTGCTGGCACCCAGTGAGTGAAATTTCCTCTAAGGAATACGTAAATGCTTGGTTTTTGTGGACAAGTTGCGTCATGCTGTATGAACAAGGATATTTTTGGTTGGATCAAATGGTTAGGGTGGTGTGTTTGAAGAGGCCAGAGGGGGACTCATGCTGGGTGTCTCAAACGCAGAGTGACATTAGACTAGTATGGCTAGGAATACACACTGTCCTCCACACACACACATCTCCTTGACTGAGATACGTTTTGAATCACAATACACTTAATATAAAGGGAAAATACACTTACTCATGCGGTGCATCCAAAGATAACTGCATTCAAAAATATATATAAACTTCAGAGGCATCCAAAGCAATGTATTCATTAGTACAGTGGCATGCAAACGTTTGGGCACCCCTGGCCAAAATTTCTGTTGCTGTATATATTTAAGTGAGTAGAAGCTGAATTGATCTCCAAAAGGCATAAAGTTAAAGATTAAACATTCTTTTCAACATTTTAAGCAAGATAAGTGTATTACTTTTGTTTTGCACAATTTTAGAGTGAAAAAAAAGGAAAGGAGCACCATACAAAGTTTGGGCACCCCAAGAGATTTGAGGTCTCAGATAACTTTTACCAAGGTCTCAGAACTTAGTTAGCTTGTTAGGGCTATGGCTTGTTCACAATCATGTTTGGAAAGGCCAGGTGATTGCTAGCAAGGCAAATCAAAACCTCTGTTTGACTGCAATAGACCTTAAAGAAGATTTAGCAGACTCTGGAGTAGTGGTGCACTGTTCTACTATGCAGCGACACCTGCACAAATATGACCTTCATGGAAGAGTCATGAAAAGAAAACCTTTGCTTCATCCTCGTGCCAAAATTCAGCGTCAGAAGTTTGCAAATGAACATGAAAACAAGCCTGATGCATTTTGGAAGTCCTGTGAACTGATTAGTTAAAATCTAACATTTTGGCTGCAATGAGCAAAGGTATTCTTGGACAAAAATGGGTGCAGAATTTCATGAAAAGAATACCTCTCCAACTGTTAAGCACAGGGGTGGATCGATCATGCTTTGGGCTTGTGTTGCAGCTAGCGGTATGGGGAACATTTCACTGGTAGAAGGAAGAATGGATTAAATTACATACCAGCAAATTCTAGAAGCAAACATCACACCATCTGTAAAAAAGCTGAAGATGAAAAGAGGATTGCTTCTACTTCAGTATAACAATCCTAAACATACATCAAAATCCACAATGGATGACCTCAAGAGGCGCAAGCTAAAGGTTTTGCCATGGCCCTCACTGTCCCCCGACTTAAACATAAAAAAATCTGTGGATAGACCTCAAAAGAGCAGTACGTGCAAGACGGCCCAAGTATCACAGAGCTAGAAGCCTTTTGTTAGGAAGAATGGGCGAAAATCCCCCAAACAAGAACTGAAAGACTCTTAGCTGGCCACGAAAATGTTTACAAGCTGTGATACTTGCCAAAGCGGGTTTTAATAAATACTGACCTTGCAGGGTGCCCAAACTTTTGCTTGCTTTCCCTTTTCCTTTTGTTGTTTTTTTGAAACGGTAAAAGATGTAAATTAAAAAAAGTAAAATTGCTTAAAATATTAAAGAAATTAGTCATCTTTAACTTTATGCCTTTTGAAAATAAGGCCATCTTTTGCCCGCTTAGCTATTCACAGCAACATAAATTTTGATCAGGGGTGTCCAAACTTTTGCACGCCACTGTAAGCACCTCAGTAATTCAGGTGTGAAATATCTCAAACAGATCTGCAAATTCGCCGTTATTTCTCCTCATTCGAAATGTAAATTAAATCCAGCTGACCCGTAACCAAGGAAGTTTGGGTTAAGGAACAATAGTTTTGAAAGAAAGACGAAAATACACTCTGCCATCTTCACTAACATGCGATTTACGCGTCGTTCAACTCTACCTAAGGTAATGGTATTTATAAGAAAAGGGCGGGGTTTAAGTGGACTAAATGATTAGAAAAGTCCTGCATACGTCACCAGAGAGAAGTCTGTCATTTCACCGGAAGATCGAGTTATCACATTTTGATGAATGATTATGAGGTAAAAAAACAAAAACAAACAAAAAAAGCACATTAAGATCAGTAGCATGCATTTAGAAAATAGATAGGGTGAATCTTTGTTTCATGCCGACTTTAAATGCTTGAGTGTGCTTAGTGGGGGTGGACTGGTCATGTTTTTGATTACAGATGTTGATTTCACTGATGGAACCTTTAATACGTTTTTACAAATGTATTAAAATGACTTTTTATTAATTTATTTAAATTACTGAACTGATTTATGGAGGTCAGAAATGGTCACAAATGCCTAGTAGCATGCTAACATCCTTCTTGCCCCGGTGTTATTGATACTTTCCCTGGTGTCAGTGCAGGTGTCTGTATAGTGGGTTATAGCTAGTGTTGGATGTGTGGATCATGGCATGGTGCCGTGATTTGTTGCTACGGAGAGAATCTGAAAGTTGTGATGTACAACCTCAAATTTTGCATTGATGGTCAGCACACATTTGAACAGGATTTTTTTGCATCACACTGCTTTTGTTGTTCTTCTCATTATGTCGCACTACATTCAAAACAGTATTTTCGTTTATGTATAAAATATATATATACACTCACCTAAAGGATTATTAGGAACACCATACTAATACTGTGTTTGACCCCCTTTCGCCTTCAGAACTGCCTTAATTCTACATGGCATTGATTCAACAAGGTGCTGAAAGCATTCTTTAGAAATGTTGGCCCATATTGATAGGATAGCATCTTGCAGTTGATGGAGATTTGTGGGATGCACATCCAGGGCACGAAGCTCCCGTTCCATCACATCCCAAAGATGCTCTATTGGGTTGAGATCTGGTGACTGTGGGGGCCATTTTAGTACAGTGAACTCATTGTCATGTTCAAGAAACCAATTTGAAATGATTCGAGCATTGTGACATGGTGCATTATCCTGCTGGAAGTAGCCATCAGAGGATGGGTACATGGTGGCCATAAAGGGATGGACATGGTCAGAAACAATGCTCAGGTAGGCCGTGGCATTTAAACGATGCCCAATTGGCACTAAGGGGCCTAAAGTGTGCCAAGAACACATCCCCCACACCATTACACCACCACCACCAGCCTGCACAGTGGTAACAAGGCATGATGGATCCATGTTCTCATTCTGTTTATGCCAAATTCTGACTCTACCATCTGAACAGAAATCGAGACTCATCAGACCAGGCACCTATTTGTAGTGGAGATGAGTGGTACCCGGTGGGGTCTTCTGCTGTTGTAGCCCATCCGCCTCAAGGTTGTGCGTGTTGTGGCTTCACAAATGCTTTGCTGCATACCTTGGTTGTAACGAGTGGTTATTTCAGTCAAAGTTGCTCTTCTATCAGCTTGAATCAGTCGGCCCATTCTCCTCTGACCTCTAGCATCAACCAGGCATTTTCGCCCACAGGACTGCCGCATACTGGATGTTTTTCCCTTTTCACACCATTCTTTGTAAACCCTAGAAATGGTTGTGCGTGAAAATCCCAGTAACTGAGCAGATTGTGAAATACTCAGACCGGCCCGTCTGGCACCAACAACCATGCCACGCTCAAAATTGCTTAAATCACCTTTCTTTCCCATTCTGACATTCAGTTTGGAGTTCAGGAGTTTGTCTTGACCAGGACCACACCCTTAAATGCATTGAAGCAACTGCCATGTGATTGGTTGATTAGATAATTGCATTAATGAGAAATTGAACAGGTGTTCCTAATAATCCTTTAGGTGAGTGTATATCTATCTATATATATATATATATATATATATATATATATATTACAAAAACACATAACTTGTAATATTGTAGTTTTATCAAAAAATGTCAATATAACATATGTTTATATTGTCTAACAAATCATATATACTACAAAAATAGAAAAAAAAATCACATTTCTAATCAATCAAATTTTTTAATCAAGCCTTTGATTTTTCATTTGTGTATATCTAAATTTTTTGTTATAACAAACAACATAATTGTTGACTGATGATGACATTATGTCCAGCCTTTCCCAGTAAGATTTATTAATTTCTTTACTTTGAGCATATTCTGATCATTATTTTGAATACTACACCAAATGATAAATGTGTCACACGGTAATTAAGAAAACAGAATAAGACAATTTATTATGAAAATAGTATTCAAAAGTTTGCATAAGCTCAGACTAACGATAATACAGAAATGAAACATCAATTTTATATTTTTAGATAGTTAACTACTTTTGTTTTTATGTATTTACTCTGGAGACATAAAAATCATGTCATATCAACCAACTGTATGCAAATGAAGTGGTCCTGTCTCATATGAGCATAGATAATAACCCAAGTGGTGTTATGCTAAATTGGATGTGTTTTGACAATTAAATGATCCAGCAAATGATAAAATAGTGTCATAATTTAACTGTTTACTTGCTTTTGATGCAATAGATCTTTTTAATACTAGCATCAACTTTGATTTTGAATTGGAATGAAAACAAGGTAGTGAGGGATAAACTTACAGTCTCTGTGGACAAAACATTGATAAAATATCTGAACAAGAACATTTAGTATACAAAGAACTCCAGACAACATGAGTGATCTAGGAGCTTTAAACAACTTCGTTCCATTGAAGAGATGTTAAGTCTATACCTCATAGCCTCGTCATTCTTATAATAAATTATAGAATAAGGTCTATAGTGTTGACATAAACTTAAAGGTGCATTTAGTCATTTGGAGCCAATTTAAAAAGTTTTATTAACAAATTAGTTTGATCCAAATGGTGTACACTCACATGAGATGAAGACTGTACTCATAAGAGTTTTCTATAAAAAGTGTTTTATTCTACATGGTGCGGGTCACCCCCTTCAGTGTTTTTTGCCATGTTGAAATCACATGACCAATGGTGCTTCACTAAACGATGAAGAAGAGAATCCTCACACTCATTGGCTGCCGCCTGTGTAGATAGATACATTTGGCTATGCTTTGAACATTGTTGTTTAGTAATGCAAAGAGTGAAAAGATACAGAATGAGCTTTATTTTTCCAGTATGCTTACACATACAAGGAATTTGTTATGGTGACAGAACACAATGGAACATACTTATTTATCGTGCTTTAGCAACAGAGACATCGGGAGATCTAGTAGCTGTACTGCCGAAGGAGCAAAAAAAGGTCTGAAGCAACTTACTTAAACAAGAAGACAGAAAGACCAGCAAAGGCAAAAAAATGGTAATGGCATGGCATCTAAGTCTTCATTTAGTTCAAAGTAGCTTGGCGCATCGATTGTTGTGGATTTTGTATAAAACATGATATCGGTTGTTTCGAAATAAAATGAGTTCTTCAAATACAGTATTCAAGGACATGCTAAATTTGATCATCAAAAACAGTTCTCTAATAAATATAAATGTCCAAAGATTATTGATATGAGGGACAATAATAATCTATCCTTAACAGAAGCATGTTCACTTGATTTCTGACGTTTGTTTTTAGGGAAAGCAATTATATTATAGGAGTAATAAATAACTTTAGAAATCACCTCAAATGCTGACATTTTCCAGATGCAAATGATATTCCAAAGCTGGCAGGGGCAGCAGAGACGATCATGCTGATCCACATCGAAAGATGGCAGTACAGTGTCTTAACACCACTGTAACATTGGTATTTAAATACACAAAGAAGAGCAATGCTAACGCTAGCTAGTGAACTACTGCATGCCCCTTTAAGAAAGCAGTTGAATCAAGGGGTTTAGCAGACAACTACGTTCTGAAATGTCATGTAAACTAGAATGGCGTTTTCCTCACGCCAGTTAAGGGATTAAGAGAATTCGGCTTAACAAACCCAGATATTTCCCAGAGAATTTATGTGGCCATGTAAAAACATAAGCTGCATTCTTAGAGGTTTTTGAAGAGAGTACAAATGCTTCTGGCTAACTAAGCTAACACCACCGGATGTACTGCCTATCAATGTATCTATGCCTCAAAAATCTTTTTTACATCTCTTTAAGTGCATTATGTGCATATTAATAATTTATAGAAATGCATCTGTGTGTGTAAGATGGAGATAGGTGTTAGAAATAAAGAACATATGCCACTACGGTAGGGGATTCATGTTCTCTCTTCCTCCTCTCCAAGAGCTCAGGGGCTGAGCCAGTATATGTTATTAAGTCACACCTGTCCTCCAATCCCATTGGCTGAGGTAAAATGAGACAGAAAGGAACCTATAAATCAATTACGTTGAACTCTTCTCATATCAAAGCTTTGACATACTTAAAGTCTTACTCTGTATGATTTCCACCTTGTCTTTACTTTCCCTGAATATTTACAGTATTTACAAACTGAGATGCACTCACTGCTCGTAAGACATGCACTCATACGTTACACATTCTCGGCGTGATGGTAGACAGATGTGTTTCTGCATTGTGTTCTCACAAGAAACAGAAATGTGATCGCTGCTCACCATAGTCCTTTGCTCTGCTCACTTTGTCAGATTTTGTATAATCCTGTCAGTACATTTTGAACCACTCTTTATCTAGCCCACTATGAATACCTCAACAGGCAAGGACAATCGGAAAAGAAAGATTGAGCAATTGCCAATAAAGAAAAAATTCAAAGATTCCACCATCTCCAGAGTGGATCTCGATGATGCTATTGCTAAAGGTATTAAGCTAGCACTTAGTACTCTGGATTCGGTTGTGGCTTCGACACTAAGAGAAACGATAGACTCTGTACCGACCCCAGCATTGCGTGACCTGCATTTGGATATACAAGCGATCAACGATTCTGTTAAAGAACTAAGAGCAGAAGATGAAAAGCTAGCCAGAACGGCAAAACAGACACAGGACCAGGTAGATTCTGTTCAAGCAGCTGCACGTGAGGATAGGAGGACAGTCACAAACTTAAGAAAGCAGCTGGAACAAGTTACCGATAAAATTAGACATTGAAGAGAGGAGCAGGAGAAATAACGTACGACTAGTGTGGTTGCAGGATTCCAAGTGGATCCCTTTACTGAAAGGCTGCAACATCGAGATTGACAGAGCCCATCGCGTGTAAAATGGAAGAAAAAGTAACTCCTTTCTCACTGCCAAGAGAAAGAGCTTCAATCCAGTCTTGAAGGAGATGACATCACTCGGTCTGCAGCCCTTCCTTATCCATCTGGCGGTAATTAAACTACGGCACAAAGGTGAGCAGATGATGTTTGAATTTGTCAGCTCACTGTCACAGAATAAGACGTATTCTGAAGCTTTACAAAGCAACGGGAAGACGACGACTACCATCTCCATCTCTTCAGCTCAGGGAGTGGAACTTAATGATGAGGGTTGTGGTGATCCCATCTGCCCTGGAAAGGACAAAAGCAAGGTGGCCATGGTCACTTGTTAATTGTTTGTTGGAATCTTGTCCTCCTTGCTCTATACGCTTGTCTGTAGACTGGTAAGCCTAATGATTTTTTGGGCTAATGGAGTGTAGGTTTGATCACTAAGCGTTTGGCTCTGTGGGCCTTCTGGGCACATGTCTTGTGTTGTACTGGACTGGTCACGCATCAAAATGTTTTTCTGTTGTTCATGCAGACCTGTACTCTCAGTAATGTGCGGTCTGATTTTGTTTTTGTACATAGTTGTTTGTCATTCCTTTCTCTTGTTTGGTTCTATTCCCTCCAACAGACATCAATATTTTTATTTATCTTGTGCTATCAAACGTACCCATATATTAGAATATATACACAGTAAATCGATTTCCTGGGCCCTGATACAAGAGACGCATTTAAAACAATGCGACGTGGCACGTTTTCAAAACAAGTATTACAAATTGGCAGCCTTCTCTTGCGCTCTTAATAAAACTAAGGTTGTGCCTATCTTAGTCAATAGGATGCTACATTTAACTATTGAACATACCGGGAATGATGATGATGAGGGTAGATTCGTCTTTATCTGCTGCAAAATACATAATGACAGATTAGCACTAGTCTCCATTTATTGCCCTAATGAGGCAGGCAGTGTATTTTTTACAAATATTTCCAATACATTACTTGAGAAGATTGATTGTCTTTTAGTGGTGGGTGGTGATTTTGTGTCTTGAATCCTGCATTGGATAAATCTCACCCTGATACAACAGCTAAATCATCTTCTAAGTTATTGAATACATTTATCACTGGACTTAATATAATCGATCTTTGGAGAATTCAGAATACTTAAAAAAGGACTTAAGGACTTAAAAAAAAAAAAAAGAATAGACATAAGACTTTCTCTAGGATATATTAGAGAAATATATAGATATATATATCTATAGGACATATTTCTCAACCCAACACTAATTTCATCTAAATCCTTCAACTCTATATTACCAATTTTATTGCCTGATCTTATTTTATTGACGCCTAGATGGCATCTTAACGCGTCAATACTAACTAATCAGATGTTCATTTATTCGCTAAAATATAATTTAAAATAATTTGTCAAAATGAATACATCTTGCTATGTGGAGCCTCAAATATTGTGGGGAACGACTAAGTGTGCTATACGAGGATTCTGTATATCTTTCTCTTCTACTCTTGCCAGAGCGAAAGCCCACCAGTTTACACAATTAGAAAATAAGATCCAATTATTACAAAACTTACAAAAACAAAATTGTTCTGATCAACAGGCTACATGATTGTCCTCCTTAAAAAAAGAATATGCTTTGCGTTCACTATCTAAGGCAGAGTTTATTTTACATAAGACTAGGCAATAATATTATTTCGAAACGGAGAGACTTAGTCACTTATTGGCCCTTAGTTTGAGGGAGTGTGAGTCTAAGGCATATATTAGTGCAACAAAATCACCGGATGATCAGGTCACCGTGAATCCTATGATGATTAACAACATATTTAAAGGTGTTTACACCAATCTGAATAAAGCCGAAACCGATTTTGATTAACCAATTTGCAAGGAATATCTAGATAAATTAGAATTGCCTCGGATCCCACAGATGGATAAAGAATCTTTGGAGGCCCCGTTAAGTTTGGAGGAGTTCTACAAATCACTAAAAAGCCTTCAGAAGGGCAAGTCGCTGGGCCTAGACGGCCTCTCTCCTGAATTATATTTAGAAATATGTTATTTGGTAGGGATACTCATGCTTGATTTGTTATATTTTGCGATTGAGCATGGTGCGATTGAGCATGGTGTATTTTATAGAGATCAAAAAACATTGTTGATATCATTGCTTCTTAAAAAGGGGAAAGATCCGTTAGATTGCTCCAGCTACAGACCAATATCACTCATCCCATGCGGTTTAAAAGTTTACGCAAAAGTTCTTGCCTCTTGCATGGAGAAGGTAATTCATGGCTTAATCAAGGAGGATCAAACCGGTTTTATTAGGGGGCATCACGTGTGATAATATGCGTTGACTCTTTCATGTACTTGACTTTGCAGACTCTCACCCGAGCCGTTGTGCATTTAATTTCTATGATTAAGACGCTATACCACTCACCTGAGGCATCAGTCTTGAATAGTGATATTATCTCTGCCCCGTTCCCTCTACAGGGGAATGGGAAATGAGGGAGGGATGTCCACTTTCTCCCTTATTGTTTTGTCTTTCCCTTGAACCACTAGCACAAGCCATTAAGAAATCTGAAGTAGCACCGATTAAGATTCATGACCATAATCGTTTATTTTGCTGTATGCTGACAACATAATTTTAGATTTAGACCACTTTGATATTTCAGTAACTGGTAGAATTAAGGAATTGTATCACTTTAGTGGTTTATCGGGGTACAAGATAAATTGGACAAAATCAGATTTAATGTCAATTAACAATGTTAATGTTAACTCCCCTAAACTCTCATTTATTCCTAATAAAGAATCCTTCATTTATCTGGGTATTACCATATATAAAAATATCCATAAGATTGCCAGAGACAATCTTAATAACATTCTAGTCAAGATCAAGAGTGATACTCAAAGATGGAATAATCTTAAAGTCTCTCTTCAAGGCAGAATCTCCACAGTCAAAATTAAGTTGTTACCTCGGCTTAATTTTCTTTTCTCTATGCTGCCGCTCTCTTCCCCTCTAGGTTATTTTAAGGAGATCAATACTTGAGCACCCTCTTATATATGTATTTGAATATGTACTTGATGTGACAAGTTCAAAGTGGCTGTAGTCAGAATATCAGTCATGTCAATTTGAGGTTAACAAACATAATTATTTGCATACCCTTATCTTATCTCACAACACATTAAATAATTTAATGCAGAAGGCCATGAGTAAAATGTATCTTATTATGTCCATCAATGACAGCAACTGCTGCAGCAGCATAAGTCAGTGGTTATACTTATGTCTTTTCCATTACCACACTCCTCTCTTGCCAATCATGCTTGGCCAAGGTTTCCCCCTTGCTGCAAATCCTATTGTTGGCAATGGTTTCATTTTAGTGTGATCATTGCTCCCATCACAATTTTGATGATTGTTTATTTACGAGTTCATATTAGATTAATATACATTTCTACCTGAAGTTTTGAAGTGCTTGGCTCACCATTTTTGAACTGTGGAAGCCTGGCTTGAAGAGGTATGTTGGCAGCTTGTTGTCATGGCAGTCTTCCATGTTCGCCTGAACAGAATGATGTCATATCCTGACTATGGGATTCGATGAACAATGTTTTTGGCTAGAGCTAGTGGTGAGTGTGATCGTTATGTGTGTTTGTGAACTAAGAGAGACAGATTGAATGCAGTTTGCATTAATCTCTTTAACCAAGCACAAAATGGCTCTTGCAAAAATTAGTACAGTCTCAGAGAAGTTAAATGAGAGAGGAACATATTTCCTACTCAAGAACTCAATTGGTTTTACATTTCAATGCCCACTCTTACTGTTCCTTGATTTATGCAGTTTCTTAATTAAAAGTGTAATTTTTTTTTCCTGGAATGGCACTTTTTAAAAATAATTGAGAGAGGTGCAGTGCAGGGAAAGTAAAGCAGATGATTTTGCAGTTCTTCCTTTGCCTAATTTTCCTCCTTTATCCTTATGTGACTGAGATTTCTTTTTTGAAGCTGAGGTGAAGATTTATGGGTGCACTACCATCAAGATATTTAGTAAAAACATGCAAATAGACATTTGGCTCAGGAGATATACTCTATCTAAAGCATGCAGAGTGATGACCCTCAAGTGTTCAACTCCTTTTCTGCAATTTAAGAGCAGATGAACTATCTGACAATTTCCATTTTTTTCTCAGAGCTCAATTCAAATCACCTTTGATGACAGTCTTCAACTCCCAAACTCTGCATCCATTGACCATGTGACTCGCACAGACCAATCAGCACGCAGCATGGTAAGCGGTTCAAGACACTTATTTACTTATACACTTATATAAGATATGCCATATAAAGGATACTACTTTGCTTGTGCAATCAAATAAATTGTGTGTGTGTGCTTCATTGGTGTATTGTGTGTGATTTACAAAGAATAAATCTGCAAATAGCCTCCTGTGCAAATAGATTGTACACATGCACATTTAAAGGATCCTTTTGTGGTTATTGTACCTAAAGTTATTCATACAGATCACTTTCTGGGTTCTGGGTTCCAGTGTTTCTAGTATAATGACTTTATATGATTTCTATACTGTACATAGTCCTATATGTAAAAAAATTATTAATGTATGTAAATAAAGTAATATACATATTTATTCATTTATAATATGTTTATTTATGGGTATATGACATCACTCTGAAACCACTGGTATTTAGTGAGAGCCCAGTATTTGTGCTGTGCAGTTGATCAAAATGCATGGGTATGTGAAACTCTTGAATCGTTTTCAGAATGATTTCACCTGAATACATAAATCACAAAGAAAATATGGTATTATTTGCAACACATATTTACCTCAAATTTTACCAAAATTAAATCTGACCCCGGATGCAGAAACTGCCGGTCTTGAAAATGTTCAAATATAGACTCTAAAGCGGAAAGAGGAAATTGGCAGTAATTGGCAGTATCCTGTGTACTTTAACTTTGAATATGACAACAATGTTTTAGGTTCTCTATAATTTTGTGTTCTTAAAATAATTTCGAATAAAACTGTGTCAGCAATCCTGCTGCAGGTATTCTCTTTTCACATAGTCGATGACAGAAGCCATAGTTCACATGTTAATCAAATTCCAATGATATCTATTTGCAGTAATTATTTCTGAAATGTTTTCCAGTCACACTTAATAATTAGCATTTTTCTTTGAGGGTGATTGGAGAAATGCCCCAAATTCCATATTCATTAGGTGAAACCCACAAAAACTATTTTGTCTTGTGAAAGATGTAATCTTGAGTAGATTTTATTTGTAGATCAGCTCAGAAATTTTTTGAGCGTGCTTTCAAGTTGCCTTAATATAGACATAATATATATAAACATAGTATTTTGATATTATGTACTGTAATATGTGATAGAATCTTTTGTTTGTGTGTGGTCTATTACTACAAATGCCCTTAATTTTAAGATACCATGTTTTGTCTCTCACTAAATAAATGACTGTCAATCACACTCCTTACCCTTCCAGGTCCTTCAGTGCAATTGTTCGGTTGAGACTGTAACGTTTCCGGTGTCCGTCACTCAGCAGTCACCTGCAGCCGTTTCCATGAATACCTACCAGATCACAATGCAGCCAATGCTGGTTCAGGTAAAATACAAATGACATGGATTTGCATTGGTGAGTTTGCATCAGTCTGCATTGCTGCACTCTCAACTTTCATTAGTCTTATGTCTTCTGCCACTACTCGCATGAATGAGGTTCTCAGTTTGCCAAATTGTTCCATCTCAGTAGCTTAATGTAGATTGTGTGGTTTAGCGGTTATGAATATTGCATTAGATACTCATCTCAAACAAATGACGGCACTTGATGTGCAATGCCACAGTTTAGTGATTCATCTCTTGGTAGTAAAAATTGGAGCAGCCATCAATAAATATATTGCTTTTCCAAATAGAGTATTTTAAAGGGATAGTTCACTCAAAAATGAAATCCCGATGACATTTTTCTTCTTCGGTGGAACACAAAAGGAGATATTATGCAGAATGACTGTCACCATTCACTTTCATTATATGGAAAAAAGTTACAATGGAAGTGAATGGTGACTGAGGCTTTCATTCTGCCTAACATCTCCTTTTGAATTCCATGTAAGAAAAAAGTTAAATGGGTTTGAAAGAACATGAGGATGAGTAAATTATTTTTGTGTAAACTATCCCTTTAAGTGCACTGTGGAATAGGGAGTACACTATTTAAATAAAATGTCTTGTTTGGGCTTTTGTAGTTACAGGTCTGCCTTGAGGAAGTGGAGGAAGAGGGTCTCCTTGTGTCCTGGACTTTTTCCAAGCAGCCTCAGCTGTCTCTAACTGTAACTCCACGGCAAAGAGTCCAGAAAGAGGTATGAGAGTAATTTCTAGACTATATGTAATGTTACCTTCAACTTAATTGCAACACATTACAATTTGTTCAAAGTTTAATAAAAAAACTATTTTAACAACACAATGTGACGTCTGATGTTTAGAAAGCAAATAAATTGAAATCAATTATTCTTCGATATTACTATGCTTATTTATGTGTTCAGTGCACTCATTTGTAGTGGTTTGTTTGTTTTTTTGCCTTAGGGCTCTGATGTAGAGGTGGACAGTGATATGATTGCTGCGCTGGTAGAGGACACACTGTACACAACACACCCTGCGATGATCCTCAACCTGAGAGCCTGCGTATCAAGTCCTGCGGTAAAATACCTAATACACTTCACCAGTATCGACTGCTTTATCACACAGCAGGTGTTATGACCATAGAGTTTGAAACTGTACACTGTGACAGAGCCATGAAGATACTGTATGTCTTGATTTGGTTTGAAAAAATGCTTGTATTTAATGTATGACATCCTCATCAGTCGAACCTTCTGTACAAAATATACAACACATACATTTAAAGTAAAAAAAAATGAGGAAGGAAAACTCAATAAAATATATGTGATTTCCATGTTATAAAACATTCACATTCCTATTTATAGTTTCCACGGGAGAAGCAGATTGGTGGTCTGAACTCTCCATCTCAGAGCATGCCTGTCAGACGGATTCTGGTACAGCAACTGAAAGCAACAAATGTCAAAAAAGGTATAAAAAAAGTAATGTGATACTTTACCTCACAACATTGTTTAAATATTCTTACTTCAAAAATTTATATTTGATGTACATTTTATCACATTCATATATGTGACCACCACCCAGAGCAAGTCTGTGGAAAGGCTAAACATACTCAATTATTCAGCGAGTATTGACCCTAACTACCACCCCTGGATTCACGAGTTCGAACCCATGGCGTGCTGAGTGACTCCAGCCAGGTATCCTAAGCAATCAAATTGGCCCGGTTGCTAGGGAGGGTAGAGTCACATGGGATAACCTCCTCTCGGTCGCGATTAGTGGTTCTCGCTCTCAGTGGGGTGCATGGTGAGTTGTACGTGGATCGCGGAGGGTAGCATGAGCCTCCACATGTGGAGTCTCCGCGGTGTCATGCACGATGAGCCACGTGATAAGATGCGTGGATTGACAATCTCAGAAGCGGAGGCAACTGAGACTTGTCCTCCGCCACCCGGATTGAGGTGAGTAACCATGCCACCACAAGTACCTACTTAGTAGTGGGAAATGGGCATTCCAATTTGGGAGAAAAGAGGATAAATTATTTCTGTTTAAGCAAAATCCAAACACAGAAAGAGGTCAATGCAGATGAATGGTAAACAAGATCGCAATATATCACAATTTTTACACTAAACATAAAGAACCATTAGATCTTGACCCAGATATTGATATAATATTTTATCTCCAGGTCCATACTACAGTGGACCAGGGTTATACAACACAACAAAAGTAGCAAAGAATAAGAATGAGCTTTATTGGCAAGTATGCTTACACATACAAGGAATTTGTCTTGGTGACAGAAGCTTCCAGTGCACAAACAATACAACAACAAGACAGAGATAATAATAAAAAAATAAATAAAAAAAACATATATAATATATATTAGGGTTGCAGCGGTATACCGGTTTCACGGTATACCACGGTTTGAAAATTGACGGTTATCATACCATGTACATTTGCTTATCTACGGTATTAAGAAAAAAAATGCACCCGGACGGAGCATCTCACATGCACGTGCGCATCTCCTTTCCTCCTTGTCTGCCTGACTCGTCAACTTGCATCTCTCTCTCACACACACACACACACACACACACACACACACACACACACACACACACACACACACACACACACAGTAGGTCTGTCAATCAATTAACATTTTTAATCGAATTAATTACATGGTGTCCCAATTAATTAATCGCAATTGAATGCATATACAAATATTTGTTGAGAATGCCCCTAATATACCAATAATTCAATATATAATGATGAAATAATTATACAGTTATCTTTAAATATTTAAAATATTATATTCATTTATTATATAATAAAAATAAAAAGCAAATAGAAAATATAAGTATATATATAAATATGTATGTACAAATACAAATCTGTTAATGGCAGATGAGGTAGATAAACATAAATAGACTAAGCTGTGTATTGCACATAAATATTGCTCAGTGGGGCAGTTTTAACTGTTCATGAGATAGATACATGTTTTTTGTGCCGGATGGTTCTGGTGCTCTGTAGCGCCAACCAGAAGGCAACAGTTCAAAAAGGTAGTGGGCTGGGTGAGTGGGGCATTTATTTTTCATGCAAATAAAAGCTAAAAACAAATAGGAAGTAAACCACAACACAATGAAATTAAGCCACAACACAACAGGAATATGCCACAGCTCATTAGAAGTAAATCACAGCAAAATTAAGCCACAACAAAAGAGAAATAAGTTACAATACAGGAACACAACTGAAGGGCCACAACACAACAGTTAATTAAAGGGTTAGTTCACCCAAAAATGAAAATTCTCTGATCATTTACTCACCCTTGTGCCATCCCAGATGTGTATTACTTTCTTTCATCTGCTGAACACTAACGAAGATTTTTAGAAGAATATCTCAGCTCTGTAGGTTCATACAATGCAAGTGAATGGGTGCCATAAATTTGAAGCTCCAAAATCCACATAAGGGCAACATAAAAGTAATGCAGACAACTCTGGTGGTTAAATCCACATCTTCTAAAGTGATATGATAGGTTTGTGTGAGAAACAGATCAATATTTATCTTTTTTTCCTTCATTTTCACTTTCTCCTGTTTTTGGTGAATCACATTCTTCATGCATATCGCCCCCCTACTGAGCAGGGAGAAGAATTTATAATTAAACATTGTTCTGTTTCTCACCCACACCTATCATATCTTGTCTGGACACATGGATTTAACCACTTGAGTCTTATGGATTACTTTTATGCTCCCATTAAGTGGATTTTGGAGCTTCAACATTTTGGCACCCATTCACTTGCATTGTATGGACATATGGAGCTGAAATATTCTTCTAAATATCCTAATTTGTGTTCTGCAGACGCGTCTGCACATCTGGGATGCCAGGAGGGTGAGTAAATCATGAGAGAATGTTCATTTTTGGGTGAATTATCCCTTTAAGCCACAATGTAGTTAAGGCCAAATTAAATCTTGATCTTGCCTGCATTGAGTCAGAACTGCCTGACAAATTAAAAGTTTAAAGTGTTTAAAAAGTATTTATTTTCTGTTAATTATGTTGTGTTGTGGCTTATTTCCAATGCATTGTGGTTTATTTCTGTTGTGTTGTGGCTTAAAATCGTTGTGCTGTGATGTATTTCCATTTGTGTTTTCAACTTTTGTTGTTGTCGCAACCGTACCCTCTTGATTGTCACCCCTAAAAAACATCTGCTTTGATAACAGATAGATCTGATCAAACATTAAAATCTGCCTGTAAATATTACTTTACAGTGTAAATATTGGAGCAGTTTTTATGAAGTATCTGCACTTATATGATGCATGTTGTCATTTTTTTTTTTTTTTTCAAAATTATTTTCTTAACCCTGTCCCAGGATTACAGACTCATGCAGGAGAGCTTTGTTGTGTTCTGAGTCTGGACACTCCCTCTATTGAGCGAAGAACAGGCTTCCTTACTCCTTCCCCTAGTCCTGGAGCAGCCCTGCACTGGACTGAAGAATTTACACTGTAAGTACCTAATTATTCTACCATTCTGTTACTGATTGTGAAGAAAGGCTGATATACTAGATTAAAGTAATGACTGTGAAATGGAACCTTCTGAGTGAAGTTTTGACATACACATAACTTAAGAAAGGTCTCTTATAACGTTTTTTTGTTTTGTTTACACAAATAGTTAAAACTGCTCTTTTTGAGTTAACGCCATCAATTTAAGGTCAACTTTAACATCAACAACTATAGTGTGTTTTCATCAGATTCCTTCTAGTATTGGCTGTCTTTTTGTCATGCACCACCAATGGCTCTGTAAATAGATTGGTCAGTTTATTTCTAATGGCCAGCATACAGATGCTGTGGAGCCGAAGGGGATTAGTAGTCTGCTGGCATTATGCAGTCATTTCATTACCTAAAATCCAATTCCAGCTGACATACGTCTACGTCATCTCCAATTCAGTATCATAAATAAGAACCATGTTTAGTTGTGTTCATGCTGTTTTATTTTGTCTTATCTGTTAGGGATTTAGGACCAGAAACCAAAGAACTCAAAGTAAGGCTTGTGGAGAGAAACGGCACAGGAGAGCGTGAGTCACTTATTAATGCCTTGCATTCAATAGCCCATCTAAGATTACAGAAGCACATTTCTTGATATTAAATTAATTTGTGCTGATTTATTTTGTTGTCTTGTATTTCACTGCATGATATTCATGTTTTCTATCAGTAAAGTCATTTTTGGTTGCATGATAAAAATGTTCTTTTTTTTCCCCCTATTTGACAGAGTTTTTACCTGGTTGTGCTTCCTTACCACTGGATCTCTCTAAAAGAATTCCCAACGGACAACACAAGCTGTCCATCTCTCCAGGTTTCGGTCTTGCGCC
The DNA here is from genome assembly GCA_032164185.1 of Moxostoma hubbsi. Taxonomy (NCBI): domain Eukaryota; kingdom Metazoa; phylum Chordata; class Actinopteri; order Cypriniformes; family Catostomidae; genus Moxostoma; species Moxostoma hubbsi. Next base: position 21,792,148 of record JAVLUX010000008.1, on the reverse strand, counting down.
ATCCGCTATTGTAACACTAGAGGTGCGCAGCATCTTTTTCAGTGGGTCAGAAATTAGGATGCAGCACAGTTACTTTATATAATAACACAGTGCCGAGTTTTTTTGCTTTCCAGTGAAGGACAGGGCATGTGCTCACATTTTTGAACACTCTTATAAGTGCCAGTTCTAAATGTCAATGTGAATTATTTACTAGAAAACATATCTTATTTCAATGGCCTACTCAGGGAACTGAGCACTCAGTTTGTCTCTGATTAACTCGATAACCAGATTATTTCTTTATTTAACCTAGTACTTCAGTTCACATGTTACACACATTATCTTAAAAGTTCCAATGAATGGTACAAGAAACCATGGAGTAATAATCTTTGTTTGTGAACACATGGGCAAAGCCGCTCACCACTTTTAGAGAGAGGGTGATTTGAAGATGTGTGTGGCTGTACTAACCCTAATAGTTTAGTAGCAGTTCTGTAAATGCATATAAAGGAATATTTTTATAAATCTATTTTAAGAAAGCATGTTTTCTGACTGTATAATGTAACGATCATATGTTTTTGCCCTACAGCTGTTGTATTTGGAGTCCAGTGAAAAAACAGCTCCTCTGCGGTCTTCAGTCACCCCCTCAAAGAAAGTGGATGTGGACCGTACTATCATGCCCGATGGCACTGTTGTCACCACGGTGACCACCATCCAGTCTAGACTAAAACTGGACCGTAAACCAGGTAAAGGCCACATTACTCAAGAACATTGTGAATACATACAAATGCTGTTCTATGTCTGAAATGTTCCAGTACCACAGAAGTGACTAGGCAGTTTTACCCTATCCTGTTTCTTCATCTATAATTCCAGGAGACTCTCCGTCTAGGTCTCCCTCAAAGGTGGAGGTGACTGAAAAGACTCCCGCTGTGCTCACTTCCAGCTTGCAGAGCACAAATCACAGCCCAACACCCAGCAGTGAGCTCTATTCAGATTCACATTTGGCCTTAAGATGATTAAATGCACCTTTTATAACCCCTTTGTGTAATTAACTTGTCAGGGTTCCAACAGTCATGGAAGACCTGGAATTATCAGAAAAAAATAAAAGAGTGCTATCTGCAGGCTGTAAAAAACATGGAACCTTATAGTCTTAAAAGTGGGGGAAACAGTAATGGGCATTTCTATAGTCAATATAATGTTTTATTTTTATCTGGCTAGACTTATTTCTAATGTATTTATTTGGCTAGAAATTACTCTTTGAGTGAGTTCTAAAAATCCTTTATGAACGCTTGAAAATGTATAGAAAAAACATGGAAATGTATTAGTTAAAAGGTATGGAAAGTTCACAAAAGAAAGTAAAATTATCTTAATTTTCACACATTTTTGCTCTATTTTTAACATATACCACATATGAAGGAATGTGGGAAAGTTTGTGACCCTGTTGTGTTTGTGTGCATTTGTGCTATTCCCAAGCAGAAGGCACCCTCCCTAATGGGCTGGACCCCATAGCCGAAACAGCCATCCGGCAACTGACCGAGTCGGCCAGCAAGCCACCCAAGAAGACACCTACGAAACGCAGCACTCTCATCATATCTGGGGTGTCAAAGGTCAGTCTGAACATTATCTAAACAGAGATTTCTAATCAGTGTCATAAAAAAAATCCAGGTTACAATGAGCCAAACATCCTGGGAACTGATCACCAGAACCGTCTCTTTGGAGCTTCCCCATGGGTAATTTATTTGTTTAGTCATCTCTTTCCCTCACATTATCTTGATATAATACTCTGTAGGAAATTCTCACAAACATAAGCTGTGTCCCAAATGACGCACTATAATCTAAGCACAAACAATATACACAATGCACTCAGCCTTGTAGTGTATGCATTTTAAAAGTGTAGTATCATACCATATGGAATGCTTTACATATTTTTTTACTAGACGGAATTGTTCGCCGTTTAACAGCTGAAGGATGTGATGTTTCGAATGCACACGATGTGTTGCTGCTAGCTTTAGCATGTAGCCAACCTCAGTTCAACACTTGTATCTCTATCAACGTGTGAATTCACACAGCGGTGGTGATGGTAAAGCATTCAGCTCACATTTTTAAGGTTCTGTCTCCACTGAAGTTTTGCTAGTTGCTACATTCTCCATTATTTACAATTGTTTTGTCAGACCAGCCGCGAGCGCTGAGTGCATGAATTTTCTCACATTCCACACTCCATTTTGATGGCTGAAGAAGTGCATTATCCGGGTACTTAAAGTACACTTCTTTTTGTTGCATTTTCAGTTTTAACATACCACTCGCACCAGGCGCGTCACTAGAACCCTTTTACTGGGGCACGTGCCCCAGTAAAAGCTCAAGTTTGAGTTTTAACAGTTTACTTTACGTAGCTATACGTACATTACAACTTAGCCTAGTTGTGGCGTAAATGGGCACTAAGTCACAAATTTACGCACTACTAAATATTTGAGTGTTGCACCATTAAACATAGTTAGAACGTAACCCTAAATATAAACTAAATATTTATGGAAGCCACCGACCATGGTTGGAATAAAAAAGCAGACTCATTTAATGACATCAATGTGCTCATGTTTTGCATGATAGTCAATAATCATTGCGACATATATTATGATGTTGGCATTTACACTTGTTTACATTTACAATGAACCCGTTCAAACGGTGCAGTTTTCAGTGTGCGTCGTCTGGTTTCAAGTGTCAACATATACATAAATATATATATATAAATATATACGAATATATAAGATATTAAAATGAATAAATGTCTATTTTTCCAGCCTGTTGTATTAGCATTTATTTATCATTTACTTTATTTTAGATACAGTTCCTATATGATGTTATTTACACAGGTCAAATATACTATTTATTAAATCTACTTTTATTACGCATCATATTTTAATGGGCATATAATTTATTAAAGCTGACAGTTACACGAGCAAACAAGGTTTGAACATTAACCGTAGCGAGATAAAACATAAATTCGCGGCTTTTTAACACTTCTGTGTATAAATTTGAAGGCTTCTTATTGGATCAATACAGGTAAACGTCATATTATGTGACTACGCTTTACGGAGAGTTTATGACCTACTAGTTAAGTCTTGCCTTAAGAACAGGTGGTGCAACCAAATTAAGCACTGACATAGTTACAAACTAACTAGTAAGCCCTTAATGTGAACTTTACCTCCTAACTTACGTGAGAACTTGCGCACAGCTGGTGCATCCCTGCCCAGGAGTCGGCACACAAGTCAGAATTGAGGTAGGCTATGAAAACATGATGAAACTAAAGTAAGTTTCTAAATAATACTGATGGTCTCATTTTGGCATACATTATTGGCTCCTGTATACAGATGGACATCAGAAAATTATTTGGACAAAGCAGGGATAGGAAACAGAAAGGAGAGATGAGTTTGTGGGAGGTAAACAAACTACATCCTCAGCCGTCAGAGTCAGGTTTCAGACATCAGATGAAAAAGCATCAAGTCTCAGGAAAACCTCTGTCAAGTCTATGGAATTGCAGAGAAAAAAAAAATAAAAAAATTGTGTTCTGTAGTACTGTCTTTGATTATAATAACACTGAATCAATCTTTCGGATATTAAATTAATTGAAAGTCAGTTTAAACTTACACCAATTGTGTTAGCTAGCTAGTTATTAATTTATAGAAACGACACTTCTGCATTTATAAAGTTAGAGATAGCTCAGCTAGTTTCACAAGCTAGCAACCAAACTCAGCCTGTTTAGCTACCAACTCTGCCTAGCAACCAACTCTCTGCTCATTCTGATACCTTTTTGTCTAAATCCATTTTGAGGCCATTTTGCCTGATGTTGGATAATGCAATTCTATAGACTTACTTGACAGGTTTTCCTGATGTTTAATGTGTAATATAGAAGAATGCAAATGTGCAAATATTTGCATACACAGTGTATGCATTTTATGCCATAAAACATTTTGAGAAGGTTCATGTACAGTATGTTGAAGATACTTAAATATTTTCATAAAGATTCATATCTCTACATGTTTACCTTTCCCAGTACTTGTTGCAGTGTAGGAATAGTTGGTTAAGCACGGTTTTGTATAGTGCATTGTGTTGCACACTTCTTGCACTCAGCAGGCTTTCAAGAAAAAAAAAAAGAGATATGAGTAATGGGGGGCCTGTGCCCCAGTAGACCTTTATGTCTAGCAACGCCCCTGACTCACACTACTTACACTACAAAATGACAGAATCAGAGCAGTTTCTGAGCATGTGGTAGCCCCAAGCAAAATCCTACTTGGGGGCCCCCTCTAATTGAGCCATAACAGCTGCCTGAGTCTTACTTGCAGCTTTTATTGAACAATAAAAAACTTTTACCATGGTGTGCTGGGCCCCCTGGTGGCTTGGGGGCCCTAAGCAGCTGCATAAAACTCTAAATGGCCCTGCGTGGAATAGTCTAGATGTGTGTGGTTTGAGAATGCACCTATATACTTTAGGCGATGCTATGAGGTCTATAACATTAATATACTGCATTTAACTAATATTAACTTAATTTTAAATGTTATATGCTAATCTATATGATAAGCTAGGGTTATAGTTAGAGTTAGAAAATAGCAAGGTTATCTAAATGTCATTATAATTTAGTCATCTCATACAACCTGATAATCATATTTTGCACATCTTACATATCATGAATTATCAGAACATACTGATCCTCACTTAGGTGACAAGTTGTTTGTAGTTTCAAATTCAGAACCTAAACAAACAGGGTTCACCAAAAGGTTGATGGGGAGCTGCTTTTGCAAGTTAGAAAGCACCCAGTGTTTTTCAGTCAGTGTCATCTGTACATGATGTTCAATGTGTAAAAACAAATTTTGTGTCCGTCCCACAGGTCCCCATTACTGAGGATGACTCCTTATCAGTGGGCTATGCCGCAGCTATGGACGCAGCTCTACAGGGGGCACATTCTCCCAGCGGAGCCTTGAACCAGCACGGAGCTTCTGCGCATCAGGAAACAGACGAGACCACTCCATCTGATGTGTCAGAGCGGCCCTCTGTGGATGACGTTGAATCAGAGACAGGATCGACCGAAGGGCTAGAGACACGCAGCCTCAAAGACCACAAAGGTACAGAAGCCACTCATATTTGAATGGGAGGTTCAGATTTCTATGGAAAGGACGTTTTTCCCCAAATATATATATATATTTAAATAAAATGCATATATTCTTTCTATTTCTTTTATGTGTTTATATTTCATAACATTGAAAATGTAGCTTTTTTATGTTCTATTTCAGTGGGATTCCTTCGCAGTGGTACCAAACTACTGTTCCGCAGAAAACACAGAGAGAAAGACCCCAGTTTTAGTCAGTCACATGAAGATGTCTCCAACCTGGGCAATGACTCCTCCACAGCCTCCTGCTCCTCCACCAGCCGTAAGAAGTCTGGAAGCTTCTCTCGTCGCCTCATCAAACGCTTCTCGTTCCGTTCATCCAAGACAAAGGGCAAATCTAGCACTGCCAATGGAGGAGCCAGCGCTGCAGACAACTAAAGAGAGAAACTGAGAGAGACGAGGTGCGGGCACCAGTCAAATGAGTGTAGAATTGGCTCCAGAATGAGTTATTTATCTTATAAACTGACTGTCCACCAGCCTGGGGTAACTTCATACTTCAGACCACAATGTTCCCAGCCAGCCAGCCAGTCATCTGCCTGGAACATCATCCCTCAAATATGGCCACATTTTACAGGATGAAAAAAATCAACTATCTATGGAAAATATAAAGATTTGCTGGTCTAATAAATGTAGATAAGACTGCTATTGTGGATGAACAAGCGTGTGAACAAACTTGAGAAACTCAAATGGAGAGAGTGTCATGCGGTGACGGTTAAAGAGCACAAGGGGGTGACACAGACCAATGCCTCCAACGCTGTTGATACATGTCGTTTTTCTTATTTATTTTATTTAATCAGTTGCACTTTGAATCTTAATCTGATTGTTTACAATGCTGGGGAGCTCTTAATTCTTCGTTTTTATCATGTTTGTGTATTGTTTTCTTTTTTCGGCACTGATTTATGTCTCATGAGCACATTATGAGCATTTCAAGGGTGTGATATGATACTATATGACATGCCGTGAGCTTTGTTCTCGTTTTGCTGTTGCTATAGCATTTTAGATCAAGAGATATTGTTCCCTGTTTTCAAATAGTGGTATGTTTGACTTTCATGTGGCTTAATAATCTTTTTTATTATTATTAATGTTTCTATTGGTTTAAGAAGAAAAAAAAACGGTCATAACTGTAGGCATCTCGCACTAAATTATGTTTGTGTGTTTTGGTTGTTAAGTACAAGCCCTTCATATGACAAAAGGGAATCACCACAGGAAAACTAAATTTGTGTATATTTATACAATATTCCACAAATCATTGTAAATGAACAATTTCTCGGACCACATCAGGCTGACTTTGCAGTGGAAAGTGTTATTTTCTAGGGTGCATGTGAAAACAATTACAGCTCAGGGGATACTATAAAAGGTGATCAATAACGTTTAATCACTTTATTTTTACAGATATAGCTTCTTGAACGAAACTTACGTTTTCCCAATATACTTCCCTTTTTCTTCCGGTTTTCATTTAGTTGCAAATAACTTATCCAGAGGGAACGGAAATCCTCGCGCGTTTTATTCAAGCATGAGTATAATTTTAGTCGTAGACACATCATATAATTGTTTTATTATAATATGGAGCTGGATGGTTTACTGTTTTCTGTTTATGTAAACTACTAAGGAAACGTTTCCGGGTCTCTGATTCCACAAGACTCCTTGCAACATTTCAGCATATCATTTAATCAAAACATTTTGACGTTCCGGAGCTCTGAAATTAATTACGACAGGGAAACAAATTTGGAATTGCTTTATGTTTTTTCTCGCAGTTTACACATCAATGGCAAAGCCCTTGTTTGCTGGAACTCCTTGAACACATTAAGCCTGAGAGAACTAATAAAGCTTGAATTATGTTATAATATGACCTGAAAGCGATAAAAGCGAACAACCTGAAACGGAGGAAGTGGACTTCCCAAGGTATAGGGAGCTTTGCATTATTGTTGTCAATTTGATGTTTAATTTATTAAGAATAAATTATTTTTAAAAATTCATTACGCTTTCTTTTCTATCCATTTTTTTTTTAATTATTTTTTTATTTTTTACACAGACCAGATCGAAGGTCAGATACATTTAAATTTGCCGTAATGTATCTTTTTAATTGAGAAAAAAATATATAAGAGACAACATAAGCGAGTAAACGAAAAGGATCTGAGTTTTCTTCTATAAATGGTTAATCAATCATTCCTTAAAATATTCCGCCAAAAATCGTCTTAAAATTCAGAGGGAATTCTTCCAATTGGTTTGAATTTGCCGCCCGATTTTGATTGACAGCAACAGACACCACTGGTGGCGCAGAGAAAATATACAAACCAATGAGCTCGCGCACATGCAGTGGCTCTCCGATTGGTACTTTAGTTTGCGCTGTTTATGCATGAAAAGGATCGAGCCAATAGGGGATCACATCCGCTCTAGGTTTGACTCTGTAAGCCAATCAAAAGTGTAGGCGGAGCTACAGGGCCTTCCTTCAGCCAGTCGTTAAATACTGCAGCAACTCGTCAGAAAACCTCACTGATTTCGTCTCTACAGTAAGGAGGAGAATCAACGTGAACAACATGTCTGGAAGAGGTAAAACCGGAGGAAAAGCCCGCGCCAAGGCAAAGACTCGCAGTTCCCGTGCTGGTCTACAGTTTCCCGTCGGCCGTGTTCACCGTCTTCTGCGGAAAGGCAACTATGCTGAAAGGGTGGGCGCTGGTGCTCCCGTCTACTTGGCGGCTGTTCTCGAGTACCTCACCGCTGAAATTCTCGAGTTGGCGGGAAATGCTGCAAGAGACAATAAGAAGACTCGTATCATTCCTCGTCATCTTCAGCTGGCTGTTCGTAACGATGAGGAGCTGAACAAATTGCTCGGTGGAGTGACAATTGCCCAGGGTGGTGTTCTCCCCAACATCCAGGCCGTGCTCCTGCCCAAGAAGGCTGGCCAGTCTGTCCCCAGCTCTGGAAAATCTGGAAAGAAAGCATCTTCCCAGTCGCAGGAGTATTAAGAATTACACTGATCAGTCGTTAACAAGTTCAATTCACTCAACGGCCCTTTTAAGGGCCACCCAATTCGTCTGAAAAGAGCTTATCCCATATTGACTGATCAACTGTGTTTGTGACTTATTTTTTGCTTTTACTAATGATTAAAGATTTTTTTTTTTTTTTAGAACATGTCTGTCGTTGTTATGCAAAAATACTGTTTGGGAATAAATAGTTTGTCAAATAAACTAAAAGTAGGCCAAAAGTTTTTGTTTTTTTTAATCTTTAACCAAGAATAGTTTTATAAATATGCTGATTCAAAAACGTAAAAATTGGTTACAAATAGCGCATACAAACTATTTAGACTGGAATACATAGTCATCAATTTACTTAAATCTCTTCATAGCACCCCAGTATTGTGATATTCCTGTTATGTATAGTTCCACATTGAAATGAGCAAATGCACTAGAGATTGTTGAATATGTCACATATCCAGTACATCACAGTTTGTGAGAAGTACTTAAAGGAGCAAGCCTCACATACTACATTAATATCAGTGACGGCTGTAAATTTTTTTTTATATATATATATATATTACACATTGAAAACCATCAGTATGCTTTTTTTTTTTTCTAAAAGTCTGCCTGAGAGAAGATAATGGCAGTTAAGACAGTACAAATTGTCAGTGTCTTGTGTGATTCAGCAGCTGAGAAAATAATTTTGTCTTATGGTTTTAAACAGGCTCTGAGGTATACTGGCAGTTTCTAGTTGCACATGGTTGAGTGTACTGTTCATCCATGTTAAACAGCATGTCAAAATTTCATGAACTTGGTCTTGACACTCCAGTGCAAGAAGTGAAAAGGAAAAAGTAAACTGGTTATCGTGCATCATTGAGGTTTCTGGCTGTCGTGAGAATGTCTTTGGCCCCCTTATTTAGGAGTAGATTTGCCAGATCACTCCCAAGCTTCTCGGCAGCATCGAGGGCTGATGATGATATACTGTTGGCAGTGACTCCAACGTGTACACACTCCTGTGCACTCTCATTCACCTAATAGATAAGTAGAGAAAATGTTGGTGGTTATTGTAAAATGCAAGTCATTGTATGTATCCACTTTAAATCTCGTACATGTGCCATCTTAAGGTGAATGATAATTACTCTCAAGAGAAATAAACAAATCACATCCTGTGTCATCCTTACTTTGTTGTCTATTTCCACAGACATCTGCATAGTATCCTTTAAGCAGTCAGCTCCATCCAAACTATAAACTGCCCCGGTTAAATACAACTGTAACCAGGAAAGAGTTAATTTTAACTCGGCACTACAAACACCAACAACACTCATTTAAATATATACTGTGATCAATCTACATTTAATAAAGTAGCACAGTAACATGCCACTGAATGTCTGTAGTTATATTCTGTATTTAATAGTATTACCATGGACCCCTTCAATTCTGTATGAACAGCAACAGGCACACTGCAACCCCCTTCCTACAAGTAGAGGAGGACAGTAGTGTGAAACCATAAAATCGCATGCTCTTATTTCCATATAATGAAAGTGGATGGTGATTGAGGCTGCGTTCCACAGAAGAATGAATGTCAGTCATACGGGTTAGGATCAATATAAGTTTAGGTAAACCAGGACATGGTTTCACTTGTGGGTGAGCTTTCCCATGTTTTGTTCATTGGAGTGTGTGTATTCCAGGAAGGATGCAAAAGGGAACCCACCAACTGCTTAAGGAAAGCTCTCTCTGAGATGCATCTTAGCACTGTTTCTGTATGGTGTAGGACAGACACCATTTCCAGAATGTCCTTGTCTTGTGCTCTGACTTCCACTGCCAGTGCTCCCTATAGATTAAAGGAAAAATATATGCAATATTTTGATATAATCACTCTTGACATTTGATACATAAAGTATCCATTTAAGTATGCAGTAGTTTCACAGCAGTTCCATTACAAACAAAGCACTGTTGTATCTGCATACATGCAACATACACCAAATAACTGCATTTGTTGGCTGTAACCGTTGACATAAATTGTTAGACAGGTGTTTCCTAGTGTTTATTAAGTGCAGTGGCAAAACTGTTGATGTTGCAGCTGCAGGTGCTTATTTTCTTGCATGAACAACAATATGAACACCACAACAATAACTGCTAAGCATGAAGTGTATAAAAACTGAAAACAGCCTTGCATAAACTTGTGGACATTTTAAATCAAGTACACAAACACCTAGTGATATGTGATTGTGCATGTTTACGCACTTACCTGACCAACTGCATACATGCAATCTTCAGGGCCCAGAATCTGCAAGGAGGTTATAGAACAGTTAATAGTTCAATTGAACACATTACAAATAATTCTATAAACTGGAGCAATAACCAACATAGACCCCAATACTCAGATTAGTAGTTGGCTAATTTAGGCCTTTCAATGGTTGATTCTCAATTTAAAGAATCTCGAATACACTTCCATGCAATCGAGCTTCTCTCATGAAAGTATCAAGGAGACCGATAATTTCAAGATTTATAGTGAAAAAGGAGTTACATTTTGGTCTACTTTCTCATCCAAAACCACGGATAAAACAACTTGAGTCATATGGATTACTTTTATGCTGTCTTTGCTTTTTTTGGAGCTTGAAAGCTTTGGACCCCATTGACTTGCATTGTATAGATATTAAATCTTTGAAATATATATTTGTTTGTGTTCCGCAGAAGAAAGTTTTACAAGTCTGAGACAGGATAAGGGTGAGAATATAATGAGAGATTTATCATTTTTGGGTGAACTATTCCTATAAATTATTACTATACACCCCATTTTTGGAGGGTTTAACGGTAGAAAAGTGAAGCTTATAATTTTATAAAAGCACTTACATTAATTCTGCTGTTAAAACTCTGTAAAAGCTGTAAAGTTGTTTAAATAATATTTTTACAGTCGTTTAAGGATTTTAAGTTTTGATAACATTACATTGTAATGCAAACAAAGATGTAAAATTGGCTATAACTTCAAACAGAAAAGGTAATAAGTTAATCACACTAAAAACATGTTACTATGCATATTGTTTGGGTCTTGTGGCTATACTTTTGAAACAGTGAGTATTTAACATAAAGAATGGTCCCCACTCACAATGGTGCCTCACTGTAGCTCAGATTTTTGCTTTTTTTAAAGAAAAGGAGGAACAAGTCAAAATTAATTATTGTGGTCATCAATATTATGGTATAAATGCTGTCAATTTAGCTTAACTTGTATTGAACCCGGAACATTCCTTTAATGACCCTAGCCAGATGAAAAAACAGTTTGAACACTAATCATACCTGGCTGATTCGGCTTTCCCAGCCCATACGCTTGAGGCCTGCTGCCGCCAGAATAATGGCATCATAGTCATCTTTTTCATCCAGCTTCTTTAGGCGAGTGTTTAGATTCCCTCTCTAAAGCAGTAACGTCAAGAAAAAACACTCTAGTACCACCTATAGTGCTATACTCAATATATAGAAACTTCCTGGTATAACAAACACTCAGGAAATATGTACTTGCTTGTTTTGACAGTCTATTGAAATAGAAGATAAAGCTATCCATTAATCATAAATATAAGCATCCACAAACATAAAGCAAAGGAAAATGCAGGATACAATATTATCAAACTCCAGTTGAGGGAATCTTTTCTTCAGCTGAGCTGCTCTGCGAAGTGAACTTGTGCCAATCACACTGCAAGATGAACACAGAAAGGTGTCGAAATGTTTGGAAATTGATTTTTTCTGACAACTTTGGTTATATAACTGCAAAAACTGACAGAATGTGGAGTTTAGAATTCAAATTCTGTCACTAGGAAATCTCTGCTGATCTCCATTGGTTATTGGATTAGCAATCAAATTCTTGAAGATGCAACGCTCCACTTTGACATAGCACAGAATGAGTAGGCTGTTAAAAAAATGAATACTGAAGGATGCCCTTAAATAGACCATACCTCTTCTCAGGAAGGCTGTCCAGAATAAGTCCAGCATTCTTTGGATGAAGTACCACTGCATCATGGGGATTTTCACGTCTTCACAAAGCAATACATATCATATCACACACAGCCCTAATAGGTATGCTACAGTACCAATGGACATTACAATTCATACATTTATAGTTGTTAAGCACTGGAAGAAATAACGAAGAAATATTTTTGAGAGTTCAAGATTCTTACTCAAGAATGGCTCCAATAGTAAATCCAGGGGGCAATGAGGTAGGTAAATCCTTAAGTGAGTGCACCACGATATCCACTCTAGCCATGAATAAAAAATAATAATAATAAAATAAATATAAATCATATTAAACTGAACATTTTTGTTTCCTAAAGTGGGTTTAATTAGAGGAAACCTTAGTATAAAGCTGACATGAGAAAATACATGATGGATCCTAATGGAAGCTCAGTACTGATTGATCAAACTTACTCATTTCTCTCAAGGGCATTCTCCAGCTCTTTGGTGAAGAGGCTCTTTTCACCAATCTAAGAAAACCCAACAGTGATTTACAACATGCTTTTAAAAAAAGAAGAAGAGTAGGATGTAATTCTTCTATAAAGTTTGGGTTTTTATGATTAATTAGATATGTCTATGATTAATTGTTTTATGTAATAAAATCTCCCCAACTTTTAATTGGGGGTGGGGGTGGGGGTGGGGGGGGGGTACATAGCAGTCTAAAGGTATATCTTTTCACTGACAGCACAAAGCCTGACATAATGCATGACTGAAATTGTGGATGGATTTTTACCTTTGATAACGCAGTGTCCAGGATTTTGTCCCCTATAGTCGACATTGCAACTGTAATGCACATAGAGGTTAAAAAAAGACACAAAGGTTAACAACTGAATAGTTGTGCACACTGGCTCCATTTCTGACATCATCATTCATCTCTTTTGACACAGACAGTAGGATTCAGCAGTGGAGCAGTGGTATGGATTACACATTCTCAGCAGATACAAACCCTCTCTGTTCTTAGACTAGCAGTGAGTGCACAAGGAAAAGAAAAGGAAAAGTAGTGGGGAGACAACAAATCAGACAACATCTACACATGAAAATCTATGCAAAGACCACATTATTCTCCACTTTTCACAGCACAAATGCAATGCCATACAATTTGAAATACACTCACCAGGCACTTTATTAGGATCACCTGTACACCTACATATTCATGCAATTATCTAATCAGCCAATCATTTGGATACAGTGTAATATATAAATAGGAGTGTTAATGTTCACATCAACCATCAAAATGGGGAAAGAATTTGATCTCAGTGATTTGGACCATGACATGATTGTTGATGCCATTGTTTCACACACAACAGTATCTAGCGTTTACTCAGAATAGTGCCAAAAACAAAAAACATCCAGTAAGTGGCAGTTTTGCAGACAGAAACACCTTGTTTATGAGAGATGTCAAGAGAAAATGGCCAGACTGGTTTGAGCTGACAGAAAGATTATGGCAAAATATGTCAAACCATGAGGCGAATGTGCTACAATGTTAGAAGACCACGCTGGGCACTTTATTAGGACAATAGTGTTCCTCATAAAGTGCTTGGTGAGTATATATGGTCCACACACGATTTTCTCACTTACCTATCTCTAGATGAACATCTGGATAAAGCTCTTTCAGTCTGCTGGCCACACTGTCTGTTTGTATGCGTGCCAGCTGAGAAAACACAGCACCATTATTGAATATATTGAAATTGTATTAAATATAATGAAATTTCATTAATGTCATAAAGCCTTGATGCAATACAGCATATGAGGCAAATACATGCCTAACTTTGTTCTGAGAGCAGCTTTCTCAATATTTAAAGTAAGAGACAAAAAGTTTAACTAATTATTTAACCTCAACAGTGCTAGAAACCAATCTACTGAAACAATTTTCAGAAAAAATATTAGCAGCCACTCCCAGTAATAGCTATGGTGACACTGAGGATCAGTTTCTATCTGATCACTGCACATTAGTTAACACACCCATTTCCATTTTGTTATCTGCCCTCACTTTATAACGGTTTCTTAAAGTAACAAATCTAACTAATATTTCCAATTCAATGTATTCAGCATGTTTCTCTATTATCGACTTTACTGACTCCATTGCTAATTTAATATGGGGCTGGGAAGAGGAAAATCCTTAATGTAATGTTCTATGTGGTTTAGAAGAGCCAAATTTTCTATGATAATTCTCTCTATGACAATGCGAAAAGAATCAACTCTACTACTCTCTTAGGTAAATCTACACCTTGTAATATAATGATTAAATATATAATTTAATATAATTTCAAAATAGAAAACTTGGTTAAAGTTTGTTATAGTCTATATATGCAATATATGTAAAAATGTATAATTATGTGTAGCAACAAATACGATCACAAAAATTGAAATAATAAATGAATAACAAAACAGCATAACTGACTGACTCATGAATATTACCTGGCTCTTCCTTGTCCCCATGCGAATGACTCGACAGACTTTGCCATTTCCTTCCTGAAAGAAAATATCAAAACATTTCAAATTAATGCTCACTTCAACTCCAGTGAACGGCAATATAAAAAAATACGCCTAAACAGTCTCACTCTAATGTACTTGAATGGTCCTTCCATGTTAGTTGACTGTTTTACAGTTTACTAGGCTGCAGGGAGAGATGTGCCTGCTCCAAGGCCTAATGAATGAATGAATGAGCTGGTAGTGGTATAGGGTAATTTATTCTGTACAGCACTCTTGTAATCACCCCACTCTGTCTTTTCTGGATACTGGGCAGTGCTGATAAACTAAAGGCGCCAATTAAATGTGTGATATGCTTTGGCTGCTCAACCACTCTCCAGTTGTTTCTACATGACTGTTATTGTTCACTCTGATCTTCAAGCTAAGAAAACACTATGACAGAATAGGCTAAAAGAGACAGGTTGTATATAAATGGCCTAAGACGTGTATCTAATCATTAGGAAAAAATAAAAATAAATTGTATGCTTTTCATATTTGATTACATTTTAAAAATGCATGGCCATTTGACATTTACGCTCAGAGACATTTTATGCTTATATTGTGACACAAGTAACTTGACAAGACTATAGAAAACATGAGATATTTTAGTCAATAGCACCGACTAGAATAACTTTCTCCAATCATGGTTGTTCAACAGCCGATTGTCCTTGTTACAACCCAGCAAACACAGAACGTTGCCCTAACGTTAACATATGGTTCCAGTTTGGTGGGGGGGCCAATTCCTAACAACATTATCTCTAGGGTATATATATTTTAAAAAAAATTCCATCAGGATTTTGTGTGACAACTTTAAACAACAGATACAGAAAGTTCTCTAAAGGTTATTTGTAGGTTCTATATTTTTATAATAATAAACAAACCTTCCCAGAATGTTGCAGGGAGGTTTTTGTGGGACAACCTTAAAATAACTTTTCTAATGGATATTTTTATGTTTTATTTTTCATTATTATATAGGATTACTTTTTATGAAGCTGAGAGGTTGACAGACAACAATGAATGAAGTATAGCATTTAATTAAATAATAGGTAAAAAAAGATTACAATAGACTAAACTGAATTGTAATGAATGTATGCATATACATATATATGTATATGTAATATAAATGAAAGACTGGATCTGTATGTAATTGTGTGGGTGATCTTACAGGTGTAATTTATGCTGTATATGTGCTCTTTTTCTCTTTTCTGTATAAATAGGCGTTTTTATAAATAGGCGTCTGGATGTTCTCTATTTTATTGATTGTTGTTGGTTGTGATGTCATGGTCATCGGATGTGTTGATTGGTCATTACATATTTTAAATTTGGTGCTGTTGCACTCTGTATTGTAAATGCCTGACGAAGTTCGAGTGACCGAAACGTTGATTATTAAATGTTGATTCTCTTTGCCAGCCAGGATAGTGTGCGGGATTTTTTTCCATAAAATTGGCTTTGATACAGCTTGTGTCCGACGCACCTATCAATTACTTCTCAGGTGTGCGAGGTTAGTTGTTCAATGAACATATGAGAAAAGCACTCAAGAATGCATCGCTTGTCAAGCATGAGACTGGACATCACCTCGTTCCTTAAAGTATGACACTCCAAAATAGTGTAGCTCGGTTTGTTTAAAATCAACCACAATTCTATTCACGAACTATATCTGGTGTTATCAACGTTTTATTACACATGAACTGTTCACAAAAACTCACGTGCTCCTTGGATTAATAGTATCCACATCACATGTATCTAGATCCGCCTTCATCTATGATCAAACTCCTCTTATCCACCAATAGTAAGACAGAACGAATGAAATGGCAGTTCACCGAGCCAATGAAAGATCACCATACCAGTCCCCCGTTGAATAATGTAGTTGCACTTACTTGCGATATACTAACATTCCCAGACATTTCCACTGAAGAGATGGAGTGGTCTGCAGTGTAGAAACTTTCCCGATGTGTATCTTAAAGAAATTTCACTCATATACGCAACAGTTTTGGTTGGGTGACTGACTCCGAAAATGCTTAACTGATACCACAACTCCGAGTCCGCGTGTGACCCGATTTCTATGGTATGACCTAGACGGGAACGGTACTTCCGTATGCCATAAACTCGTTTGGGTAGGTTGAAGCTCATTATGCTGCGCCACACTGCGCATACATGTGCTGATGTGCTGACGTGATTGATGTCCCGAAAATTTTGGCGAATTCACGAAATATTCTTAAGAATAAAGTTAATCGTAACTAGTATTTTATTGTTATTTTTTAACTTGAGAAAAATATTGTAATTCTTAAACCATCAACATTTATTAGCATATTCAAATAATGGAAAAACTATTTGAATAAAAAAAATAACCATTAGAAGACGTTATGTATAACTTCTAATTAGGTTGTCACACAAACATTTTCCTGCATGATTCTGGGAAGATCAATGTATGGTTGTATAAATAAAAATCTAAAGATGAAATTCCTAGGAATTAACAATAGGGGAACGTACTTGTTTGCTGGTTATACAAACTTTTTAAGGCCCAGAGCATACTTGGGTTGTCTGCGAAATTTGAAAGCAGCGTGAACTGGATCCCCTCATGGACGTGCATTGGAGAGCGACCGGAAGTAAACAATTATTGTGAAAAGGACTTGAAGTTGTGCGCTAGTATTAGCCTATATTATTTTATTATTTTTTCATCCGTTCGTACTTTCTTAGTTAATTCTATTCATTTAAATCTTTTGATTATTAATATCTTTATTTTTATAAGATATTTATTTTTATAAATAGATTTGGCTCTTCTGTTATCCGAGCCGAATCCGAACGTTCAACTACAAGAGCCGACTCGTTCGTGAACGACCCATCACTGACTCCTATGAAGGAATTTCAACGCCATTAATCCGCGCGCGTTATTGACGCTCGCACGCGCGATGGATTAAAAAGCTACGCGAGGAAAAAGGAAGAACTCGCGTGCGTGATTGACACTTATGCACAGTAGTTCATTGCTGCACGAGGAGACGGGAAGATCCTGCGCGCGCATGACATCTCCTTCGCGCGCAATACAAGATCTCGCACGCGAGGACAAGCCTGACAGCACGCGCAAGACAATTCCCCAAAATCTCCCGCTCTATCTAATCTCATCTGTTGCTTTTGCTCGCTCAAACACTTTTATTTGACCATCGTTTGATGGTAAACTAAAATGTCATTGTTTACTTACCCTTTTCCGGAAGTATGTTTTTTTTATTATATTTTTTTCAGAAAGGCAGTGATACCTGAAAGATTTACAAAGAACAGATTACAATTCAATTTACACATAACATTCTACACAACATACAAAACAATAATTTACAAAAAAATAAGTAAATAAGTAAAATAAAAAATAAAGTAGGGGTGTGGGAGATTTACAAAACCAATCCTTCAACAAAGAATACACATATTTAGTTTTTGGACTTTTCATCCCACTCAATGTCTCAAAAATACATTGAAAATTGGTTGTGCACGGACAGTCGCCTTCTGCCACAATTTTCTCCTCATATGGAACAATCAGAATGTGCTTCGTGGAAAAAAAAATCTATCTTCATTAAGAACTGGTTTGACAAATGGGTAATTTTCGTTTTGGATTTGTTAAAAAAAATGATGGCAGCTTTTGTTCCTTTACTGAATTTACTGCCATTTTTGGAGTGGATACCACACCTAGAGTTTATGACTTGGTTATTAATTGTATTTCACCTAAACTGTTGCAAGTGGTCGGGTCATACTAGTTACAGAGTATCAGTCTGTGAAATGCCCCAATTATCCATTGGAGGATTGGAGCTTTCCAGTGTCAAATGTAAAAAAATTTGGATTCAAATAATCCTGAAAATCAACTGTCATCCCAAAGCTCTTTTCAAGTGGAAATTAAATTTTCCTTTTCTTTCTACTATTATTATATGGACTGGCATTAACAAGTTTCTGTTTCCTAACAAGTTGACAGAGTCATTATAAAAGTATTCATAATTACTATCCCTGTTACTGAATCTGATTACTGAAAATTGAATCTGATTATGTAAAGGAGTTCTGGAAAGAAGTAGCCTGGCTTATTTTCTCTGCTTCAACAAACTTTTATTTTTGAAATAATGAATGTGTTTTTGATTTGGGACTCAAAGGGTCAAAGGAGATGGATGACAGGTTAAAATGGTGAACAACCTGTGGCTAGTTTCATCTCTATAAATGTAAAGTCACTGATTTTAAGCCCGGCTTTTCTGTGATGATCTAAAGTGATTCTATGACTCTATTTGTTTATAATTTAACAAGAAAGTTGCTAAAACTGCTTTGTGAAAATGATGGTTTCATTGAAAGAGTTACCAAGAAACTTTCCTGAAGGTGACATTATTTTTTAAAATGTCATATTATTTATTTATATTTATTAATTTATTGTATGTTTAATTTATATTGTTTTAGATGTTTTGTGAATTAGTTTTTCTTTTTAGTAAAGAATGATCTGTTTACTGTATCTTGTTTGAAAATGTATTGATTCCCTTGCGCTACCTCGAGTTTTCTGTTTTTTTTTAAGTATTTTTTTTTCTTCTTCTTCTGTGATATATGTAGCCCTGTAATCTTTGTTAAAAAAAGTCTTTGTTAGTGCTCATGCGTTCAACGCCTTCGTATTAGCTTGCAGTCAGAAGAGTATAGGCCTACTTTGAAAAGCAACGCAGTCTACCGTGCACAATCCAATCCAGAATGCACAAAAACGAAGTACACCCCGGCCTTTATAATTTCTCGCCCCAGTTTAATATGTTTTATTCACAGACTTTATTCACAACAGCGCCATCATCTATTTTTAACGGGAACGACAACGAGGCTGAGAGGGAGAGACGCAGTCTCTTTAATCGGCTGTACTGCCGTTAAAGAGTTTTTGGATTGTTCCACGGTCAAAATATTGAAAAATATATTTCCAAGGATTTTCAGATGAAAAAAAAAAAAAAAAAAACTCCAGACAACATGAACTGTGGAAAATCAGATGTGATCTAGGAGCTTTATACAGTGTTACCATGCATGCCATTGAAGAGGTCTATCCATACAGCCTCGTTTTCATTCCCAAGATGGCATCACAACGTTATCTTATTTTGAAAATCGTATTGATAAACCTTTTTTTTAACAGTTGATCATAATCACAGTGGTATTTCTATCTAGTATCAATGTTTATTTACAATAAATTACTCTTGATCAAAATATTGGAATGTAATCCTCTGATTTAACATTTTTAATGGACTCTAAATGTAATTTCAAGCGTCAACTTGTATAGAGCAACTGAAGAATTTCATGTCTCTTTCGAATACAAAATGAATACGATTTCTGAATTAAAGGTACCAGGATACAATGCAAATAAGTACAATTAATAATATGTTATTTTCAGAAGTGTGAGGGTTGGGCATTGCTGTGCTGCTGATGTTGGATTCTCCACATACGCCGCGCGGCCCGTTTACCCCTCTGACGAGCCGCTTCCGGTTGGAGACGTGGCTTATAATTCTGCCATATTGAGCTGCAGAGCAGTGCCATTTCACAGAAATATCTGTTTTATTTATCACCACATAGCATTTATACAACCACACACCCGCCACCGAGAACATTAAACGCTGGAAAGATAACAAACACTGAAAATGGTGAGTTCAGGTTCATTTGCTAATGGAAACGAGTGATTTTCACCATTGGTTCCGGGTTTTACTGCTGCTGCTGCTGTTGCTGCTAGCTATGTACCTCGGGCTCATCAACTGACTTGTATTCGTAATTAATTCTATTAAAACGGTGAAATGTACATTTTTGTTAAGTTGTAAGACAGTGCAGTGAAAATGTCCGAGTGTGTGTAATGTGACATTTTGAGCTGTTAAACTCGTCTGTGTTGTTAGTATGAAGGTCTGCTAGCTAGTGTGTCAAACACTCGCTGTACTGCAGGCCTTTGACACACCAAGGCAGCTTCTCTTTATGTGTCTATGATAATAAACAATTTATGTAAATATGTGATTAATACCTGTACGACTGTAATGTAATGTGTTAACCAAAATAGCAAGTACTTGTATGATTTGTAACGTCTTTTGTTTGTGTTAGCCTGAAATTCAGTGGAACAGTTAATTTTAAGAGTAATGTAATCATAGGAAAAAACAGCATCTGGGATCCGATTAAACTTTGATTTTTGTTGAGGGATTCTTCATTTGTTACATTTGAAACACGTAGTGTGTGTTTGTTTTGATCATGAAAGCATTTTGCTTTGGTGGTCTTTACTTGGATCACACAAAATCATTTGGGACACTTTGGTCTCAGATATATAAAGCTTTGGTGAATTTAAATTGTTGTTATACATTTTCATGAAGACCGAGCATCTGAAAGAGAAATTCATTTACAAACCACATAGCTGGTTCATTTTCAGTCATGGGAGCCTGCAGGGAATAAGGGTAGATAGAAGCTGCAATCTGTTTCATACTGTGTAATTTTATTTGCCTGATATTTAGTACATTCTTAAAAATAAATGTTATTAATAAAGTTCAATATCTCATACAAACTTTTGCTGAGTGTTGTGTAATTTTGACTAGCTTTTGTTGTAGAGGGTTACATTGTATTATTTTTAATTGTGTAGTTTACTGTACAGACATTTTTTATTTTACTGCAGTCTGTGTATATTATATTACAGTTATATATCTTTGGAAGATGGACTCACATCAATGCTGTTTTTATTTATTTTTTGGTGGGATTCATAGCAAGTTGTTATTTCTGTGTCACTACTGTCATAAAACAGTATTGCAAAAATGTTTGTTTTCAAACAGGTTTCCTGAACAATACTCCTGTATGCTACTGGTCAGGAGAGCATATCATCCCACCTCAAACTCATGCCATACACCTTATTCCCCCTTGCAGAATCTTTTATTTTTAATGGGAATGACAACAAAGCTGTGAGGGATATGAGGTATAGACTTACAGTCTCTTCAGTTGGCTGTACTGCAGTTTAAAGTGTTTTTGGATCATTCCGCTGAGAAAACATTGATGAAATATCTGTCCAAGAACATTCACGATACAAAGAACTCCAGACAACATGAGTTGTGGAAAATCAGATGTGATCTAGGAGTTTTAACCGCTTTATACCATTGAAGAGATAAGTCTATCCCTCACAGCCACATTGTCATTCCCATTAAAAATCAAAGATGGTGCTAGCGTTAATAAGGTGTATTGTTGAAATAAAGTTACTTTGTCAGACTGGTCAGAATTCTCAAACAAACAGGGCAATGTTTTGCACCACAGTGTTTACATTTTTCAAGAAAATCAACCTACAAATGGCTTACTCATAGTTGTCTCAGCATATGAAGCTGTGAAAGAAGAACATATTTTAACATTGAAAAAATAGCCTATACATTTTACCTTTAAAGGAACTTTCTGATTTCAGCACAAGTTAAGATCAATCAACAGCATTTGTGGCATAATGTTGATAACCAAGAAAAGGAATTTAATCTTTTCCCTCCTTAAATTAAATAAATAAATCAAGATTACAGTGAGGCACTTACAAATAGAAGTGAATGGGGCCAAAACAAGTGCCTCACTGTAACCTTGATGTTTGCTTTTTGTAAAAAAAAGTGAGGGACAAGTCGAAATAATGTTTGTGATAATTAACGTTATGCCACAAATGCTGTTGATTTGAGCTTATTTTATATTGAACCCAAATATTCCTTAAAGTAAAACATTCGTTAGAACCAAAGTCTTTCTAGCAAGACGGTTCACTGGTGGACATCTTTGGAACGCTCTGTGAAGCTTTTATCTACTTGAATGGGCGAACACCAAAATCTCAAACACTGTTTTCCAAGCTTACACTTAAACAACATATTTCAAATCAGTAGTAAAATCAAACAACACTGGTATCATAAAGTGTGCTTCTTTACCTCAGATCACAGCGAGGAAAAAAAAACAATTATACTGGCTTGTCTTTGCTAATGTGCATTCACATTCTCAAGTGGCCTGTCTCTGCTAAATAGTCTTTGATAGAACTCAGTTGGAGTAGACATGATAGCCCAAGACTGCTTATATAGAAGCTTGACATGTTTCCTTACACATATACAAATCAAACTTTGCATTCTAAATGCTCTGCTCTTTAGGTTACTTACTATGAAAATGTTTAATTGTCTCACCAATCTTCTTGTTGAATAATCTTACTACAGGTGCTGTTGGCTGCAGCGGTGTGCACCAAGGCAGGAAAGGCCCTGGTGTCACGGCAGTTTGTGGAGATGACACGGACACGAGTGGAGGGTCTGCTGGCTGCTTTCCCCAAGCTGATGAACACAGGCAAGCAGCATACATTTGTGGAGACCGACAGTGTGCGCTATGTCTACCAGCCACTGGAGAAGCTCTACATGGTCTTGGTCACCACCAAGAACAGTAACATACTGGAGGACCTGGAGACGCTGCGTCTCTTCTCACGTGTGGTATGAAAAGAACAACTTAAATAAAATCCTGTACTGTATTTCATGAAGACCATTGTTAAACCACAAGACAATAATTACTTTCTTCTTTTTCATCACATGCATATTTATGGTTAACCTCTGTGTTCACTTACCAGCCTTCAGCAAAGTATATGTAATTAACTGTTTTATACCTTGTAATAGCAAATGACATTAATAAGATTCATCCCCCCTGCAAATTTTGTCTTAATTTTTTTTATTTTAGTACATTAGATATCTGAGTTGTGAGTATTGAATGGAAGCAGATTTAATTGTGGTCACTTTTCTACTCTTTGGTAGATTCCTGAATATTGTCGTGTCCTGGAGGAGAGTGAGATTTCTGAGCACTGTTTTGACATCATCTTCGCCTTTGATGAGATTGTCGCCCTCGGTTACAGAGAAAATGTCAACTTGGCCCAGATCCGGACATTCACAGAGATGGATTCTCATGAGGAAAAGGTGTTCCGTGCTGTCAGAGAGGTAAGAGAGTTCTTGGGAAATATATGTGTGTGGCAGGCTCCAATCTGCTAGATTTGCTTAGCTCAGGTGCAAGCGCTGATGCTGAGGAGGAGGAACGATAAGTCAGCATGCAGAGTTCATAATTAAATATGTCTTTTATAGGCTGATTCCCTGTCATTTGTTTACCTGTCTCTTCCATGATTGGAAGAGTTCTCAGAGGATACTTGATAGATGAAATGCTGTAATTGTTATGTAATTTACTGTACACCATCTTTCTTCTCTCTAAACTGCTCATTTGATCATTTTTCACTCAGACTCAGGAGCGTGAGGCTAAGGCAGAGATGAGACGGAAGGCTAAAGAGCTTCAGCAGATACGGCGTGATGTTGAGCGTGGGAAAAAGGGGCCGGGCTTCGGTGGTTTCGTCAGCTCAGGCATGAGCAGTAGCATGGACATAATCACAGACACTCTGATTGAGCCAGAGAAACCCAAACCCATCCCTGCACCTGTCAGGTACAACCACACACTGTTAATGGAGCAAAGTGTTACACAGTTTTCAGTCAGTTAGTGATTGTTTAACCTTTTCTATTCAAAAAGGAATTGGCTAAACAAAGTTTGTCCTATATCATTGTTTTGTAGGTTGTTCAAAATGTTATATTTTTTTTCATTTGACTATTTTTAAATGAGGAATAGTCTTATGTGGACTGATGAATGATGTCCTTTACATTTTGTAAGAAAAGCTAAAGATTTGAATAATTTTGCCATTTTTTTTTTAGGTCCAGCGGACCAAGTAAAGCGCTTAAATTGGTTGGTAAGGGAAAGGAGGTGGATGACTTTGTGGACAAACTCAAGTCAGAGGGAGAGAATATCATCTTGACCAGCACTGGCAAAAGACCCTCTGATGCATCCAAATCTCTTCCTGCTCCAACACACACAGAAAGGTATTGAGATTTCACTCTCCAGGAAAACTATATTATGTTACTAAGCCCATTTGTATGCTTGTAATATTAGAGCTCTTCATGAGACTTTCTAAATTCAAGTCATACAAGGAAGTGGTTTACAACAGTTGTCTTAAACAGTTTTGCTTGCTACAGTTTGTTTCAGATTAAGGTTTAAATTGGGTTTGTTTAGTTTCACAGTAGACAAATTGTCAGAGTTTTCCTGCACAATTTCACAACGTGATCAACATTTCTGTCTAATTTTCAGTGTGCACCTGCGAGTGGAAGACAAGATGACCTTGATATGTGGGCGTGATGGTGGCCTGCAGAACATGGAAGTGCTTGGCATGATTACTCTCAGAGTGTCTGATGAAAAGAATGGACGAATTAGGCTGCATGTCAACAATAAGGACAAGAGGGGTGTTCAATTGCAGGTGAGTTTTCTTACTTAGACCAGGAAATATTTTATCATAGGCAGTGATGGAACAATTTATGATGCAATACAAAAAGGGAAGAAAATTATAACTATTATTGAAACTGATGAAACTAAACTAAAATACATACCAAAATAAAAACTAGTCAAATTTAAAAAACTGTAATAACCCTGGTTTGTACAGGCGAGCTTCTAACTCTCTTCCAACCTCTCCTTCTCTAGACCCATCCCAATGTGGACAAAAAGCTTTTCACAGCTGATTCTGTGATTGGCCTGAAGAACCCAGACAAATCCTTCCCTCTGAAAAGTGATGTGGGTGTGCTCAAATGGAGACTACAGACCACAGATGAATCTCTCATTCCTCTAACAAGTCAGTCCTGAACATCTGGTTTTCATATTATTAATAAAGGTCATCTATAGTGTCACTTGACCCATGCCAACTAAGATATGTTTTGTTTCTGTGTAGTAAACTGCTGGCCCTCTGAGAGTGGTAATGGCTGTGATGTAAACATTGAGTATGAGCTACAGGATGAATATCTGGAACTCAACGATGTAGTCATCTCTATCCCTGTTCCGTTAGTACAAATTGACTGGATTTTGTTTAGGACTCCTAATGTGTGCATATGTCTTAGGATAGACACCATACTCATATAAACCAGCAAGATTTGACACTTTATTTTATTAAGGTTGACATTTGCTAATCCCATCATCAAGTCTTAAATTGATTTATGTATGCTCTGATTGTTTGGTTTGTTACTTATATTTTTTGTTGAAATTATCTCCTTACAGGTCAGGGGTGGGAGCTCCTGTGATTGGAGATTTAGATGGAGAATATCATCATGACAGCAGACGGAATGTTCTGGAGTGGTGTCTGCCTGTGATTGATGTGAAGAATAAGACCGGTAGCCTTGAGTTCAGCATACCTGGCCAGCCCAATGACTTTTTCCCTGTCAATGTTTCCTTTGTCTCCAAGAGCAACTACTGTGACATTCAGGTAAGACGAGGGCTTATGAAGTGTATTTTTTTTAAACCAATCTTAAATGCAAAGCACGGAACAGAAATACTAATAAGAGACTTGATCTTAGTTCTGATACTTCTCAACCGACATCTCAACTCATATCTGAAAATTAAAACCCTCACTTTCTCCTCTCTGCCTTTTTCTTTTTGGCTCTGTTCACTATCTCTCCTGTCAGGTCACGAAGGTATCCCAGGTGGATGGGGACAGTCCGGTTCGGTTCTCCACAGAGACATCATTTGTGGTCGACAAGTACGAAATACTGTAGAAGGAAATATCACTAATGCAATTCCACCAAACTTGACAAAAAGTGCAGATAAAGGGACTGAAAACATTCATATAAATATAAGAAGGGAGAGACTTGCAAATGGAGGCACAGTGCAGTCTTTATCATCTTCAGCAGTACTTTTAACAGGATTTTTTTTCCCCCAAAAAATAAATCAATGTCCTTTTGGCCCTTGCTGGCATTATTGGCTGTACTTGTACCAAATTTGTTACAAAAAGCAAACTTCATCATAAAGGCCAAACCAATCGTGATGTCATTGTGGGTTGAGGCTTAAATGGGGACTGTATCAGAAGGAGGTAGTGGGCTGGTGGGGCTCTATTTATTTGAAGCCATCATGGCAGTAATTATTTACATCTCTCTGATGTTCTATTGGTACAATATTTTAATTGACGGCTGATATAACTCCACTGTAAGGGAAAAGTGAGGTTGCTTGTGTCTTTTCTGTTTGTGGCTCTCCAAAGTTTAATTTTCCTTTTGTCGTAAACTAACTTTTTGAAACACTAGAAAAGAGATAAGGACTTCTTTTCTCTTTAGTCACAGCTTGTGTGACTAATTCACTGTTGTTGTAACTGGCTTATAATAACCCATTAGTCTATTCCATGAAATGGGCTGCCGTATTCCTCTCTGTTATGTCATTCACGCCTCTTGTTTTTTCTAGAAATATATAATTTATCTAATTTTTCAATGTTGACAAGTTAATTAATTTGATCTTTGCCTGACTCTTGTGCTTTGTGCTCTTCTGCTTTTAAATCATGTTGTGGTGTAGTAATGTCAAGCCTTGAAGGAAATGAAGCCTTCAGAACTGTTCCCTGATATCATAATACATATTGCCAAAAAATGTCAATTTGAAAAATAAATTAATAATATATTACAGTGAATAGATTTGATTCTTCCATTAGTAATGTGATGGTTATTACTAAGCTGACAACATTGTATGCAAAGGAAAACTTTGCTTAATGTTGATTACAATTTTTTAAATCTGGTTAATTTCATATTTTGTATTGAAAGCATAAACTTCAGGCTTTGACTTCACTAAAACAAACAACTAAAAAGGCAACCTGCTCAATCTCCATCTGAAATGTGTTTTAGTGGAGGTTCAGGACCTGTCAATGATTGTGAATGTGTTTTCAGGGAGGGACCTCTGGTCTCGAATCAGCATTAAATGTGAGTCCCAGCCTGTCAAGCCATTAGCCCAATCTCCAATCTAATTCAATCCCTCAAAACCTTGCTGAAGAAAAGTGAAGAGGTCTCCCTTTATCTGTTTGTTCCGAATAATGCCTTGAATGTATCTGCATAGTTTGATGAGGAGTAGGACTTATTAGATATTTTTGTTCATCTTTTTTTGTTGAGTCTTGATGGAATCATAATGTGGACTGGGGAAGGTAGAAAGATTTTTTTTTTTTTTGTAATCTTGTAAAATAATAAATTAGGCATTGATGATGAATAACATTCCAATGTAATCTTACAAAAAAATAAAAAGTAAAAAAAACTTTAAGGACTTTCCCCCCTTTTCTTCTTTTTTTTGACAATGAATACTTACTCTTTGAATGGTTATGACTAAACAACCTTGAAGGTTTGTAACTTAAAGTGGTCTAAAAGAATGAAATATGTGCTGCCCACCAGCATTTGTATTATGCTTGTGTTTGTATATACTGTCACATGTACCAGTACATACTGGAGTGAATCTGCCAAATGATTCATTTTATTCCACTTGTTTTTCTCCCCCACCTTCATACCAGGGTTGGCAGAATTTTATAAGCAGGGTTGTTGTGTCTGAAAGTATGTTAGAAGGAGTGAAAGTGAAGTAGTGGCCTGTATATGATCAAGTTTGAGATTAGTATCATTTGTAATTTCTCTGTTTATTCAGGAGATGATGAACAAATACATTTAGGACATTTGGCTAAAGTTACAGTATCCATCTGTCCTCTAAAGTAATCCATAATGAGTATGTATGTGCATAGATTTTAAGTGGAGAAAAGTGTTAAATATATTTAAAACTAATTAAATATATATTTTAGATTTTTAAAGAGTCAAATGGAGAGTGCAGGACTTTGGGAAATCCTCTTTGTCCCCTGCAGGATAACTGTGGATCCAGCTGAATTCCTGAAGGAGCAAGGACTATTCATCAGAATTTTTCTGTTATTAACAAATCAAGGATCAGTTTGTATCCAATAATCAAAAGCCAAATAATGACCCTTAAAAGGGGTCGCTTTCAGGTATGTTTATTTTTGAAGTTCTTTACGAATGTACGAATTTATATGTTGGTTTCAAAACCATAGTTCAAAACTCCCCTCAGTGTTGTAATTTGTAATAATATGTATTGTATTTTAAATGTATTAATTGCAATATCTGTTGTCCAAAACAAGGGATTGGTGTTTGTGTACTTTGTCTGGTATCTTGTACTTTTTTTTTCTATTTCATGGCTATTTAATGGCAGGTTCTGATTGTAATATATATATATATATATATAGGTTTGTGTGCTAATATAGTTTACCCCTACCATGCACATACATTACCACTTGCACATGTGCATACGGCATTCTGTCATATGTCCTATTATTTGTACGTCTATTTATACTCCTACCTTTTTTTATATTTGGTCTCACTGTAATGTTCTGTGTGCACTTCTATCACCAAAAAGAAATTCCTTGTGTATGTGAGAACAATAAAGCTTATTCTGAATATACACTCACCTAAAGGATTATTAGGAACACCATACTAATACTGTATTTGACCCCCTTTCGCCTTCAGAACTGCCTTAATTCTACGTGGCATTGATTCAACAAGGTGCTGAAAGCATTCTTTAGAAATGTTGGCCCATATTGATAGGATAGCATCTTGCAGTTGATTGAGATTTGTGGGATGCACATCCAGGGCACGAAGCTCCCGTTCCACCACATCCCAAAGATGCTCTATTGGGTTGAGATCTAGTGACTGTGGGGGCCATTTTAGTACAGTGAACTCATTGTCATGTTCAAGAAACCAATTTGAAATGAATCGAGCTTTGTGACATGGTGCATTATCCTGCTGGAAGTAGCCATCAGAGGATGGGTACATGGTGGCCATAAAGGGTTGGACATGGTCAGAAACAATGCTCAGGTAGGCCGTGGCATTTAAACGATGCCCAATTGGCACTAAGGGGCCTAAAGTGTGCCAAGAAAACATCCCCCACACCATTACACCACCACCACCAGCCTGCACAGTGGTAACAAGGCATGATGGATCCATGTTCTCATTCTGTTTATGCCAAATTCTGACTCTACCATCTGAATGTCTCAACAGAAATCGAGACTCATCAGACCAGGCAACATTTTTCCAGTCTTCAACTGTCCAATTTTGGTGAGCTCTTGCCAATTGTAGCCTCTTTTTCCTATTTGTAGTGGAGATGAGTGGTACCCGGTGGGGTCTTCTGCTGTTGTAGCCCATCCGCCTCAAGGTTGTGCGTGTTGTGGCTTCACAAATGCTTTGCTGCATACCTCGGTTGTAACGAGTGGTTATTTCAGTCAAAGTTGCTCTTCTATCAGCTTGAATCAGTCGGCCCATTCTCCTCTGACCTCTAGCATCAACCAGGCATTTTCGCCCACAGGACTGCCGCATACTGGATGTTTTTCCCTTTTCACACCATTCTTTGTAAACCCTAGAAATGGTTGTGCGTGAAAATCCCAGTAACTGAGCAGATTGTGAAATACTCAGACCGGCCCGTCTGGCACCAACAACCATGCCACGCTCAAAATTGCTTAAATCACCTTTCTTTCCCATTCTGACATTCAGTTTGGAGTTCAGGAGATTGTCTTGACCAGGACCACACCCCTAAATGCATTGAAGCAACTGCCATGTGATTGGTTGATTAGATAATTGCATTAATGAGAAATTGAAAAGGTGTTCCTAATAATCCTTTAGGTGAGTGTATATATATATATATATATATATATATATATATATATATATATAAAATAACGACAAGATGGGCTGTTTGCACTTAGTGACAGTAGGCATTATAGACAGTCCGTATGTGTACAGTGGAAGTCAGAAGTTTACATAAACCTTAGTCAAATACATTTCAACTCCGGGAGTTTAGTACTGTCTTAGGACAGTTAGGATCACTATATTTTAAGAATGTGAAATGTCAGAATAATAGTAGAGACAATTATTTATGTCAGCTTTTATTTCTTTCATCACATTTCCAGTGGGTCAGAAGTTTACATACACTTTGTTAGTATTTGTAATGGTGGCATTGCCTTCAAATTGTTTAACTTAGATCAAATGTTTTGGGTAGCCTTCCACAAACTTCTCAAAAGAAGTTGCTGGAATATTTGGCCCATTCCTCCAGACAGAAATGGTGTAACTTGAGTCAGGTTTGTAGGCCTCCTTGCTCGCACACGCTTTTTCAGTTCTGCCCACAGATTGAGGTCAGGGCTTTGTGATGGCCACTCCAATACCTTGATTTTGTTGTCCTGAAGCCATTTTGACACAATTTTGGAGGTATACTTGGGGTCATTGTCCATTTGGAAGACCCATTTGCAACCAAGTTTTAATTTCCTAGCTGATGTCTTGAGAAGTTGCTTTAATATATCCATATAATTTTACTTCCTCATGCTGCCATCTATTTTGTGAAGTGCACCAGTCCCTCCTGCAGTAAAACAAGATGATGCTGCCACCCCCATCACACCCTCATTCTATTTAATCAAGTTTCATCCATATATTCAGAGTTTCATTCCATATACTCAAACTTCATATTATATATACAATAATTTCCTGAACGGCATGCCATAATATATGTATGCATATCTATATGTGTGTGTGTGTGTGTGTGTGTGTGTATGTATGTATATATATTTATTTATTTACTTACTTACTTACTGGGGTAATGATACTTGCTAGACCCCATCCCCTCAATGGGTAGAATGGCATGGTGTCCCAATAGATCAAATGAATTACCTTTCCACAACCGCTAGAGGTCATAATTTCTATATCTATTGTGATCGGAAACACCCACCCTTTGGTTCAGTTGACCTAGACCAGTACATAGTGATTATTTATGTGAATGAATTTGGTAGGTGGATTTCAGTTTATTCTTCCTAAACAATAGGGGAAGAACCCCTTAAGAAAGGAGGATAAATAAAATGATGAGGATAAATAAAATAAAATAGAACCCGCCTGACCACAAAATTACATGCCATTCCATAGTTGTTCTAGATAAAAATGTATTCCCAGAACAGTGTGGTTGCTTGAATTCACCATTAATTTGAAAGTGTAAATATGTTTAGTGGGAACCCATTGTCACTGGTCCAGAACAACATTCCTGTTTGTACCCCTCTGATGAAGACCCTAAGCGTAAACACATAACCACATTTAAAGAGGCCAAAAGTGTACATAGTGCTATATGTGACAACATAATTTTTCTCACAGTGTGCTTGATGAATACTAACTGTTATTTTTGTTCAATTGTAGCTTTAATTGAGTGATGACTGCCGATCCAAATTTGACGATCATTATTTTCACATGCACACAAGCTTGTGACACGCAGCAAATGTTTGCCAGAAACTTCCAGCTCTTCACTGGTAGCGATGAACCTCTGGCAAACCTTTGGCAACAATGTAAAATTTGCCGTAAATTTAAGAAAATCTCATTTGCATGTGAAAATTATCTGTCAAATTTGCGGCAGGCTTGCAGTGAACTCTCAATTTTGGTAAGGACGGGCAAATACTGTATTTGAGAAGGGATGTGTTGTACTGCTCCTCTGCTTAGTTTATTCCAACCTTACTTTACCACACATGTATTTTCAGGTTAACTCGAAGACCTTGAGTATCAAGTTCAAGTGCATTTGAGTAGAAAGGAGATCTCCAGGATTAAACACACCTCTGTTTTTAAGGTTACTTCATCACTTGTCTGATCATTTGAAATAGCCCAAACAACTCATGGGACTCACCATTTTCTACTTAGACAGATTTGTTTGTGGGCATTTTAAGCTCCTTTGAGTCAACATGAATAGCTTGGAAACTTTACAGGGTACAGAAACTTCCTCAAGGTTTCCCACCCTCTGACAACCCACACAATGTCCACTCTAGACATGAGATGGTGGAATGTCTCTTGGGCTGGGTTGGGCTAACAAAAATATTATATTATTGTTATTTTATATTTTCTGCTTTACTGTGTCAACAGGAAATATAATTCTTAGATTCAAAATGTCTTTTGTAAACAGAATAGAAGTAGAACAAGTAGTCCTGCAACAGATGGTGTGGCTCCCACAGATACTTCGCCAAGATGCTTGGAGCAACCTACTGCCAACCACCATAAAAACTGTGAAAAAGTGTACCTGAGAATTGTTGCTTTTTTAAAGGCATAGGGTGATCACACCAAATATTGATTTATGTTATATATATATATATACACACACACATACACATACACATAATGAATGTTTACTGCACTTTGTATGAAGTTTATTCATTAAAAGAAATATTCATGGCATTCTTGAAATGACATCCTCACTATACAACATTTAAAAAAAATAAAATACAAAATTGCACAGTGTTGTAATTGGGGAAATCCTCAGCTGGAAAAGTGATGTACTGTACAGTATATATATATTTGTACAGAATATATACTGTATATGTTTATATAACATTATATTACTGTATATGTTTATAAGCAGTATTGTGCAAAAGTTTTAGGCACTCGTGTTACATTGTGAGGATTTCTTAAAAATTAATGTCATAAGTAGTTTTCATTTATCACTTAATGTCATACATAGTCCAGTAAACATAAAAAAGCTAAATCAATATTTGGTGTGACCATCTTTGTCTTTAAAACAGCACCAATTCTCTTAGGTACATCTGGACACAGTTTTTCTTGGTTGTTGGCAGATAGGATGTTTCAAGTTCGAGTTCTTCTTTCTATTTAGGCTGTCTCAATTGCTTCTATCTCTTTATGTTCAGTGGTGACTCTGTGGGGGTCAATGCCATCTGTTGCAGGGCTCCCTGTTCTTCTATTCTAATCTTTTATATTTGCAAAAGTAATGTTTGGAGGCTAACATTGATATTTCCTATTGACACGCTAAAGCTGAAGATATAAATAACCATCTTAAGACATGCTTTTGTGAAACATCTTCAGTGCCTAAAACGTTTGCACAGTAGGCTACTGTACATATATATATATATATATATATATATATATATATATATATATTAAATCAAAATATGCAAAACGTTGTCTTTCAGGGGTAGAGTTAGGGTGTGGATTATAATAGTATGTGTATAGTAGTTTTAATTATGTTTGTAGAAAATAATAGTAGTCTATGGTGTGTGTGTGTGTGTGTGTGTGTGTGAGAGAGAGAGAGAGAGAGAGAGAAAGAGAGATTTGGAAACAGAATACTAAAATAAGACATTAATCATCAGCATATTGCAACAGCCAAGCATGTGTGAAGGAGTTGCAGGACTTCTCCATTATAGGAAAAACAAGTTTTCAATTGCCCCCCTTTTGTGTTTTCTCCTTCATGTGCTCTCATAAGACTGAGGGCAGTTATATGTATATAGAGGGAAGTTTTATTGCTGTCCTGGCTTCTTGTAATTTAATTTAATTTCACGTTTTGCTTGGCTAGGGTTCAAATATGCTGTGGGAATTAGAATTCTTTATGAGAAAAGAGAGACAAAAAGAGGCACCTTGCTTGCTGCCTTAAACCATTATTCTTGTATAACAAGTCTAATTTTACGAGGCACCATTTCTGAAATCTCTGCATCAGGATGTTGAGATATGTGGCCCCTATTGTACTTACTGTACCTCTGTTCTGTCTGACTGCCTCCTACATCTGCCTGCCTGCCTGTCTGCCTCTCTGTCTGTCTCCTGATCTGGCTCTGAGTGGGTGTCTCGTTCCAGAGGCTGAACAAGTGAGGAGCTCTTCAGCTGTGAGAATGAAAGACTGCCTTGTGGCAGTGGAATTAAAAAGGAGGGAGCCTGTGAGTTCTGAACTGGAGAATGGGAAAGAGAGGCAAATGGGTGGAGAGAAAGAGAGCATGTAGGTGGGGAAATTGAGTAGGACAGAGAGAGCAAGGGAAATATTTTTCTCATTCTCTCTCATCTCTTGTTCTGGATGATCTGTCCATCCTGCTCTGGTGACTTACAGAGGTTTAGATGAATGAAGATGTCCTAAAGTGAGCATGAGATAGAACTACACCTGTTTCCAGCTCTCTGGATTGCACATGGGATAGACTGACCTACAGTTCAGAGCTGTTCCTACGTGAACTCATAGGTAAGGCTTGTGTCATAAAGTATTTCTGAATGCCTCGAAAAAGAAAAGGAGATAAAGTGATGGATTTTTAGGCCTTGTACAATCAGACCAATTTTACTTTTTACAATTTTATTTTTGTTTGTGTCTGTGGCAGCATTTTGCCATCTTTATTAGTATCAGCTTATGGATCATCAAAAGAGAAATTAAGAATTTTTTTCTTAATTTCATCATCTGTAAATATAGTAAAAGACTCCACACAGTGTATGACATACTTTATAACTGCAATACATCATATGGAAGCTGTATGTTAAAAGTAATATTGCAGACTGAACAAACATAGATTCTTGTTTGTTTCTTGCTGGACACTGTTACCGGAGAGGGTTAAGAATGACCTCATGATGACATTTTTTCATTTTGGTTATGTGTATGTGAACTCTAGTCTTGGCATGTTGAATATCAATGAGAGAGAAAATTAGCCACATTGGACCAGCCAGGGAATCATGGCCCTGACCTCAAGCATGGACAATGAAACTATTGTCCCAATGGAGACAGCACTGTGCAGTCCAGTGTATGTGTCAAGAAGGTCTGTGCTGGCTCCTTTGGTCTATTGGCACATATTTGCTCCAGCAATGTAGCTAGAGACTTTCACTGAAAGAGGCATCAGGTGGTTTAATAAATTCCTCACCTGTCAGTCAAAAATACCACCTGTCTAATTAATCTGGGACACAGATATGCCCACACATTCAATACCTCTTTATCAAACCACTCACAGGTAAGAGACAGGGGGTATTTTATCCTACAGTGTCTCATGTGAATGTGATTTATTCATATGGATGAGAGAAAGTGTGTGAGGGAGATTACAGTCCAAGCATAGAAGAGCTGTTTTGCTTTCATTGAACAGTGAGAAATTAGGACACATAAACACTGTGCTAATGTGTAGCAGCTTTCCCCTTTTTTAATGAATTGCTTTTTGGAGTGAAATGGCATGACTAGCCCTGCTGAAAAGACCAGTATTGCTGGTCTCTAGCATATGTTGTGTTTTGGATTGTAGTTTCCAGCATGGGATGCTTGTGTCTTGACCAGGCTTTTTAACTAAATTAATCAGCAAGCCTCCCTTTGTCAACCAGCTTCATCAGAAAGACCATAGCTGTGTCCCAAACAACATAATATACACTATGCACGTACACTATGCACTAATCAAAATATACTATGCACTCAGCCATGTAGTGTATGAATTTTCAAAGTGTAGTATCGTTCCTAATAGAACACTTACTGTTTTTTACTACACAGAAGTACTCTTCGTTTAACAGCTGATGGAATGATGTTTCAAGTTCATGTGTTGTGTTGCCATTAGCTTTAGCATGTTAGCCAACCTCAATTCAACACTTATATCTGAAACAACGTACATATTCATACAATGTATGGTGATGGTAAAGCATTCAACTCACATTTGTAAGGTGCTGTATCCACTGAGGTTTTGCTAGTTGCTACATTCTTCATTATTTACAAAGTTTTTTTCAGACAAGTAGTGCAGCCAGGTAACTCTGCCCCTTTATCTCTGTAAGGTAAGCCACGTGTGCTGTGTGCATGAAGTGTCCAACATTCGATACTCTATTTTGATGGTTGAAAAATTGCTTCATCCGCATACTTAAAGTACGCTTCTTTTTACTGCATTTTCAGTGTTACCATACTACTCGCACTACTTGCACTACAAAAGCAGCAGAATAGTGCAGAAGTGTGCAGTTTAGGACACACCACATGCTGGAAGACCAGCATTTTTTGCAGGTGAACATGGCTGGTCCATTAGCTAGATCAGCAAATGAGCACTTACCAGCAAAACTAAAAATATTATTTTCAGAAGGGAGGACAAAGACAGAAAGACAGCGAAATGGTCAGTTACACAAACAGATCAAATTAGTAACTTGTTTGATACTATATGTGCTTGTCTCCAAAGCCGGTTTTCCACAATCAAGCCAAATGGTGTCATTGTGGAACTGTGCCGTACTATACTTTTTCGGCCTCGTTGGCAGAATTACAGTTTCTTTTGCCACTGTGATGCTGTAAAATCAGGATTAACATAGATTGACTGAAGAAATGACCAGTCGTGAGTCGCCAAATTCTAAAGGCGTTTCATCAGCACTGTTAAGTATAAACCGGCACTATGCTAGTCAATTTTCTCAATGATTTGTAGGTGTGAGCTTCGCCGGCCAGTCGAAGGGAGAAAAAGTGCACATTAGCATCTGTCAGCGGGAGGCCATTATTCACTTGTACAGCAACGGAAAAGCACATCAGAAAAAATCGTTCTGTCACTGAGGTGGGGTCTTGTGTTCTCATCAAGTTACCAATGATCTTCTTTCACTGAAAAACTGACAATACGTCAAGTTGATCTGAATGTTTTCACCTGCAATCGCACTCAGATTCATATCATCACAAACGCTGATTGTAATCCATAGTATTCTATCATGCCTTTATTTTCGTGCACTGAAATGGCATCAGAAACGGAGCCACAACAGTCTGTTTTTGTTGAAATTCTTTACTCACTGAAAGCTTCTTATGGACATACACATTCTTTGACAAGTCTCGGGGGGATAAATACACAATCATGCACTTTCACAAGGTATGTTACTCCATGAATTGCACACCTGGCTTGTTTAGAGCATTTGTTTCGGAACCTGGTTCATTTTCTCACTTGGTTTGTATAGGCAGGTGAAGAAGTAATCTCTAGATCAGCTTGTCATTATAATTCATCATCAAAACGCGGATATAGCCTTTTGGTGACAAAATTCGAAAAAGGTTGTTATTCACGATTGCTTCTTTCTTTTGATAGTGGCAAAACAGACACATGTAGGACAGCGTTTCTCTCTTTGTACAGTTTTGGTACATTTAAAAATGTAACCTTGTGAAAGAGAACCAGAACCATGATGAAAATGCTAATTTGGAACAATTTTAGCCACTGTTTCGGAAAAGAATCAAGCAAATTAAAAAAAATTCCATGTAACAGGGAATCAGAGAGAAAGTTGTGGTGAGTTGGTGTGTCTCTAACCCCTCCACCATTTTGTATCGGAAAGTGTGTAATACCTCTCAGCAAAACAGTCTGCCTGTGTGAAACTCTTGGCCAAAATCGAGATGTTTGGAGTCTTCAAGTGTTGTGCTGGCTTTAGTTAACCATGCTGAGAAATTTGGACACATTTGTAATCATACCATACCACACCATGCTCAAGTGAAAATGCTACTGAAAATGCCACTCTCCGCACTCAGAACCGTTTGATCCAATGGTGGAAAAAGTGCTTAAGGATTGCAGAAAGTGGACAATTGTATGCATTATCACAGCACATACAAACAACATTCCTTAATAGCTCACTTGAATATCCAGCATACTGGAAGGAAGGAAGGAAATTAGAGGAAGTAGAAGAAAAGAAGAACAAAAGAAAGAACAAAAGAAGCATTTGAACACCAGTGACAGTGGCATGTTTGCTCAAGATTTTTCGCATAGTACCACACAGTCTGGGTCTCACCAGTTTTAGTCTCAGTCTCAGATGGCACACCCACAAACCATTCAGTTGCTGACCAGTTTATGCCAACAGTCAGAATTCTAGATATATACCAGCTCCAATACCAGGTGCTGCTTACCTATTCCATAGTTTGACACATAGAGGGAAACAAACACTTCCATTCTTGACTATCCAAAATGTGAACTCCTATTTCTTGTGAAGTGGCTCTACTGAGTCATTACCCCTGTTGAATTACAATTATGAATTTCCATTCTGTTCTAGACTGGTTTATGCTGGTGGACCAAATTAGCAAAACTTAGCTCGTTTTACTGATGAAACTGGTTTAACTAGGTAAGAATCTGGAAGGGGACACCAGCACACCAGCATAGTTTGATGGGGGACCAGCATCCAAAACATAATGTAAGTTGCTGGTCTTTCCACTAGGGACCACACCAGGACATTAGTGCAGGGCACTGACTTTTCTGCTACACACTTTTCGATAAGTGCTTCTAAAGTTTCAGTCTCTCACAGACTTTCTATCTGTTTGAACCATAAATCCATATTCTTTTTCATGGAGTGTCTGTTTGATCATCACACACAGCTTTGCATCTCACTTTGAATAATTATAAATAATATTTAATGGAATGCTGGACTCCCAACATACTTCCAACATAATAACACTCATATTTGTTTACCCTTACTTGGAATTCAATCTTAAACATTTCTGTTGGCTTCTTAAATCATTAATAGCCTTAAATCCTTAATAAGGCCCCTCCCCATCCATTGTGGTGTGCGCGTGCGTGCGTGCGTGCAGGTATATTGAAAGATGAGGACTTCATTACAGTTTTTACTGTAAACAGAAATTACTCAGAAAATATCACTCAGTTACAACATGTTGGTAAGTGTGTTTGAGAAAGAGGCTGTCTTAGATGGGAAATTCTTACATTACTACATTTGTTAATGGAACAAACAAATACATAACCCAAGAACACTGTGCTCCCTTTACAGCTCTTAAGAACATTGTTTCATTCCACTGTGCCAGTGAGACAAATCCTGATTTTCTTCTCTCAGTCTCTCTCTCACACGCAACAAACAATCACTGATATAACAGTGAGCTTGTCTTGGGCATTTATGCCATGCTAACACTGTTACTGTTCTCTGTTGTGAGTTTTGGGGTCAATCTTTCTGATGCCTTGCTACTTTGCTCTGATACTATAATGAGTGAATAGACTGTTGCCAAATGCTGAAAGAGATTAAAGCCTCATGTTTCTGCTGTCAAGGAAACTGAGAAAAACAAAATTCTTAGCTTTGATATCACACATGGTATTTCAAGATAGCAATCCATAATGGAATAGTGGAATGTTATCCAACATGCATGTCATCTGTTGACCATGGCAGTTTCATATGTGAAGCCAAATTTTTAATTTATATAAAATATAGCATACTGGTATATAGATGTAGCAGACTGGTTAAGAGTGTCCACTAAATGCCTTGATTGTAAATGTCTCCACCAAAAAGACCAGACATTTTGGTCACCATCATATGTTGTGTTTTGGATGGATCTGATGGTGTCCCTTATCAAAAAGACTACATGGCTATGCTGTTCCAAAAGTTAGACCAAACTAGCACTAACCAGAATACATGAGCTTAGACCAACATGTTCGTCATTTGCCATTTTTCAGCTGATGGAAGCAACGTTTTAATAAGCACATAATGTGTTGCTGCTAGCATTAGCAAGTTAGCCAACCTCAGTTCAACACATATCTCAAATAACGTACATCTTCACACATTGTGGGGTAATGGTAAAGCAGTCAACTCACATTAGAAAGCTGCTGTCATTCACAGAAGTTTTGCTAGTTGCCACATTCACAATTAATTATAATTGTTTTGTCAGGCTAGCATCACAGCCAGGTAAAGCCTAGAAACTACAGTACATAGGGCAAGCCGTGCCCATTCATTGCATGAACTTTATGCCATAAAGGGAACATACAACATTCAGTTTTTTTTTTTTTTTCGGTTGAAGAAGTACATAATTCGGATAATCATAGTACTCTTTCTTTTATAACATTTTTAGTGCGAACCCACTACATACACTACAAAATAGCGTAGAATAGTGCAGAAGTATGCAATGTGGAACACAGCCATTGAATAAAATAATTTTTTATTTTTTTGCTCTCAGGAGAAAAACAGCTCATCTTTAAAGTAGCATAGTTAGTGTCATATTTTACCTTAATTTTTGGGTGAGAAGGGAGCAGCTGTAGAATGTTTATTCCCAGAGAGTAGCTAGATGTTAGGGTCAAGCGACAGGAAGCACCCCTGCTCAGGAACCCACACCGGAAAAGTGCTCTCCTCTTCCAGATGTGGTTGCTTAGATGCTACTAAGATTTGTTGATGTTATGTTATGTTTGGACTTTTCTGACATCTGTGTTACTCTCTGGTCACTGTTAATGAGCATAGACAAAAAGCAGGAAAAAACTTTGCTTTGCTCTATTTCATCCTTTCTCCCTCATACAGACTTTTTCCTCACTCTAGCACTCTGAGATTCACAACTTTCCCATGTGTTCTAGGATATGACAGTCTGACTTGGTGTGTAATGCATTAAATATAAGAGAACAAGTCCAAAGGTTTTTTTATAGAAGTGTCATGACGTTCCATTACAACCATGAAGATGTTTTTATCAACATCTTGTTTCCATGAACAAATTAATTATATAACAAACACTCTTTATGTGACTCACTTATATTTCAACATCAGCAGTTTTGCAGCTGTTAAACATCAAATGGAAAACACCATTTTGTTTTGCCTCTATAAAGGAGGGAAGGACAGGAAGTGAGTAGGGGGACTCCTCCTGGAATATAAAGGTCTTTTCCATCCTCCACATACACAAGAACAGCATGTATGCATTTTTATGACTGTAGAGTGAACCAATTGCACAAATATATTTAGCATGTTTTTCTCCAGCAAGGTAAGGACATTAGTAGTAAACAGTCAGGTGTGTAAAGTAACAAATTACAAATACTCACGTTACTGTAATTATCTACTTTTTTCCAAGAATTGTACTTTTTTTTTTTTTTTATAATTTTACTTTTACTTGAGTTCATTTTAAGTGCTGTAACTGTACTTTTACTGCTCTATTTTCCCACCATCTGTGTTCGCTACATTCCTGTCCAGATTTTATTTTTATCTATTAACATGATTGTCTAGGGAGAGTCTCGTGTTTCCCGTCCAATCATATCACAGGTAAAAAACTTGAACGGCAGTTGTAGATCTGGCGCCAACTGTGGAGGATGCCTCAAACATAGTTTACAGCTGAACATAACCTGCCACTCCTGGAAGGGCTTTTCAGAGTGAAAAAGGCCAATTGCTTGATCGTGTCATGTGAGTTTAACTTGCTCAAGCCAGATATCAGCATTAATCCTGCCTCTGATTTGAAGAAACATATAGAGGTAAATTTCCTATTTCTGCTTACTAGATTCTGTGTCTATAACGTATCTTGTAATTTAACTATCACTGAGATTATTGGGATGCTGTGAGAGATTAATGCAATGTTATCAATAGGGCTGGGCAAAAAAATGATCTTGATGTTTATCGGAAAAAAGAGAGATGTCTTCGATCAAATTAGTAGTTTTCTATATTTAGCCTATGTTTTACATCTAGAACAGGGATGTTCATTACATCAATCGTGATAGCAAGAGTTGATCTGTTGGTTGGTTGATCTAGATGAAATATAAAATATAGAATTTTTGTTTCCTGATATCTGTAACTGCGAGCAGTTTGATTGACAGGCAGATAATGTTTGACGCTAATGCAGTTATGCACCTAAATGGTCAAATACAATTTATAATTCAGCCAATGCCCGTCTTAATGAGGATTTAATGTAAATGCAGTTGTTTATGTCTAAAGTGAATTTAAACAGTGGGACAAAAGCGTATTTGCATCAAAATGTCAGACTTGAAGTGTACATGTAACCGAACTGAGAACTGTCTAGTAGGCTATGTCATATAAAGGCTATTAATCAAACAACAATAACAAGGAAACGAGAAAACCACTCACTACTTTTGGCTGAATGACTTGTAGCTTTAAATGTAATCATGTAATAGAATAAAACAGTGACATTTTTAAGAATAATAATTTTAATATATATATATATATATATAATTTTATTTTATATTGTTTGTTTTTTAATAATACTGTCCCCTGATGTAGAGAGTGTGTTAATTGGTGTAATAATTTAACAGGAAAGTAGAGATGATAATTTTTTTTAT
The DNA here is from genome assembly GCA_032164185.1 of Moxostoma hubbsi. Taxonomy (NCBI): domain Eukaryota; kingdom Metazoa; phylum Chordata; class Actinopteri; order Cypriniformes; family Catostomidae; genus Moxostoma; species Moxostoma hubbsi. The sequence continues at coordinate 21,750,045 of JAVLUX010000008.1, read as the reverse complement.
AATTATTCTTAGCCTTTATAAAGATAGATAAAAACATCTGCAGAGCAATACTTCAGGCAGAACATTCCACCAGTCACAAACTTCAGAAAATTGAGCATCATGCATTAGAATGAGAACACAACTATTTCTGGGCTTAAAAGATACAAGAACTAAATCAATTTTGAACATTGTATCTCAAAAGGAGGACAACGTGGCCCCCTGTGTGCTACTTAAAGATATAATTCACACAAAAATGAAAATTCTCTCATCATTTACTCAACCTCATGCCATCTGTCTATGACTTTCTTTCTTCAGAACACAAATTAAGATTTTTAGAAGGATATTTCAGCTCTGTAGGTCCATTCAAAGTAAGTGAAGAGGTGCCAAAATGTTGACGCTCCAAAAACCACATAAAAGCAGCATAAAAGCAATACACACAACTCCAATGGTTTAATCCATGAATTCAGAATTTATATGAGGTGTGGGTGAGAAACAGATCAATATTTAATCAATTTTGTGCCAGAAATTCTTCTCTCTGCCCAGTAGGTGGCAATATGCATGAAGAATGTGAATCACCAAAAACACAAGAAAGTGAAAGTTATAGTGGAGATTGACTAAGCAGGGAGGAGAATTAATAGTAAAAAGGAATAAATATTGATCAGTTTCTCACCACATCTGTCAAATCGCTTCTGAAGACATGGATTAAACCACTGGAGGCACATGGATTAGACTACTTTTATGCTGATTTATGTGATTTGTGGAGCTTCAATATTTTAACACAGATTCACTTTCATTGTTTGGACCAAAATAGCTGAGATATTCTTCTAAAAATCTTAATTTGTGTTCTGCAGAAAAAAGAAAGTTATACACATCCAGGATGGCATGATGGTGAGTAAATGATTTTAATTTTTGGGTGAATTATTCCTTCTTAAACTTGATGTATCCCCTGTGCCAAACAACTTTTCCCACGCCTGCTCTACCTCCTCTATTGTGCAGGACATGACGTGCTAAGTGATCCTGCTTATTTAGCATTTTTTTGCATTCCTTGCATTGTTTGAACATGTTTTATGCACAACAAAAACACTCTGTTGGCATTATGGGAAATTTAGATCCTACAAATAAACTGATTTTGATGTGATTGTTTCATACATTACAATGTAAAATGGTGATAAGTGTATTGAAAATAATTTTTTAATATTTTAATTTCTGTTATCATGTCCCCCTATTATTTTTTTGAATCAGATTCATGTAGTGTGTATCATAGATAAGTGATGTATTTTAAAAGTTGGCACACAGTGTTCATTATAATGGAGCATAGGTTTTGCAACTCTGTACTTAATACTCACTACTCATGAGTACTTTTAAATGAGCCACTCTTTTACTCTTACTTGAGTAGTTTTTAGGACAGCTACTTTTACTCTACTCACACAATTTTTTTTGGGAAGTAACAGTACTTCTACTTGAGTATGATTTTTCAGTACTCTTTCCACCCCTGTAAACAAGTGAATCAAGTTCACAGATGACCTCTTCATGATGCCACAGATATGTGTCCCTGCTGTTAGCTTTCTAAATTTAAACACAAAATGTGACAATTATTTGTGGGTCCTGGAGTACAAAAACTACAGACAGACCACTAAATTCTGACAGAGACCAATTTCTGTGCAATCCTACTACTGCTTTATTCTCTCTCTCACGCTCTCTCGCTCTCTCTCTCTCTCTCTCTCTCTCTCTCTCTCTCTCTCTCTCTCTCTCTCTATCCCAGCTGTGGTGGTATTATGCAATTCTGTCATTCAGAACTTCAGAGCATTCAGGAAGAGTCATGAGCGAGAAGCAGAGACAAACAAAGACAGAGAGCTGCACTGTAGATGGTCAGCTAAAAGCTCAAAGCCATAAACACCGGACATAGCACAGAGGCTGTCAGTAAACAAGGCCATGCAGCTACAGGGTGGGTATTTCTTGGGTTAAGAAGATGATGAGGGCATGTGAGTCTTTTAATGACTTCATATGAGCTTGTGATTCATGCTTAAGTATCTCTAACTGGTTTTCTGTGATATGTGTGTTTGTTTGGATGATTTTAATAATGGATTGACTTTAAAGTGACTGAAGCCATTTTGCAGTGAATGTTGTGGAAATTGTGTGTTTATTAGTTTTTATGTCACAGAAAACAGGTGCAGGCTTACGGACAAAACATTTCTTTACACCATTAAAGTTCTTTCAATCCATTAAATTCAACTGAATCAAAATCCTTATAAGGTTATTTTGAACATGTATTTTTGTTTAATTAAGTGTAATTAATGTGTCTGTTTATCTAGCTACCTGTCTTGGTTTGGTCTAAAAGATTTTAAATCTCAATAGGACCAGCCTGGCTAAATATAAGTAACAAAAGTGTCTAAATATTGGTCAGACCTTTAAGTATTCAGTAACATACTGCTACATGTGTCTATGCACATGCGTGTGTGCTTTTGTGTGTATGTATGTGTTGTAGCCTGTATGATTATAACCCCTGTAAGAGGAGTTTTGTGGTGTGGTTGAGTCTATTTTCTGCTGCAGAGGGCAGGACACAGTGGCATAACTGCAGACTTAATGACATGTTTAGAGGCAAGCCCCACCACTTACCAGCATGACATATGCCTGCGAAGGTTATATTGGTGCGCATGAGCTGTGTTTGTGTGTTTCATTTTAAAGAGATACTATTGGGCTCCAGGATTATGATAAAATCATAATTGTCAAATATTTACATAGATATTGTAATTGTGATTAATTACATTTGAATTAAAATACTTATTTTGGGTGAATCAATTTCATGCCATGTTCTTTATGTTGGCTGCACATCCAAATAAGCTGAGAACTGTGTTCCTGAATGACATTATTGCTGTTATATACATAAGTAAACCAAGTTGCCTAAACAGTCAACTTCTCATTTGCCCTCTTGGAAGTAGAAAAAATGGAATGTTATTCAAATTTGGAAATAAATAAATGAAAAATCTCTGTGATTTGACTTTGAATCAATGTCTGTGATTTGTTACAATGCTAATTCATTTAAGAAAATATTAGAAGATTTTTCCCCAACACGAGTAGAACAACATGGACATGACACTTTTCATGATGAGTTTGTGGCATGCTGTAATTGTAATGTTAATTATTTATTTGATTAATTGTGCAGTCGTTCAACATATTTGAACATTGAAACATTTATCATATTATTTGTGAATTATTGTCTGATTATTTGTGATAATATTTGTTTTTCACCCTGTTTGTATTGAGGTGTAATGTCAGTCTGTCTATGATTTGTCTCATTATTAGGGGGTAGTATTTGCACAGTGGTATTGATTTTCAGGGGCGTTTAGAGGGCATGTTTTGTTTTTCTAAATGTATAAAATGCACTGTGTGTTATTCTTTAATGTCAGTACTTTGTTTTCAGTTCATTAAAGTACATTCACCATCAAACAATAATTAGAATACATATGCCTAGAAAAGTATACATCAGATGAAATACATACAAAAAAGAAAACCGTAATTCATCATGAGGAAATTATTTGGCCCCTATACATTAAAAAAAAAAATGTTTTACTTTTTGCCCCAAACCTTGGTTAATTTCTGACACTGATGTTTGTGTCGGTGTGTGCCTGTATTATACTGTATGTGTGTCTTTGCCTCAAGATTATATGATCTTGTTGTGTTGTGGTGAGTGTATGTGAGAGAGAATCAGAATCAGAATGAGCTTTGTTGCCAAGTATGCTTAAACATACAAGGGATTTTGTCTTGGTGACAGAAGCTTCCAGTGCACAAACAATACAACAACGAGAGAGAGAGAGAGAGAGAGAGAGAGAGAGAGAGAGAGAGAGAGAGAGAGAGAGAGAGAGAGAGAGATGGTATGGTATGACATGACCAGCGACCATAGAAGGTAAATTGACAGAGGCCTTCTGTTCTCTCTTCTCTCTGTGTTAAACACTGGACCTGATTGTGAGCTATATAGCACTAGCCAGCTGCACTTGCAAATATGACATCAGGAATGAAAGGGAGAGAAATGGGATTGCAAGGGAATGGAGGAAAAGATGAAGTCTGGCCCAACCAGCTGTTGCGTTAAAGCTATACATTACTAAAGCATCAATACATTTCCATCATCTCTGGTTAATCAATATGTTTGCACAGCAACCAACCTATCTTTGCTTGTTTGGAGAAGTAAAGTGTCTCATTTCAGTATGAATGGATATGCCGGTAGAGGGAACAGTTCTTTATTATTAGTCTCACACATCTTTGCCTCTCAAATCCCTTTACAACTCAGGATGTCCTCACAGACACTCTATATAGAGGCTTGTGGCATCTAGAAATTGTGATGTGATACAGAGATTGAATTTTTGGACAACTGGAAGAACAAGGTATTTTGTACTGGCTCATTCTATTACTCTTTGTAAATTTCAATGCAAGTTCAGTGTATTTGGTATGTTTTCCAAGCTGTTTTCCTTGTGAGGACCATTGGCTGGTCTCCACAATCTGAATGATTTCAGGTTTTAGTACCCATTTAGGGATGATTGGTCTCCACAATGTAGACAGACCTGATGCTCAGTTTGTCTAGTGTGTCTGTTTCTATGAGATTTCCAGTGTGTTTTGTCAGAGACACTGGTATGAGTCAGAGATAGAGAGAGGAGGGTTTTATAGGGATGTTTCAAAATGACTCATTTGTTGTGATGTGTTTACTGACCTAAGGTCCATTCTAGTTTGTTCATGGTAAAATGCATGTGTCTGTACCATAGGTAATCACTTACATATTACTCCAGTCTGTTCACGACAGTTGGTTAATTGCATTATGCATGTGTTAGATCACTGCATCACCGTATTTTGTCTAAAATTGGGATAGCACCTGTTTGTACCCATTCAGCTGCATTGAATGGACCTACAGAGCTGAGCTATTCTTCTAAAAATCTTCATTTGTGTTCTGCAGAAGATTTCTTTTTAAAAAATATTTATTGAATTTTTTTATTTGGGTTACAACCACCTGGCTCAAGGAGTAACATGAAGGGAAGGCCACACGAGGATACAATTTAAAGAAGAATATTATGTATTTTAAAGTCAAAGTAACAAAATCTAAATATGTAAAAAAGGAAATAAAAAACAAAGAACAAAAAAAGCAGAGAAAAAATCAAGGCGCTGGTGAGGGGAGGCCAACACACTGGGGAGAAGGGCCTTTTTATTGGCTGCTTATTCCAGCTCTCATCTCAACACCTGCTCCTAAACTCCACCCTGGAAGGGACAACGCCATCTGGTGGGAAACAAATAGCATCACTCACAGGGTTGTAACAGTGAAAACTATTCCTTTTAGAGGAGCAAAGGCAAAAGCTTTAAGTGTTGTAAATGCCAGATCCATTTATTCATTCTAATGATCTGTTTGTTTTATATATACAGATTAAACGTGTATTGTAATTATGGCTCATTACTTGAAATTCACACACTTTTTATGAGATGAATATTAAAGATAAATGGATATTTTAAAAAATCTTTCTCTATCTCTCTATTTCCAGCAGGATCTTAATTAGTGTCATGAAGTAATTGATAACTCCATAGACATGGACAGGCTGAATCACAAAGTTCCAGCTCATGGCCGCCAGACTCATCAGGTGCTACAGGTGAGTGTCCGAGATATAAGCATGAATCTAAATAATAATAATTCTGCACATTTATTTTGCATTAAGGACATGAATACCAGATTTTTTTGCACCCCGCACAATTCTCATTAACAATATGCATCTAAATGTTAACTTTTTACTTGTGCTATAATATAAAAAAAGATTTTCTCCCAGAGCAATCTGGAGTTTAGTGCTTTGCTCAAGGACACAATGGTGGTGGCTGTGATGATCGAACCGGCAACCTTCTGCTTACCAGTTCTATGCGTAAGCCCACTATGCCACCACCACTCTTTGTGATTCAACAAAACATTTGTAAACATAACTAAACACACTAAAGGAACATGAATAATGCACAACGGGAGTGAGTTCACATAACAGTTTGGGAAAGAAAATATCAGAGAACAATGGAAAGTGTGGAGCAGTCTCATAGCTGTCACAGTATATTTGAGGAAGGACCCCAGATGCAGGATGGTAATGAAAAGTGTGTTATTGGAAAAAACAAACAAACAAACTGGCACAATCTTGCAACATCACGGATTCAAAATAGACCAAAATGGTAGGATCATGACAATAGCCTTAATATCAGGAGATGTCAGCATACGATATGAGCTAAAACAAACTACTGTGACATTTAATCACTTCATACATTTATTTTCCCAATTTGGAATGCCCAATTCTCAATACGCTTTAAATCCTCATGGTGGTGTAGTGACTTGCCTCAATCCAGGTGGCAGAGGACAAATCTCAGTTACCTCCAGGTCTGAGACTGTCAATCCACGCATTTTATCACATGGCTTGTTGTGTGCGTTACCGCGGAGACCTAATGCATGTGGAGGCTCACGCTATTCTCCGTGGCATCCACTCACAACTCACCATGACCCAATGAGAGTGAGAACCAGGTTATAGCAACCATGAGGAGGTTACCCAATGTGACTCTACCCACCCTTGCAACCGGGCTAATTGGTTGATTAAGAAGCCTAAGCTCCAGGTGTGGTAGTCAGCGTCTTTACTTGCTGAGCTACCAAGGCCCCAACTTCAAACATTGTTAATGGAAGCTGTGTTTCTAGACTGCAGTTTTGCTGTAATTATTTTTCATTCCATTCAACTTCCATGAATATGAGAAAGAGTGTGTGTATCGATAGCCAGCTGGTAGGTAGCTGTGCAGTGTGTAAACCTCACTCCCCTGGCCTCAAGAGGTGCACTAATGATTTACGCTAGGATCCCTAATAACTGACAATCAGCCACTGGTTGATTCCCCTTGACTTTAGTTTCCCAAAATCTTTTCTAGTGCATCATAACCTGCGTGATTTGCAACATAATTTTAAGAATAAATAAATAAAACTAAAATAATTAAAATATATTATTTTCCTTTTAAAAAGATCAATGCCTCACAACTCTCAAAGAGAGATGAAAGTGTGTGTAAAGGATCTTAGTTTGTGGGCAATGGAGGACTCAGCCGAAAATGAAGCAGGTTCAAGGTCAGTCCTTTTATTCTTCTCCTTAAACACACAATCGACGGTAACCGTCGATAACAAAGAAATTGTTTTTAAATAAATGAAAGCACTCCAAATAGCACTCGGTTCAGGGCTTTCATGCTCTCTGGTCAATCTCTCCCCTCTCTACTTGACACTGGGCGATCCTAAAAACTGCACCGTTTGAATGGTTTCATGTTGAAGAGCTGTTTAAAAGTACGTTTTTTTTCTCTCTCATAAATGTAAAGGAGTGTAAATGCCAACACCATCATATACAGTATGTCGAAAGGATTGATGCCTGTCAGCCAAAATATGACCTCATTGATGTCATTAAATGAGTCTGCTTTTTTATTCCATCTGTTACTCCTGGTCAGAGTCTGCCATAAATATTCAGTTTATATGTAGGGTTACGTCCTACCTAAGTTTAATTGTGCAACGCTCTAATATTTAGCATTGCGTAAATTGTGACTTAGTGCCCATTTACGCCACAACTAGGCATACGCCTAGTATACGCACAGCTGGTGCAACCGGCCCCAGGTGATGAGCCTTACTGCTCTCCCTCTCCCGCAGACCGACACATGACCATGCCCCTCATGCCACAGTGTGAGTTGCCAAGGAAATAATCCTTGTGCTGTCCTTCAGAACCTCCAACTGTGACAAAATGAGAGAAAATATGTTCCTCTTTTGGTCATTTATTGGGGCTTGGTTTCTTGTCTTTCATCTAACAACTAAATCTTGTTAGCCTCTTAGACTGCATGGTGGTACCTGATGGAGCTAAACCCATTTATCCCAGTTAGCCATTTAGCCTGTCCATGCAGTACTCAATGGCCCTAAATAAATTAGACTAATCCAGTTGAGGGAACCTTGGGTAGTGATCCAAAAGAGTATAAGTGATTTAAATGGTGGTAAAAGGATTGCTGTTGTGAAATAGGAGTCACTATTAAAACTGTGGCAAGTAAATTGTTTGTTTTATGATGAAAGTGTGTTGGTCTGCGTTTATAATCTTGCTCCTGTGCTACAGTATCTGGAGCAGCAAGATCCAATAGGGAAAATGGACTGTTTTTCTAAATTTCTAAAAATGTAATGGCTTCCTTCAACTCTTTGTACCCCACTTGCTGTTCATAGTAGTTTAAACATTGTATTCTCTTAATATGTATACAGAGCACACCACTGGACCTCATTGAAACAGGCAAGACACTCAAAGTCCAGGCAGAACGACCCCATCTTGTCAGCTTGGGAAGTGGCCGTTTGAGTACAGCTATAACTCTTCTGCCCTTGCCAGAGGGTGAGTTCTATCAGCGTACTATAAAGTAATTAAATATAATACACACCAGTATCCCCACCAGATTCTATTTACTTTGTACCTGAGAATAGATCCAGACACAATTATCTGACTAAGGATGTGGTTTGTTGTGTAATTTGTGTTTAGAGGCAATGCTTATTTCAAATTATCTGGCCCTAATTCTATGATCTCCCAGCAGAGGAGATGCCAATTGAGAAATTGGGAACTCCAAATTAAGCTCAGTAACTCTCTGTGTGTGTGTTTGTGCTGTGATGGGTATAGGAACTTCATGAGAGAGGACAAACCTCACTGTACTGTCCTCATAGCTTGGCTGTGCTTTATCTCATAAAGAATGACAAATAGAGGACTTCTCCTCCCCTGACACTGATGAAGAATGAGAGCAAGTATGAATCAGAGAGGAAGTGGATGTAGTGCACTATTCATGAGTGAAACGTTTTATATGCCATGAGGGACTGAATACACAAGATGTCCAGCACTTGTGTATAAAATTATTTGACATTGGGTACTTGACTCATAGCGTGTACATGGATTTTTCTTTTTATCATTATCAAGATTTTAGGTTACATTTTTATGTATGTACAGTATAAGGCTATGTTTATATTTTAGATCCTGTAACTGGTAAATGTTTTCACCATTTTCACTATTTTAAACCCCTTTTTGTCTTCACTTGTTAATTTGAAAAGATCCAGTGGTTTGACAAATACATTTTTAAAAGTTGGAATATTCCATAATTTTCTCGATATATGATGCCATACAAGTTGCATGGATAATAATTATAAAAAAAAAATGCAGATTGTTGTTTAAAATAGTTTTAGGTGGAGTATAGCATGTAGCACCACAGGACACATTTCATGTCAACTACCCAAATACAGAAAGACAGTGGTAGTCTATCAATAGATGGATCTATTTTGCATTGATTGCTGTTGTAAAATAGACTCGCCATTAACAAGTATTACTTCAACGTAGTTAAAAGACACAGCAAATAAACAGATTTCCAAGATATGCCCTTATCTCACAGATTGTTTCAGCTGTTTCTTGTAAATTGCATTCACACTTGGATTGGCTTTAGAACTGGAGACAGAATTATGGGGTTACGACCTGACTTTGACTCAACCCCCTGTTGCTTTACTGTGTGTGCTTGAGTGAGAGCATGCACATTTGTCTAAGGGCATGTGTATGACTGACTGAAAAGCTTTTTTAATACAATGAGTTGTGATAATCTTCTATCTAAAGTGCAGCACAGACCCGCCCCGTCACTATCTTCTCACTACTGGCTCTGTCATGTCTATGCTCACAATAGACTTGGGTTATGGCTTTTTTACTCACATCTGCTTCTTAGATTCTTTGAATGAAATAGCTCAGACAGGGCTGGCCACTGGAGGAGGGGAGTGTCTGTCATGTCTTTGAAATTAGCTTTAACAGAGAAAAGGGCACAAAACTGCAGTAGTACCGCAAGCATTTGGTATGATTTCTCCAACTTTGTTTTAAATAATTAACGTTAATTATTTAAAGTAGCTAATCACACAATTTTTTATGCTTGTTTGTTTGCCCAAGTTTGACCAAGAGTCTCATCTTATCATAACAAAATTAGTGGTAAAAAGTCAGTTCTTCAAAATTGTTTCATAACCATTCTTCCAAAACCCTTGTCCAATCAATTAAGTTTTACATGCATTTTCAGAAACTTTTGTAGAAATGATAGGAAATGTAGTTTTCAATGTATTGATTATTTCAATAATCAATGTCAATGAATCTACATGACATTTTGCAGGGAAGACGACACTTGGCCATGGGAACACAGATATTAACATTCAGGGTCCGGGTGTCACTGCTCAACACTGCTACATTGAAAATGTGGGGGGAGTCATCACTCTGTACCCTAGTGGAAATCAGTGCTCAATGGATGGCCTAACAGTTACCAAGCCTGCTAGACTCACACAAGGTAAGCAATTGGTTATTTTTGGCGAAAAGTTTGCAGTTGATCTAGGTTTTTAAGGTAACTCTCAAATTAATTTCCTTGTTGTTCCAAATCTGTTAAATATAGGATTTAAGGAGAACTGCATCAATAAAAAAATAAAAAAAATACAAATACTTATTTTGTTAAACAAAGGCACATATTTTTTACACATTCGTTTGACTTCTCTTTGTTATTGAAGTTAATTTCTTTGGGATTTTTAATTTCTTTTTCAACTGGTTGCCTTGAAATCTGGTGACAGTTAATATAGATTCAGCCTTTACCAAGACTTCCATCAAGAGACTTAGCAACCGGTCTCGTGAAAAATCGATTAACATTTACAAGTTGGCTATTTCATATGGTTTTGCACGATGTTGTTCACATAAACTTGTATGAATTCATCACGTGCAAATTCCTGAATGTCTAATGCGGAAGAAAGTGTGAGTTCTGCGCACTAGACATTAAGGACATACTTATTAATATTATGCCCTTACCCAAACACCTTATCTAAACCAATCAGTAGAGTGTTTATACATGATACGAAGCTGTTGTTTGTGACAGAAGCAAGTAATTGTCACAAATTAGATGGAAACGATGTCCAGCGACGTCATTGGCTGTAGTGAAAGTCGTAGGAATTCAAACGAGTGCAGTTGCATGATATCATACAAATTAGGCAAATTTAGAAAAGTCATACGAATCCTGACTATTTCGCTGTGAGAGTGTGTTGGACTTAGTCATAAAGTGGATAATGTCTCCAACGGACAAATGTTCCAGCTATTATCAGACAGGAGTTTGTGTGGTTCTAAACATTAAGTCATATAGGTAAAAAAGAGATAGGTCTCTGCTCAAATACCGGTCTCTATATCAAACATTTGCCATTTCTAGTGTAGGTAAGATGCCAAGATTTTTGCACTTTAATGGAAAAGTAACCTCTTGTGTAATCACTTTATGTTTGCTTGATAAGGGTTTGTTTGAACTTGACCTGGCACTACACTTTTGAGCTATTCCAGGCTGTCTACTTTGGAATCACATCAGTCCGTATTTGTGGTATACTACATGGGACCAGGACATTGTGCATTGAAATCGAAATTGATAATGAAGAGGGTTTGTTTGAACGATCTCGTTGAAGAACTTGACCTTGCCCTGCTCGGTTGCGCTATTTCAGGCAGTCTCTAGTTTGGAATCACACTGAAGCATATACGTTCTGCAGAATTGTAATACAGAAATGGCAAATTTAGTTATTTAGATTCTAAAATAGCATTTTATCTTATTATTAGCAGTTATTTATAAACATATGTGTTTTAAGGTTACAAATTACAAGGCTTAAATGGGAGGTCCTATGTGTGTCTGGTGAAAAAGTAATACATTTTGAAGCATATATTTCTGACGTTACGCAAAGAGTAATTTATTTCATACCAGCTCAAGTAATAAGCAGCAATAGTGATAATATTGTCCCAGTTGGGCTGATTTGCAGCCCGCCCCCTGCTCACAATCTGTGCATGACAATAACTTGAGACAGCCCGCGTGAGGACAGCTGTACAGCGTGCCGGTGCCACCCATGCGACTTCAAAATACGTTTGTGTTTATGAGGCTGGAGGTTTCTACAGCCCTGAAAAGACTTCATGCTTGTAACGTGTGTATTTCTTTGAGCATCCCCGAAGTAGGCTACACTACTGGCTAGAGTTTTGACACAGGAGGTTACTTTTCTACCGTTTATTCCTTGGATGCCGGACTCTTAACTGGTTCTTTTCGTCTTAATTTTTCTTTTGGATGGTGATGTGACGACAGTCGGGCTGGTGACAGCTGCGCTGTTTTGTGTTTAACAGAAGTCACGGAGTGGACGCTCGCGCGCGCTTTACATCACAAAAGCTGCGGACAGCGACACGCGCAGCGCTTCTACTCTACACAACACGTGTGTTACTACAAGAACATACTCGTCGCCGTTTCTCAGTGTATCTTCTAATCGATTGGATATAACCATGAGTTTTGTTTTCTAAATCTGGTAGGTTAAATTGCTTTTTGTTCTATATATTGCTCTTTATCCAATCGCTTTGTAGGCTGGAAAAAGTCGTTACCTTGTAGTTATTGATTAACCATTGGATGCTATATTAAGTTTACTAATCACTTTAATGTGTTAGTTTATGGACCTTATCAGAGATATTCAATATATATAGAACAAGGTGATTTTATTTTTTTCCTCAAGCTGCTAAACTATAGTTATTTGAAATAGCCTACTGTATTTAGCTTATCATATTAACTGTAACCTGATGCAAATATTTGTACATTGTGATCGTGGTATCGGTTGTTAGTTGGTTAGTAATTCGTTTTTATTATCTATCATATGTTTTAAAACACTTTTTAGCATTTCCCTCAAAACACATTACTGAGCATTGTCTTTAATTTGACAATGCAGTGTGAACTAAAACAGCTATGTAGTATATTTCCTTGGCTATAACTTTTGTTTAATTCTGAATTGCTTTAAAACCCTTTCTGACCTCATTATGCCCAGCCTGACCCCTCTGATGTGCTTTGCATATGCCCTAGTGATTGTTCATTCTTTCGTTGTGTAAATAGAGGTGAAATAGTCAGTAGTCACTGATTTTGACTGATTTCATTTTTGACATGCTCACAACAAGGGAAGCTATTTAATTTAGATATTAATTTCAGAAACGTTGACAAAGTGACATAGGCACAGAGATGACCCAGGCATGAGAGTGTTTATAAGTGGGAATACATTTTATTTGTGGACTATTGAATAACTGTATGCATTAAATAGAGGTCAATGTAAGTGTTTCCAGTCATATCCTGTCCCCCACTTAACTGTACCATTAGTCCGCAATGAGTCATACTGATCTTATATTCTCTCTGTGCTTTCTGTGCCAATGTTCATTACGAAATTGAACTCTGAATCATAATTCACTGGTATTTTGACAGACTCTGCATCGATCCCTGTGTCCTATTTATCACTGCACTTTCGTAAGGCCAGAGGACAAAATGTTGTGAATGTGTAGGAGATATCTGTGTATATGTGTATTTTTTTGTTTCTATATCTAATAGACTAAATAATTTAAATCTATTTCTTTGAACTAAATGTTATGGCAAGATAAGCCATGATATTAGGTGCAATAAAACAAAGACAGACTCAGGCAAGACAATATATCCCCAGAAATCTGTGCGTGTAACTTACACTGATTGCTCTTTGTTTGGCTTTGTTTTGTTTCACCCACACCCCTGTTTTATTTCATTTAGATGCTCTGTATAGATTACCTTGATAGAATAATGTTAAGCTATATTTATGAAGCTACAATTACCCGTTTATTCAGCACTTAGAAGCATAAATTCTCTTTAAGGAAGGACAATGCTTATTTCAGTTAATTCTGTCATATTACTCTTTTTTGTTGTTGTTGTTGATTTAAATGTTAACACATTAAGTAAGATTTTGTAGGTTAAGTAACCTGACAAAACATTTCTTACAGTGAAAATTAATTTTTCCTGGCTTATTTACCAGCATCTCCACTATAGAAGGTTATGTGTGTTCAATCTCAATCTTTTGTTTGTTTGTTTGTGCTTACACATGCCTCTTTTTCACAGGGTGTATGCTGTGTTTTGGTCAGTCATCCTTTTTCCGCTTTAACCACCCAGAGGAGGCCCTCAGGATGAAAAGTTTGATGCCAGGTGGAAACCCTGGACTTACCAGTGCTTACAGGAATCACACAGGTATACATGCCTTAACAAAATCCAATGCTGGACTGTTCCTTTAAAGAATCAGCCAATTTCTCTGTACTCTATATATAGGAAATTTGAAGGCACTCAGGAAAAAAAGAACGAGCTACATTTGTAAGTACTGACACATTTCGCCAATTTAATTACTAAATGTTATAGGAAAAGGGGCACAGAGAAGCATGGTACACTAGATAATTATAATAAGTTCCAGACACTGCTCAGGTGACACAAATCTGCCCAAAATAACTCTGCCTAATCCCACCTCTTTGTCCGTTAATACCCATTTTATTGGAGAAAACTCCTGCGGAATCTTTGCCCATTTAAACACTGCACTCACTCATTCAGCATAGCTTTCCTATCAGATGATATACACAAAACCAAGAAGTGAGATCCTAGGAGGAGAAATAGCTTCTTTGAAAAGAATGGGAATTTGATTGGCAGGTACTTTATAAACTGCTGGAAAGTCCCTGCTTTGTGACCTTGGCTTTGACCCTGTTTGGTTTAAATTCTTTTTGTACCACATCGGACATTTGAAGGAGTGTGACACCATGACGACACTGAAAATCACATTGTTGTGGGGCCAGTGAGGGTGTAAACTGCCAGGTGCAGAGGAAAGGTCAGAGTTCTGTTGCATCATTGTTTAAGTTACTGACCCTATTTGTAGTGGTCTTTAATTATGAGTTCAAAAACAGCTTTAAACAGTGTATACTTTGGTTTAAAGTAAGGTGCTGGTCTGCACTTTTAAATTTCCTGTAATAGTACATAATTTAGACTTCTCGTTTCAGAAAAGCTACTGTGTCTTTTGGTAAATAGTAAGCTACTGGATATTCAATAATGGCTGAATGGATCTTTTTCAGGTTTCACATCAAACTTTATTTATGTAGAATGTTATACTTTTTCAACAAGAGGGAGGAATAGGATTTGCATGCAAGAGAGACTAAAATTAGGATCTCCCGCATGAGCACCTTGGCTATAGGTATTTTGAGCATGTGTGTCTAACTGGTTGGCCATACCTCCAGCGTTTATGATTCTAGCTTCCAAAGTTATACTAATAAGAAATTATTGTAATTTCACTTTTCAGAAATCGATTGTGGATGATAAAATAATATATATATTTTTTAATTGGTATTAACCGAGGAATGAAGAGACACATGAACCTAATTGGGAGAGATAGGGAGGTAATGGGATAGGGATATGATGCAAACTCTATTCTAGCCTGCATCCCCGTGAGCTAACATGCACATGCTCTACCCACTGCACCATGGCACTGACTAAAAAAACGTGTTTATTGTGGTGTTAGTGCATTGGTGGCTCTGGCTGCAGAGATTGCACTGTATTCAATCTGTTCAGCTGGTCTAGAGTGTGCAGAATGAGTCATGTCGTAATTCAGGCTCTATTCTTCTCTATCCGCCCTGACCTTTGTACTGAGGGTGGGATGCCTGCCATCCAGTCTGTGGGCTGAGCGCCACACCCAGTCCCAGTTTGAGTGTAGAAATTGTGGGGGGAGGTGTTTGTTTGCATGCATTATGCCCAGCTCTGTCCTGCATGTGTGTACAACACATGTGGTATGAGTGAAATATGGTCCAGTCGGTTTTAAATATAGAATTTTCAAATCCTCATCTGATTACATTGCAGTGAGAACAAATTAAATGACATGTCTCAATTTATTATTTAACAATGGAAAAAAGGAACATGGATGTAAAACCCTTCCTTAAATACACTTTTCAGAGTGTAGGGATTGTTTTGTTCTTGTTGTAATTTTTTTTTTTGAGTATGAGTGTTTAGGTATGTGTGTGCTTATTTGTATTCATATTTTTATGTGTATTCTGTATCTGTTTCTGTGACGTGGTGTCATATAATTTTGGCACTGAAGATAATTAAAATTTATGCTTTGTGTCTTCCACAGAAGCCCATGGCCAGCTCAATGGAAACCATGTTCCTTTGCATGAGCGAACTCGTCCTGGACATGGCACTCTTGTCCACTCTATTGAGAAAGACCTCCATGATATTATGAACTCTTTGTCTATGGAAGAAGCCCAGGCTTCTTCTTCTGAGCACCATAAACAAACACGCCTCCCCATTTCACAATCTTCCATGCTCAACGGGGGTGGCCACAGGCTTGTCTCTCCTCCAAACAGTACTGGTGCTATGTCTGTTAGCTCCAGCTATGAAAATAGCAGTCCTCCTTTCTCTTCCCTTTCCACCCCATCTGTGGTTAGCAGTCCAGGGGCCTGTTTAGACTCTGCTAATACTCGTTTCACCAACTACAACCATGCTGTCCAGGCCCCAGTGCCACAACCACGCACTTCTGCATCCAAGTCCAGCAGCTCTAATGGGGGGCTAAAGGAACAAGAAAGTCCCAGGATTCAGAGGAAAGCCTTGTCTGAACCCCCCCCAAGCCCCACTACAAACCATAAATACCCAAACCAGGCTGCTCTGATCAGAGGTGGAGCTGAGAGTCCAAACCTTGCCCATGGTTCCTCTTCTGGCTCTGTCTCAATTGCTTCTGGAGATTTGGGCAGACAGGCCAGTGCCAGACTCAGCCTAAAGTCTGTCACAACCTCTTCATCACCAGCCTCTTCAAGCCCAAGATCCAGTGTTGGCTCCTCTGTCCAAGAAACTTCTTCCAGTCTTCAGTCCAACCAGTCCCACTCACGCCCACTCTTCCATCCCGAGAGCCCCCAATCCACCCGCCGTTACATCGAGCCATCCAGCATGCATGATCTCCCTCCTCTCAGCCCCTCGGCAGCATGCAGAGGTGTCCTTGGAGTGCCTGTTCTCCCTGGAGCTCTACCTAGCGTTCCCCTGACCCCTCGCAGCCAAACAGGTCGGAGCGTGCTAGAGAGTCCACGACTCCAACGACGAATCACAACAGAGGAAGAAGTAGGAAATACCAGGCTGCGAGCCAGAAGTCCATCTCCTGTATCAGGAGTATTGAAGGACCAGCCAGGTGGACCTGGAGGTAGGCAGAGGGCTGGTCTCACCCCAGCTCTTAGCTCTGAGACTGGGATGTCTCCTCTCACCAGTCCCCGGAACCAAAGAAAGAACCAGAGAGAGCCACGACAGGTCCAGCCACGCACACAGGAACGCAAGAACAGCATATCAGAGGTCAGCGAAAAAGAGGAAGACTTACTGGAGTACCATCGCTGGCAAAGAGAGGAAAGGATGCGTGAGCAAGAGATGGAGAGGCTGGTATGTCAGTGTCTGTCATGAGTGTCTGTATATCAGTCACAAGTTTGGACACACCTATTAATTCTCTATTATTATTATATTCCACAAGACATCATACCTATGAAATTATGCAATGACCTAGAAAAGTATTCGTATTAGTATATTCACTAAATATGGAAAAAAAAGCCTGCCTGCAGAAAAGAGAATGAAGGGACAAACACACTGCCAATATATATACACACACACACTCAGTATATACTATATATATATAGAATTAATTTTAAACGGAGATGTCAGACCATTCTGCTCCAATTTCACTTCCGCTTAAATGTTTTTGAAACTTAAATCAGTCATTACATTTGTTGTTCTTATGAGGTGTAGTAGAAGACACACATTTGCAAAACATTTTTTTGGAATAAGTGATATATGATATTTTCATTTAAATTAAAAAATAATTATAAAAGCAGAATTCTGTAGGAAACACTGCCCTGGGGTGCGTTATAAAACAGTATTCAAGGAATTTCCAAATGCTTGGCACTTGTTGGCTTTTTCCTTCACTGTCTGTTTCAACACATCCATTTCAGTTGTATTTGTATAAAGGTTACGTTTCGTCAAATAAAAAAAAACTATATATACACACTCGTGGCCAAAAGTTTGGAATAATGTACAGAGTTTGGTACTTTTTGGTACAATTAAGAATTTGGTACTTTTATTCACCAAAGCGGCATTCAACTGATCACAATGGGCATTATCATTGTCAATGGACATTAATAACATGAAAAATTACTATTACAATTTGAATACAATGTTCAGAACTTCTTAAACCACTTCAAAGAATTCTCATCAAAAAAATCCTCCATCTGCAGTAATAACAGCTTTGCAGATCCTTGGCATTCTAGCTGTCAGTTTGTCCAGATACTCAGGTGACATTTCACCCCACACTTCCTGTTGCACTTGCCATGATGTGGCTGTTGGGCAATTCTCATGCACTTACAGTCTAGCTGATCCCACAAAAGCTCAATATGGTTAAGATCCATAACACTCTTTTCCAATTATCTGTTGCCCAATGTCGGTTTCTTTTCCCACTCTAATTCTTCCCATAAGGCCTGCACCCCTGAGTCTTCTCTTCACTGTTGTACATGAATCTGGTGTTGAGCGGGTAGAATTCAATGAAGCTATAAGCTGAGGGTATGTGAGGCATCTATTTCTCAAACTAGAGACTCTGATATACTTATCCTCTTGTTTAGTTGTACATCTGTCTTTCCACATCTCTTTCTGCCTTTGTTAGAGCCAGTTGTCCTTTGTCTTTGAAGACTGAAGGGTACACCTTTGTATGAAATCTTCAGTTTCAAGCATTGTATAGCCTTCATTCCTTATAACAATGATTGGCTGACTTTTTTGCCATTTTTGACCTAATATTGACCTTAAGCCATGCCAGTCTATTGCATACTGTGCCAACTCTAACACAAAGACAATGTTAAGCTTCATTTAACAAACCAAATAGCTTTCAGCAGTGTTTGATATAATGGTAAGTTATTTTCGAGTACCAATTTAGCAATTTAACATGATTACTTAAGGATAAGTTGTTGAGTTATGGCTGCCTGAAATGGGGCCTGTCTAGATTTGATCAAAAATTACTTTTTTCAAATAGTAATGGTGCTGTTTTTTGCAACAGTAATGTCCTGACTATACTTTGTGATCAGCTGAATGTCACTTAGGTGAATTAAAGTACCAATTTCCGAAAAAATTAAAGTACGAAACAGCAACATTTTTACATTATTCCAAACTTTTGGCCACCAGTGTATATATATATATTAGGGCTGTCAATCGATTAAAAGTTTTAATCAAATTAATTACATGATGTCCCAATTAATTACAAATATTTGCTGAGAAAGCCCTCATATATCAATAATTCAATATATAATGATTATATAATTATACATACTGTACATTCTGTCATTCAAGTGCTTCCAAACTTTTTACTGGCTCTGTATGTTTGTGTGTATGTACACATCACAATTGTGTGAGTGTTTTTAATGGGCAGAATTTGTCAGAAAGTGCCCAAGATGTCATGGGTGAAGTTTCCTTCACTTTAAATTTTTTATTTAAAACTGTTGGTTCTTGTACTGTGAGAGTGATACAATTGTTTTTTCTTCTAAAAGGTTGAAGTTATAGAGAATCTAATGGCTGTAGAGGATTGAGGAGACAGGCTTTGCATTTGAGCTGTCATTGGAGTTAGATTTCAGTCCTGGAGGATGAGCTTTTGGGGTTTATATGGTGAGAGCTTTCTGGTAAAGTCATAGAGCAGTCAGGAATAACACACGGATGTAAATTCCTGAGGCCTTCTTAAAAGCTTGTAGAGAACTTGTGGCTGCCCAAAGACTATATTTACCCAACACAATCTCAGTGCTTTGAGCTGCCCTCCTCCTCATAAACACACATGTGCAAACACACACACACACACACACACACACACACACACACACACACACACACACACACACGTGCATGTTGGTGTGGCTATCCTTATGAGGACTCTCCATAGACATAACGATTTTTTTTATACTGTATGAACTATAGATACTATCTACCCCTAAACCTAACCCTCACAAAAAACTTTCTGCATTTTTACATAAAAAAACAAACAAACATAGTTTTTCTTTTTTTAAGCAAATTGAATTATGGGGAAACCATAAATGTTCTTATAAACCACATTTATAGCATAATACCCTACAGTTTGTAACCTAAAAAAATTTCCTTGTTAACCACCCACCCAACACACACACACACACACTGTCCTCCTTTTGCAGTGAAACACTTGTCTCCACAATACCCCTAAATTTACTGCACCCAGACGCCATCTCTCTTTTATTCAAACCAGTTACAAACCTCAGACACTCCCTTCAGTGCTTCTCAAATTCCCACATGGAATTGCTATTCATCATCTGTGTTACTCATCTTATTTATTCCTGAAATTAGATCCATTTTCTGTGCTTCAAACAAACTGATTAATGGTATTTATATGATGAAGTACTGCTGCATTTCATAGAGAAATACAACACACACAAAAGCCTAATTATATACTGTACAGTGGGGCAGCTGTCACAGAGGAGACACATTCCTGTTATTCCCTTGAGAAAAGCTATTTTAGGATACTAGTATGAGACAGAACTGAAAATTAATACAGGACAGGAAGTCATTTTCCATTAAGTCTCAGCTTTTAGAGATAATGGTAGGGGCATTATTGTATTTTGAATATGCTTTCACTCTGTTTGGGTTAAACTTTTTCCCTTGGTCTCTGGTCTTTCTGGCACTGTTGTCATGGTTACAGCACAGCTCTGTCCAATAGTGTGCCAACTGGCAAGGTGGTGCTTGTTTAGGCAGTTTCAGCTTTGTCCAAAAGCTGCCGAACATTCTCTAATGCAGCTCTCAGGTTTGTATCACCTTTTGAAAAAAAAAACTTTCCCACATAAAAGATACCCGACAGCACTGCTGACATGTATTTAGCAGTTATCTAATCTTCTCAATGCCATAAAATACACAGACACTGATTGCTAGCTTCAGAAATTACATTTCAGAGGTGAGACCTCACAGTGGGTGAATATAAGTCATGTGTACACAGATTCTGGGATTAAAGAGGGGGCTGGAGTGATATTCATAGAGGATGGAGGAAGCAATTTTGCATCATGTTTTTGACAGTAAAAACATTTGGGAGATAATATAAAAGTACAAAAGCAACTAGGGACGAGGAATTACAAACGAGAAAAAAAAATGCAAGAAACATTTTTAAATGTAATCTTTTCTCATAGTACAGACAAGAGATGAAATGGCTCATGGGGAAATGTCATATATACTCTCAAATCCCCTCACGTGTTGCCTATGTGTTTACTCAGTTCTAGGCCACGACCCAATTGGCTTGAAACAGTTATTTTTTTCCACCCCCTCCACAGTGGCATTACTAGGATTCGCCCACCTTTTATCACTTGCTTATTACAAACAAATACACACTCACACATTCAATCTCTCAATCAATCACAGCAGTATCCTTTAAAACAGTGGTTATCAACTAGTTTTGCTTCAGGATCCAGATTTTACATCAGGCAACAAGTGGCGGCCCAACTCAGAATCCAAACTGTTTAGAGTACAAATGTAATCCAAAATGTCTTTAATCAAACATCAGAATCTGTTTCCATGAACTTTGCAATATGCCAAATTCTAAACATGTCATAGACTGAATAGGACATTTTTACAATTTTGTAAATGCATAAACACCAGCAGAAGTGTGGTTTACCAGCCTAAAACTTTAGACATCATTGTTGTGTACATATTACCAAATGACAGATACATTTGCTCCAAAACACCATGCAGTTTGATTGGACCCATAGCCTTTAATGTAATCAACAAAAGACATTGGAAGCATTCTCTCCACCCTTTTACAAGTTGACATTTTATCAACCAATGTATTTTGCTGCTATAATCTTATGTTTCGTTGCATTTAGCATTGTTTTTTCAGCACAGACCAGCGACCCATTTTTGCATCACAACCCTCTAGTTAAGAACTACTGGTTTACACCACACGCAAACACATTCCCTTTGTCTTCAAAGTTCAGTGCCTCAATTTGTGTCTCTCTTTTATGAGGTAGTGAAGTAGATAAGTTTTAGAGGTCGTTTTACCTTTTGTTCCTGTCTGTGTTGCTGCGAAAACTCAGACAGAAGATTTTCATACTAAGAACCACATGAGGGCGACATGGCACCAAATTCTGAATGAAGGAATTTAAAATGTGTCTTCGTTTACTCAAACAGATTTAATCAGAGTAAATGAATGCCCCCCCCCCCCCAATATGCTTTAATATCTGTATGTTCAAAATATAGTAAAGATAATTCTAAATCAAAACAATTTTTTTTAACACAGATAAAGCTGAGAAACTGGTAAAATTATCCTTCCTCTCTGTGGAACATTGTTTACATCACACACACAACAGGCAGACTTTTGCATGTTTATGAAAAGCTGAGAGACAGAGAGAGTAATGAATAGAGATTTTTTTATTTTTTTTAATCTGCCATTCATTTGTGCTGTGTCTCACAATCCTACAGAATAATTTGGCAGGAGTCTAATAGAATTATCTGAATTTACCCACAAAATTCATGATCAAAGACAGAAACTTTATATTTAATAAACTGATTTAAACCCATTTTTTCATGGCTTGCACCCAAACAAAGGACAGTGGTTCCAAAAGGTGAGTTTTACACAAAAAGGTTTAGTAGCATGTGTTTTGTGTTGGTCTGTGTCTGTCGAGGCATCTTCAGTATGCATACCAGCTATGCTGACACTCTTTGTTGGAAAAGAATGCTGTTGCTATGTTACCCGTTGTGTTGATTTGTTCCAGTGCTCTGTCTGGACGCTTTTGACAGGACAGACCTCGTTAAAAAAGATAGAGCAAATGTTTTGAGAGGTCCCATTGGCTGTTTTTTGTGATATAATGGCTCAGCGATAAAGACTTTACAGCAATTTACTGTACACCTAATGTACTAAATTCGTTCTTTTACATTTAACAAATTCTGTAATCATGGCAGGATTTCCTGCTGGAAAATCCAGCTTAAACTGGTAGCTGTGTTTTGGAACATGTTAGCTGGTACAAGATCTCCCAGATTGGACCAGCTCATGACCAACTTGGACCAGTTTGAAACCAGCTACAAGCTGAATTTTTCAAAGCATTCCATATTATGTTTATTATATTTGAGTAAATAATTTCTTAATTCATCTTTTGAATTTGATTAGCTGAAATGGAAGGCTGTACATTTTCTGTGCGGTTGTGAGAGTACCGTCCCCTGCCATGCTATTTTAGTAATGCCACTGGTGCCATCTAGCCAAGCTGAGCTGGATATTGTCTATGTAAAATATAATGAGCCCCAGTTCCTAGAGCACTAGTTAGTTGGACTACTAAAGCTATGAGAGGAGATCGGGATTCTGGCAGTCTGTAAGCACACACACACACACACACACACACACACACACACACACACACACACACACACACACACGAGCTCGCGCGCGCGCACACACACACACACACACACACTAAGTGTTGGTGGAGTGATGGCAGCAGCTGAGTATCAAGGCGAGTGAGAGGTCGCTTGAGTGTAGTCAGAGGTTTGGGGGTGATTGACAGTAACTGTGTTGCATTCAGAGTAGAAAGTTGTCATAAAGTGTATGTGTATGAGATGTTTGAGATTTTGTAATTCATACTAAGTTGTTTAATGTGCTAGGGGCTGATTGAATCCAGTCGGTGACCTTATAGGAGGACACTGTGTACATGATATCTTCGATATGTCCCTTAGGAGTCAAGTTGCAGTTAGCTTAGATCTGGTTCTCCTCAAAGAGTGAAAGAGTGTGTGTATGTCTCTGTGTGTGTTAACTACATGTTTATACATCTTTAGGCCTTTGTGTGATCTTAGGCTTGTGCAAAGTTTAAAGCAGCATGCCTGGCAAAACTATTCACTTGTATATGTGTTTGTTTCTAGGAGAGGCAGAGGCTTGAGACCATCCTGAATTTGTGTGCGGAGTATAATAAGACTGACCCACCGGTTGCGGTGGACACAGGGAAGGCGGGGCAATTTCCAGGTATGGAGGAGGTCTCTAATCAGCGACCCGGCCCTGACCCTGTAAGTCTGGCAGTCCAAAACTCTCAGAGAGAGATTGAGGAGGAAAACCTGAAAGAGGAGTGTAGCAGCACTGAGAGCCAGCACCAGGAGGTACAGCACACACATACCTACATATGCACACAAACTATCAGAGATACTCCCATTTTTAAGACTAACAGACTGAACGCACACATACAGAGAGAGAAACAGTGACAGATATAGAACAAAAAAAACATTTTTTTAAGGAATATTCTGGTTTCAATACAAGTTAAGCTCAATCGACAGCATTTGTGGAATAATGTTGATTACCACAAAAATTAATCTAAACTTGTACCTCCTTTTCTTAAAAAAAATAAATAAATAAAAATTCTGGTTTACAATGAGGCAGTTACAATGGAAGCAAACGGGGACAATCTGAAAACATCACTGTTTCAAAAGTATAGCCACAAGATGTAAACAATATGTGTAAAAATGATTTTAGTGTGTAAATCGCCTACTAACTTTTTCTGTGTTAAATTCGACAAATTCCTTGCAATGACATAACCCTAAAACGACAATTTAAACAAGCTTACAGCTCAAATAATACACAAGTTTTATCAGAAGAATTCATGCAAGTGCTTTTATAAAATTATTCGTTTCGCATTTCTGTGTATAATCTGTCCAAAAATTGGCCCCAATCACTTCCATTGTAAGGGTGATTGTAAGCTCCTTCTCTCCCCCTCTCTTAAATTAAAAATGAAATAAAAATAGTTTTCATTTATTTAGTTTAAATAAAAACTTAATTTGTTCCAACCAAAATGTATTTTCCATTTTCTTAGTGGCTCCATCAGACACACATTATTATTATTTTTTGGTAATGCTGATTATTTTTTTTCCCTTATTGTTTTTAAAGTGAGGTAATGATTTTATTTTATTGTATTTTTTTTTGTATCCCTAAACTTACTCAGAAAGCATTGGCTGTTTCTCAATGTGTTCTTACATTCTTGTAGACTTGGTCAACAACATTGATTTAAATGATTGAAACAACCTGACTATATTTGGTTTCACCATCTAAAACAATAAGCATCAAATGAAGTAGAGATTGAAACTTAAGGTAACAATTGCAGGTTCACATTTTCAGAGAGATTAATTGCGCTAAGTGTAAATGGCACCTGTCACACAGCATGGCTATTTGCCCTCAAATAGTCTGGTGGAAACACTGAAATTAAAGACAAACTGCGCCCCCATTTGTTATTTCAATGGTGTAGTCTGTAAAGATGCAATAGATATGTTTTTCTCATATGAATGACCCCGATTCGATTCCCCCTTTTGCCCCACTTTTCCCCATCCTGTTTGCTATATCCACTCTTTATATTTCCTATAATACTACTTATAATATTACATAAAATGTTAAGCTCAGGAGTTGAGAGAAATGTTTAATCTGGGTAAAATGAACCATGGTTTTACTATAGTAATACAGTAGTAACCATGTTTTTGGTGGAAGCCATTGTTTTAATACAATTAACCATGGTATTACTACAGTAATATGGTGTTACTATAGTAACAATGTTTTAATTTTGTGGTTATGATTTTTCTACCAAATACCATGGTGATACTGTTTAAGTGATACTAAAAACATGGTTATTTTTGTAATGGAGAGTTAGGTTTAGGGGTAGGGGTAAATAAATAAACACAATAATAATGCTACAGTGATGCCCCTATACTGTATGTTAGTATTTAATTACCAGTGCAAATAGTATTTGATATTTGATTGCACTTTGTGCAAAGAGAATGCTTTTGGTTTCCATTTATACTTAGTGCTAATGCATCTGCCTACCTTTTTTATTTAAGGGGAAACCTTTTTGTTTTTTTTGCATTTTTAAATTTTCATAAAGACATTATGTTTTATATTTATTAGGATGTTTTGCTCTTGAGGATTGTTGGCTAATCTCCTCGGTGTAGGTGATTTCAGCTTTACTGTCTTTGTGGGGACATTTGGTCTCCATAATGAAGACAAAACCTAAGCTCCAAACACACATTTACACAGCTCTCTGAATGGAGGTATACTATATACTTCTGTTGTTTTATATAAAGCTAATTATAACAGCTACTGTATAACCCAAACCCAGCCACTAATTGAAAACTTTTAGCATTTTTTAGTGATTTAAAAAAATATATTTTCTTTATAATTCTGTTTACCATTTGAGGATATATTCAGAAGGCCCCAAAGGGAAGGAGATTTCCCTCACTTTTCATGGCAATTTTGTCCCCAAACTATAGCCAGGGTTGGGAGGGTTACTTTTGAAATGTATTCCACTACAGATTACAGAATACATGCTGTAAAATGTAATTTGTAATGTATTCCTCAATTACTCAGCAACGTATTCTAAATACTTTGGATTACTTCTTCAGCACTGGTAGATTTTTTTAACTTGTTTTGACTATAAAAACTTTGCCAGTACAGTAAGATAAAACACATGTTAAAAATACATTATCTGAAAAACATAAATATCTTATGCAGTGTTGTTTCTAAAACAAGATTAATACAATTTATCTTGTTTTAAGGATTTGTAGATATTTTTACAGGTAAACAATAAAAAATTATTATCAAGAATACGATTTTTGCCCTAATATCAAAGGTCTTACTAGAAAAAAGAAATTATAATCTAATGTGAATTTTCTTGATAAAAAAATATGATCGTGCCTGGTAACATGTGCATGTAAAATGGCTAGAAATAGCATTTTAGCTTAGCATAAAGCTGACAATTTATTTCTAGGTTTATTTCTATTTCTTCTGCTCGAAAGTTACTTAACTTAATTCACTGTCTGCTCGTATGAATGTAACGCATCACAAGTGTTTCACCACTGTTCAAATGCACTTTTGATCGCATCATTTATGTGTATAAATGTTTTCCATCTGAATGGATTAAATATTAAATAAAACAAATGACAATAAAATGCAAAGCAATCTCTTCAGTAATCAAAATAATTTTTGAATGTCACTGTATTCTAATTACCAATTATTTAAATTGTAACTGTAGTTGAATACAGTTAGTTATATTTTGTATTTTAAATGCATAATCCCATTACATGTATTCTGTTACTCCCCAACCCTGACTATAGCTTAGTACATACACACACATACACAATTTGTAGTAATAACAAAGTAATTGACAAAATACATCTTTGTCAGTGAAGGTGGTATTTCCTCTGTCTCTCTGGATTTTTTACTCCATCTTTCTTTCTTCTTTTGCTCTTTGTCAGCATGAAGATTCATCAGCACTGGGGCAGCAGGAGAGAGTGTATCTGGAGGAAGAGCGACTCAGGGTTCTGGCTCGAGTGGATGAGCTGAAGTCACGTGTCACTGAGCTGGAACAACAGATACAGGAGTCCAGGCAAGAGGTTAGACTGAGTCTTAAACCGAGGCCATATCTACAGACCATAACAATACAATGTGGTTGTGATATCTGCAAAGTACACATTCTATCATAACTTGGCTTAAATACAGCACCACACCAGTGAGAGCAAGAGATGAGTATATTAACATCTTATTTGAAGTCTGTCTCTACAGTACAGTCACTAACCTTATTCTTCTGTACCCATGAATCACCATCTGTCATGCATAGATACATCTTTTTTTGTTGTAAATTAAATCAATGTGAATGAATGATTTTTCCTGATCAGCAGAGCTGTGCTATTTATATTAACAGAAGCATATGGAGGTGAATAGAATGTTGAATGTGTTGGTTTATTGGCAGGCAGAGATGGAGAGGGCATTATTGCAGGGAGAAAGGAGGGCAGAGCTCGATCAAGTGGAGGCGGAGTTAGAGATCATCAGTCAACTTCAGCTCAAACTGAATGAAATGGAAAACGCAACTCACATGGAGAAAGAGAAGGTACCAACTCATACACATCCAATGAAGATTACATTTACTTTGCTCAAACTTCTGAAGAACTCTGTGGATGCACCTTTTACTACCATGCTATTACAGTGTAAACATGCGCGACGCGACACGTTTCCAGTGATAAGTCATTTGTCCTCACTGAACATGAAAGTGCTTCTTGACATAATGCAATCACAGCCAATCAGAACATGTTATAAGGTTAATAGATATTGATATTAAGCAGGATTTTGCACCAATGAGATTTCAAAAAAACAGAAACCAAGCAATCAACAAAACGTTTTGTTGCTTGTCACGGCTGTGAGTGGTTGGGACAAAAACCCAGATTTACATGGAAAGGTTTTATTGACTGTTGCTTTATCGCACCGTGTCAACACAGTGATATAGTTTCTAACAGACTGACGTCTAACTCTTATTATTAATCCAATTGACGCTAACCATACTGCGTTTTTGAATGGACAATCATTAATCAATTACAATTATTTGATACAGCCAAAAAAATCATTTTGAATGAGATGTACAATAAAATTCTAGGGAAACATTTTTAGGGGTATTTTAATACTGAATGACCGTACAGTATGTGAAAGGTATGTCTGAACCTTTGCATCCCTTTTTGAGTATTGTGAGTCAATCCTCTCTCAAAAGAGATTGACTTAAAACAGTCCACAGATGGACTTTGAGTAGACTGCAACATAAATATTCATGATTTAGCCAGGCGCAATATGAGCTCTGATTGCCATGGCAACACCATATCTAACCCCCCTGTCTTAACACAGCATGGTATCTTTATTTAAGCAATGTGCCCTTTTGTTTTCACCCCTCTCCGAACTCATTGGCTTGCTGCTTGTGTTTTTTTTTTTTACCTGTGTGTGTGTTACGTGTGTGTGTAATGTTTTTATAGGAGAGAGCAAAAGTCTCAGCTGAACGGGATGTCCTGGCCAGGCTGAGGGACTCGTACAGTGAGCTGAAGGGCCAGCTTCATAAATGCCCTGAATCACTGAGGGAGCACTTACAGGAACAATTGACCAGGGTCAGTTTGTGCATTGATACTGCCTACAGAGAAAGTTACAGAGAATATTGAACAAAACAACTACTTCACTATAAAGATAAGCAAGAGGAAAAGAGAAAGAAAGAAAGAAAGAAAGAAAGAAAGAAAGAAAGAAAGAAAGAAAAAAGAAAGAAAGAAAGCATAGTAGGGCTGTCAGTAGTTCAAAATAATTCTGACTTTCCATGTTTTTGTAGTAGTAAACACATCCAAAATTTTCAATTAGCCTCTAAATCAGACATGGGCAACATATGGCCCGCGGGTCAGATTAGGACCTCCACCTGGTTTAATGTGGCCCATTTATCGTAGAACGTTTTTTTTCTTTTTTTAAATTTTTTTTTTAGCGTTTAACATGCTCAGGGTTGCCAGATAAGAGACCAAACACCCCTAGTTTGAGATTTATACTTGCGCAAATTGGAAATAGTTTGCCTAATGTTATACTTATTTGTGCAATCTGGCAACCATGCATGCGAGTGCGCTAACTCTTGCAGTAATCATTTATCATAGTCATGCAGCCGGTGTTATTCAATTGTGTGCTGAAAGTCAAACCATCGAGGAGACCCGCATCATGCCCCTTTTAGCATGTAAACGGCCTTTATTCAGTTTTTTAATGCCTGATAGAAAAGTATCTACCTTTGTAGAGCAATTCAATACTTTTTCAATTGCAGAATAGTCCCATTAGTCACAGATACACTTCAGAAAATTGAGTACACAACTATTTCTGGGCTTAAAAGATACAAAAACCAAATCAATGCAGAACATTGTATCTCAAAAGGAATACAATGTAGCCCCCTATGCACTACTTAAAGCCTGATGTGGCCCCTTTACCAAAAAAATTGCCCACCCCTGCTCTAAATAAAAAGAGGCTTTCTTTTCTAAATGTAGCTTCCAGTATAGTATACAGTTTTAATTTTTCAAATCCCCTTTTATTGAACAAAAAATTTAATTTGATGTTACAAATAACAAATAATGCACCCCAGTTGTTTCATTTGCTGTTAATATTTAAAGGGGTCATGAAATGCTTTTTTTATTGTTTCATTATCTTCCCTGATGTCCACTAAGAATGTTAGTAATGTTACAAAAATTTTGTAATGTATGATAATTTTCCACCCTGTCTCTG
The DNA here is from genome assembly GCA_032164185.1 of Moxostoma hubbsi. Taxonomy (NCBI): domain Eukaryota; kingdom Metazoa; phylum Chordata; class Actinopteri; order Cypriniformes; family Catostomidae; genus Moxostoma; species Moxostoma hubbsi. Next base: position 21,720,134 of record JAVLUX010000008.1, on the reverse strand, counting down.
ACCATCTTTCTGAAAATCTCATTGAGCTTCAATGGTAATTAAAGGAGTATTTCCAGTTCAATAGAATTTAATCTCAGTCAACAGCATTTGTAGCATAATATTGATTACCACAAAAATGTATTTTGACTTGTCCATCCTTTTAAAAAACTACAACAAAAAAGCAAAGATCTGGGTTACAGTGAGGCATTAACAATAGAAGTGAATGGGACCAATTATTAAAACACTCACAGTTTCAAAAGTATAGCCACAAGAGATTAAGGATATGCATGTAAACATTATTTTATTTTTATGACAAAAATCACTTACTAACCTTTTCTGTGTAAAGTTATAGCCAATTATCCAACTTCGTTACTATGACAAAATAATGTCAACAAACTCTAAAACGACTGTAAAAATGACCATTGAAACAACTTAACAGCTCACATAATACATAAGTTTTAACAGAAGAATTAATGCAAATGCTTTTATAGAATTATAAGCTTCACATTTCTGTGTTTAACAAATACATATAATGTACACAAATTGGCCTCATTCACTTCCATTGCAAGTGCCTCATTGGAACATTTTTGTTTGTTTTAAAGAAAAGGAGGGATGAGACAAAATACATTTTTGTGGTAATCAGCATTATGCCACAAATGCTGTCGATTGAGCTTAACTTGTATTGAACCTGGAACATTCTTTTAAATTAAAAACAAAGACTGTAAAGAAAGCCTTGGTCTATCATTTACAGCAGGATATACGAGAGCCTGGCTACGTAAGTGTTTGAATAATAACTTTGAATAATAATAAGAATAAAAGAGCAAAATTATTTTGCTTTGGAAGCAAATAATCAAATTCACAGAAAGACGTTTGGTGTCCTTATTCCTATTGGATACCAATTTACAACCAGACAAATCTCATTGTCATTAAACACACGACACAATATGAGAAAAACAATGAGTATATCACCTTCAAGTAACAGCAGCAATAAATGGGCAAACACATGACAAGATATAACAGCCATAACTAGACAGCTTGTTAGAATCTGGGACTGTAAAAACTGCACAAATGTCTCATGGCTGTGTGTGTTTGCTGTCTATGTGCTCCCTCTCTAGCCAAAATATGCTCATGGCTATAAAGGGTTTACAAAATGTCCGGACAACCATGATCATTTTTATGCTCCTCTACACTCTTGGAAGTTATTTTTTTGGTGTCTGAGCATGAAATTAATGTTTATGCTTGACCTTGCTTTTTACTGTTTCTTGCTTAAGTGCTTTTTTGTACTAAATCTCACTAATCCACTGATATCATAATTGTAGAATTGAGCAAATCATCTCATTTTCCTTTATTTATGAACAGTTTGTACTCTATAACAAATAAGCATCAAAAGAGGATGTTATGAAATGGATTTTCAGGAGATGCAAACATTGAAAAAAACAAAGCATTGTTTGGCAGAGTGAATTTCTTCGGCTTGTCATTGAGGCAAATTTGTCTGTCTGCTTGTTTGTTTTTTCCCATCTGTTCGTCTGCCTCTCTCTTTCTCTCTCCCTCTCTGTCTTTCTGTCCATCTGTGCACGTGTGTCTGTAGAAGGTGGAGGCGCTGGAGTCGGCCACTAAGCGCTTTGAGGATTTGGAGTTCCGCCAGTTGGAGAGAGAGAGTGGCATAGAGGAGGAGAAGGAGACGGTCAGCCGACAGCTGTTACAAGAGAAGGCAGAGTATCATCGCAATGTGACCAAAAGGAAGGTAATGATACTGATGGCAGATCAGTTTGGTTAAGGAACTTAATTCAGTATTGGTAGCTTATCCTGTATCGCACAGTGTTTCGTGAACAGAGGTATGTGTACCCCAGGGTGTACATGGAAAGTTTTAGACTTTATTTTGTTAAAATTATAAAACAGAAAAATTAATAGATTCAAATAACTAAAACATAGTTACAAATACAAACATGTAGGGGTGTAAATATTAATCGATTTGTATCGATGCATCGATTATACAGCCGACGATTCAATGCATCGATACGTCCGCAAGTGTATCGATTAATGTGTTTATTTTGCCGCCTGTCTGTTCGCTCGGAGTTTACCACTCCGTCTCCGACATATGCGTACAACCTACTCCTAAGCTGCGGGTGGCGCTAAGCTCATTATTATCTTCTACTTCACACGCGTTACTTACGTATCTAGTATCTATGTATGTTCACACACACATTGTTGAGTCTGAAAGACTCACATTGTTGAGTCTGAAACCGTCAGAGCGAGCTGGCAATGAAAGTCAAATGTTACATACACCAGTAGGTGTCAAGTCATGGGTGTGGAAGTATTTTGGCTTCAGGAAAACAGATGGAGCAGAGGTTAAAGATGTTGCTGTTTGTAAAGAGAAAGACTGTCAGTGTGAGATAAGATACTGCGGCAATACGTCGAATCTATCCGCACACCTGAAAAGACGCCATGGTATTGATGGCGACTCCGAGTGTAAAGAAAGAACACAGGCTTCCATGCCCGCCAAATCACTGACAACATTTTTTCCTTCCAAGTTGTCGAGCACTTCAAAACGAGCAAAAAACATCACCAAAGGCATTGCGTTTTTTATGTGCAAAGACATGAGGCCCTATTGCGTCGTAGAGAACGAAGGCTTTAGATACCTGCTCGAAGTTCTTGAGCCGAGGTACAACATCCCCTCACGGCAACATTTCAGCGAGTCCTATATTCCGAACTTCTACACCAAAGTACGTGATGAAGTTATTCAGGGTCTTATGAGTGCAGAAAAGAAACGTGCAGGATTGCACTTTATTGTAACTGTAGATGCAGTAACTTATATTTGCTGTTCTATTTGCAACTCATTGAGCACAACTGCTATAGTGTAACATAACATACACATTGTGAATATAATACTTTCTGTATTCTCAATAAAATGCAAATAATTCATTTTTTTGTTGATTTATTTGAAACTTAATAGATATCATGTAAAAATATCTAGTATTGAATCGTATCGAATCGAATTGAATCGTATCGCGGGGAATTCTGAAGTATTGAAAATAATCGAATTGTTGGCTTAAGAAATCGGTATCGTATCGAATCGTCATGAAGGCTCCGATTTACACCCCTACAAACATGTAAAACATATTTCCCCATTTCTGATTAAGAAAAGAAAATGTCTCTAATGCGTGCAAATGTTATACACTCACCTAAAGGATTATTAGGAACACCATACTAATACTGTGTTTGACCCCCTTTCGCCTTCAGAACTGCCTTAATTCTACGTGGCATTGATTCAACAAGGTGCTGAAAGCATTCTTTAGAAATGTTGGCCCATATTGATAGGATAGCATCTTGCAGTTGATGGAGATTTGTGGGATGCACATCCAGGGCACGAAGCTCCCGTTCCACCACATCCCAAAGATGCTCTATTGGGTTGAGATCTGGTGACTGTGGGGGCCATTTTAGTACAGTGAACTCATTGTCATGTTCAAGAAACCAATTTGAAATGATTCGAGCTTTGTGACATGGTGCATTATCCTGTTGGAAGTAGCCATCAGAGGATGGGTACATGGTGGCCATAAAGGGATGGACATGGTCAGAAACAATGCTCAGGTAGGCCGTGGCATTTAAACGATGCCCAATTGGCACTAAGGGGCCTAAAGTGTGCCAAGAAAACATCCCCCACACCATTACACCACCACCACCAGCCTGCACAGTGGTAACAAGGCATGATGGATCCATGTTCTCATTCAGTTTACGCCAAATTCTGACTCTATCATCTGAATGTCTCAACAGAAATCGAGACTCATCAGACCAGGCAACATTTTTCCAGTCTTCAACTGTCCAATTTTGGTGAGCTCTTGCAAATTGTAGCCTCTTTTTCCTATTTGTAGTGGAGATGAGTGGTACCCGGTGTGGTCTTCTGCTGTTGTAGCCCATCCGCCTCAAGGTTGTGAGTGTTGTGGCTTCACAAATGCTTTGCTGCATACCTCGGTTGTAACGAGTGGTTATTTCAGTCAAAGTTGCTCTTCTATCAGCTTGAATCAGTCGGCCCATTCTCCTCTGACCTCTAGCATCAACAAGGCATTTTCGCCCACAGGACTGCCGCATACTGGATGTTTTTCCCTTTTCACACCATTCTTTGTAAACCCTAGAAATGGTTGTGCGTGAAAATCCCAGTAACTGAGCAGATTGTGAAATACTCAGACCGGCCCGTCTGGCACCAACAACCATGCCACACTCAAAATTGCTTAAATAACCTTTCTTTCCCATTCTGACATTCAGTTTGGAGTTCAGGAGATTGTCTTGACCAGGACCACACCCCTAAATGCATTGAAGCAACTGCCTTGTGATTGGTTGATTAGATAATTGCATTAATGAGAAATTGAACAGGTGTTCCTAATAATCCTTTAGGTGAGTGTATATTTGTGTGGATGACACTTGAAGTATACTATACAGTATGTGATACTTGGTGAGTCTGTTTGTCACCCACAGTCTTGATGGTTTTGTTTTGTTTTTACTTTAAAGGGACTTGATCATGCTAAATGATATCCAGTATAATATAAGTTTAAAGTAATACTTTTCTGTTTTCATGTAATTTAAGTGGAACTTATGGATAGGACTAGAGGTGTATCGGACTACAATAACATTAACACGATCTCCTTTGAAATATTTATTGTGTTTTATGTAGGAGAAAATGGTGGCTCTTGAGATCCAAGCTAATCAACTAGGTCTTCAGGCAGCTCAGGATTGTGAAAAGATGGCCAAAGATAGAAATCTGGCCCTACAGATGCTCCACAAGGTTGATAACAACACTTACAATAGTGTCTTCATCACGGTTATATTAAAGTGATAGTTCACCCAAAAATGAAATTCTCTCATCATTTACTCACCCTCATGCCATCTCATATGTGTATGACTTTTGTTCTTCTGCAGAACTCAAATAAAGATTTTTAGAAGAATATCTCAGCTCTGTTGGACCATTCAATTCAAGTCAATGGTGGCCTGAACTTTGATTGTCCAAAACGCACGTAAAGGCAGCATAAAAGTAATCCATATGGCTCCAGTGGTTAAATCTATATAATTTTAAGCGATATGATTGGTGTGCATGAGATATGATAGGTGTGGGTGAGATACTTAAATCCTTTTTTACTGTACTTAAATAAATCTACATTTCCACTCAACATTCTGGTGTTAAAATGACTTTCACTATCACATTCAGCCACCCCAAAGGTGGAGATTTATACTAAAAAATTAATTGCATATTGATTGGTTTCTCACCTACACCTACCATATCGCTTTAGAATATATGGATTTAACCACTGGAGTCTTATGGACTACTTTTATGCTGACTTTATGTCCTTTTTGGACCTTTTGAGTTCTGGTCACAATTCCCTTACAATGTGAGGACCAACAGAGCTGAGATATTCTTCTAAAATTTTTTATTTGTGTTCTGCAGATGAAAGAAAGTTAGACACTTATGGGATGGCATGAGGGTGAATAAATGATGAGAGAATTTTCATTTTTGGCTGAACCATCTCTTTAAGCTACAAAAATAAAACTTACCAGTATGTATTCCTGTTCAAGGAAAAAGAGAGACTGGTTTCCCTGGAGAAGAGATACCAGAGCCTGACAGGTGGAAAGACTTTCCCAAAGACTACCGACACTCTGAAGGAGGTAAGAAAATTCTACAGCCATGACTGCATCCATGGGCAGCACTAGAGGTGGACTTCTGTGGCTTAAAGGCCAATGTATACTTCGGTTTACTGCATTGCGGATCGGATCGTGCACAGTATGTGTGATGCTAATTTTGTCATAAGCACATTCTGCTCCTCATCTGTGTACATCATCAGCGAATGCGTTCATATTTGCAGTATTTTGCTGTCAAAAGAGTTTACCTTGAAAGTCTGAACACTTCACTGTGTGCGAGACCATCTGGCACGTGAAAAAAAGCCTTTAGTCGCATATGTTTTTAATAAAGTCCTAAATGTTTTTGCTTTTTTGCCAACTTGACCCATAAAAAATAAATATTTGACAATTTGCATTAATTTTGGTGCATTTTGACATAAATTTTGTGTGGAAGTGCTGACAGCACCGAAGAAATAAAAGGAAACTGTGTAGACTTTAGTCCAGATGTAGTGAGTACTTAAGGTATAACTTTGAGTTCAAAATGGAATATCAGTTGTGTTTGCAGTATTAAAGTATTAAAAACACTCAACTTCTAATCTGTGGGTGTGATTTAGGTGGAGACTGAGGTTAAAGGGAATTTTTTAAACCTTAAATTCCAGTAAAATTTTAAGATTTACTTAATATGCTGTAAATGACACCTTGCAGATGTAACATTTCAACATTAATTATAAATTGTATTGTATTCCAATATTATATCAAAGGATGTCCCATACACATCCAGAGGTCTGGGCTAAGCCCCACTGACCCTAGAACATCCATCAGCAGCTCAATGGTAATCAACATGTTTTTGGTTGTCAAGTGAAATCTTTTTAACTTTGCTGTCAGTCTATGCTGTTGAACAGACTGTAAACAGAGGCCTTGTGATTTGAACTTGTTTTCTTTTTGTAGGATCATTATAATTCATAAGATATCTGTGCTGTATCTCAGTATTTCACATGTTGGTTTGACATAAATGTATCATTGTGTATATCTTGATAGTAGTGGGGTCTGTAGGGATCCACTTTACTCTCTCTCTTTTTGTTTTATGAGCTTGTTTTTTTTCCCAGGGTTATCGCCATTGGCGATAAGCTTCATGCCGATGTCTCTTTGATCAGTCATAAAATATGTATCAGGAATCTGATTAAGTTTGATAAGACAAATGCAATTATTTAAATGTTCTTTGGCGTCTTTGCGCAACACTGCCTATGCACTGCTTTCTGACTTTGATGTTCACATTCAAAACAGGAAGTGCTGTACATCAGCGAATCTGACCTTGCTCTCCCTACCCAGCAGTCTCTACTCCCCTCGTCTTGTTGTCAAAGCTCCACCCCTCAGATATATTGTAGCAAGCCACAGGAGGTAAACACATAGCATGAGCCCAGAACAAAACCATTTAAAGAACTAACAAAACCGTTTAGTGCATGGTAACCACCATTATTACATGGATATTTGAATCTGATTGGTCAATTGCAGCATTCTGCGGTGAAATATTTTTTGTAGGCATATAACTGATTATATTTTACTTATACTTATTTTCCTATAAAGCCGAGCTAGTCTCATGTCTCTCATATCACTCTGTGGTCTCTTTCTTTTCACATAATAAAAAAAAAAGATTTAATTCAAATCAGTATTGCATGATCATTTGGTTAAGTAGACATGTAATATGAAAGATAATGTACAGTCAGTTTGTCATTATTGAAGAAAAAAGGTTGTTGTAAGACCTCGATACAAGATACTGATCAACCTGTTTGGGTTTATTTTATGATAATGACCAGCTGACCATGCTCCCTTATATCGTTTAGTTATTTTACACTTTATAAGTAAAATGTTTGTTTGTGGCTAATGTGGCCTGCAGGAAACATCATGAGGACAAACATACTATTCTAAATAGATAAATAGATGTTCATTTGTCATGACTTGAATGTTTGTAGGACGTTATTTTAAGTTGTGGGGTACTTGTGATGTTTGTTTCATGAGGATTTGTCAGCTGTTCTAACAACTGCTACATTTAAAATGCAAACAGGACACAGGTCGTAGTGTTTACACTTTGTGTGAGACTTTACGGTGTTGTTTACTGGTGCTTGCCTCAATCCAGCATGACCTCTGTTGTGGCCAGGCCCCTGCTCTGTAGTAGTAATCAATCACTCTAAAAATGTAATTGCATTTTATCCAACTTGTGGGGTTTTTTGAGTCACAGAAACTCAAAATGTACATTTCTTTGCATCTATATTAAAACACATGTTAGACCAACAATAGTCCCCCAATAGTCCTCAGTTGTCCTCAACAATTTCATGTTGAACAGTGTTGGTGATGTGAGTTACAGCATGCATTGCAACATGAATAAACGATGTGGTTAGTGTTTTAGGCTTGTTCCTTGCAATTTGCTGATTTTATTTATGCTTTTTGTTTTTTGTTGTTTTTTGCACTGTTAGTTAATAGTTGTGTGGTGATGTTAGGAGCTCATCTTTTAACTTTAAGAGGTTTGTTGACTGTCACCATTATTGAGGTTTGTGTGTTAAGGATTGAGGTCTATTTTGTGTCTACATCAAACTATTGTTCATACCACCTTGCCTCGCAAGACATACCTCTCTTTTAAGAAACTCACATTGGGAATTTTCAGTTCACTGAATTAGAAATTAGTACTTCTCTCAACAATAATTTTTGCGTTTAGTGAACAAACAAATTCACATTGACTAAACAAAGCAATGTTACTTAGGACAATTATTGAAACGTTGTTGAGAGAACCCAAAAATCATACTGCATCATGTTGCATACAATTTTTACGTTTGTTCAATGATTCTTTTTTACAGTGCTGTGGTCAGTCATAGTGCTGGGATAGTGGAGATTGACACATTCTGCATACATGCTGCTTGTGTTTTTGAAAAATGTATTGGAAAAAATCATGGTCTTAAAGGAATATTCCGTGTTTGACATAAATTAAGTTCAGTTGGCTGCATAATTTTGATTACCACAATAATTCGTATAAAAAAGCAAAAATGAGGTTACAGTGAGACACTTACAATGAAGTGAATGAGGCCAATTTTTGGAGGGTTTAAACTAGGGCTGAAATGATTAGTCGACGTTGTCGACAATAAAAAATTGTCACCAAAAATTTTCATTGTCGAATATTAATTTGATCTCTTTTAATGTAACATGAGATCACATTAAACTGTAATGACTCGTGAGAGCAGCACTGCAGCTCGCACATGACTGAGGAGAGGATGAATTACACAGATCACAGTCCAAATGCACTCTAAACCTTCCAAACAGCTTCATCTTAGGTTGATCGCAAAGTACAAGGGAATTATACAAAAATAACAATTAAGTAAATACAGAAGCACTCTCGTTGTGGAATAAGTGGAGGCAGAGCTCTTTAAAGGAAACACCCTGGTGTTACATCTTAAATGCAAATGTTATATTTAATGCGTTATAGCTTTATTAAAGTTCAAATAATATGGAAGCAGGTCATGCAATTAACTACAAACTCCGAAACTGGCATTTCTCTGTGCGGTCAACGCCTCTTGTATGAGTTGCGCAAATGTCCCGATCTAAGGGGGGGAGATTGAAACTGCACCCGGCTGAGATACACTCTGTTGTGGGGATGCTCATGCCTTGAGCGCACACACTTAATGCAGCTAGATTATAATGCGGTGGCTCGTGACTTATTGAATCATAATATATGTCACTGTGCATTTCTTATTGTGAAGAAAAAGTGGCAATAAGCAGCTTTATTAATAAGAGTTTTTTTTTTGTTTTTGTGTGAGTTAAAGATGGATTGAAGTGAACAGAAAGGTGTTTCTGAGGAAGACTTCGGAAGAGAGGAAGAGAGAAATCTTCGCCCCATTATACACAGCAATAAAATACATTTAGGATTTGTTATGGCTTGTTTTCCAATAAAAATAACTAATTTAAACAATGTACATTTACTTTAGGAACTATACTGCAGAAGAAAAAAATGTTATCTGAGAATGTTGAATATAATATTAATAATATTTTAAAGTATCTAAAAATCCTTTAAAAAAAGATGGATTCCCCTGAAAAGCAGCATATAAGATATTTAGACATGCATTTAGAGAATAGATCTTGAATACAAGTATATTTTGTCGTTACTGCACTCGCAGAAGTATAACCAAGTGAAAAAATACACGTATATACAAAATACACTTATAGTTATAGATACGTTCACTTAAAGCAAGTCTAAATATTGTATATGCTGCTTCTCAAGTAAATGTATCTTGTTTTAAGAATTTTTAGAATGGAAAACAAGACAAAAACACTTGATAACATCATTTATTTTTTTTTACTTTTAATTTCTTTACTGAATTAAACTTAATAAAAAGTATTTTTTTCTTTTAATTCAGTGAATGTCATTTAGAGGTATTTTTAAAGGATGATTTTGTCCTTTTTATTGTTAGTAAGCACGTTTAATACAACCTTTTAAGCCAAGACACAAGCTGAATAATCGCTTAAGAGCTAATGATTAATCTTTGCAATGATCACAGAATAGTCGAATAATCTAATAATTGTTAGATTAATCGATTATCAAAATAATCGTTAGTTGCAGCCCTAGTTTAATCACAGAAATGTGAAACTTGTAATTTTTTTAAAAGCACTTACATTCATTCTTCTGTTAAACCTCATGTATTATTTTAGCAGTGAAATTGTTTAAATTGACATTTTTACAGTCATTAGCCTATAGGGTTTTCGGGGTTGTTGACATTACACCGTCATGGCAATGAAGATGGAAAGTTGGCAATAACTTTAGACAGAAAAGGTTTAAAAGTGATTTTATCAATATAAAAATATGTCAACACAGATATTGTTTGACTTGTGGTTATACTTTTGAAAAAGTGAGTATTTTAATGTTCAGAAATTGGCCCAAATTCACTTCCATTGTAAGAGCCTCTCTGTAACACAGATTTTTACTATTTTTTTGAGAAAAGAAGGGGCAAGTTTATTTTTGTGGTAATCAACATTATGCTACAAATGTTGTTGATTGAGCTTATCTTGTATTGAACCAAGAGTATTCCTTTAATCAGTATTTTTGTCTTGTTTTCCAGTAAAAAAAAATCTTATCTTTAAAAAAATATAAATTTTCTTGAGAAGCAAAATTTCATATTAAAGATATTAAGACTTGTTTTCAAAGACCTTGCATTAAGAAGTTAATTAATGTAGTGAGATTTATGCTTAAATCAATAATAAAAAAAAACGATTTTACCATATTTTATAAGATGTTATTTAGCTGGAAAATAAATCAAAATACTGTTTTAAGAAAATGTTTTTACATTGTGGGTGCAAGCATACTTTTTATCGTTGTGTGTGCATGAAGACTTATTATGTAGCTCTTTATGTGTCATTTGGGATATTAACTTATGTCCTTTATGTATGTGCGTATGGATGAATGTGTGCTCAGGAATACCTCAAACTCTCTGATGTATATAAGATGTATGGGAATGGATGTTTCCCAGCCCAAACTGCCTCCCCTAACACTCTCTGTCTCCCGCTGGCTGTAATATCAGACACACCTCGTGAGGTATGACTCCTCCAGTCACTCTTTAATCCATGACAGAATGCTTTTCCTTGATTTTCCATCTCTTGTATCCTTTTCCAGTGCCACTTAGTTACGTTCAGAATTACCCATTGGATCTCTTCTCTTAACTGATATATTTCTCCTCACCTTTCTTTCCAGTTGCCTTTGTTATTGTTGTAGCTTCTGCTTTTGCTATTCCAGCTGTCTGACTTTGTTTCTTTATGCTTTTGTATACCTAAAATGCCCTCAATTCATTTTGTGTGTGTGTGTGCGTGTGCAATGCTCTGATCGTATTAAAGGAGTATGTGACAGTCAATCAATTAAACCAGTTGTTCGGGATGCCAAAGGTTGACCCCTCCCCTTCATCTTCTGTCCAATCATTCCGAGCTATTGTTGCTGACCCTTTCCACTTCAGCCACTCATCCCAGTGTGGCTCCTCCCAGTCACTTCCTGTTGAGGTGTGTGCACCAACCACTATTTCCTGTTGTCTGTATAATAATTTTTTTCACTGCAGCAGTTGTGTAATTTTTCACTTGTTCAGTTAGAGCGGTGTGTGAACAGAACAGAATAAAGTGGGGTCGAGTGTTTGGTTTTAAACCTAATTAATATCTCTTTTAAAGACATACTTTAATTTTCTGATCCTAAATACCACTGGACTGCAGACTTGCTGTGTTCAGTTAAATTCTTTGAATGCATGCGTCACCTCCTTCCAATTACTCTTTTTCTTGTTCCTTCATCCTCCCTGTATCAATTCTTTCCCCTCTTTTCTCCATCCATACTCCCTTTCCCTGGATACACTTCAGACACAGCATGCATGGAGTAGGCCTTCAATCCCCAGGCTAGATTCAGAGCGCTGGTACCAGGAAATCATGGCAGCAGGGGAGCCCAGTCATGGCTGCCCTCCCCCTCTGCCAGCCAAATGTCTTTCCTCACGTAAACCTATGCAGGTAAACTCTTCTCATTTGCCTGTCTTCTCTTCTGCTTGCCTTCTGGTGTTTCGGTGATTAAATCACACTCATCAAATAGATGTATCTGTGCTATGGCGAATACCCTTTTGTTACAAAACTGGCCAGAAATAATTACACATTGGTTTGTTTTTTTTATATTACACGAAAGACAGTACATAAGGCAAAGTGTAAGAAGTTACCTCTTCATTGCCAGGTGTGTTGGCTATGGGGTTGTGTTAGTGTGTTCTTAGACCTTATTTGCAGTAGTGCCATATATAATTTTTGATGTGAATGAGGCTTTGAGGGATAGAATTACAGTCTCTTCAGTGGCATGTGCTGTATAAAGCTCCTAGATCATGTTTTCTGGAGTTTTTTTCTCTACTGAACGTTCTTGGAATGCTTAGATGCTTTTTCAGTGTTTCATCAGCGGAATGATCCAAAACACTTTAATTAAAATTAATCCCATTGAAGTGATTGTAAGTCTATCCCTCTTAGCCTTGTTGTCATTATAGTAAAAAATTAAAGATAGCGCTTCTGTGGCGAGTATAAAGGCTTGCAGTATTACAATATTATTTACAGGAGTTTTCCTTGTTTATTCTGGTGAGTGTTTATACCCCACCACAAGCATGCATAAATGCAGCATTGCAACAGCTGGCTGATCACATCACAGACACGGAGCAACAACACTCTTATCATTATTCTGGGAGATTTTATAAAGCTAACCTCACCTGTGGACTGCCAAAATACAAACAACATATCACATGCCCCACCAGAGAAAGAAATATATTGGACCACTGCTACACCACTGTAAAGGATGCATATTGCTCTGTCCCACGGGCAGCTTTAAGCATCGCCAACTACAAGAAATTTCCCCCTCATTCTGTAGAGAGTCTACTAATGGCTGATGAACTGAATGTGTTTTACTGCAGGTTTGAAAAGCCCAGTCTCACACCCCTCCCCACTCTGATCTTCACTTCACACATACATAAACACCTCCTGGAACCCTTCTCCTCCTCCCTCCTGATACTCAATCTGCATTTATAATCTGTGAGGAGGATGTGTGCCGATTCTTTCTGAAACAAAATACTAGGAAAGTTTCCGGCCCAAACAGTGTTTCACCTGCCTGTCTGAAAGTCTATGCTGACCAACTGGCCCCCATCTTCACACAGATCTTCAATAGATCACTGAAGCAGTGATCTATTGAAGCAGTGTGATTTTCCTCATGAACAATAACACTGCCTCATGACTCCCTAATAGTGCAGTAATGTAAATACATATCTTGTGTACTTATATAAATTCAGATATTTGATTCAATAACTGTACATACCCTTACCATGCACATACATTACCACTTGCACATGTACATACGCCATTTTGTTACATGTTCTATTATTTGTATATCTATTTATACTCTTACCTCGTTTTATATTCTATGTCTCACTAATGTTCTGTGTGCACTTTGTTCTCCTATCACCAAAACAAATTCCTTGTGTACGTGAGAACATTGGCAATAAAGCTCATTCTGATTCTGAATTAGATCTTTTTTAGATCTTTTGTTTTGTTTTCAGATCTCCAAGTTTATGCAAGATGGAGAGTTGGGACAGACCAATGGCACCTTCACTCCCCCGCCATCCAGCATGATCACATCAGGGAGAAACACACCCACTAAAGTGAGATGGTTTTCATGTAACCTCTGAAGGTCATACATTTTTATTTTTAGATCAGAGTGTTGCTAGAGAGGCCACAATATACAGATTACAATATGAAGACAGTTTGTTTGTGTGTTTAGCCTGCACTGTTAAATGGATAGTTCACCCAGAAATCAATATTTGTATAATTTACTCATCCGCATATTGTTCAAAACCCTTATGAAGATAAAGATCACAGTCAACGTTCACTTTCATTGTATTGAAAAAAGATGCAATGGTGATGCACTAATATACTGTATATCTAATATTCTGTGAATGAAAGAAAGAAGGTTAGATGAGTTTGGAATAACATAAGGGTTAGTAAATCATGACAGACGTTACATTTATGGGTGAATTAAAGCTTCAACCAATTTATCGTCTCAATTTATCTCTTTATAATTATCTAAAGAGTCTCCCAGATCTATCTCCTGCTTATTTGGACTTAGACTTCAGGAGACAGTTGGATCTGCAGGGCAGAGGTAGGCTACCATTCACTAAAATGAGTTTGGAAACATTTTAATACTGGTAAATTATTGATTTTTGTTCTGATAATGAAACTGAAGGTGGTACATGTAATCCTAAAGGTGATTGTAGAAAAACTGTACAATTCAGTTTTTGTTTTTTTTATTTGTGTTTTTGTCTCCAGTGATCTATGCATGTGATGATTCCAGAATCCGCCCTACAGATTCTAAACAGAGGCCTGAGATAGAGTCTCAAAGACATTGGGGGGGACCACAGGGCTCTCACTCCCAGCTCAACACTTCTTTTCCATCTTCAGGAGCTCCCATGGTACACTATTCTATTCTGCACCACCAGGCACCCCCAACTGGAGAAGCAACTTATGACACTCTGAGTCTGGAGAGCTCTGACAGTGTGGAGACCAGCGTATCTACTGGCAACAACTCCGCCTGCTCACCTGAAAGGTGAGATGCAGTTGTCTGGGGAACCCTTCGTTCTGCGTCCATTCCCCTGACAACGGGTCACGCTGACCAATTTCCCCATAAATGTTTTTTCATCCTCTTCCCAGAATAGTTCCTGGGTTGTTTCCATGACAACACATACGTCCATACAAAGAGACATGCTATTCTTCTCGTCTTCAAAGTTTGCACTTGTCCTGAGGCAGAACAAGCACAGAATGTCATTTTACAGCTTAAGCTCCTTGGAGCCGTGAAGGCTTCAGGTGTTTCGTCATGTGTCATGAAAAGACATTCTCTGTTATTTGCCTACCTTTCAACATCGATAGTCTGAGCAAGTAGCTTTGACCACTCATTCTCGCACGTAACTCCTACAACAAAGTTCACACCCTCCTCAGTCTTCATTTTTTGAGATTGTAAAAGAGCTCCATCAAAAAAACCTTGCTGGTCCTTGCTAAATGTAAAACCAGAAAAACGTCACACAATACTCGACACAAAAGGTGCCTCTGTTAAATTTCAATGAAGCAAGCTATGTTCTGTCCAAAATGTGAGCACTCGGTCCAAATGTCTTCCTCTGCTGCAAGAAGCTTCCACAGCTACAGTAACGCATTGTATGTTTCACTCTCAGTGGCAATGGGCTGGCAGGACTGAGGCTGGAGGAGATGGAGAAGATGTTGAAGGAGGCCCAGCAGGAGAAAGCCAGACTGGTGGAGAGTCGAGTGAGTACCATTAAACTTTAATTGTCTGTGAAATATAATCCATCCCTCTCCCTGTCTCTCATATAAATTAGATCTTTTTCATTAATTTAAAAAGGAAGCCCCTGGTCCCTTTGGCATAACTGCATTAAAGATTGTTTCTTACCTACAAAGAGTGATGGACATGAAAGGCTGGATCTTAACAAGCTCTCTGACAGTAATACTCACTCTGATAATCTCTAGGCAAATAATTTTTTCATGCATCCCCAGTCACCACGCTCTGTGTATATTATGTATTGGTGTGTGTTCCCCCCCTACTATTAAATCTTCTCAGTGTAGATTTGAACCCCCTCAGTTTCTTAATCTGTCTGTTTTTTTATCAGGAGAGGGAAGTTCAGGCACGAAAGCAACTGCTGGATGTTGAGAGAAGGAGGCGGGAGGAGGTGGAAAGGAGGTTGCAGGATGAGACTGCACACAGGCAGAGACTTGTGGAGGAAGAGGTCAAAATGAGGGAGAAACAGTGTTCTCAGGTAGAGTGAAGATGTTTAACACATATAGATTTGGAAAATGAACGGATTTTGGATCATTTGTCAAAAAAGGTGATCGCTAGTTAATTTGAATGACATTCTCAAATTTCCCTTTTAGGCAAAAAGGCAACACTTTATAATATGTTTCATTAATTAATTATTGATAAATATTAATAATTATAATGCTTAATAGATCAGTAGTTCATGTACATTCAAATATGAATATACTGTATATGTGATTACATCACATAAATATATACATTATATCATATTATATATATACACTCACCTAAAGGATTATTAGGAACACCTGTTCAATTTCTCATTAATGCAATTATCTAATCAACCAATCACATGGCAGTTGCTTCAATGCATTTAGGGGTGTGGTCCTGGTCAAGACAATCTCCTGAACTCCAAACTGAATGTCAGAATGGGAACGAAAGGTGATTTAAGCAATTTTGAGCGTGGCATGGTTGTTGGTGCCAGACGGGCCGGTCTGAGTATTTCACAATCTGCTCAGTTACTGGGATTCTCACGCACAACCATTTCTAAGGTTTACAAAGAATGGTGTGAAAAGGGAAAAACATCTAGTATGTGGCAGTCCTGTGGGCGAAAATGCCTTGTTGATGCTAGAGGTCAGAGGAGAATGGGCCGACTGATTCAAGCTGATAGAAGAGCAATTTTGACTGAAATAACCACTCGTTACAACCGAGGTATGCAGCAAAGCATTTGTGAAGCCACAACACGCACAACCTTGAGGCGGATGGGCTACAACAGCAGAAGACCCCACCGGGTACCACACATCAAACAAAATATATGTTTAAACACTGAACCTTTACACACATATATATACAAAATTAATTACGTTTTTATAAAAAACAATACAACAGTATACTGTATATTTTAATTAAAATATATTTTATCACAAAAAAAAGTATTTACTCTGGTAAAAAAATGTTTTAAGCTACATGTTGTCATATGAGCAACCTCTCAGTAATGATACTGATTTAATTTGAAGATCAGGCATTAACAGACGATAAACTGTAACGTCTATAATGTCGATGAATCATCATTGTGTAATCAGATAAAATACGATTGTTAATCGTGTTTAAAAATAAGTAATTAAATAATAATTGTATTAATAACCCCAGTGAGCAAGCTGAAAGTGACTGTGGAAAGGAATACAAAACTCCAGAAGATGTTGGTTAATGTAGAAAAATAACCTTGGGAGAAACCAGACTCACTGTTGGGGCCAGTTCCCCTCTGGCTAACATCATGCATATAATGTAAATATTACTTATGTATAGTTAAAGTCATTGTTTAAAATTATTAAACTAAGTAAGTGTTAAGGTTCAGTGTTTAAACATATATTTTGTTTGAACTGTAAGATTAATGACCAAAGTCCATCCTGGATTAACTGCAGAAGTTCGCATAGATGCAATTGTCCTTGTTAATTGGCTGATGAAGGCTTTTGTTGGCAATTGTTAGTCTATGCAATCCATTTCAAGATCGTAGTCCATCAATAGGCCGTGGTGATGCAGGCAGTGATCAGGGATGTGAAACGCAGTTCAACCTGGCCGGTAATTTTGGTGAGGTTCGGTGTGGTCCATCCTAAATCCAAGGTTCAGACAATGGCATATGAAGTATCCCATGTCTTATGGTTGGAGTTAGCATCAGTTCATCCTCTGAAGTCCATCATAATAATAAAAGTGATGTTTGGCTGGCACCGGCTGCATTTAGTCATCATCATTCAGCGACACGTAGGAGTGGAGTCCAACACGAAGCAGGAATGGTGCTGGATCCAGCCGGTTCTGGTGACCTCAGGATAGGAGTCCTGAGGATGAGACAGGGAAACAAATAAAATAATATAAGCATAGATGCCATTCAATTTATTGCAGAGTTATAAATCATGATCAATGTTTCTGGTTTCTGGTCCGGTTGGAGGATAAATCAGGGGTAAGCCTGGCTAAATAGATGAGTCTTTAGTCTAGACTTAAACTGATGGAGTGTGTCTGCATCTCGAACAGTGTTAGGGAGACTATTCCATAGTGTAGGAGCCAATTCTGAAAAGGATCTACCTCCTTTAGTGGATTTTGATATTCTAGGAACTATTAACAGGCCAGAATTTTGCGATCGTAATGAACGTGATGGAATATAGCATGGTAGAAGTACTGCGGAGGTAGACCATTCAAAGCTTTGTACGTAGTTAACTCAATTTTAAAATTAATACGGAATTTAACAGGTACCCAATGTAACGATGATAAAATGTGGCTAATATGATCATATTTCTTGGAAGGAAAATTATTAGACACGGTTTTCTGAGGTACTATGACCAATGATTGAAATAATCAGAAATAAAATTGGAATTATGCAATTTTATATGTAAAGAAATTTATGAAGTCATTACTCTTGTGCTGCAACGTAATATCTGGTTCTGTTGAGGCTTTATTTCTAACCAATTTAGCCACAGTACTGAATAAACATCTAGGATTGTTGTGGATATTTTCTATGAGTTTACTAAAATATGCTGACCTGGCAGCTTTTAGTGCCTGTCTGTATCTACTTTTTTCTACTATCATTACAGTGAGTAAAATGTTGAATGAGTCATTCAATGAAGATTTCATCAGACTGATTCAAACTGGTAACTCGGAAGTGTGTGGGTCTTTTAAAATACTCTAAAATGAACTAGTTCAAAAGAGTCATTTGTTCATGAATATACTGGTTACTCTGTTTTGCATCCCACCAGGATGTCCCACTTGGCATTCATTTGAGAAACACTGTCTTTTAATATAATTACACTCATTTTAGACTGCAAGATCACAACTTGGGTTACATTTCTTGAAATAATTTATTTTGCTGTGGATTAAGTAGCAGCTCTGCAGATTCAGTAGAGGTGGATAAAATGTCCAGAGAAAACACTGTCAGTGGAGTAGCAACTGCACTCACCAGACAGTTTAAATGTCTGTGAACAACTCAGCACAGCAGTCTACTTAACCAGTGAAGCTCTGAACCTGAGGTCAGAGAGTGTTTTGAGTTGCTCTTTAAAAGTCTTTATGAGGTCATTGGCTCAGCTTTACTGGGCCAGACAGGAGGCATGAATGCACAGAGAGCAGCTCCGCACAGCAGGTGGATGAGTGGAGATTTGCAGACAGATGGTGAAAGGGAGACAGCAGAAAGAAGATAAGTTTGAAGGAAAAAGGAGGGGGAATGAGGCAGAGGCAAGGAAGGGCAGGGCAGGGCAGGGCAGTAGGACACCAATGTTTTAATGTTGAAGTGCATCATTTCTGCCACTAGCATCACCAAACGGAAATGAAAAAATAATTGCTGTTTTCAAACAGCTTTCCCATATACTCTCTAGACTGCCATTGGCTGAACAGATAGTCCTGCCCCAAACTTGCACCATTAGTTGAGCCAATATCACTGTGCTGGGCTGGTTAGGACAGTCAAATAGAACAATGTTTGATAGCATCAAAGAGCCACAGTGTTTACACTTTTCTTGGAAATCGGCATATGAACAACTTATATATGACTGCATATTAAGCTGAGATTGGAGAAAGTATTTTAAAATTAAGAAAAAAAAAATCACACACATCAGCTTTAAACACGGATAGCTGTGATTTTCACTATAACAATAAATATGAATTGTGTATAAAAGCAAAGAGGAGATCATCAAATTTTTGCATAACTTTCAAAATAATTTTGATCAAATCAAAATTTGATATGTAAACACATTATCATGTTATGCATATAAGAATATGTACATTTTGTGACTATTATTTAAATATTTGAGGTAACACTTATTATATGATGGACAATAAATAAATCTGAGCTTTTTCCTCCTCAGGCTCGGCCAATGACGCGCTACCTGCCTATTCGGAAAGAGGAGTTTGACCTGCGTTCTCACGTGGAATCGTCAGGCCACTGTGTGGACACATGTCCATATGTCATTGTTACAGAGAAAATGTGCAAGGGCCATCTTGTGAAGATGGGTGGCAAGATCAAATCCTGGAAAAAACGCTGGTTTGTCTTCGATCGTCTTAAAAGGACCTTCTCTTATTACGTAGGTAAGATAATCATTGTATTTATGTCTGATTACACTGGCTGCAAATGCTCCCCCTTCACATTTCAAGGTTTGGAATAAGGGAAGTAAAATATAGCGAGGTAAACTTCTATAGTAGTGAAGGGGACACCACAGCAAATATTAATTTTTATGTTCTAATTGTGCCAACAGCAGAAGAAAAAATACACCATTACATTTCCATGACTTTGGTGGGGGCAAAGAAAAATTCAAATTTACAGTCACTTCCACAGCAGCTGTATACAAAACCCTATCACAGCAGTGTTGACTATTTTCTTTTAATTAATACCACAATACTATAACACAAAGAATAATGTTATAAATTTACACGAAATAAAATATAAATATAAGTTTGTGAGATTTATGCTGCTAATTAAGCTAGAAAAATGCCTCATCATGGTCTCTGTAAAGGATCCTTAGAGCGATTTTTTTTTTTTAGTACAGCTTTGGAATTTTTGAAAAAGTTTAGATGGACATTAAACTACCAATTTAATTAATAACTGATGCAGAAGTGTGTTGGATGTGAATATGACGGAGAGCAAATGGGTTTTGTTTTTGATATGGCTTGCTTTACAGTAAATTGTAATATCTGAGGAGAAAAAAGCTAAACAAGAAAAAGAAAAAACTGCATTTTATGGCATTGACGAAGTTGCAAGTTCTTGTGAAACGTTTTATCTCAGTTCTCTCAATTTTCAATCATCCCGTCTTTCCTTTAGATGCTCTCTCTTTCTCACACAGACACTTTGCTTGTGTGTGTGGCCTTTTCACCCCCTCACTCCCCATGTTAGTAGTGATGATGATGATAGTGATGATGATGATGATGAAATAAACTGCAATACTTTCTCTAGCCTGCTGTTTGTGAGGGATGGGGGTGTAGATTTACCCCTGGCTCAGTTCAGAGCAACATTACCACACTTAAAACACTTTGAAACACAAAAACATGAAACACAAAAACAATTTATCCCATTACTAAGCAGATTTGTGTAACGAATAGAGGCAAGCTATAAAGATAAAACATAAAATTAGGAAACCAATAAATCTTAACCTTTAACATACGTGTGAGTGGGCTCACTAGAGGCTGTCACTCTTCAGTAGCTGTGCAGTCTATGAGATAAAATCAGTCCAAAGAGATATGTTAATTGCAAACAAAAAGTAAAAAGTAAAGTTTGTGAAGTAGCTGTGTGCAGTGGCTGGCATATAGCATTAAATTAAGACAACAATGCTTTTTAGGTGAATTCACTCTAGTGTGCACTTTTAGAATTAATGCCTACTTTACATGCTCGTTTCATTCCCTGCAGCAAAGCTTTGAAAAGCTTTGACTCTTTTTAAAAAGCTTTGACAGACTTTGAATGATTTATCATAGAAATGTACTATGTAACACAAATCCCAATAAACCCATCTTGTAATATCTGTAATAATACTGTAAAAACTGCAAATTTGAACAAGCAATTGTAATCTCTTCTTGATCCCTCTAAATAAATAATAAAGCTGATCTGTACAATAATCTTCCAAAAAGTAGGCAGGCTCTTCTATTCATAGCATTTAAATTTTTCTTTATTGTAATGCCTCATGGTATTTACTCCTCAGATAAGCATGAGACCAAACTGAAGGGTGTCATTTACTTCCAAGCCATCGAGGAGGTCTATTACGATCACCTGCGCAGCGCAACTAAGGTAAGCATAGTAATATGTGAACTGTATGCCTTACTGTTTCAACACCTCCTGTTTACTGTCAACATCAATAAATCAACATTCTACATAAAGCAAGAGAATAAACTCGCTCTACAGCAGCAAAGTTTGAAAGTTTTATCAGATAGGCGTCTTTTCATAAAGAGAATTTCTTACAGCAGACGGCAAAAGAGATCAAAGTCAGCTTCATGTTCATGTACATTTCGTCATGCTTTCTTTTTTCACTTGTGCGACATTGCCTTTTTTTCTGCTCTACAGTTATTCTCCATCTTCTACACACTTGTACACACCCAATATCTTTTTCTGTCCCTGCAGAGTCCAAATCCTTCCCTGACCTTTTGTGTAAAGACTCACGATCGACTTTATTTCATGGTGGCACCATCTCCTGAAGCCATGCGAATTTGGATGGACGTCATAGTAACAGGTGCTGAGGGCTACACACAGTTTATGACCTGAGGGCAAGATAGCGGGACTATGCCTATAATTATCTGAGAGCGGCATGACTAATTTAACAGGACATGTAGCCTGTGTGAAATTGTGTCAAATTTTGTCAAAACCTTAAGCCAGTACTGACTGATCTCTGTGTCATTGGGACAAGAAAGGAACTGGATGTTGACGATGAATTATTATGCAACTGATGCTATGATTTTATGTGGCTTAAAAGAGAATCTGAAAAATATATATTATACACTATATATAGAGAGAGAAAATAGTTTGTCTTTGTATTGTAATACAAATAAAACTACAGAGCTCAGAGCTTACAGTATTTGCATTTCATATTAATTATATGCTTACTTTTTTTTTTTTTTTTTTTTTTTTTACTTATACAGTATCTCTTTCATTTTACAATATCAAGCCGTCAGGTGTAAATTACAACACCAAACACTTATATTTACTCTTAGGTATTTAGTTGCAGTGATATAATTACAAGGAAGAGGTTAGATTAAATATGCATTTGACAGACGTCACAGTCTCTGTTTTAGGTGAGAAGGCAGCATCCACATGTTTGATTGCCATGAAAGATATTTTACTGCATTTTACATATTATCTGTCTTTGTCTTTTTTGTTGTTCTGAATTTATATATTTTTTCAGCAGATTCTTAAATAAATGGCTCAGGTGCTAAGACAAGTAACAACTAAAGCAAAACAAAAAAACTCTATGTCTGCTACCTGAATTGTCCATCCATCCATCGTCAACCGCTTATCCTGCGTACAGGGTCGCGGGGTACCTGAATTGTAACTTCGCAAATATTATTTGGTGGGGGACCATTAAAATAAATGTTTTATGTGTTTTTAAAATGAATCTTATTACACTAGTACTGACAGAGTTTGTCTTGCCAAAGCTTCGTTATGTATACACTGTATGTATATATGTAATCTGATTTGCACATCTTTTATTTCAGGGGTTATAAAAATGTATGGATGTGTCACTTTGAGATTATATTCACATATTTCTTTGTTCATTGTGCTATTCATAATATTGATATCCTCTTGGGTATTCTCAAAGTTAATTATATGAACAGTGTAAAATTTTGATAAATCAGTGTTACATCACTAACCAAGTATGTCTAAATAGTTTTTTTTTTTTTTTTTCTCAGTTTGACAGAAACAATTAGTATATACTATGAGGCAAATAAAAAGTATTTAAAAAAACACTTTTGTTTATTTTAATAAACCTATTCTAAAAATAACAAGATCCTCTCACATTATTCTACACTTAATTTGTTGAAATTATGCTGTATCATTATCGGAAAAAAAAGAGGCAAAGGCACAAATGAAACCATGGAGATAATGTAATGAAATTACTGTAGATAAACTAAAGCTATGAAATGAGGACTGGTGGTTTTGAAGGACACCTTTATGAGACAGCATAAAATAAAAAGTGCTCTAACATGAGTCTAACTGACAAAACAACTGTCAACCACCCAGGTCAGATAGACAAATTTAAGCTACAAGGGGTTGGTTCTGTTAATATGCCAGTTTAGTTGAGTTCAAATGACTCTTCCCTGAAACCACTGAGCACATAGTTTTCTTAAGCCAGACAACAGTTACACCTGACTACCTGTTAAATTCCCCAATAAACCCCACTGTATAAAAAAAGTCTATAAATGAGAAATTTTACATTGTTTATTTATGGTAATTGTTTTTAGGTTAAAACCCCTCATTGCATTTCCCTGTTTACTGAGTGAGAGATTAAGGCTGTAACATTGGATAAAATTGGATTTTACTGGATAAAATTCTGTTGCAGGGCTCTTGTTCATTAGGAGTATGCCCAGTAGAGGGCATCAGCCTTTGTGTTTCTGCTTCAGCTCTGTTTTCATGCTCCAGATGTGAGGGCTGGATCTATGTTCCGCTGAGGCCCCGGGGCCCTGAGCTTGTTTTCTTCTCTGCCTCTCACCCAGTCATTACCATAACAGTTAAATGTACAACTACAAATGTCATCAGCGCTGTAATAATGCCATCTGTCTACACTAGCAGCGCCACCCATTAATTTATCACATCATGCAAATTCATCTCCCTTCAAAATTGTTAAACAACATAAAAGCACAATGAATTAACCCCCCAGAATATAATAAATACAAAGACTGGAATGATATTTTTTGTAGTAGGTCTACTTACAACAAATTGAATAAAGGTTTAAAACTTTAAGAAATGTAATTGGGATTTATCAGCAAAAGCATAACATGTAAACAACTAACAAAGACACTCATTAAACCTATAAGACCTATTTAACCTATGAGATTCAAAGAAGAGTTTCAAAGACAGTGTATCCAGCAACTGAATTCTCACATATCAAAGTAAAAGGGGAATGTTCGCACCTCACAAATCTCTGGGGACTAAGCTGACATGATCAGCTGTTGAGCCGGTGGTGAAGATCAACGCAGACAATTGAGGGCCCACTTGGGAATCAAGAGCCCTGCTCTTTGAAGTTGTGATCAACCCACTTAATCCATCTATGTGAACCAGCGAGCATCTGCACACAAGCGTAGATATTTCTATTTACACAGAGCATATCTCACGACGCCAATCCTTCTGTTCTGGGTAGATTAATTCTGAAATGTAATCTGGTACTGATTAAAAAATACACAATTTAATTTGTAATCAGTAAATTATCAGGAATTTTAATCAGTAATTTTTAGATTACACTTTTAGGTAATCTAATCTGATTACTTTTGGATTAGGGCTACTCAATGCATATTTTAGCGAAACTCTAATCAAACACTTTAGCTGTTAGTCTGTTGCCGAGTAAAATAAAGGTGCTTAAAAGGGGTCATAAAAAAGTAAAAAAATAAATGTTACCCAAGATGGAAGACAGTGTTTATATTTGTACAGGGGCGTATAAAGACTTCTTAGAGCTCCTGGGCAAAAACACATTTTTAGTGCATCCAACCTTAGTTAATGTTACCTGACATTGACATATTGATTAATTCAGGGTGCACTTAAGACCACACGACATCAAGCACTTTTATAAACAATTTTCAGAAGAACACACTGCTAGCCCTTAATGCTACTTTAGTTAATAATAAAGTACTAATAGTTACAAAAAATATCCTATTAACAGTATAACCATCTACTCCAGTGTGAGACGTAAACAAAGTACACAATAAAATTTATATAATCAGGGATTGCTCACCGAAAACTATGACATAATTTACTCATTCCAAACTCCAACTCATGTGATATATACCATGTTTTCTAAATTCATACAATACTTTTGTGTGAGGAGCAGACCGAAATGGCAAACATTGTCATCCAGTGACTGTGTCCTAAGAGACAAAGTTGGGTACCTACCCCCTGTAGGTACCCAACTTTGTCTCTTAGGACACAGTCACTGGATGACAATGTTTGCCATTTCGGTGCATGTTGGCTCAGAATATCTAATCCTTCATTCATCCACATTTAAATCTCAGAAGATTATAAATCTCATTGGAGACGTTTTACACTGGATTGCACTTTTAATAAAAACTGATAATTACAAGGATTTATAACTGCGAATGGACATCCACCTCAGCAGTATGTATAAAAGCTTTTATTTAATCCTCATCCAGTGATTATAGAGTATAACAGTCTGATTCCAGAAGTAAAAATCCCCTAAATTTTTTTCCATAGACAAATAGATTTTCAACGAAAATGTATAAACTTTTAAAGACAGACCTACCAAGAGCCCTGGTATAATGGTATAAGCACCCGTTGAAGCCATCAACCTGCATTATTTCGACTTCTTTATTTAAAGATCTTATTTTATAGCTGAATTAATAGTGAACAGCTACATTGCCTGGCAAAAAAGTTGCCTTTTGGATTTAAATAAGTAGATACTTAAGAGCCTATGATTGCAGTGATATGTTTCAGATGGCAACAATTCTTAGAACTCTAACTGATGCAGTGTGTTGTTTCTCATTACTTTTTTTTCTCCCCTTTTCTCACCAATGCGCTCTTAAGTCCTCGTGGTGGTTTAGTGACTCACCTCAATCCGGGTGGCGGAGGACAAATCTCTGTTGCCTCCGCATCTAAAACCATTTTCTTCGCTTTGCAGAAGAAATGTGGTCTGAAAAAATCTTGAATGATCGTGATTGGAGATCACTAAAATGCTTGAAGTCACATCGTAAAAAATTGACAGTATAACTCACAGCTATGTTTAATAATGAAATTAAGAGCATTTTCATACACACAATGTGAAGAGAATTTACAGGATTGGGACTAAACAGCTGTGTGGCCACAAGAAAGCCACTTGTTAGTGAGGCTAATCGGAAAAAATATTTAAATTTGCTAGGGAGCATAAACATTGGACTGAGCAATGGAAAAAGGCCATGTGGTCTGATGAGTCCAGATTTACCCAATTCCAAAGCAATGTTCACGTCAGAGTGAGAAGGAAAGTGTATGAAGCGATGCACCAGTCATGCATAGTCAAGCCACTGGAGGCAGTGTTATGTTCTGTTGCTTCAATTGGTCACGTCTAGGCTCAGCAACATTAAGTGGCAAAAAAAAAATAAGTCAGCTGACTACCTGAATGTACTAAATGACTAGGTTATCCCATCAATGCATTTTTTTCTTCCCTGATGGCATGGGTGTATTCCAGGACCACAGTGCCAAAATTCATCAGGCTCAAATTGTGAAAGAGTGGTTTAGGGAGCAGGAGGAATCATTTTCAGACATGAATTTGCCACCTCAGAGTCCTGACCTTAACCCCATTGAAAGCCTTTGGGATGTGCTGGAGAAGACTTAACATCTTGGTTAATGTCTTGGTTAACCTCTGGTCCCTGATGGAGGGAATGAGACGTTGTGTCATTGTAGTTACACAAGAGATCACTCTTGGGGGCCCCAAACACCTCTGATCTTTGAGAAAAGGCCAATGGTATTGGGGAGTGGAATTTGAATGCCACTCCCCAGACATACAGGTATAAAAGGAGCTGGCTCGCAAGCATTCATTCAGGTTTTGTGCTAAGGAGCCGAGACAGGGTCCCAGACATTTCAGTGGGTAGCTCATCATTGTGGCAAGAGGGACACAATGTCTCGTTCCCTCCATCAGGCCCCGGAGACAAGACAAACTGTTAGAGGGAACAAGCTGCACTTGCTGTGCCCTATTCTCTTCATTTTTCTCCCACAAAATTGAATTTCAGCTGGGGCCAAATGTATCCGCATCAGGGAGGGTGTTCTTTCGCATAGGGGAAAGACACATCAGAGACCACACCATGCCCGAAGGGGAGGTAACGTGTGGAGAATACGTCACATGGACTTACCGACAGGCAGTATCACATGTGGAAGAAGTCCCCGCGGTAGGTCCTACCAGGAGGGGAGGAGCTCTACAAGCATGGCGACTGGTGGCAGAGGGGGCTCTGCCCAATACATTTCGTTGTTTTACCAACAGGGAAACCGTACCGTGGAAAATACATCACACTGTGTTACCCATGGGCAACCAGCACATGTGGAGCACCTACCCCACAGGGCATACTAGTGCACATACTGGGCACGGCATCGAATCTCTTCACCAAATTTGCCTGCCACAGGGCTGAGAAGGAAAGACATCCATTGTTTACCGGTCTCAGGAACTCACATGGGGGAGAAAAGGGCACATCTACCCCTCAGGGAGGGGAAAGGCGCTGTACACAAGTATGCTGTCCCGCATACTTACAGTTCGTACCTGACAACACACTGGACAAAACCGGCTCAACCCGTGGATTATAAAATATCGGAAAGGTATTGGGTGTCGCCCAGCCCGCTGCTATACAGATTTCTGCTAGAGATGCACCATTGTTAAAGGCCCAGGAGGCTGCCTCACTCATAGTGAATTGTGCTCGTAGACCCAAAGCAGGCGGCACGCCCTGGGCCTGGTATGCCAAAGCGATGGCATCCACGATCCAATGGGCAATCCTCTGTTTGGAGAAAGCCCTCCCTTTCCGCTGTCCCCCGAAGCAGAAAAAGAGCTTCTCAGAGTGTCAAAAGCTTTGCTTGTGGTGCAAGTAGATGCGCAAAGCATTCACAGGAGACAGCAACGACAAGACTGGGTCTGCCTCCTCCTGGGGCAGTGCTTGCAGGCTCACCACCTGATCCCTAAAAGGGGTAGTGGGAACGTTGGGCACATAGCCCAGTCGGCATCTCAAGACCACGTGAGAGCACGCCGGACCGAAATCCAGGTAGGTGTCGCTGACAGAGAACGCCTGCAGGTCCCCAACCCTTTTGACGGACGCAAGCGCAGTCAGGAGGGTAGTCTTCAACAAGAGATCCTCATGAGGTAATGAAGCGCGGCCTAGGAGGATTCAACCTTCTATCACCTCTAAGGAACCTGATGATCAGGTCGTGCTTCCCTAGGGACTTATCATCCACCGCGTTGTGGCACGCCGCTATAGCGGCCACATACACCTTCAAGGCTGTCCCTCCAGCCTCTCCTGCACTGAATCGATTGCACATCTCTGGGGGTCTTCACCTTGGTAAGAACACCAATTCACGAACATCCACCACATCAAGGCATACAGCTGCCTTGTAGGGGGAGCCCTGGCCTGAGTGATCGTGTCTACCACTGCCGGTGGTAGGCCACTTAGGTATTTAGGATTTTGTATTTTGTCTGATTTTCAAATACTTTTTTTTTTTTCAAAGTTTGAATGATGTAATTCACCTCGGAGCTGGCTGCTTTTGTTCAGGGCTTAGAATGCTATTATGAAGGATTTTATGAAATCCCCAAGCAAAAAAAGGTATAGGAAAAAAACTTAGGAACCCACACAGCTGAAAAAGTGTGCAGGCACTGTTGAGCTCTATACATGACTCTGATTGGCCCATTCTGAAAGCAACAGGTTCCACATGACAGCACAGTGACAGCACTGTCTACACAGTGGTCTGATCATTTGGACAATAATATACACCTAATTTATTATATAGTAAAACTTTAATAATAATTGAAATAAGAAACAGACCTAAGATAATTTCAAAAAGTCTGTCGCTTGATGCCCCCCTGGATGTGGTGCCCTGGTCAAGTGCACAATTGCCCATATGGTTAATAAGCCAAACGTCCTTGGTCCTCAATGCATCTGTGACTCTAGTGCTCAAAATGTCTGATGCATGACTGTGCTGACTAATTTAATTTTATTAAGCAACTTTTGAATATATATATTTTTAATAATTCGAAATCGTTCCAAAATAATCAAATTGAATTGAGACCAAATTTCAGATTTCACGATGCATAATCATAATTAGGTGAAGAATCGTAATCAAATCAAATCATTGTCAGAGCAAATATTAAATAATAGGGTTAATTTTTAAATGTATTCCAGATTACAAAATACATGCTGTAAAATATAATTTGTAATATATTCTGTTCGATTACTCAAAGCCAGTATCATATTCTAAATACTTTGGATTACTTCTTCAGCACTGGTCAATTTTTTTCCTCTTGTTTTGACTATAAAAACTCTGCCAGTACAGTAAGACAAAATACACATTTTATAAATACATTCTCTTAAAATCCTAAATATCTTATGCAGTGTTGTTTCTAAAACAAGATAAATCAAATTATCTTAGCATAATGCTGACAATTTACACAAGGTTTATTTCTATTTCTTCTGCTCTAAACTTCAAACTTACTTTTCTGTCTGCTCTTATGAATGTAGCACATCATAAGAAAGTGTTTCACCGCTGTTCAAATGCACTTTGGATTGCATAATTTATATGTATACATGTTTTCCATCTGAAAGGACTAAGTATTAAATGAAACAAATGACAATAAAATGCAAAGCAATCTCTTCAGTAATCAAAATATTTTTGAATGTCACTGTATTCTAATTACCAATTATTTAAATTGTAACTGTAGTTGAATACAGTTTAGTTATATTTTGTATTTTAAATACATAATCCCAATACATGTATTCCATTGCTCCCCAACCCTGCTTATGTACTAGTTCTATTGCTTTTGTTTACTGAGGCAGAACGTTGTTATGGATCATGCACAACACGGACAGGTTAAGCCGTTGCGCACCGTCACCAGGACATGAGCTGGGTCCGAGTTGGGGTGGCAAGTGGCCTCCCGTGCCACCCTTCTGGTTGCACCTCTGGAGTAGTTACTTATTTTTTTGTATTCTGAATATGTAATTCCAGTACATGTATTCCATTACAGCCCAACCCTGATTATACATTCTAAAATAAAGTAGCCTACTCGATTTTTGTAATCTTATTATCTTAATTATGCCTACGTGTAAGTTATACTGTCCAGCACTGTGTACGCACTAGTTGAGCTAAATGTTAACAAATGTAAATTCATTCAAATGTCAATTATAACCATACAGGGTAATTAAATACACAAATGGTGCAAAAGATGCCAGCAAACCACTTTCAGATTGTCCTTGAGTGCCCCCCTCCCTTTACAGGATCCGTTGTGTAGTGCGAGACGAATTCCAAATACAGCGGCCTCCCGCGGGAGACCCGAGACATGTACTTGACTCAAAATAAAACAACTGTTTCTTACTCTCCGAGGACCAGTCGGTGCTTGCATGCTAAGCAGGCATGCGTTCATGCCAAGTGTGGCAACATGTGTTAAGAGTCATATTATCTTCATCTTGCAAGTTTAAAACTTCGAACCTCTTGAAACCTGTTGAGAGGTTATTCTGATTCCCTCGGAAAGGTGACTTGTGGGAAATGAAATAAATTGAGATTTATGCTGTGGTTCTTGTTGATCTTCATAAACGTAGTAATGTACCAAGTCATCGAAACGATTTGATCGCTCCTGTGCAAGCATGAAAAAAGAGACAATAATGAATTTAGAATGAATTTAGAAGTGATGAAATTGTGATGTAACTCTTACTAATGTGTGCTATACATGAACTTGGCATGGTGCGCTTCTTCTCTCACCCACTTACATGCCTTCTAAAAAAAGAGGCCAAAACAAAGTATATATAATAAATAAACGTACATATGAGCTTAGAAATATTTTAATAGTGTTTGGATAGGTATTCAATTTGCCTTGTAAAAAAACATTTGAATGAACATTTCTGAATGAGGATGCTTAAATCGATTCGCATGTGGACAGCTAGATTTATGGGGGCAAGTTACCACTCCAACCAGCGTTTTTAATCCGGTAAAAATGCGATTAATTAATTGCACGTCGTGGACTTACGTCTCTGTTTGCAACATCAGCTATTTCTTATCTTAGGTGGAAAAAAATCTCAATACAAATAGCAGCTTCAAGTATGAAATGCCCCGACAGCATTGGAGCTGTCGGTGGCTGTGGTGCCCGCGTGTGTGTACTGCTGACTTTCTCTCACGCTTTGCGCAAACAGAGCGCCCCCACGGACCAATTAAGACACGGCGAGTTGGGAGAGTCAGCGCTTTCCTGGGAGAGATCCCACACTTCAACAACCATTATTATCTCAGTCTCTTCAACGTTACGACTGCAGTCACGAAGATTGCATCAGGCCTTACTTCTACAACTGCGAGGCTGAGCCGACTCACAAGAGGAATTACAGTATCACAGTGCTTTCAGAAGCCCCCCTTTGATCCAGTCGCTTTATGACTGCTCCTTGAGAAAGCAGGTGTCATCTCATTTCACGCAGAGCTATTAAGTGAAAATAAAATCAGTTTCTCCTCAGTCCGGGAAGACTTTACCTGCTAAAGCTTTTGTATATTCCACATGAAAGTTTGAGTTTTTTTTAAAGGGACAGTTCACCCAGAAATGAAAATTGTCATCATTTATTGACCCTCATGTAATCCAAGATGTGTATAACATTCTTTCTTCTGCAGAACACGATGATTTTTAGAAGAAAATCTCAGCTCTGTAAATCCATACAATTCAAGTGAATGGTGGCCAGAACTTTGAAGTGTTGAAGCAAAAAAGCTGATAAAGGCAGCAAAAAAAAAATAAAAAATTGTTCACACAACTCAAGTGTTCATACGACTCCAGTGTTTAAATTTGTCTTCAGAGGCAAGATGATTGCACATAAATTTCTGGATTCATTATGGACCCTATCAGCCCTCAACAGCATTTGAGATTAGAATTAGGGCGTCCCAAATCATAGTTTATGAGTGTCCAAAGTTGCCCGAATGGTCTACTATTTCCAGTAGATTTTCAAAGCATGGATCCATGAACACTTTTTCGGCTAATATTGCCCACAATCCCTTGCTTGAGGGAAGAGGCATTTGACTGTTCATTTCAGAACTACAATTTTTAAATGTGAAATACTACAAACATGGCGACGAGACTTATGGAACATCTTCACTATTAAAACATAAAACAACATCAAACTTTATTTTTGTAAATGTTGTTGAACGCTGTAAAGAGAAACTCCTTTGTTCACGCTGTTGGACAAAGGCGCTGATCGGCTCATTAAATTGCAAACGATCAAGTGGCTCCCTCTTACATGTACTGTATTTATACTGCTTAATATGGATGCTCTGTTCTTTAGAGCTTCTTTCTCAAAAAAGGAAAAGTATCTGCACCATATTGATTAAAAAAGGGAAAATCACAAACAGAAAAGGAACTAATGAACCAAAATGAACCAAATTAATACAATTGTCTGTTCTCATTTATTGTATCACTTATCTTTCAATATAATGTACTGATGTAAACAGTTGGAATTATGATGGCAATTTATCACTCCAACCAGCATTTTTTTTTAATCCCAAAAAGTTTAATCAAAAAGAAAAGAAAAAAACACAGCAAAATTATCCAGCACAATGACATTGAAGTGTTGTCTTTTTGACTTGGTATAACATTAACACGATTATCCTTTATTTTTACTTTAGTTGATGATGAATCATAAGATCAATAAATATAACTGTTATCTGTGTTATACTTCATCTGCAATACATTGTGAACATCACACACTTGATATAGATAACGACAGGAAAAGAGATAAGGTTTGTTTGCATTAACTATACAGGAATCATTATATGAAAACATCAGCGGCTCTCCACATGAATCAATACACAATAGATCTTCAGCAATGTGCTGTTTCCTTTCCAATACAGTATAGGAAACAATATATTGTGTCTATAATGAAATTTAGAATAATTAATAATAGCAAAAATGAAATGAGGAACATGAATGTCATGATAACTTCAACAGGATGACAGGTTGGTGCACGGTGACTGAATGCATGTGACAATGTGACTGAGTGGTATTTGGTTTCAAGATGCGATTTTATGATGTGAGTCTGAAAACTTGCAACTTTTTTGCTACACACTAAAGAGTAGACACTTTTCCATCACAAAAAGAGTCCACACTTTAAGGGCATATAAGTAGGTGAATTGGGACACAGCCATTATATAAGTCCTTTTGTACAATAAATCTCCACTTTCACATTCTTCATCTTTTAGTTTTGGCAATTCACATTCTTTGTGCACATCACCATCTACTGGCCGGGGCTGGTCAAAGCTGGAGATTTATAGTAAAAAATACTTAAATTCTGATCTGTTTCTAACCCACACCTATCACATTGATTCTGAAGATTTGGATTTGCCTTGATGTGCTTTTTTTTAAGCTTTAACGTTTTAGCCACCATTCACTTGCATTGAATGAACCTACAGAGCTGAGATATTCTTCTAAAAATCTTCATTTGTGTTCAGCAGAAGAAAGAATGTCATACAGATCTGGGATGTCATGAGGGTGAGTAAATGATGAGAATTTTCATTTTTGGGAGAACTATTCCTTTAATAGTTTTCTGTGCACAACATTGATTTGCGAGTTTGGTATATTTTTGTCACATTTGAATTGATAAATGCTTACATTTGATTAGTTAGGTGATGTTATAAAATGTTCCACAATCAAAGTCCTCTTTCCTCCTTCATGTTTAATCAAAGACACTTGTTGCAATTGTGTATTAAGGACACTGAATAAACTTTTCAGGGAAATGTAATTTTACATACAGAGAGACAAAACTAAAAATGCGGCCAGAAAGAGGGAGCAAGAGCACTCGTTGCAAATCCCATGGCAACAGCAACCAGAAAACATTTCTAAAATAGGGGGCAGTGTTCGCTATTACTATAGCAACAGGAAGACACAGCTCCTTCAATCAGCTTTAGGATTTGCTGAGAGGGGAAAAAACAAAGCTCGATTCTTTGAAACCCCGTTATTAACAGGAATGAAATGGGATGTATATTTGAGTTTGAGGTAATTTGTCTCGTCTCACTGTGACCGCGCATGACTTGAATAGCTCAGCATTTGTAAAGTGGGACTCGTCAGAACTGAAACCAAAATATGGCATAACAATAGTTTTATCGCTTCTTTTTCTCTGTTGTTAACAGTGTTTATGCTTTACTTGAACGCAGAATTGTAGAATATCAGCTTCTCCTAAACTGCCATTTATGGAAATGCTGATGCTGAAATTATGGAAACAATTAACTTTAAAGACTCCATCTGTTGTAACACAGAGGGTACAGTAGAATATACATATATTATTGAGCTTATGATATAAGCCACATCTTTCTAAATTTAGTTTATGGAACCACATATTTTACATTTTGTATAGAGCAGAGGTGCCCAAACTTGTTCTTATGAAGGCCAAAAATCAAACTCGATTGAGGGCAGTGGGCCAAAAGTAAATGTTGCATATATCAATCTGTATTATTTTTAAATTAAATATTAATAGCCTACTGCAAAACACACAGAACTCTAAAATTAAAACCATTGGGTGTCCTATACTTGCACAATGCACATAACTGATTTCAATATAATTTGTATGTATGTTGTGTCTCTCTCATTTGTGAGCCACTTTGAATAAAATGTCTGCTTAACGACTAAATGTAAGCATCTCTTAAAACATGGTTTCTGTCTCTTTAAGAACATCGCATCTCCTCACATTGAATACACAGTTCTGTCCAGTTTTGCGGAGTTTTTGGAGAGAATAAGATACAATGGCATGACGCAATAGTATCAAGTAGGATATTGTTTTGTGACTAAGAAGATATTAAATATATTTCTTATCATATACCTAGGCTACACATTGTCCTGGATTTCACCCAGTATTACCATTTATAGGGACTGCCAAAAGTAATATGATTATTTAATTTAAAAAATGCTGTGAAATGTTTATGTTTTATTTATTTTTTTGTATTTAATGCATTTAGCCTACATACTTTTATTTTACATTCATGTGTAAAACTGTTTTCTTGTTGTGATATCAAAAACATACATTATAAAAGGAGTGGTGGTGGCGTAGTGGACTAATGCACACAACTGTTAATCAGAAGGTCGTTGGTTCGAACCCCATAGCTACCACCATTGTGTACTTGAGCAAGGCACTTAACTCCAGGTTGCTCTGGGGGGATTGTCCCTGTAATAAGTGCACTGTAAGTCGCTTTGTATAAAAGCAAATGCAGTAATGAAAGGAAATAAAGGCTATGAAGCAAATTAAAAAGAGAGGCATTTTCATTTCGTTGACTACAAAGTATGATTATGATTAACAACCTGCCGATGGCATTGCATCTTATAGTTATTTAAAAAAAACCTTGCAGCTATCTGTTTTTAGGTAGAAAGTTGCAAGTAAACAAGATATCCTCACGTTCGACAAACAAATTACAATATGATGCACACAGATGTCATACACACCCCAAAATGGGTTTTTACTCAGAATAAGTAAATTAAATATTGTTTTTCCACTGTGGATAGTACCTGATACCTGATTTTTTTAGTACCACCTCGGTCGAGTTTCCAAGGGAGCTGAGCCGATACTAAATGTGACCTCAAAGTTCTGCAGGTCACTAATTGGTCAGGGAGAATCGTAACTACCAGCATCACCGGATTTCCGACATGTGACATCAACCCGCTAGTTTTAAAGTTAGTAACAGCAATAGCAGTATCATTTGTTCGCGCGACTTTCGAATTGTGAAAAAAGAAATGGCTGTGCGCAAAACCACGGCGTGGTCAATAAACGAGGCGCAGATGGTCCACTCGTTAGCGATGAGCTAAGCGATAAAGTCTCTCAGGAAGTGTCTCAGCTGTTGGCCGCACACGGCTTCCACCGGACCTACCAACAGTGTAGGGAAAAGTAAAAAAGTGACTACAGAACCATCAAGGAAAAGTGGTTCGACCAAATGGACGCTATCTAGACCGGCAAGCCATGGGAGGTAGAGTGCCCTGGAGGCAGCCATGATGGAGGATATACGTTTTTTTCTGTTAACTCTATACTCTGCTTGAAAGCTTCACTTTATTTAGTTGACCAACTACTGGAAGCTTGCTCCTAAAACAACCAGGCCAATTTAATTGTTACACTTGTGTACAAAAATCACAATGCAACAGCTGTTTTATGCAGAACAATGAGCTAGTAGATAACAGCTAGCAGTTGTATTATTGTTTTGGTCAGTTTGTGTGTGTTTGAGATCACGGCAGTAGAGGCAGCGCAACTATGACGATCAGCCTATAATCTCACCCACATTGATACAGCACTAAACTGCAGTGGAAATGCAAGCTCAGAAAAGAAAAGCGAGTAGAGTTCAGGCAAGTCAAACCGTAATGTGCAGTGGAAAAGGGTCATTATATAGTGCTTGTTGTAATGCTGTGTGATTTGATTTGATTTGATTTGTTGTAATGCTGTGCAGTGTTTGGAGTGAATGAAACCATTGTTTATATTGAAATGCTCCCTCACCTGATTATATCAAACCCACTTCAGTGTGCTTCAGTGGTCGCGTTCACGGGTATATGAAATGCTGCACAACGTACAGTGCGCGTTCAAGCCATATTCATTTCAGATGACTGTACACACTGATCTGATAAGCTATAGTTTTTGTTATGCAAAAAAAATAACAAATTATAAAACAAAAAGATTAAAAACAAAAAGCTGCATCAATGCCTTTTTTTTTCTTTTCTATTTTTTCCCTCTTGTCATCAATGGCAAGGTGGGCCAAATCAAAGGTCATCACAGGCCAACTTTTGCCTGCGGGCCCTAATTTGAGGGTTATAGTTCCCTTACAAATCAGAACACTTGACATCTCGTTTGCTAACGCAGATGGGGAGTGTCCTTCCACAGGACCTAGTTGAAACCTCTCTACAATAACTCATAATTTAGGTATTAAATTAGGTTTAGAAGCTGTCTGCTATTAAACCAGGCATGCCCATTACTCAGTATATTCTTCCTTCAAGACTTCATCTCTCCTTTAAAAGCCCTCCACTGTTTCGCCATCGACTACTACACAAGTCAGCAGGCGGGATTTTCATGGCAATGAGAAGACACTCCGCTCCCCTGCACCGCTTGACGCTTCGCTGGTGAACGGGCCGCTTCAGCATCCTGATTCCCCGCAGCGCTTCGGCAGGAGTTGTGTATACTTATAAGCAATTGTATACTGATATATTGTTATATTGTGTGTGTGTGTGTGTGTGTGTATATATATATGTATGTATATATATATTGATGAATGTATGATGTCATGATGAATGGTTCCTGCTGTCCGGATGCTGTCAAATGTAGCATAGATCTGCCCCCTTCTTCCCTGAAGCTCATAACGAACTGTCAAAATCCTGGCACGTGCCTGTGCAGCAATTACATCCTCTCTAATGTGGATCACAGGGAAGAAAATGGTTATGCCCCCCTTATTTGCATCACGGTAACTCACCACTGTCTGGCTGCTCTAGCACCATGGACAGTGCCAGCCCTTTACCAACAGGGTGTTATGCTGGGTCAAGTTTTCAGAAAGAAAGTGCTGACCACAAATGCATCCAACACAGGTTGGGGTGTGGTGTGTAATGGACATCAAACTTTTGACACCTGGAAACGGAATTCTGTTCCCCATATGTGTTAGCAAACTCAATGCCAAGTGTAAGGAGTCATAAGGGAAAGTCTCATTTACGTACGTAACCTCGGTTCCCCGAGACAAAGGGAACGAGACATTGCAAACTCTGGATGCACTGCAAGACTCTTTTCTTTTGAGGTGTGAGCAATGAGCTCCTTGTCCTTCAGTCAGAAAATTATGAGGAACGGTGTTTGCATACCTGCTTATATAGCGGACAGCTTCGTGCCTAAAAGGGCAGGCAAACACCATAGCCAATATTAGAATATTGCTGTTATTTTAGAGAGGTTTCAACTAGGTTGTGTGGAAGGAAACTCCCCATATGTGTTAGCATACGCAATGTCTCGTTCCCTTCGTCTCAGGAAACCGAGGTTTCGTACATTACTGAGACATTATAGTTGATAGTTTGCCATACGTGGCAATAACTCCTCAACAGGTAATTAATTGAACATAATAAGCTTCAAGAAAGTTATAAGCTATTAAAATGCTACTTTAAACAAGGGGATAAGCTTATTTGAGATAACTGGCAGTACTTAAACTTTAAACGTCTAAGATGGATGGATGGATAAATAGGTTTATAAGTATAGTTAGTTGATAGTGTGCTGTACCTGGCAATACATCCTCAACAGGTTATTAATGTAACATAATAAGCTACAAGAAAGTTAAAATCTATTAAAACTTTACTTTAAACAAGGGGATAAGCTTATTTTAGATAACTGGCAGTACTTAAACTTTAAATGTATTATCTGACGGACAGACAGATAGATATCTTGCAATTTTTATCAGTAAAGATTCGTTAACTGTCCTTATGCGTTTATAACGTTTTTAACTACTTGCAGGATTTGCTCTTGGGATGTTTACGAGCAACATGTGCACGGAGTGTGGAAAACTGACGACCGCATCGTCTCTCTCCCGCCAGCCAATGAGAAATGACAACAGTTCCTCTCCAGCCAATCCCTGTACGGCTGGTTCGGTCCATCCAGCGAATCGGCTAACAGCTTGAAGCGCTGATGCAACTAACTTGCAACAACAGCCATGTGTCTCCTGGGTTGCAAAAAAGTGTTCTTCCTCGCTAGAATAAACGAAGTAGTCCCTGTGAAACAATACACATCTGAACGGTAGCGTGTACGTGTTATGGTATAAATATTTGATGCTTAGCTAGATATTGCGATTGTAGTAACCGCCCCAACTCTCGTGAATAAAAACTTTCATAACGCATTCTTCTCCCAAATCTCAAACCAACGTTTCCTAGATAGGTTTTATGCCAACGTACTGCTATCACTGTTGTCGAGAAGAAAAAGTGAGACCTAGATCTTGTATGCGTTTTCGCCGGTCCAACACGAGGTGTGAAATTTATTCTAGACCAAATGCATCCATAGGGCGGAGGAATCTATAGCACAGGGGGCTGACCGCGTGACGCAGCTGGTTGCTAGGTGTGGGTGACCTGATGCGTTG
This sequence comes from Moxostoma hubbsi, assembly GCA_032164185.1. Classification (NCBI taxonomy): domain Eukaryota; kingdom Metazoa; phylum Chordata; class Actinopteri; order Cypriniformes; family Catostomidae; genus Moxostoma; species Moxostoma hubbsi. The sequence goes on along the minus strand of JAVLUX010000008.1, from coordinate 21,680,790 downwards.
ACTCAATTAGTCGATTCTCAGTCATCAACTCCATCACAACAAAGCAAGACCAACATCACTTCAGTCCTAGACACCAAAGGAGCCATGGCTTTTTAATTCAGTACAGTCATCGATCACAAAGAAACGCCGTGCTTTGCTCTTGCAACGCACCCCAAGCCCAAAACAATTCAGCAAGAATGGAGTAAGTGCAACTTTTACATTTTTGTGCTTTATGAGGCATTTGTTACTGGCTATTAGCTCTGTATTTTGTGGGTGTATTGGTATTGTTTAGATGTTGGTATATGTGTTGTCACTTGTAACAATGTTGTAGGCAATTTTGTATGCAGTGTGTCTTCCTTACTGTTAAAGTTTCAGAAACTAACTTTAGCTCTTTATTTATTTTAGTCATTCAGGATCATTTGATGAGCGTTATTGGATTGATCCTACAATAATACATTTGAATAATTTTATTAGTATTTTAACATTAAAGAGGGCAGATTACATTTAGTTTAGAGGTTGTTGTTCGTAATTTGACGTGATCAAAGACAGTTTAATGAACATTTTGCCCATGGTTTTTGTAATCTAATTACCTTTGGTCTTTGGTTGTAATGGCTGTATTTTTCAACACAAGTGCAAAGGCTACACAGCTGTCACTATGTCATTCTTGAAAAAAGTTTTTGGTTGCCTATTTTTGACAGTCCACGTCTGTCTCCTTAATTAATAGTTTTAGCTCATATGGCATACAGCGTCCCCCCCCCCCCCCCCCCCCCCCCCCCCCCCCTTTGAGGAAAAATGCATGAATCGTTTTAAAGCTTTCACAAAGATTTGGTGTATTTGGTTTTGCATTACGTCATAGGCATAAGCCCACGTGCTTTCCGAGCACTGAACACCTAGTTCAGAGGCTTCTGCACCGAATGCACCTGCAAGATGCCTTGTATGATTGAACTATAATGGTTTGGGGGGGGGGGGGGGGCACACGTTTGGTTGTTTGGTTTGTTCCTGCTGCTTGAAGGTTCTACCTGGAAATAAAGAAAAGTTTTGCGTCTGACCTCACTGTAAACAAACTGGACTTCTGTATAGACATAAAGACTATATGAGCATTAGAAGATACCTTAGGCTGCATCAAATTTCAGCAAACATTTTTTAATTTTTTTGCTTAGTTATAGAAATAAGCATTTAATATATTAAAGCTCAAACGACAAACAAACATTCCAAAAGTTCTTGTTATTGTCTGATTATTTGTATGGTCGAAAACTATGATCTGATGAAGATTTACATTTGTGTGTCTTGAATATTCAGGCTGCTACTAAATTTTCCACAAGTAGAGCATTCTCCTGTTTCTGTTGGATCCCTGTAGAGCTCCCCTAAGTGGGCACATGGGACCTTGATGGATGGAAGAGTGGTAGTTTTCTAAATTGGTCCCTCGCTAATCATCAATGTGTCTTCACTGATGCTGCTGTAGCAAAACGGAGGGCTATAGTCACGTTGCCCAGTTTGCACTGTATCTCTCATTGTTTAAACTCATAAAATATCAATTTATGGACAGCTTGAGTTATTTTTTTATATTTTAAGTGAGCGTGGACAAGAATGGAAAAGTCACTCCAACTTGGAGACTTTGATTTAACAGTCTTTTTCCTCCAAACTGCTTTAACAACTGAAATATCATGGTTTGTGTGAGAGTATCTTCCTGATCTTAGATATAACAATATCTCCATAGACTATTTGAATAACACACTTTCCCTTATGACTTTCCCTCTTTTTTAGGTTTCATAATGCATACCAAGCCCTGTTTTCTGTGGCTCAACTCTCAAACTTCACTACTGTGCGCTGTAAGCTTGGACATTTGAATCGTAGGACTAACAGACAGGATGATGACTATGTCAGCACCCATTTGGAAGACTCTACTCGTCTGCCAGGCAGACCCTCTCACTCTCTCTCACCCACAGGCTAACCACAGCCAATCAGAGGGGCGCAGAGGGGAGGGGCCAGAGGAGAGCCAGCACTTAATTGGTGAGTTGCAGTGAATACAGTTTTTTATTTTTCCCAGTTTCAGGTGGGCACCGCACTGCAGCACATTTCGTTCTCCTTGAACAGTGAGTAAAACTACCAACGTTGATCTGTTTTATATTTTTGTTGATAGCATGCTACTTTAATGCTACCTTTCGAATTTGGATTTTGCGAGTGCACTGAACTATGATTGGTATCTTTTAACAGGTTATAAAAATGTGTGCGACATTTAATACTGCCATTATAGATATTTATTTTATTTAAATGATTGTGGTACATTGGATCTCTAGGCCAGTTATTAACATGTTGACCTCTGTTTTCCCTATAGGTGATGGTCTTAGTGACTGGATGACGGAAGAAGTAGATTTCTCCTCTTACCTCCCAACCCCTCACTCCTCTCCATCCCCCAATGCATCCCTTCCCCCCTCGCCCCTCCAGCATGACATCCAGGTGCCCTCAGATTTGGAGGTCATGACCTCTCTGCTGCAAGAGGAGCTTGCTCAACTGGAGGATTACTTCCTGTCTGAACCACTCCCAGAAAAGGCCTCCAAACTGGGCAAATGCGACAAGGGTCCAACAGCAGTTGGTCCCCCATCGTATTACCAGTTGCCTTACGCATCATATTCTACTTCAAACCAATCAGAATCCAGCCCTCTACTTGTTACCCTGGCAACTGGGGAACTTGACTTGCTGAGCTTTTGTGGGGGTCCCATTGGCCGTACCAAGATTCCTAGGCACACCCCTTACAGTTGCAGCCGCCCCAACAGCAACATCTGCAGTCGCAAGAGAGTTTCCGATGGGGCGAGGGTAGCTGAAAGCTACGAGAGTAGCGTCTGGAGTTCCAAAGGAAGTTCCTCTGGTAACTCAGCTGTTGCTCCTGATGGTAGCTACAGTTGTGTAGAAGATGAACGGGTGGTGGGCAAAGGCTACTGCCTGGGCAGTGCAGTGGAGATCAGAAGGTGTGCCATTTTGCCCAAAGAGGAGAAGAACTGCCGCTACACAGAAGAAGCCATTGGCGCAAGTAAGGTGGTTGGTGCTGGATACGGTTTTAGTGGACCCATTCAAATTCCCCACAAGAAAGATGAAATGATGATGTATGGTGTAAGAGAAGTCAATTTAAGTGGCATAGGAGGAAGCACAGAGATTGAGATGATGAGTGATGCAAAGAGTTGTGCTAGTGACATGGTGAAGGCCAGCGTCACCTGGAAGACTGAGCCCAACAAAAGCTGTTTCCTTCAAGGTACATCACAAGAAGAGGCCTACCATAGCTTTCTAGGGGCAATCAATGGCCCAGTAAAAGCAGAAAGTGCAGAGATTCATCGTCAACATAACAACTTCCACTGCGGCTTTCTCGAAGGTCAAGGCCCTGAATGCTTGAGTGGTGGCCGCCACGGACCTGAAGTGGGCTCTCCGTGTGCCAGAGGAGCCTGTGTGTTAAAAGATGATCCCTGCATTGCAAAACCAGAGCTAGAGGTGCCTTTTATCGAAGGGAACCATGGTGAACGTAAACAGAAGAAAAGAGATCAGAACAAGACTGCAGCTCACAGGTAGATTATTTTTAGTTACAGTCATAATGGTTGTGAGTTTAGAAAAGTTGGTGGGGTTTTGAAATTGCTTTTAGGAAAGTTCATAATCCATAAAAAGCTTCTGTAAATTACAATTGTCAAATTGTAAAAAGCTTATAATTGTTTTATTTCTGGCATTATGAGCCTATACTTGCAAGACTGTCCCATCGGCTCTGGGTATTGTAATCCAAATAGAAGTCTCTAGAACTGAAAATAGATAAATATCAGTTTAACTGTCAATAATGTTTTTCACTTTCGCTAATTTCACCATTATTAACAGATATCGTCAACGAAAGCGAGCAGAGTTGGATTCATTGGAGGAACAGCTTCATGGCCTGGAGGGTAGAAACCGTGAGCTGCGGGACAAAGCAGAATCAGTGGAACGGGAGATCCAGTATGTGAAAGACCTCCTTATTGAGGTGTACAAGGCCCGCAGCCAACGGCTAAAACAGGAAACCAGCGCCTGACCAAAAGCTTGACCTCCTGCAAGTAGAATTGTTAGCAGTTTGAAAGGCAATGGAATTTGAGTTGGAATGTTTTCTGACTGAATGTGTTATTTTTTTAAGATGTGGTGGAAGTTGTACTATTGCACGTAATTCAATCATTTCATTTTCGTTACAAACTGACAAAGTCCATCAACAGCTGCAGCAGAGACATCCACTTTCTCAGAAACAACTCCAAATCAGTCAATGCACTGTGATTTTGTCTTGTCTTAAATGACAGCCGTGTTTATTTTACATGGGTCTGCTTTCTTCAGGAGTGGCTAAATGAGTCATCCTCTTGTTTCAATGATCTTTAACAACAGAGGATTTACTGTTCAGGAATGAGAGAAATCAACACTGAATAAATCAAGACCTTAAATGCATTATCATTTATTTAGAAAATGATGTAAGGTAATATCAAAGTGTAGCATGTGACATGAATTTATCTTAATTTATTCAATGGCTGTTTATTTATTATTATTTATTAACCGTTTCAACATTTATAATACCAAAATAAATAATGCACAACTAATACATTTGTAGTTCCTACTATCTTTACTCTTCCATATATTAATTAAGGAATAAGCACTGATTTTAAAAGCAATCTATTTCTCATATATTGAGTTTCAGGGGGCGCACTCCTCAAAATGAATTTCCTCAGGAATAATGAACCTGATGATATGTTTTTAAATCCCCAATTTAGAATAGTCCTGCAGCTCAGGTATACAATTTCTTTCCAAAGTCATGGAGGTATGTCAGTTTGTAACTCAATGCTGAAGATATGGCACTGCCTAATGTTATATGTGTGTTGATTTTCTGTACTTTCGTTCTTGCATGCTGAAGATTTCATGGCTCTTTAAAAAAGAATGTCTGAATGACATGTTGAACATTACTGCAAAGTCTTTCTTGCTTAAGAAGTCCTATTTTATATTCTCTTTGTTAACACGTTTCATTAGAGATGAATGAGTGGAATTTGATTCACAAACTACTGCTTGGCCCAATGTCTGTGCTGTTATTGCGATAACAATCAGGGTTTGTGATTTTATAAAGCTTGTCTGATCTAATGCACAAATGTGTGTTTGGGGACAGAAAATGGATATTTATAGTGATACAGCTTTTTTTTATAATTATCATTGAAATGATTGTGGTGGCTTTAGATACCAATATCAGACTCCCAGCTTCATAGCAATATTTCATCAACAATGTAAATGTACGTTATTATTATTGCAATTGTAATCTGCACAATTCTTAACAAATATTATGATTTTCATGTTTACAATTTAATCTATTCCAGGTTTTTTTTCCTGGCAACCTGTCTAGTGACTCTGATTTGCTACTTGTTCACATAGGGAGCATGCAAATAGCACAATTACAACAAAACAAAGAAATCAGCAGCAAATCAGGCTTTGATAAGTTTCTCTGTATCATTTCTTTTGAGGCATTTTTGACAAAGCGTGGTGTGTATCTTACTAAGTAGCAATATTACATATATCTTTTAAATCTTCTTAATAAACAACAAAGATGCTGAGAGAGCTTACCATAACGACTTAAAAATATGCTTTTCTTTATGGCGGTATACAATCATGTTAATGAAATATAGCTAGTCATTTTATGTTGGGGAATGAATGGTTTCTTTTTTTTTTTTTTTTTTTCAACAATCCAAATTTGAGCCACACGATTTTAAAGGAGTTTACACCAGCTATAATACTAAGACTAGTCATTTTGTAAAAGGCATTTCGATGTATAATCTCCGATTAATTGCTTTGTGTTTTCCTGTTACCTCTTTTGATTGAAATAAAGTGATTTGTTTCAGCAGCAGTGCATGTCGGCGATGATGGCTTTATGTGAGGATTTTTTAATAGTTTAATCGGTCCTTGGGTTTAACGGATAGAATTTCCCACTTGTTTGGACTGTATATAGTTTACAGATTTACAAGCCAATTATGTGGAGCAGAATGCTCATTTCACGATGTGTAAGGGGAAAAGTCTTAGAGAAGAATCTGGTAGCCTGTTCGTTTTTATAGTCAGGTGTCCGTTTTAGTTTACACAGAAAAGAGAATAATGCGATAATTTCATTACAACAATCAACGCAGGATAACTCAAAATTGATTTAAAATGGTTCATTGTATTCTTAAATCATAAAAAAATACGCAAAAGCTAATAACAAAATAGGTTTTAAAAATCGCAGTGTAAAAGGTTTTATTTAACTTCAGTGAGTTGATTCTTTCGTATTTATGTCATGTACGGGCAGGCTATTTAACACAGATATAGATTTGTATTGAGTTTATTGATTTGTACTGCATGTATAACAAGTTTCCGCTGAAAAAATAACTTATTAAAACTCATTTACAAATTACTTTCCATTATAGTTCCATACGGTTTAGGGTCTTCTTAAATGTAAATATTTGTTATAAGTTATAATAATTATACGTTTCTTATAATTACTTTGTTAACACACCGTTTTAAACGATTACAAGCAAACACAATTTATAATATACAAACTTTTACTCCATAGTTAACGGTAGGCTATTCGTTGTTGAGACTGTTTCGGGTCTCGTCTGTCATACCACGCACCCTAATTTTTTACTGGTAAGCTGCTTTGTAGGCTATAACTGTAGTGATGAACAGATACAATCGCATTCCTCCTGAAAGCCATACTAAATAGTCGCGGCTTTCAAATAAACGTCAGAATGCTTATCTTGTTACAAACACGTCGATAAACAATGAGTGAAATTTTTTAACGCTTGACTCCACTGAATCTGAATTTAACTAATATATTATTGAATATTTCTTATTTAAGTGCTAGTGTAAAAGCGTGAAGGACATCAAATGACGAGGTGAGACAATTTGTGAAGGGGAGACGGGAAAAAAATCAGCACGTAGCCTAACCAAGGAAAGGCAGACAAATGCATATCAAATATTAATAAATTTATTTATTTATTTAGGGATTTGTACACAGGAAATAACACACTAAAAAAATCTATTAAAATAATTTAAAACCATTTAAAAAAATTATTAACCATTTATTGAAAACCATTCCGTGATTTTCACAAGACATATTGCCGCAGTCTATACGAATTGAAATTTTGGGTGATCCACAGGAAAATTAACAAATCATTGCCCAAATAATAATATATCCTAATAATATATCAGTTTGGAAACTTTTAGAATTTTTTTTCGATTATTTTTATTGTTATATTTATTGTAAAATAAAATAGTAACATGATAAAACAAATGCAATTTTTATTAAAAAGCAAACAAACAAACAGAGAGACGAGAGAAAACACTTTTTCCCAAATCTAGAGAAATTTGAATATAACGGTGTGTGAATAAAAAACGCAAGCATGTGCTGAATCACAACTAATGCTATACAATGCTATTCTTCACAATAGTGGGAATGTTTTGAGTTACTGTCATTTTCTCAAAATACAGATGAGTTTCAATTTCAGATAAATTCTTTTGATCATAAATAAATATAGACAAATTAATCTGTCCTAGCCACAGAAGCAGCCAGCAACCCACCAGCTGGAATTGTATAAAGCTATCTAATCAGATGTACTGATATTTAATGTGGAATTACATAACAAAACAACTCATGTTGACGTTCATGTTTTTCCTTCGACTGACCCATCCAGCTTAATGACAAGCTGTTGATAATCCCTGTGAAATAAAGAGCTTGGGATGTGTAATAAAGTTTTGTTCCTGCATCTAGAGACCTCAGAGCTTTGAGAATGGAAATAATGTGAAAATGACAGTAAGGCATTTTTGCAACTCTGTCTTTCACATTTTCTTTTTTTTTTGTTTTTTTTTGCACAATTGTCAAAATGATGCAATACAGCACACAATCAGATCTATGTTCATTTTCAAGTGTTTGAACACAGAAAAGAACTGCATTCTCGGCACTCACAAACGGTGTATTTTTTGTGTGAGTATAATATTTATTGACTAATTCTTTAATAGTTGTTTGGTCACTTTTGTCTGGTCCACAGTGGTCACACATAAAAATCCCACAACTTTATTAATTCTCTTGAAGGTTAAGAAAATATCTAAATTTGTTGCACTCTTCTCTTACCTCCCGTTGTGAGTTATTTTGGCTAAACACATGTAGAGTGGCCACAGCCGCCTGTCGCACTGCATGATGGGAATCATCACAGGCAGTTTGGATAAGCATGGCACATCTGCACTGAGGAGTGCTCCATCCCCACTGATAGCAGACATGTTACCTAAGGCCCCACAACAGTGCTGTCCAATGACATTGTCTGCACCTGACAGCAGAGATACAAGGGGAGGGGCTGCCTCTATGGCAACCTCCATCCATATGTCTCCCTCACTGTAAACAAACTTTCCATTTGAAGCAGAGCAGGAATCTCCTTGCAGCCCTTCTGTGATACCTTCCATTCCTGGTATCCTCCTCAGTTCGCCTTGAACCAATAAGGCATTTAAGTCTCCCTTTCGCTGTTTTCTTATGCAGGTCTTTACTGGAAAAATTAAGATACATTTTACTGATTAGATTTAGCCAGTTTCCCACAGCCCTGCAGGCGATCCTACAAACAGATGGAGCTGGATCGCACAGGTAGCTCAACAGGTCTAGGAATAGTTGTGGATCAAGGCTACAGCAAAGGGTCAGAGTTTGATTCAGTGAAGACCTGCCTAACACCTGAACCCAGTTGGCCCAGCAAGCTACATTTTGGCATGGCCTGCAGAGCAGCCAGAGCTCCAAACTGTCCATGAGCTCCTCTATACAACCACTCTGCTGCTCTAATCTATCTCGAACATGTTTCATACTTTATTGCTGATGTTGCTTGCTTTTGGGTTGCTCTCTCATCTGCCAGAACTTGTCAGTCTTGTTTTTGGAGAGCTGGTGTTTGCTTTCAGCGAATCCTTTTTGTTCTTAGATGTATCTACATTTTCTTTATGGTCTATCCTCTTCTTAGACTGATCACATTTGATCTGATCTGTTTTGTGTTTTTTAGTGATTCCATTGCTCCTGATTTGCTCCACACAATGCCTAAAGTAGTTAAGATGATTCTGAGTCTTGTCTGTTCTATTGTCTGTTGTCTGTGCCATAAGGGAGAAAGGCAGTTGCCTGGGCTGCAGTGATAAGGCATGAAGCAGTGTGCTGGGGGTCAGATAGTAGTAGATGATTCAAAATACACAGTGGAAGCTCCACTAGGGTAATGGGAAGAGTTGAATCATCTGACCAAGAAGACAAACCAGCAGAAAAAAATATATATATTTGCAATATTCCAATGGAAACATCAGCCAAAATCTTTGATTAAACAAAAAAGCTTGAAAACTACAGGAGCTTTGCATATAAAACCATACCTTTACAAGGCCAGCTACAATATTTGAACTATGATATGAATGGGGAATAGACATAGTTTTTTCTAAGGGCAAATCCAGAGAAAGGGGTATGCAGAGCAGTTGACAGCTCATCATTGATAGGCTGTTTATTTCTGCATCACTCCAGAAAAGGCCACTCTAAAGCAATGTAGTGCTGCTGCAAGTATAAAATGATAAATGTACTGAAAAACCTCAGATGAGAGATTACACCTCCAATAAACACTAATATAAACAGCATAGTGTAATTAACATCATGGTAAGACTTTAAAGGCCCTTTCACACCAAATGAGATATGAAAAAGTGAAACAAACTGCAGACAGAACATTAACACAACACATATTTTAAGATAATTAATCTGAGAGGAATTACTTCAGATAGTCTGTAGAAAATCAGTGACAGAAGACCATCATACATGCCCCCAACCTGCAGGCATGGGGTTGTGTGCCTATGTGAAAGAGAAGTAGAGAGCGGTTGGATGGGCACAGACAGACAGATGGGGGAGGGAGAGAGGAAGAAAGAGACAGAGAGAGAATGGGGAATGACTACACTAGATTTCATCACAGTGTTTTTAAAGCCCTTCATCACAACAATGACATTAATTACTCCAGAGTTAGCTCTTATTCACAATATAAATAATGGAATTGTACCTCCTCTGTGTCTGTCAAAATATTCCCCAAAATGCTTGTAAGACTTTCCATACTGATATTCACAGATATACATGGAGTGTGAACAAGGTTAAGACTGCTGTTGCCAAAAGCTGTAGGAAACCACAAAATCACAACTGTAATACAAATTAAACTAGACATGCTACCATAATTGAACTTGAATTTTCCACTTTAAAAGTGAATTTAAAACAAACTAAAGAGAAAATCTTCCTGTTAGAAAACCTTACTGGTGAACGTTTTGGGTCTTGACAGAGGAATACTGAGATAAAAAGCTGACAAAGATCCTCAGCTCTGGTGAGAGAAAATGTTTTTAATACAATAACAGATTAATATTTCACTTGATGCCCAGCAGCTGTTGGAATAACAACAGCCTAACCAAGAGCCTTCGTTCTGCAATTACCACTTAAATATTCTTTCACTATAAAAAAGTAACAACAGATTTACTGAAGAAATGAAAGTGAAAATAATTTCAGTGGGGAAAAATGAAAAATAAAAGGCAAATAGGGCATATAAAAAAAACAATCTATACCTCTTCCCATTTATCTCCCAGTTTGGGCTCTTTTCCAGGAACATTATGAGCACGCTCATCAGATCTCCTAATACTATCTCACCCTGCGGCTCCTTTAGCAAATAACAGCCAGTCAGATATAAGAACTCTTTTTTCTTCTTCAGATTTTTCACTTTTGAGAGAAATTATCAACAGAAAATGTTTTATATATATATATATATATATATATATATATATATATATATATATATATAATTTTACTGTGCTTTGCATTGCTTCAAAGATCTTCCTGTTCAAATTACACTAAATCTAAAATATGCAGTTTATAGTCTTTGAAACCTCTTAGTCTCACTATGTCATCTATAGATTAGAACAGACGTGAGATGTGATCATGTTTCTAATTTTTTCTTACTTGCATTAGATCTGGAATATTTAAGATTTTCTCTGTCAGGTTGAACAGCAGATGAGGCAGCTCCAACTCTTTTCCCACTCTTTCAACATCTCCAGGCTGACAGCTCTGAAAAATATTCCTTAGGACTTTTAGTGGCGGTAGAACTGAAGAGGCATTGCCGCCCTTCCCAACCAATAGCTGGACAGATCAGTGTCACTGTCTTTTATACACTTGTCTCATTACTTAACCATTTCAAATACTGTAGCTACTCAACATTTAACAGACCGGGTTCCCACTCCTTGTGACCAAAGAGTTGCTGTGACTTTTCCATTTGCTTGTGATTACTTGATATGGATTTTGTTTTATATAATTTATGTCATTTAAGAGCCTGACAGCTCTCACGAGCAATTCCTAGTCAATGAAATATTTTAGCATAACTAGAAAGTATACATTCACTATAAAATTACCATGAATTTATTTAAATAAAGGGATAGTTCACCCAAAAATTTAAATTATCTTATCATTTATTCACCCTCGTGCCATCCCAGATGTGTATGACTTTTTTTCTTTAGCTGAACGCAAACAAAGATTTTTAGAAGAATTTTTCAGCTCTGTAGGTCCTCATAATGCAAGTGAATGGTGATCAGACATTTGTAGCTCCAAAAATCACATTAAGGATACATAGAAGTAATCCATAAAACTCCAGTGGTTAAATATATATCTTCTGAAGCAATACAATAGACGTGGATGAGAAACATATCAAACTTTAAGTCCTTTTTAACTCTAAATATCCACTTTCACTTTTACATTTTGGTGCTTGTTTAATTAAACTTTCATCTGAAAGTTAAAGTGGATTATTGGAAAAAGGTCTTAAATATTGTTTTGTTTCTCATCCACATCTATTATATTGCTTCAGAGGATATGGAGTCATCTGGATTTCATTTATGTTTCCATTGTGTGATTTTTGGAGCTTCAAAACTCACCATTCACATGTATTGTATGGACCTATATAGCTGAGATATTCTAAATTATTATAATCAGAGCATAGATTGATCAAGTGGAAAAACCTCACTGTCCATCCTAACAGAGGCCAGACTGTTCCATGCATGTCCAGAGTGCTTCAGAACTTCCCACCTCGACTGAAGAGAAATCCCTCTCATAGACTCTACTGATCTGGGCTTTACGTGGAGCTGAGAACACCCTAAAAACAAAAGGGAAAATGGGGGAGAGAGCCATCAGTTATTTTATACTTAGACAAGTTAATTGAGACAAAATCCACATAAATGGTATATGATAGTAGTAGCATGTGCACTCTGTACATGTTGCAAGTATGTGTTTAAACTTGACATAAATGTGTGTTGTGTACAATTGAATATGATTGTCATGGATGATTCCACAAGCATTTTTGGAATTTTTGGACAAATTAGTCATTGATTTCATGATCTGATCACTCAAGATACATATGCGTAATGTATCAAGACTTTTAACTATTGTAGTTATCAAAAGTCTTATAATTTATTCATTCTTTTATGCTGGTCAAAAAATAAATACATTTAGGACTAAATAAATACATTTATTTTTCCCTGTCTGAGTGACTGTTAATAAGTTGAGGTTCTCAGTTTTCCAAATTCAAATTCTAGATGGAAAACTACCTGGTAACACCATTGTCATTTGCTTGATGCTGATTGGTTGTTGGCTGAGATGAATTTTGATACATTGAAAAGGTGCTGCCCAATGAGTGGCTAGTGGTGGGGGCCCCTACAGCAGAAGCTGTCTTACAGTGAGGCTGACTGCTGCCAGCAATATTTCCACTCCCAGACACAACAAAATTTATTTATTTCACATCCACTTACAGAAATGGATTCTGATGCTCATTTTAGTATATTTAATAATATGTAAATAAATAGCCAAATTTTCACAAATCCCATCAACAACATCAGAATCACTGTAATTTATATAGATAGCCAATCTTCCTAAAAGTGGAGCCTAGGTAGCTCAGCGAGTATTGACGCTGACTACCACCCTTGGAGTCAAGAGTTTGAATCCAGGGCATGCTGAATGACTCCAACCAGGTCTTCTAAGCAACCAAATTGGCCCGGTTGCTAGGGAGGGTATAGTCACATGGGGTAACCTCTTCATGGTCGCTATAATGTGTGGTTCTCGTTCTCGGTGGGGCGCTTGGTGAGTTGTGCGTGGATGCTGTGGTGAATAGCGTGGGCCTCCACACGCGCTATGTCTCCACAGTAACGCACACAACAAGCCATGTGATAAGATGCGTGGACTGAGGGTCTCAGATGTGGTGAAAAATTAGATTCATCCTCCAACACCCAATTGAGTCGAGTCACTACACCACCACGAGGACTCAGAATGCATTGGGCATAGAGCATTCCAAATTTGGGAGAAAATGGGAGAAATAATTTTCATCCAAAAAGTACAATAAATCATACAGCTCATGTAGAGTATAACCTCTTAACACAGGAAACTAATAAAAACAAACTTCTTTGTTCAAGCCTGCTGTTGTTCACAGATATATTGCGAGTTTACCAGTCTGTTATTCCTCTCTTTCTCTCGAAGCTCTCTAGCTTTGCACAGTAGTTTGCCCTCTCCACTGCATGCTGTTCTCTTTTCTGCAGCCTGCTGTTGTCTCAAGGCCTGCACATCCGGGCTGGGTGTTACAGTAAGGGGGTTGCTTGAACCCTCATCTGAAACCACTGTCCAAACAAACAGCATAACAGGGCAATTTTAGACAAATCCAAAATATGGCATACTGAGTTGTAGGACTGTTGCAATAGTAAAAACATAACAAGGAAATTAACTTTTTTCAAACATTCAACATCAAGATTTTATAGGTTAAAATTTCTCTTAATGGTAAAAGGAACAGTATATTAAGTATATTTGCAGCTCATTCAAAGTAAATAGTCCTGCAGTGTAAAAAATTCATTATAAAAAAAAAATCCAAAAGTCTCCAATTAATTAAAAAACGCATGTTTAATACATAAACTGACTATCAACACCGCTGAGAAAATGATTGGCTGTTGTCTGACACCACTTGAAGACCTGTACACTACCAGCATAAAGAGGAGAGCAGATAAAATCATCAGTGATACATCCCATCCTGCTAATTACCTGCTAATCTTTCAATAACTCCTATCATGGGAAGCGATTACACTCCCTGATAACAAAATGCCATCGAAACAGCTTTTATTAACCAGGCTGGCTAGGCAGCAGTCAGTTGTCACTACTATGCTGTCCTGTCAGTAACACGCATCATGCGCTATGTGTTTTTCATGGATTACATATTACCATTATTTATTATATATATCACAATTGCTCCACTACCTTTAACACACTCTGAATTGCATCCACCTCAACAAGAATAAGTTTAAATGAATTGTTGTGGTAATATTATGCCACAAATGCTGTCGACTGAGCTTAACTTGTATTGAACCCAGAACATTCCTTTAAGCTTAAGTAAGTCTACCGAGATGTTTACAAAGAACAGATATTTTCATATGATGATAAAACAAAAATTAATCCTCACTCAAAACTCCATCTGCAACAAAAGTGTGATGAAGCAGGTCAGGCCATGAGAGCCTCTTCCAGCAGTCTCTCATTAACATTCCCTTCAGAAAACTACATTAGGAGAAGACGCAGAAAGAGCAATAAAATTAAAGTCTGGCACTTCTCCATAAGCATTCATCAATTAATTCAGGATTATATACAAGTTCTCTTAATCAGCAACAGAAGCATAACTGTAAAAACAGTTCCCTCAATTACATTCAATCAGACAGCAGGACATATAAAAAAAATCATAACACAGAGCAAAACAAAAAAACCTTCTTTGAACATTATATTTCAATCTAGAATAAAATGAAGTCTAATGAAATTGAATGTTACAAAAATACTTTTATATTGACAATATGTTATACTTCTACATTTATGGATCAGTGTTTCAAATACTAAATACAAATCAGGCAAATCCAGTTCAAAACAGAGTTAGGGATTTTCATGTGGGAAGTAAACTCAGTACCATGCAGTATTGGCTCATGTTCTCTGGCCAATTTACTGGGTCTCTCGCTATAAGATGGACCAGGTGAAAGATAGAGGTGGTGTAGAACGTAGGCGCCCCCGTGTGGAGCTCATAGAGGATGCATCCCAGAGACCAAATGTCAGCTAAAGGTTTCTCTTCCACCAGTTCTGGAGACATGTAAAGAGGTGTTCCCTTAATGGAAGTCAACACCAATGTGGACACACTCATGGCATGAGCAAATCTGTGAAGAATCAAGAAAACATGACACCACTATGCTATTTGAGAATATTTTAACATGGAAATTGTATAACACCTGCTTTATTTGCTGTTTAAATTCAAAAAAGCGACCAGGATCTAACACAAGCTGCTTTTTTAGCCACCCAAAAATAAATTCTTAATGTCTAGGTTATGTATGTAACCTCTGTTCCCTGATGGAGGGAATGAGACGTTGTGTCGAAGAAGCAACACTAGAGTTCTCTCTTGAGCGCCGAATATGCCTCTGATCTATGAAAAAAGGCCAATGAGAAGTTGGCAGACAGTATTTGCATACCCCGCCCCCGGACATATGGGTATAAAAGTGGAAAAATATGTCGAGTTCATTCAGGATTTTTCTGAGGAGCCGGAAATGGTCCGGCCACAACAGTGGCTCGGCTCAGTGACGTGGCCGGGAGGACACAACGTCTCGTTCCCTCCATCATTTAAATCACACCATGCACTAAGCCGTGTACATGGTCTGCTGTCACAGCCTGGGTGTGATAGGCCAATGAAATGGCATCCAGAACCCAGTGGAAAAGCCTCTGTTTGGAGACAGCGTTCCCTTTCCGCTGTCCACCAAAGCAGACAAAGAGCTGCTCAGAATGTCTAAAGCTCTGGTTGCGGTCCAAGTAGGTATGCAAAGCACGTACCGGACACAGCCACGAAGGGGCTGGGTCTGCCTCCTCCTGGGGCAGCGCTTGCAGGTTCACTACCTGGTCTCAAAAGGGCATGGTAGGAACCTTGGGCACGTAGCCCGGTCGTGGTCTTAGGATCACATATGTGTCTGCCAGACCAAACTCCAGGCAAGTGTTGCTGACAGAGAACGCTTGCAGGTCCCCGGCCCTCTTGATGGAGGCGAGCATGATCAGCAGGGCTGTCTTTAGGGAGAGGGCCCTGAGTCCAACTGATTCTAGCGGCTCAAAGGGGGGTCTCTGAAGGCCCACGAGGACCACCGAGAGATCCCAGGAGGGGAACAGGCCTGGCCAGGAAGGATTTAACCTCCGGGCACCTCTTAGGAACCTGATGATTAAGTCGTGCTTACCCAAAGACTTGCCGTCTACTGCGTCGTGGTGGGCCGCGATAACAGCAACATACACCTTCAGCCTCCAGTGGGACAGCCTCCCCTCCAGCCTCTCCTGCAGAAATAGGAGCACTGACATAACTGCGCACCTCTGTAGGTCTTCAGCCCTGGAAGAGCACCAATTTGCAAACAAGCACCACTTCAGGGCGTAAAGTTGCCTGGTAGAGGGGGCTCTGGCTTGGTTGATTGTGTATATGATGGCAGGTGGTAGACCAGCTAGATGTTCCGTGTCCCGTCCAGGGGCCAGACGTGGAGGTTCCAGAGGTCTGGGTGCGGATGCCAGAGCGTGCCCCGTCCCTGAGGAAGAAGGTCTTTCCTCAGGGGAATTTGCCAGGGAGGGGCTGTCGCGAGGAGTACGAGACCCGAGAACCAGGCCCGGGTGGGCCAGTAGGGAGCCACTAGGGTGACTTTTTCATCATCCTCCCTGACCTTGCAAAACCTGTGCAAGAAGGCTCACTGGGGGAAATGCGTACTTGCGCAACCCTGAGGGCCAGCTGTGTGCCAGTGCGTCTGCCCCGAGGGGAGCCTCTCTTTGGGCATACCAGAGCAGGCAGTGGGAGGTCTCTTGGGAGGCAAATAGGTCTACATGGGCCTTGCCGAATCATTCCCAAATCAGCTGGACCGACTGGGGGTGAAGCCTCCACTCTCCACTGGGCAAGCGTTGTCATGACAGCTTGTCCGCTACCACATTGAGGTTGATGGGGATGTGATTGGCGAGCAGCGACTTGAGTCATGTTTGGGTTAGTGACTGAGGAGGAGGTCTGATGGAGGAGTCCTCTAGGCTCGTCAGAACCGGCTGGCAGGGGAACAGTCCTGGGGCTGAAGGCGGGGGGTCCACCTCCAGCATGCCGGAACTGTTGAGACCTGGTGGCAGATTTCCATGAGAATGGCATTTGCGGGCCAGGTGACCCAGAGACAAAGGAAATAGCTCTTTTACTGAGAATGTGGGTACCGCAGCCCCGTCTAATGAAATAAATTCAACAAAAGATTCTCCTCCCGGCCCTCCACCGGGGAACAGAGTGGTCTGCTTAACAGCTCCGGAGCTAACATCTTGGTCCCTGGGTCGATCGTCTCAGGAGCGCCTGAGAGCCTTCTGGGTCCTCGAGGGGGTTCATGAGACGGGGAGCGTCTGCTTCCTTCGGGGTGCTCGATGCATGGGCTAAGAGCTGGGCCCGGGTTGAGGCGGAGCAGGGCATTTCTTCGCTGCAGGAGGACACCCTCGGCGAGCAGACAGTGCATGGCCCATGGCGTCAGGTTTGTAGAGGGGCAGGATGTGCGAGATGGCCTCCGTCTATTTCTTCACCGCGGAGAACTGCTGAGCAAAGTCGTCGAAGGTGTCGCCAGAAGAGGCCGAACTGGGAGACACGGGTATGCAAATACTGTCTGCCAACTTCTCATTGGCCTTTTTTTCATAGATCAGAGGCATATTCGGCACAACGTCGAAGTGAGTGACAGACGGGGAACTAGATTTATTAAAGCACTTTGCACTTGCACATATTGGTAACACTAACCAAAAGTCACAGTGTGGCAGTGCAGAGGGCGGGGCCGGGTCGTGATGATACACACTCGGTCCTGTATCAGGCTAATCAAGCCTCCGAGAGGGATAAAGGCCGATGGCAGACGGTGGTGCAACAAGAGAGAGAGATCATTTACGGACATGTCCGTCATGTGTGTGTTTGTCCTTTGTTTTAAGTTTATCATTAAAATGTATTTATATTGTCAAGTCGGTTCTCGCCTCCTCCTTGCCCTTCGTAACTCCCTTAGGAGGAGGGATATGCCGTAGTAGAGTTCTCGCCACTACCGTCCACCCCAATGGTGCAGCCGCGGCCATCTGCCGGGGGGACGAGGAGCCCAGCCGCCTGGAAGCGGAGGAACGGCCGCTGACTGTGAGGGGAGAAGTGGCTCCTAGCTGACCGCCTGGAGCGGTCAGGGCCACTGCCATGGGTGGAGGATGCCCCTACCAGCCGATGAAACGCGGTGGGGTCAGAGACCGCTGACCACGAGCGGGGAGGGGATCGCAACCGACCGCCTGGTGCGGGAGAACCGCTGCCAGGGGCGGGGGAGACCCCTTCGGCTGCCCGAGAACGTGGCGGGGCATTCCGACTGCCAGGTGCTGGAGGCCTGCCTCCGATCCGCCTGGAGAGGCGCAGCTGTCATCCGTTAGAGGGTGGAGGATTGGCAGAGGAACAAGCTACAGCGTATCGGAGCGAGTAGGTTTTTTTTTTTTTTTTCTCTCTCTCTCCTCTCTCTCTCTCTCTCTCTCTCTCTCCTCTCTC
Organism: Moxostoma hubbsi; assembly: GCA_032164185.1. Taxonomy (NCBI): domain Eukaryota; kingdom Metazoa; phylum Chordata; class Actinopteri; order Cypriniformes; family Catostomidae; genus Moxostoma; species Moxostoma hubbsi. The sequence continues at coordinate 21,662,209 of JAVLUX010000008.1, read as the reverse complement.
TCTCTCACTGCCGCTCTGCATTGGCCTTTTCCCTCTGTTTTAAATTGTAGTGTTTTTTTTGGGGGGTGGGGGGGGGGGGGTAGTACTCTGTTACAGGAAGTACCCCCCCCCCCCACATTTTAATTATTGCTGTTTCCCTCCCCTTGTCCCCTCCCTCGCCCAGATAGACAGGGATGACCTGCCAGCAGACGGCGCGGAAGGTGCGCCCCTCCCCAGGGAAAGAACGAGGGAGGAATGTGGCAGGGTGGATGGCGGGGCCCGTCATGTCCGTCATGTGTGTGTTTGTCCTTTGTTTTAAGTTTATCATTAAAATATTATTTATATTGTCAAGCCGGTTCTCACCTCCTCCTTGCCCTTGAACTCCTTTACACACAGATCTTTACCACTCCTCCTTTTCCCAACAAGATGTTTTGTGGTTTCATGTCATGTCATGGCAAAATGCGATGGGAGAGTAGATAATACAGAGCAGAGACAAGCTGGCAGGCAATTTCACACACAAACCAAACACAACGCATACAGTGGCATGTTAGGATGTGTGTCCAAGTTAAAAGGTCTGTTTACGAGAGTGCAACAGGGCTGAGCGAAAGAAAACCCATAATATCTCCAAAACAGAGACACAAAAGAACTTCCATCTATATATTTGCGAAAAATTTATTTATTTTAAGCTACAGTGCAATACAATAAAGTTTTTAATTATACTCTGTTTCTAATAGCAATTTCAACAGAGTAGATAATATAAGATGCGTAACAGGTCCTAGATACAGTAGTTCTATTTCCAAATCCCAGCAGTAATAAATTAATCATAAAGGCTTGAATACATATCTACTATAAAAACTGAATTGTCAGTTACTGAACAAAAATGAGACTTTGCTAAAACCACTGGCAAGTCTCACTGTTTGTCATTTGTACACCCGACTCTCAGGTAAAATCCCATCATCCTCCAGGATCTGAAACAGGCCACCTTCTGCACACTCTGTCAACACCACTACCTGCCAGAGGAATACATGCTCTAATTATTTCACTGACACCAATTCAGTTTTTCCGTTACACATTTTATGGGATGATCAAAGTAACAACCAGTTTTTTTTGTACCAATGCCAATATCCTAACATCTGAACATATACTATGCTTTGCCAAAACGAATAAATACCTAGAGATTTGAAAGTCAAAATTGTTACCCCTGGCAGCTATATTTCATTTCAAACAGCCGTTATACTGGAAGCACCAGGTATTAGAACATCGAAGCAGCGGTTCAAAATGTAAAAAGACTTGAGAGTTGGTTGTGACAGTCATACCTCCCTCTCTGTCTCAAAGCTGTCTAAAAGCAGAACTATTTTGGGATGTTTGAGCCCCCTCATGATGTCAGTCTCTCTTTTCAAACTGTGCAGGTTCTTCTCTGAGCACCCAACTTTGGGAATGAACTTCAACCAGTGCCACAACCTAGAAAAAAAGTGATTTCTATTTTACTCAGACAGAGAGGGCTTCTGTGTCTAGTGAGATGAATTATTAATTAACATCCCAGCCTGAGGGGGCTGCACAAACACAGGCAGCACTCACCTGGCCGCTAAACTTCCTACAGCCTTTATAAACTCGTCCGAAAGACCCTTCCCCGATATCCTCTAAAATATTATATCCTCTAAATCCATTATCATCTACAAAGCCTTGCCTTGACCCAAAGGAATGGTACAGTGACTTTTCAGATGAACTTGTCAAATGAAGTCAGTCTTTTTAAAAATGTATGTGTACGGAAGGATATAGTTTACCCTGTTTTATCCTCATGACTTGTTTGTTTCTAATTTATGACACTGGGACAACTGAACGATGAGGGAAAACATGACAACCCGTCCATCAAAAATTGACAAAATAGACTAGCGAGTGGCTGAGCTAGTGCAACAGTTTTTAAGAGATAGCCTTTTTCACCTGTTAGACAAATTCATAATAACCACAATGCTCCTATCAGCACTGCAGCTAAGAAATAAAAGCAGATATAGAATTGATTACAAAATGAAAACTTATTTTGAATTTTATGTTTTTTTTATATATAGATTCACATAGTCTTTATTATTTAGGTAATTTTATTACTTGTTAAACATATGACTTATAAGAGAAAATGGACTGTAGTAAGAAAGATTAGAACAGTATATGTGTAAGTGACCTAATTCAGCTCTGCTGCAAAGTGATCCTTAACCTAACAATGCAGAGGTGTCTTAGCAACCAAACTTGTCACCTCACAAAGAGAAGTCAGTGTTTCTTATCTTTAAAGGACAATATTAAAGATTCAAAATAAATATTTTATTTCTATTCTATTCTGTAAAGATGACAAATTTTCTTCAAGCAAAAACAAGTTTATTTTATATATTTTTTTATATTGGCATTCCTGACAAAGTCTACACTGTAACATGCTTATTAATTAGGAAAAAATGCAATTTACAAGGCATCATTTCAATCCATTAACGGAATAGTTCTCCCAAAAATGAAAATTCTGTAAAAATGAAAGTGTATTACTTTCTTTCTTCTGCTGATCACAAACAAAAAAAAAATTTGTATTTATTTCAGCTCTGTAGGTTCATTCAATGCAAGTGAATGGTGGCTAGATCTTTGAAGGTCCAAAATGGACATCCTGGTGTGGAAGTGAGTTTCACTTTCACATTCAGCCGCCTACTGGTTGGGGCTGGTCATAGGTGGAGACTGATTGAAAAAAGGAATTTAATATTAATATTTAATTGATCTGTTTCTCACCCTCACCCATCATATTGCTTAAGAAAATATGGATTTAACCACTGTCATATGGATTAATTTTATGCTCCCTTTATGTGCCTTTTGGATCTTCAGAGTTCTGGTCACCTTTTACTTTCACTGTGAGGACCAACAGAGCAAACCTTAATTTGTGTTCTGCAGAAGAAAGAAAGTCATACACATCTGCTATTGTCTAAGGGCATTGATGAGAGAATTATTATTTATGGGTGAACTATCCCTTTCAATCCATGTCTTCAGAAGATATATTATAGCTATATTATAGATATATATTATAGTATGAGTGAGAAACAGATCAATATTTAAGTCCATTTTTTTTTTACTATAAATTCTCCTCCCTGCCCAGTAGGTGGCAATATGCACGATGAATGCAATTTGCCAAAAACAAAAAGAAGAATGTGAAAGTAGGGTTAGGGAAATATTTATCTGTTTCTTACCCACACCAATCATATCGCTTTTAAAGACATGTATTAAACCTTATGGGCTTTTTGGACCATCAAAATTCTGCAGAAGTAAGACATCCACATACATTTGGGATGGCATGAGGGTAAGTAAATGATATGAGAATTTACATTTTTGGGTGAACTATCACTTTTAACAATTCTTACCTACTGCAAGTGTTTTGTCGAGATATTAGCAAGTTTTATTTTTGACCAGTCAAAATATAAGGCGGTTTCATACAAGTTATCGGAAATGAAAGAAAGACAGAAAGAAGATAGAATTGGTTTCAATTCATTCTAAATTGTCAGGACATGCAATATGCATTATAAAGCCAGAATGAATTGAAATATCTGCATGTATCTTTGTTGAATCCTGATGGAATATGATAAGTATAAAATAAAAAGAACTTGATTTTTGACAGTTTTTCTTAGGGTGGTCATCTGTATCATGATTAACAAATGTATTCACACACACTGAGACACACACACACACCACTACATTATTCATGGCCACAGTCTCCTTGTAAGGACAGAGAGGCTGTGTAATCACAACTGTCCAAACAGTCCACAGTCCATGTATCTTAAAAGCTTCTATTTTGACATTTAAGCCTCTTAAAAAGCCCTCCTGGTCTCATAAGACAACCAGGAACCAGTTCCATCATCTTTAGCCCAGGATGTAGTGTCACTGAGAGACACCACTCCACCACTAACTTCCTCCGAGTTGACAGGTGTCATCTTCACCACAGTCAGATCTGCAGGTGTTGTCATGTATGGTGGGCAGGTATAGCTGGAGGCTGAGGTGTAGGAGGTGACTGGGTAGGGAACATCTTCCAGAGGATGTATAGTGTAAGGCTGTGTGCTAGATGATATGGAGCTACCACTGCGCCCCGAAGATAGACGAAATGGAGAGGAACCCCCAGTGTCAGGCCCTCTGAGGGATGGTGAGTCTGCCACCGGGGCTGGACCCTCAGGACAAATGACTTCTGGCTGACAGACTGGGTCCTCAGATGGCTGATCCCAGGGGTCTCTCTGCAGCACAGAGGGGGAAACAAACAGAGAAACTACATGCTAGTTCTTAGGATCTCTTAATAAAGAAATAGTTAGCCTAAAAACAAAACAAAAACTGTCCTTTTTTTACTCACCTTCCTGTCTTTCCAAACCTGCATGACTTTCTTTTTTACTTGGAAAACAAAAGGTGAATTATTGAAGAATATCCTGGCCACTCTTTTCCATGTAATGAAAGTGAAATAGGGGACGGGGTCAGAAAAGCTCCAAAATGACAAGCATCATAAAATTATCAAAAAAAGTGTTCTATACTACTTGTGCGCTATATATTCAAAGTCTTCTGAAAGCATAAAATACCTTTGTGTAAGAAAATGTATTTGTCTATTTGAAGTGAATGGGGCCAATCCATAAATGTAAAAATAATTCAAAAGTATAGCCACAAGGTGTAAACTTTATACATATTAACCTGATTTTAGTGTGAATGAAATCAATTACTAACCTTTTCTGTGTAAAGTTATATGCAATTTTATATTCACTTCCATTGTATTTGTCTCAAATTAACCTCGTTTTTTAATTCTTTTTAAAAAAAAAAGAAGTGACAAGTCGAAATAATTTGTTGTGCTGTCAACATTATTAAACAATTGCTGCCGATTAAGCTCAACTTGAATTGAACCCTGAATATTCTTATAAGAAAAGTTCTTAAACTTCATGTTAATGGGGAATTCCATAATCATAGAGTATGACATAAGAGAGAAACCACACTAATGCAGCACAAAGCGGTGGAAGCATGAGGAATATGGAAACAAGCAGAACAAACACAGCAGCAACTGTTGAACATTTGGAAATAACCCAAAGCAATGAGTAACGAAAAATATTGAGTCTTCCCCGGATGCCATGTTCATTATTTACAACAGCATCACAGGGAAATTATGCTATCCACTTTGCTTTGGAGAAATCTGCCTACTAACCAAGCCCTATGTATACAAGTATAAAGAGTTAATCGCTAACATAGTACGTGTAAATGTGAAACCTGCTTTCATTTCTTAAGCAGATTTCTCACAATAAACATTTTTCCAAACCCCTTTTCTGTTTTTTTTTCTGGTGTCCATGTAAACGACTTCAGTTATGTGATTTCAGCGGTTAAAAGGCAATTGGAGAGGAAGATAATCAGTAAATGCTGAGGATCCACATATGTACCTGCCTTTAAAGTTTGGGAAGTATCGATCTGTTAAATCTTTTCATGGCTGTTTCGTTGAGGTTAAATCTAGGTTGGCTAATAACTTTCTCCAGCTGAATGAGGATAAAACAGAGTTCATCCTTTTTGGCCAAAATGGGTGTGGTAAGGATATTACCAAAGACCACTCCCATTTCAAAAATCTAGGTGTCATTTTTTATTCAGACCTAAAATTTGATCGACAAATAAATGCTGTTGTGAATTTTTTTTTTTCCACCTAAGAACTATTTCAAATCTGAAATCTATCCTCTCTCCTAGTGATCTGGTTAAAGTTATGCATGTGTTCATTTATACTCGTTGGGACTACTGAAATGCTTTATATTGGGGCATTAGCCAATCCTCCTTATCTCGGTTACAGCTTGTGCAAGATGTACAATATATTGGTTACCTATTAAATACAGAATGCAATACAGAGTGCTCTTATTTGTTTTTTAAAGCGGTGCATGGATTGGCACCAGAGTACATTTCAGACTGAATCAGTCTCTGCCAACCTCAAAGGTCTCTTTGTTCTTCTGATCAGTTGCGCCTTACTGTCCCCTGGGCCACTCTAGTCTGAAGCGTAAAGGTGACTGCGTCTTTGTGACTGTGGAATGACTTACCTCAGTATCTTAAATCTTCATCCACTATTGACATGTTCAAAAGTGGTCTTTAGACTTACTTATTCACTCTGGTTTTGATAAGGTATTTTAATAATAGCCTAATATGGTGTTATTCTTGCTGATGATTTATTATGTAATGTTTTTTTTTACATCTGTACAGCACTTTAGTCTACTACGTACTTTTAAAATTGCTTTATAAATAAAGTTTGAGTTGAACAACTTAAAATCAGTATGATAAATTCAGAAGATTTGGAATATAACAAAAATTATTTTGTTGTTGTTCATTTTGGAGCTTTACAGCCCCAGTTCTCTTTCACTTTCATTATATTGAAATATATTGAAACAGTATGTAGGTTTGGATTGACATAAGGGTAAGTAAATGATGACAGAATTTTTTTTATTGTTTTTGGATGAACTGTTCCCAGGAATTATTGTGTTTAGAAAACAATTTAAGGTTGTGTGAAGTGTGAATACCAAGAGCAAGTGGGATGATGATTCTCCAGACAGAGATGGCAGTAGTGCTGGTAGTGTAGATGGTGGAAACAATGACCCTCCACTTGTGGCATATGAAGCTGGCACTCTGTAATCTCCATAAGAATCAGGAGTGTAGTAGCTGTCAATGAAAGCAGGGTAACTGGAAGGGTGGTCATACGAGAAGGCCTTGCTTCCCTGTGCTGAAGAGTAAGTGTCTGGAGAGTACTGCTTCATGGGATGGCAGAGCTCTGAGTCTGGGAGGAAAGTTCTTCTCATGCTGTAGTAACTAGGAAGCATATGAGACCCTGCATGAGGAAGCAGGAAATGTAGTTAGCTCTCTATGTACCAGTGAATTAGATTTAACATATGAACACAGTGAAGATGGGCTCACCTGGCATTGGTACAAAAGGTGGCTGAGAAGAACTGGTGCTCGGCTGAAAAAACAAAGATTAAGAGAGTTTATTATTGATATCTCACAGGGTCTTTGTGTGTGTTACTCACTAATCACTCAAGAAGGCAATGTCTTATGAAACAGACAACAGACAATGATTGAATCCCCGGATGTGTAACTGCAGTGTGAAGAGATACAGAATCCCTGAATGGCTGCTTTTTATTTTGTCTGACTTAAAGTCAGAAGGAATAGGGAGAGAAAGACAGGAAGGCTCAATATCTTGTTCTTGTTCTGTTGAAAGCCAGTCAAATCATGTGGGAGGATATTTGAATATGATTTGCCAGTGTCACAATAGTGCTACCTCCCTCTCTCCATGTGTACACTTCCCTCTGGTAGAGTGTGTGCTCTTCTCATGAGATTTTTTTCACAAGGATCTAAAGAAATCCTTGGATCATTGGGAATATATCCCATCATACTCTGCAACATGTAAAGCAAGAATGCCATGGAATTAAGTCAATTTGTTAAGTAGATTTCTTTGGAGACTTATGGTGAAAAGGGACATGCCATAAATAGATTCACAAACACACTTTAACAAATATTCTGGAAAGGAAATTCTTATGGTAGTTCAGTAACACATTGCACACTTTTTTTTAAACTATATAGATATATATTTTTACTCCTGATAACATAGAATATATAACTGATTTGTTCTTTTAAAACCATTGTTCAGAAAAATAATTTGAGGCCAACCACCCCTCGGAAGAATTTGCATGGGCTGAATGGGTCATTAGTTTCATCAAGGACACAAAACAAAAGCAGAAAACAACTCATTAACAAATTAACGTATTAACAAATACCTCAGTGATGAACTCTGTTTAGGCTGGGGTTTAACTGTCTACTGGTAACAATGCCTGTCTGTCCCCTTTCAGGAGGGTAAATGTGATTTGGCAGGTGTGTCTGATACTTATCTCTTAAAAGTATCAAGGACCATGTCAAGCACAGATGCTCTGACAACAGTGGCTGTCTGAGAGATAGCTTTGAGCTACATCTAACACCAAATATTTGTATGTATAGTGTGGATAAGTTCGTCATTTGTACTAATACTATCTACCATAGGCTAAATGCACAAATACACAAGAGAAAAACACTAATGGACATGGGGTGACAAAGATAACATGCAAGAAAAGCATAACTTACAGTGTAACTTACACTGAATCTGGGTGCATTAGTTTGTCTTAATCGCTTTTCTGCAAGAAGGTCTTTTACAGTGTGCTTGACTCTCACTCCTTGGTACACTCTCTTGGAATACTCTGTGGGCAGAACAGATTACAGATACAGAAAAGATAATTTTGTATCTCTCCTTTTAAAGATGTGTTATAAAGAGTGGGATAAAGTAAAACAACTTAAAAAAGGCATCTGGTGGACTAGTTGACACCCTAATAAAACTAGTTTGATTCGTGCATATTTTATGACAAGATTTTTTTTTAAGCTATACAAGGGAAGGATCCCAGACACACATCTTTTGCAGAGACATAGCAAAACAAATCTGTACATAACATATGAGAAGATTAAAAGTAAAAACAAAAAAACAAAAAACACTGTACAGGACATCAGTAGAAATATCACAGCAAAATATGCATTCATAAACAATCTGATGTTCCTTGAGTAACCTGCCAAAACAACATAAATTGCATATTGTTGCATGAAATTAGCAAGAACTGAACAAATATATAAAGCAACTTAGTATGGGATAGTTTTTGCTTTTGATTTCTTTACATGTTTAAGCCTTGTGGGTAAACTTGCAGACAGTTTTTTACAGAAAGAAGAGTCAATGTTGTTCCACTCAATGTTGATGGCTTCAAAAAGTTGATGAGACCAAATATTCTCTATAGGGTTCAAATCTGGACTCTGACCAGGCCAAATATGAGACTGATGGATTTGCTTTCAAGCCACTTCTTGGTGGGTTTTGCAGTGTGAAAGGATGTAGAGTATTTTTCATCTCTGCCCGCGTGTCGGGAATACGAATGCCCTCCTTCGTCCTGGCTTTGCTCTCTGCACTACACCATGCTTCAACGGACGGCAGTGTGAGCAGGAGTACTGTGTCACAGTCCTGTCACCTGGTCAGGATGTGTTTCTGTCTGATGAGACCATGGCATTATCGTCTCCTGTCTGTCTTTGTTTCGTGTACATATCTTGTTTACCTTCTTTGTATGAGTGCATGGTCTGGTTGTTAGTGACCACAGTGCGCAAGTTAATGCCTTGCTCTCTCCAGTGATGTCACGATCCTGTCACTTGGTCAGGTTGGGTTTTGTCTGACGAGGACCGCGACATCATCGTCCCCTGTATGTCTTGTGTTTCGTTCTTGTTGTTGGTTACTGCTGTGCACGAGTTATCATCTTGTGACCTACGGTGATGTCACTGTCACCTTGCCAGGTTGAGTTTTTTCTGATGAGGACTGTGGCAACATCCTTACCCGTTTGTTTTGGTCAAGGCGTTTTTACATTTTGCCCTCATGTGTTTCAGGTGCCACTGGCACGTGAAATCAGCGTTTCCATGGACCCTGATTGTTTTCATGGGAACGCTGATCATGTCAACTTTCAGCTGTGAGTGGCATCTGCCCTTGTTTGTTTCCTGCCTATTTAAATCCTAATCCTGTGTGTCATGTCCGACACTGGATCTTTTCAATGTGGTTTTATGTTTATGTAGTTCAATGTTTAATGTAGTCTAGCTTATGCGAATGCTTGTGCTGTCAAGCAGGTAACCTTGCTCTCTTTGTCTAGTTGGTGCTGTCCCCTCTATCTGTTGGTTGCCTGTATCTACCCATGTGTCGGGAAGTGTGGTTACCTTCCACTTTGCCGTATGCCTGTCCTCGCCTCCCATGAATCGGCAGTGGAGGATTTTTCGTCTCTGCCCATGTGTCGGGAATACGAATGCCCTCCTTCGTCCAGGCTTTGCTCTCTGCACTACACCATGCTTCAACGGATTCTTCCTTCGGATCTGCTCCTGACTTCCACAATGCATACACCTGTCCATGAACACGCTCATCCTTTGCCCGCTGCGTGGCCACAACTTTCACACAGACCTGTTCCTCGCCTCCTGCTACTGCAGCCGTTGCTGTTATTCCCATTCATCACAGCACAGTATATGTTGGCATTTGTTGTTAATAATTACTTTGAAATGTTCTTCTGCTATTGAAGTCAAGTCAAGTCAAGTCAATTTTATTTGTATAGCGCCTTTCACAACACACATCGTTTCAAAGCAGCTTTACAGAAGTTCAGCATTAACAGACGATAAAAATGTAATGTCTATAAAGTCGATAAATCATCATCCTTGTGCAGGGCTCCAAACTGCGACTAAAAATGGTCGCATTTATGACCAAATAAATTTATTTGCGAGTGTAATTTCTGTCAAGGTCGCCATTGGCGACAGTAAAAATTTACTCCCTTTGATTTTAAAATTTGCATTACATTTCCCGAGATACATTACAAAAGTTTATATCAAAGAAATAGCGGGGAAAACGGAGTTCATTGCAGGAACTAACCATTTCAAAAAAAGAGACTGTGAGAAAACACGGTGACAGTAACGAGCATAAAAAATGCACGTGATCACATAAAATTGGGTCTCTGTCTCACTCTCACTCTGACAGTCTTGTTGAAAAATAACATCTGATCGTTCCTCTTTAGAAAGCAACTTTTCAATTGGTAGAGATGCATTCACTGTTGTATTTTTTACCAGATCTTCGAAGACACATCTCCAGAGCATCACCAAGCAACTCAAATCGTGATTCATCACTCCACACAACTCTGCCGAACCACTCTGAATCAAACTTTCAAAAACGTAATTCTGTCTTTGATTTTCTGAGACAGCAATGGCTTTTTAACACAACTTCTAGACAAAAAAACCTGCATTAAATAACCTTCTTGTTATTGTTCTTCTCGAAAGAGTCTTGTTTTCTGAGGTCTTGAATTCTGCTGAGGCTTTTGTATTGTAGGCTTTTTTTCCTGTCTTTGAGAATTGTACATTTCAGCAGGTGGTCATCCCTGCATGGAGGCTTTGGTCCTTCCAGATCCTTTCTTTCAGAGAAATAGGAATTAATATATATATATATATATATATATATATATATATATATATACTGTATATATATATAGTCAATTTTAACCCCCATTTAACACCTAAAACCCTCACAGATAAGATTCTGGACTACAGAGCATGGGTTATGACTCCATTCTCCAACTGACATCACAAGCAGATAGGAGTGTCTTTTAAACCAAGCCTAAATAATCTAGAGGGAGTCCAATAGAAACGATGCAAAATCTTAAACTGAATAAGGCGTACCCTTGCATCCCTAGACACCATTTAATTAAAAAAAAAAAAATCTTTATCACTCCCCATCCTCCAATATCAAGTTCATATCTCTTTCCCATAACCTCTTAAGAGCTGTTAAGGACCCATCACTAAGACTTTGAATCAATGAGAAATAAAGCACTGATGCTTCATGCCCCTTTCCAAAATCAGTGAGCATCAGAGGGTATCTGCAGCTTTAGCAGGCTGTGGACTACCACCAAAATGAGTACAAAGTATATGGCGGAACTGTAAATACAGGAAAAATTTAGACAAATTATCTCAAAGCTCTGTTTTCATAAAGATCACATAGTGTAGCAACACCCCTCTCCAACCATTCTTTCCAGCAAAAGGGAGACTTGATAATACACAATTTGGGGTTCAGCCATATACTTGAGGAAACATTTAGGTAGATATAAAAAAAAAAAGAAAAAAAAGGGAAATCTTTGAATATCCGGAACATTTTTCTTCTCTAGGCAATTTGATAGAAAGACATTGCAATGGTGAGATTGGGGCAGGACACTAGTTCAATGTTGTACCAGGGAGGGGCTCTCTAAGGTGGAAGTGACCAATGGACCAGGGGCTGGTTGCACCAGCTGTGCGTAAGTTAAAACTTAGCCTAGTTGTGTCTGAAATGGGCACCAAGTCACAATTTACACACTACAAAATACATGAGTATTGCACCATTATACTTACGTAGGATATAACCCTACATATAAACTAAATATTTACAGCAGATTTCAACCATGAGTAAAGGATGGAATAAAAAAGCGGACTCATTTAATGACATCAATGAGCTCATGTTTTGGCTGACAGGCATCAATCCTTTTGAAATATGATGGTGTTGGCATTTACGGTTGTTTACATTTATGAGAGAGAAAATCTTCAGCATGAAACTATTAAAATGGTGCAGTTTTCAGAATGTATCGCCCAGTGTCAATTTTCAATATATACAAAATATTTGAGATATTCAAATGAACAAATGTTTATTTTTCCAGCCTGTTCTATTAGTATTTATTTATTACCCCATATTTATTTGGATTCAGTTCCTATATATTGCTATTTACAAAGAGCAAATATGCTATTTATTAAATCTACTTTATTATGTATCATATTTTAATGGGAATATAATTAATTACAGCTGACAGTTACAACCATAACAAGATCAAATTGAAGCTGATGGCTTTTGAACACTTCTGTGTACAAATTTGAACATCATATTATGCGACTATGCATTACTTTACGGAGAGCTTACGACCTACTAGTTAAATTTAATTTGCAACCAAATTAAACACTGACTTAATTACAAACTAACCAGTAGTTACTTAGCCCTTAGTGAACTTTACGTCCCAACTTACATGAGAATATAAGCACAGCTGGTGCAAACCTACCCAGGTGACCTAGACTAAAAGCATAGCAATAAATGCCTTACTTGGGTCATTGAAATGCGCTAGGTTGAAAAGCCTTGGCAGGGCAATATGCTGTCAGAGCATGAGATTCCGATGTAGACCTTAGACCGAATTCACACTGTATCCTCAAACTTTTTTGAAAGAATTAATAATTTTATGGAGACTAGGCCTAGATCTACTAGGGTCAGATACAAATGATAATATATCCATAAATCCATTAATTTGCACTGCTGCTAACGGTTGTTTATAAAGTAACTAAATCCACCCAATAAAAGTGTTCCCGAACCCATACATTTCCAAAATCTTAAAAACGATAGTCCCATGACACCCTATCAAACGCCTTCTTGGTGTCATGTGAGATGGCAGCAATCGGGGTCTGATTATTTACTACTGACCACAAAATATTTATAAAGCGTCTAATATTATCAGAAGAACTACGACCAGTTTTGTGACAAAAGATCTAAAACATTCTGCGGCATAACCATCTGGCCCTGGTGCCTTATCTGTTGGCAAGGCTTTAATTACCACATCAATCTCCTCCAAAGTAATATCTGAGCAAAGAAAGTCTTTTTGATCACTCATCAATTTAGGAAGTTCTAATTGCTCTACAAAGTTGCTAAAATCCCTATCGGTAGACGAAGACGTGGAGCTATAGAGATCGAAAAAGATTTCTTTAAAGGCCTTATTAATATCTGTTGCAGAAGTAAATATATTGCCTCCAGAAGACTTCACAGAATGAATGGTGGAAAAATCTGCTTTATGTATCTAAAGACGTTTCCCTGCTTTGTCACCCGACTCAAAATATGTCTGTCTTGCCCCGAATAACCAAAACTCAACCTTCTTTGACAGAATAGTTGTGTACCTACACTCACCTAAAGGATTATTAGGAACACCATACTAATACTGTGTTTGACCCCCTTTCGCCTTCAGAACTGCCTTAATTCTACGTGGCATTGATTCAACAAGGTGCTGAAAGCATTCTTTAGAAATGTTGGCCCATATTGATAGGATAGCATCTTGCAGTTGATGGAGATTTGTGGGATGCACATCCAGGGCACGAAGCTCCCGTTCCACCACATCCCAAAGATGCTCTATTGGGTTGAGATCTGGTGACTGTGGGGGCCATTTTAGTACAGTGAACTCATTGTCATGTTCAAGAAACCAATTTGAAATGATTTGAGCTTTGTGACATGGTGCATTATCCTGCTGGAAGTAGCCATCAGAGGATGGGTACATGGTGGCCATAAAGGGATGGACATGGTCAGAAACAAAGCTCAGGTAGGCCATGGCATTTAAACGATGCCCAATTGGCACTAAGGGGCCTAAAGTGTGCCAAGAAAACATCCCCCACACCATTACACCACCACCACCAGCCTGCACAGTGGTAACAAGGCATGATGGATCCATGTTCTCATTCTGTTTATGCCAAATTCTGACTCTACCATCTGAATGTCTCAACAGAAATCGAGACTCATCAGACCAGGCAACAGTTTTCCAGTCTTCAACTGTCCAATTTTGGTGAGCTCTTGCAAATTGTAGCCTCTTTTTCCTATTTGTAGTGGAGATGAGTGGTACCCGGTGGGGTCTTCTGCTGTTGTAGCCCATCCGCCTCAAGGTTGTGCGTGTTGTGGCTTCACAAATGCTTTGCTGCATACCTCGGTTGTAACGAGTGGTTATTTCAGTCAAAGTTGCTCTTCTATCAGCTTGAATCAGTCGGCCCATTCTCCTCTGACCTCTAGCATCAACAAGGCATTTTCGCCCACAGGACTGCCGCATACTGGATGTTTTTCCCTTTTCACACCATTCTTTGTAAACCCTAGAAATGGTTGTGCATGAAAATCCCAGTAACTGAGCAGATTGTGAAATACTCAGACCGGCCCGTCTGGCACCAACAACCATGCCACGCTCAAAATTGCTTAAATCACCTTTCTTTCCAATTCTGACATTCAGTTTGGAGTTCAGGAGATTGTCTTGATAATTGCATTAATGAGAAATTGAACAGGTGTTCCTAATAATCCTTTAGGTGAGTGTATATTTTAACTGGGTCAAATCTACAAGAACATTGGATGACATTAGGTGCTTCATCTTTTTCTGCACTTTTAACATTTTTTTCCAATTCTATCTATTCTTGTGCTTTGCTGAACTGCCTTAAGTGCCTCCCATGCCGCACCACACTAAAGACTAGTTGGTTTCTACATAAAAACTGACTTCTGTCTAACATTTGTTGGAATGCTAGGTCCTGTAAAAAAGATGTATTAAAGCACCATCTATATAATTTTCATTTCTCTATATGTGGCAACATCTCTAAACACACCAAAGCATGATATGAAACTAACATTTTTCCAATCGAGCAGTCAGTGGTAGATGGAAAAAGTGACTTATAGAAACAACCTTTCCTTCAGTAGGATATATATACAGTATATATATATTCTAGAGTAAATCTTATGAACTGATGAAAAAAAGTGTAGTCACTCCCAGATGGATTCAGAAGTCACAAAATGTCTGTAAGAATAAATGTAAATGTAAGTCTCCACCCAAAACCATATCATCAAGGATCCCAGCTGCTTGTAGCTTTCCCTCAAGATCTATTCAAAAAAAGCTTTGATCATCAGCATTGGATGCATAAATATTAGGCAAATTATGGTATTGCCTCTGTATTCCAGCCAAAACAATATTGACTCTTCCTAAATTATCTTTGATCTGTTTGAGACATTTTCATTTTAATTGCTTACTTATCAATGTGATGACTCCCCTGCTCTTACTTGAACCAGCACTGCAAAACACATGCCCAACATGTAACCATGCTGGCAAGGACGAAGACGATGACGAAGGTGTGATGAACCCAAGTGCAGTTTATTTAAATAAACGTGAAACCAAATAACCTAAAAAATAAATGAGAACTAAACATAAACATGAACTTGACTTGAATTAGACTAGACTTTACTTGGCATGGCATGAACAAAACAACAAAGTTACACTTACAAATATCAATACTAGACAAAGGACAATGGTAAACATGAAGACTTAAATACATGATATGGGGAAACATAAACCAATGATCAAACAGAACACTAAACAACATAACAAGACTAATAACCTTAAACCAGGTTAGACAGACTAGAACTGATAAGACAATAAACCAATGAAAACAAGACATGTGAACATGGAGGGAATCATGAAATCACATGACAAGGGAAACAGGAACTAGAATCCCAAAATAAAAGACATGAACACAAAACATTAACTAAAACACATCTAGACATGACACAACCCATGCCCTAGAAGTTTTTCAGCTTCCTGTGGAGAAAGGGGCATTTCTTGAAGGAACACTATATCATATTTTTTTGCGCTTTTTTACGCTTACCTTCCTTTTTTTTATAGGGTGCCCAAGCCCATTAATATTCCATGTGGGGAGAAGCATTTTACCTATATTGATATGTAAACATAATTTGTGTATCCAAGGCAAAATTATATAGCCCACTTTCCAACATTGATGTAACAATCAAATCCTGAACAACCCACAGAACAGAAAGGACCTGCGCACAACAGTCCCAACTGGCAGCCATCCCCCGGAAATCCGACGGACCATGCATGCTCTTGAGATCTTCTGCAACACTATTGCTACCGGATTGCTCAAGTCCAGTATTTTTTCCCCCTTTTTTATTTTTTGTTATTTTTTAACATAAACCATGCAATTAAATTTCACAAAATGCATTCCATAAAATATTCCCCAGTAAATAACCACATCGAACCAACAAAATGAACAAATGAACTAAAAAATAAGTCAATAAAGGGAGAAACTAAAAAAGATGGAGAATCAGTGGGCAGCCAACAGAATAACATACCATATCAGGCTGCATCAGTACAATGCACGATGTATAGTCTGTATTGTTGACCGAGAGCAGGCAAAATTACCCACTCACACCATTGATTTAATGAAGGCCATAGATTGTCGTGGGCATGAAAAAGTGTTGTCATGATGATGTTGTGGTCCTCCAAGCACAACTTGCCTTTATTCCTTGCCACTCATGGAACAAAGTCTCTGTCAGCCAACTGCAAGAATCTTGCCTGGATAGATCGGGTCTGTCACCCGCCACGGGAAGCTAACTGAAAACTCTGAGGGCATGCTTAATTTCAAGCTGGTGGTCCACTGTGTCAATTAAATTCGGAATGAGCCTGTCCAAAAACTTCACCATATCTTGACCTTCTTTCCATTCCAAAGAAATTAACATTATTATGCCTGCTCTGATTCTCCATATCCTCTAGTTTTTCCCACACGCGTTCTTGGGGGCAGGCAGGTTAGCCTGTAGCTCTCCTTTGGCCGACTCCACAAACTCAACCCGTTTCTCAACATTCTCCATTCAAGTGATCAGGCTGGATCTTTGCTTCCACCTCATAGATGTGATTGTTTGACATATTTCTGCGAAGCCCTCCATGTCAGTCGAGATACATTTTCAAGATCTCCCAACCTAATTCACAAAGCTCGCTGCCACCATCGTCTGGACCTCTGTCATCCCGATCTTGCAAGTTGTTTTTTTGGGGGGGGGGGGGGGGGGGGGGGGTTTCTCCCCTTTTCTCCCCAATTTGGTAAACCCAATTCCCAATGTGCTCTAGGTCCTCGTAGTGGCGTAATGACTCACCTCAATCTGGGTGGAGGAGGATGAATCTCAGTTGCCTCCTCATCTAAGACAGTAAATTCACGCATCTTACCATGTGGCTTGTTGAGTGCGTTACTGCAGAGACCTACCGCATGTGGAGGCTCACGCTCTATACGGCATCCACAGACAACTCACTTATCACAGAGAGAAACCATATTATAGACCCAATATTAACCCAATGCGACTCTACCCACCCTAGCAACCGGGCCAATTGGTTGCTTAGGAAGCCTGACTGGAGTCACTCAGCATGCCCTGGATTCGAACTTGCAACTACGGGTGTGGTGGTTTACTTGCTGAGCTACCCAGGCCCCCCAACGTAACTGCTTTAATGTCTCTACAGGCTGACGATTTTGAATATTTTGACATCCTGCCCTCCAAGCACAGTTAGCAAACAAAACTATTATAGTTCTCACCGGTACATTTTGCTTAAATGTATAACTGTAGCAAAGTTTAAGCGACCAACCTTTCAAAAAAGGTTTTAAAAAAATTATCTTGATTTTACCTTTGCATACAAGGTAAAAATTTCCAGCTTTTTCCCAAACACTTCACAGCAGCAAAAGTTAATAAGCAAATGGTGGCACAGGAGGGTGGCACTAATTTCCTGACCAACGATTTGTTATGGAGCTTAATATTTTGCCATTTTGGGCTTATTTTTATGCCCAGGAGTGTACTGAAAGTCATTTTAGATAAAAAGCATTTGCCAAGTGAATAAATGTAAATGTAACGTATGCATGCAAAGAAAGGTCTGTTCCAAAAACGTTCCACGTTGACAGTGACAGAGTTCTACAGTAATATTTAATATATTTTTAAAAGAATATCATGTAGACATCTCTTTTGATTAAATAAATAAAATAATTCTACATTTATCTGTACAATGAGGTGGTATAACAATATTTTTTTTGTGTAATTTCCCAGTGTGCACATGCTGAACATTAACCTTAGCAGTAAAATTCTGATTTCACAATAATAATCACAAAGCATTTAGTAGATCTTCTGCAGACTCCAGCCGCAAAATTAGTATAGTTTACTTTATTATTCACAGCCAGTGCTTGTAATTTGTTCATGAACCAAACGTTATATCTGATCATCATACACAACTTCTGACAGTTTATTACATCAAGTATTCTATAAACAAACTGATCTTTATTATGATTGGATGAGTCAATGTGAGACCACTTTGAACATTTTTCATAACAAATCTATTCCCAACAATTCAGAAAAACTGTGTGTTTAATAGGTGTAACATATGCGCTCAGACACAGGAGTAGTGTTTAACCCGGAGGTTGTGTATATTGAAATAGAGTGTTAAGGAAAGGAGTTTCAGAAGTGCGTGGAGCTTGGGCTGACTTCACTGGAGTAAATGAGCGTGGAGCTGGAGAATGAGCGCAGAGCTTGGACAAGCGTGGAGCTTGGGGTGACGTCACTGGAGTGAATGAGCGTGGAACTGGAGAGTGAGCGCAGAGCTTGGACGAGCGTGGTGCTTGGGAGATCGTTGAGCTTCCGAGATCGTTGAGCTTCCGAGATCTCCGCTGGAGTTAAAGGAGCGAGGAGCTTGGGTTAGGAGCGAAGGAATGTGGTGATGGGAAGTAAACAGAAACGAAGGAACGTGGAGATAGCCAGATCACAGGAACAAAGGAGTGAGTCTGTATACGATAAACCATTTAACGATAAACGCTTAATGCTTAACGAGACCAGACACAGAGTGAAGGGAGAACAGAGTATTATAAGAGTGGAACGGAAACAAGAGACAGGTGATTAGTGATTATTGAACAGGGAGAGTGAAGCATAAAAGCAAGGAAAGACAGGGAGATCTGTGAAAAGAAAGGGAGGAAAACAGAGAAGGAAAGACCCCAAGAGAAAAGGTTAGAGAAAGAGGCGGGCTTAAGGGTAGGGAAAGGTTCAGGAGGCCTGGGAGGTGGCCGCAGGACAGGGTCAGGAAGCCAGGGAGGCGGCCTAAGGGCAGATAAGGAATCAGGAGGCCTGGGAGGTGGCCGCAGGACAGGGTCAGGAAGCCAGGGAGGCGGCCTAAGGGCAGATAAGGAATCAGGAGGCCTGGGAGGTGGCCGCAGGACAGGGTCAGGAAGCCAGGGAGGTGGCCCAGGACAGGGTCAGGAGGCCAGGGAGGCGGCCTAAGGGCAGAGAAGGAATCAGGAGGCCTGGGAGGTGGCCGCAGGACAGGGTCAGGAGGCCAGGGAGGCGGCCTAAGGGCAGAGAAGGAATCAGGAGGCCTGGGAGGCGGCCTCAGGACAGGGATCGGGTCAGATGGCCAGGGAGGTGTCGTGGAAGATGGAGCCAAGGAGGAACCTGTAGGCAAAGTCGTGGAAGGTGGAGCCATAAAAGGTTCAAGGGGTGGAGCCATGGAGAACTCTGGGGGCGGAGCCGGAGAAGGTGGAGCCATGGAAGGGTCTAGAGGCGGAGCCGTGAAAGGGTCTGGAGGCGGAGTAGGCGCAGGCAGAGCCGTGGGAGGCGGAGCCAAAGCAGTCTTCAGAGGCGGAGACCTGGGAGTCTCTGGAGGTTTTGAAGGCTCTGGAGGCTTGGAGGGCAAAGCAGACGCAGGCAGAGTCGTGGGAGGTGGAACCATGAAGGCACTCTGGGGCAGAGCTGTAGAAGGCGGAGCCATGGAAGGGTCTGGAGGCGGAGCAGGCGCAGGCAGAGCCGTGGGAGGCGGAGCCAAGGCAGTCTTCAGAGGCGTGGAAGGCTCTGGAGACTGTGGTCTCGGTGGCTCTGGAGGCGGAGCGTAGGGTGGCTCTGGAGGCGGAGTGCTGGGAAGCTCGGGAGGCGGAGCGCTGGGAAGCTCGGGAGGCGGAGCGCTGGGAGGAGAAGTCGGGGGAGGCTCGTGAGGCGGAGCTCTGAGAGTAGGAGCCGTGGGAGGCTCGTGAGGCGGAGCTCTGGGAGGAGGAGCCGTGGGAGGCTCGAGAGGCGGAGCCGTGGGAGGAGAAGCCGTGGGAGGCTCGTGAGACGAAGCTCTGAAAGGCGGAGCCGTGGAAGGCTCTGGAGGAGGCGGAGCCGTGGAAGGCTCTGGAGATGAGGAAGGAAGATGTCCGCTTCCTTCGCCTTCTCTTTCCAACAGGGGCCGAGGCTACAGGCGCTGGCTCTGGGACGGTCGAGGCTACAGGCGCTGGCTCTGGGACGGTGACCGTGGCAGGCGCTGACTCTGGCTCGCTGACCGTGGCAGGCGCTGGCTCTGGCTCGCTGACCGTGGCAGGCGCTGGCTCTGGCTCGCTGACCGTGGCAGGCATGCAGACAGGGGCCGTGGAAGGCCTGGAGTTACCGCCAATTAATTTGGAGAGGTCAGGGAAGGGTACATTGAGGATCAAGGTGGCCACAACATAATCGACCAGGGAGAGATTTCCCACCTCAGGCAGCACTGTTGTACGTTGGAAGTTATTAATACAATTATTATTTAATTATTTTTAAACATGATAAAGAATCATATCTTATCTAATTCCACAACAGGGCTCCAAACAAAAAATCAATTAAGGAGCCAATGGCTCCTACAGGGGGAAAAACAGGCGCCAAATATTTTAAATTTTTTAACTCCATCCATTCCTTTTCGTCCCGCAGCTCGCTAACAGTGTAGTCTGTGGAGCATTCTTCGCAATTATGTGATCACGTGCATTTTTATGCTTGTTACTGTCACCGTGTTTTCTAACAGTCTCTTTTTTTGAAATGGTTAGTTCCTGCAATGAACTCCGTTTTCCCCGCTATTTCTTTGATATAAACTTTTGTTATGTATCTCGGGAAATGTAATGCAAATTTTAAAATCAAAAGGGAGTAAACTTTTACTGTCGCCAATGGCGACCTTGACAGAAATTACACTCACAAATAAATTTATTTGGTCACAAATGCGACCATTTTTAGTCGCAGTTTGGAGCCCTGCACAAGGATGATGATTTATCGACTTTATAGACATTACATTTTTATCGTCTGTTAATGCTGAACTTCTGTAAAGCTGCTTTGAAACGATGTGTGTTGTGAAAGGCGCTATACAAATAAAATTGACTTGACTTGACTTGACTCAAGTTAAGTCCCATTCCATAGATGGGTTTTATGTACAAATCAGGGAAGCCTGTAATTGTAGCGAGGTGAAGGAACCTGGTAGAATATTCCAGAATGGGAAGATCCTGTCTGAAGAGCTCCATGAATAAAGCCGTTGGCTCCATATCCGAAGTTTTTGTATGCGGTCTGGTCTTCTGTAACATATGCGCTCAGACACAGGAGTAGTGTTTAACCCGGAGGTTGTGTTTATTGAAATAGAGTGTTAAGGAAAGGAGTTTCAGAAGTTTGTGGAGCTTGGGCTGACTTCACTGGAGTAAATGAGCGTGGAGCTGGAGAATGAGCGCAGAGCTTGGACAAGCGTGGAGCTTGGGGTGACGTCAATGGAATGAATGAGTGCAGAGCTGGAGAATGAGCGCAGTGCTATGACGAGCGTGGAGATTGGGGTGACGTCACTGGAGTGAATGAGCGTGGAACTGGAGAGTGAACGCAGAGTTTGGGAGATCGTTGAGCTTGGGAGATCGTTGAGCTTGGGAGATCTCCGCTGGAGTTAAAGGAGCGAGGAGCTTGGGTTAGAAGGAGCGAAGGAATGTGGTGATGGGAAGTAAACAGGAACGAAGGAGCGTGGAGATAGGAGGATCGACAAAGGAGCGTGGAGACAGGAAAATCACAGAAACGAAGGAACGTGGAGATAGCCAGATCACAGGAACGAAGGAGTGAGTCTGTATACGATAAACCATTTAACGATAAACGCTTAACGAGACCAGACACAGAGTGAAGGGAGAACAGAGTATTATAAGAGTGGAACGGAAACAAGAGACAGGTGCAGGTGATTAGTGATTATTGAACAGGGAGAGTGAAGCATAAAAGCAAGGAAAGACAGGGAGATCTGTGACAATAAGGGCCTTTAGCCCCTGCAACGGGGGGCTTTTAACACAAATACTATTCTTTCACTTATTGGACAGTTATTGAAAAATATTTGATTAAATGACCTTAAACAAAACAAAAAATTATAAATAAGTGTTTTTTCCACAAAAGAAATTTGTTAATTTTAAGGAATTTCCTTTGCTACTGTACATAAATTTGTAACATTTCAAAAAATAATAAAAAATTTGATCAAATGACTGTAAAATCAACCTTTAGACTCTACACGCAAAAATCTCATGGAACAGGAAATTTTTTCCAGTGTATAGTGACAAACAGGTGTTTAGGAATGTATTATGTTATTTAGTGTTTTGGGATAAAATAAAATCAATGGAGCCTTTTACACCATGAGGCCTTTTACCCCATGAGGCCTTTTGCCCCGTTGTACTCTATCAAATGAAAACTACAAAAAAGGTGTGGAACAGCAAGAAAGAGAAAGTTTGCAATGTTTGATATTATGGGTTTGATTGCATTTATAAGAGTGCTCTATAATAACATTTATGCACATGACCCTTGAACCTTATGTTTGAGGCCCCTGTTTAAAACAGCATCTGTGTGTCCTTCACAGACACTTATGAATAAAGCTCAGAAAGATGGACACAAAAAATTATAACATTAAAGGGTTGAGGGTAAATCAAATAAAGGGAATAGCCTCAAATTATCATTCTGAGTGCCAAAACAATTAGCAGAATGTTATGCATTTGTCAGTACCAGTATTGTTATTTATTCCTCATTTGCAGGTTTTTACAATTTATGCAAAATTTGCATTTAAAACCACTTAATTTGTACATATCAGTAGCATCAGAACAGATTCTGAAATAAAGTAACAAGGAATTAAACTTAATGTTCTTTGCTTTTTTCCCTGTATGTTTTACAATACGGTCATGAAACATTCATAAAATTCAAATTTTACTTAAAAGCAAGTGAGACGTTCTTATTTAGAATTGCTACATTAAGGCATAACAAATAAAGCATGTGAAGTAGACTATTTAATAAGAGTCAACATATGTCGACAAAAATAACATGACTACAGTATGTAACAAAATATCAAAGGGGGTTTATTAACTTTTAATAGAATGCTTGTGAAAGAATAACACTTTTATGTGAATGCCCCCCAGCATTAATGCGTTTGATTTTTTTATTTTCCTTTTTCTAAATTGTATAAGAAAAAATATTTCCCCATGTATAATGTCACTAACTCTTACCTGTTTCCATCATATTTTGAGCCACACGCTGTAAGGGTTCTAGGGTCTTCAGTTTTTTTTTCTATTCCAGCAGAACTCATATGCCACGTACATTATATCAAGGGACGAACGAATTAACAACCTAAGTAGACGTGTGCATGGTCAGGCTCACGAACCTAAAATCATACCCTTCACATGGTTTCGCTTGTGAAGCCTTCATCATTTGGTTAAATGCAAATAACTGGCTTGGAGACGTTTCTCAGTAATTTGCATTGTAGATCAGAGTACACTATTAAAGCTACAATAGAAAAAAGGAGTGTGACAGGCATATTAAATGGTAAGTATAATTATGAGGAAAACAAAAAAGGGAAAGGGGTCATTTTTCTTCGTTTCCTTACACAGCAGCTTGAGACTTAAGACAAGTAAAAGATTTCACAACGTTTATAAACCTCTGGTTCCAAAGATTACTATTATATTTTTTTTACAAAGAGGACTTGACAAGCGCGGTGCTTACCAACGGCGTGTTTTGCTTTTCCTCTTCTTAACTCATCCTGAGTGAGAAGTCCCACTAATAAACGTTCTCTAATAAACACTCTTATACGCCCTTCACGTTCGTTCAGGCAGTTTGGTGGAGGTCACACGCAACTTGTAAAACACAGTATTAGTGGACATTATAAAATAAATTACTGTGTAATATAGACTGTCACCTAGCATAGTCCGATGTTAAACAAAAATTCTAATTAATTTAAAATTTCAGCTAGAACGGAAAATAACAAACTTTAAAGAATACGCTTACAATTAAAAAGCAAACATTTTTTTTTTGTTTTTATTTTTAGACTTTGTTAAGTGTGAATTTAGAGGTAGCCTATGACATACAATGTCCTACGTGTCATTGGATTCGCCTTATGAGTCTACGACTCGAAGACTATTTAAAGTGTTCTTGGAATCTCGCTTTTTGGTGTAAATAAAACGAAAATAAACTTTTGGGTGATGTAGGACTCCAGGAGGTGAGCAGATTTTTCCCTTTAACAATTATATGGTTGAATTTGAAACATTACAGCTCTTTTGTTGGTGAAAATACTGATTCAGTGTATTAATAGTATTTGTTAAAACTTAATTTAATATGGCGGGAACGGTGTCTTCATTGTCTTGACTGGACAACGGTTAAAGACAGCAGTAAGTCTCTGTCCGCGAACCAGAAGCCGAAGTCAGGTCGTGAATACACAATGTATCATGGCTAACAAGAACGGCAAAGGCTGGTTTCCCGATAACGTTGCAACTTAGCTTTTATGATCATCTTAACTAATATCGCTCTTTATTTTCGATGGAGTAAAGCCTGTTTCCCAAACCATGTGCTTCCTTACTGGAGCTGTCTGGTCCAAAGATGCTGATCCCTTTGGAAAATATGTCCAGGTGTTTGTTTTCTCAACATGAAAATAATTTGGAAATACTAACAAACATGGAAGTTGTTTGCAACCTTGTCGAGGCACAGAAATGTATTAACTATTACTTCATATATTTAATATAATAATATAATTATAGAAATAATGACGGCTTTAGTAAGACAGAGTTTCAGATACATTTCTATTCCTGGAATCTGAACAAATGCACACAGAACAGGATTAAAATGACGGGCATTTGTATTGAACTAAATTGTC
This sequence comes from Moxostoma hubbsi, assembly GCA_032164185.1. Classification (NCBI taxonomy): domain Eukaryota; kingdom Metazoa; phylum Chordata; class Actinopteri; order Cypriniformes; family Catostomidae; genus Moxostoma; species Moxostoma hubbsi. Next base: position 21,637,139 of record JAVLUX010000008.1, on the reverse strand, counting down.
ATTTGCCGTGTGTATCCTGGATGCTTCAAACTTCAGAAACCCCAAAGAAAATGCACACCGGTAAAAATATTATCTTTTCATCGATTGCTTATACATGATCGTGAGCGATTGAAGCTCTGGCTTATCGTGCTGAACCTGGATATCACTACACCCCTACAGTCTCTCAAATATTGGAGGGTGTGCAGTGAACATTTTACCCCTGAGGATTTCAGACCATCTAAAGAAAAATAGGGTTGATGTTTGAATTCATCAGCTGTGCCCATGCTGTTTTTCCAGTGAACTCATGTATGTGTGAAAATGTTGTCAATGTCACACCTCCATCAGCGCTCTGCTCCTCATCACCCGATTTCTAATTCACGGCACCTGCACTTAATTCACTTGCTTATCACTGCCTGCATAAATAATTTTGTGAAGCTTCTCTTCTGTGTGATATCACCTATACCTTTGATCTCATTGCGTAAACCCTGTAAATCCTGTGAATCTCAGTAAACGCTCTCACTTTGGTTTCACTAACTACAATTTGTGTGGCGTGAATTCCTGACAGTCATATAGCCTATATATTTCTGCTAAAGAAAAAGCACAAGTAGATAACACAACGGCATTTCTCCGAAATAAAGGATGGTTGTTGACTGCAGTAATGTTTTTATTATTATTATTTGGAAATGTTTTTTTATTACATTTTATATTGTTTTGGGCTGTTTTGTATTGTAAACGGCACTTGGTCTGTGGTCTGTGCAAGGTTCTCTTGTAAACAATGACACACTTCCTGCCTCCTCCACATGACACGTGTCCTTACCAATGAGCTTATGTCATCTCTCTCATGAGCGCGGGTCACAGAGATGTACAGAAGCAAACATTTATAGTTAAAAAATATAAATATTGTTTTGTTTCTAAAAATAATCAACTGTTTGGGTTCAGAAGAACTTTATTTGTCGACTGGAGTCATGTGGATTATTTTGATGCACCCTAAATATGCATTTTGGATCGTAAAAAAATGGAGTACATTCGCTTGCATTGTTTAAAGGAGGAGGCCTGAAATAAAATCCTAAAATTCGTAAATTCTATTTTGATGAATTAAAAACTCAGATACATCTTGGATGGCCTGAGGGTGAGTAAATTATCAGCAAATTTACATTTTTCGGTGAACTATTCATTTAGTGCTACTAATGTTCTACTTTGTGCTTTGGGAAACCCAGTCAAAGTCGTTTTCAATTTGAAGGAGCTTGTTGGAAAAGTGAAAAAATAGACTATGACAATAACCCTTTACAGATATAGTGGCACCAGAAAGGGTACGACTGTGCGTGGGTCTCGCCTAACAGCATTATCTCCAGTATTAAGTCTGGTCGCGAGGAGGGCAGTGTGTGGGACCCTAAGCACATCACGCTGGTTGATGTGGCGTGTAGTGTGCATGACAATACGCGCAAAGAGCTTAGGCGGCTGATCCACAGTCAGTTGAAGGTTGCCACCTTTGTCATCAAGACACCTCTGATTGGCCTCATGATATTCCAGTTGTTTTGGAAGTGCTAAGTTAAAATCTGTCAATTTTAGTGTAAACATGTGTTCCCATAATAAGATTAATGAATGCATTTTGCTCCACACGTGTTAATACACTACATTATTTGCACTGCATTCACTACACTGCCATTTAATAATTAAGTTTTGCAATGTAAACATTTAACTTTTTTTTTCAGATTTTGGACAGTTTGGTTTGGGTGGATACATCCATATTTAGATCTGTTGTTCATAACAGCCTAAATGAAATAATTTTCTCTGCTGGCTGTAGAATATAAATTAATTTTGGTCTTTTAATTCACTGTTGTCTGTAATCCTTTTTATGGAAATAATAGCTTCTATATCGTTATTGTGCATGAATTAATATAATATAGGGAGTGTTGAGCAAGCTACTAAAAAAATTAGCAAACAAAGTTACTAACTACTCAAATAATAATAAAAAATAATAATTAAAATAAGCTAAAAGCTACACCTCAGAGACAGTAACAAGTTCCACTACAAGCTATATGGCAAAAGTTTTTTTTTGCCATATAGCTTGTTCAATAACCCCAAGTCGTTATGCTAATGCTGTCATAAATTGTTTTCTAAATTTCACTACATTTCCATTAACAAAATTTATAACAAATTCATAACAAATTTTCCACCAAAAAAAGTTTATTGCAAATATTCTATTTTTTATTCCTTCTGTAAGATTATTTAAATACATTTGGGATCTTCTTTAAAGAATGTGACAGACAATTTGCATTTTTCTTATACATTCAATAGGGAAAAGAAGACACTAACACAATAATTAAGTGGGTGGAAGTGGAAAAGCTAAACAAACTACTAATAGCAAAACAAAATATATTTTTGGTAAACTTTTGTGATTTTCTTAAAAAAATAATTGATTACTGTACTCATATAATTGAACATACTGTAAAAACATCACCAGTAGTAAATCTGTATATCCTCTGTGAAGTTACTACAACCTTTAGATTGTGAAAATATCATATTGGTGATGGTCTTGTTCTCCAGCTCACGAAAAACTTCTGTCCATCTCTCAGACACAGTGGTCTTGTTCATGTTCCACTCTTTGATGCGACGAGTGACAATGTTATTCATGCAAGTCCACTCATCAAAGAGCATGGTTTGGTCAATCAATCTGAGAGTGGGGATTCTGGCGTAGAAGTGTTCGAGGCTGCTCTGAATGTCTTTCCATTCTGGGATGTCTCTCTCCGTAGGGCCCACTCAAGTTTTTCTGTAGGTCCATAATCCATTGATACTTAATAAAAGTTTCTCACTGCACAAAAGAATCATCCACTCGAATGTCACCAGCTTCAACCAGGACCACCAGCTTCAACCTGGGCATCCAACTGCTTTTTAATGTCACAGGATATGAATGATTCCTACAGCGTGGCCTGCAAAACCTTCCTCAGATCATGAATGTGCAAAGACAATTCTGTAGCTGATATGTGGTCTTGCTCTACTATCTCCAGTGCATGGTTAAAAGTGGCTGTTTGCTTGAGTGCGAATCCAATCCAATATTTTGTGCAACGATCCCTGAAAATGTCTCTTAGAAACTTTGGACATTTTTCTTGACAAAATGTATGCATGCAGATCATTCAAAATGTAGTATTCTTTCAAGAGCTGGACCATGAGAGAAGAAACGTGTTGCCATGCTACAGTAATGTCTGATAGTCCAGCTGCACAAAATCTCAAAAGTCTTTGAGCTTCTTCATGCTCACTGTGTAGATAGGAAAGTATTTGTACATCTTCACAGCAAAACTATCTAAATCTATCGGAAGACAATGCACTGCTGTTTGCAATGTGTTATGGCTGATATATGCATTACAGCCAATCCCCATATTTTCCCTTCCTAGCTTTGAATGTAGCTTTTTGCAGATATTGCCTTTACCAACTCTTTTAACACCACCAAATTTTGTGATGATTTTGTCAGCACAGAGGACAATTCATTTTTAATCAGCGGCATGTTTTTCAATGACGTTGGAAATGTTGTCAGTTTGCAAATCTGAACTCTCACCTGGCAGAGATAAAAAAAAAAAACTATTTTTATACCATCTAGTGGATTAAAATAACGCACAAGCACAGGGAACAATTTTGTCTTGGTACAATGTGGAGCGTGTGGTGAGTTGTGCATGGATGCTGCGGAGAATAGCATGAAGCTTCCACACACACTACGTCTCTGCAGTAATGTGCTCAACAAGCCATGTGATTTACTGTCTCAGACACGGAGGCAACTGAGATTTGTCCTCCGCCACCCATATTGAGGCGAGTCACTACGCCACCACATGGACTTACAGCGCATTGGGAATTGGGCACTCCAAATTTAGGAGAAAACAAAAACCTACCACCTTGCTACTCAGAAGTGTAGTTAAACTAATAGCTTCGCTATTTTTAGTGAACCTACTACCCATCACTGAATATAGGCCTATAATGTATACTAAAATAATATAAACAGTCAGTGCTGGGTTGATTTAATTTTGAGATGTAATCTGATACTGACAAATTACATAACAAAAATTTTAGTCAGTAATGTAATGTTTTGGATTACATGTTTAAAGTAATCTAATCTTGCTTTTGGGTTAGCCTACTTATGATACAATTCTTTTTTATTTGATGTCACATGCATTTAATTTGGATAAGCTTATACCATTTTGAAATAATGTTGTTTAAATGTAAAGTAAAAAAGTAAAAAAAAAAAAAACTTAATTGATAAACATTTTTGAATTTATATAATTGTGTGTGTGTGTGTGTGTGTGTGTTTTAATCAATATGTGTGTCTGAGTGAAATAAAAAAATGCACTTAAAATGAGAACATTTGAAGACTTATCAAACGTATATCAGCTGTAGGCTGCTTAGAATTAAATGTTTAAGATATTTAAAAAGAATTAGAGAGATCCAAAAATTATAAACAATTTACTGCCTTTGCCTGATTAATCATGTAATCCACAAAAAGTAACTACAGTCTGATTATGAACATTTTTAAATGTAATTTAATCTAATTAAAATTAGTAGATTTTTGCAATTGATTTCAAAATCCACATAACATGTACCCTTAAACGTTACTACCCAGCACTGAGTACAAGTATGAAATCGAAAAATGATAATTTATTGTTCACAGTAGAACTTCACTCTAGCTACGATAGAGGGCGACATTGAGTCAGATTTTGACGGTTCAAGTGTAGTCTGTGGTAGACAGGTTGTTAGATGATAATCTTATTACTGAGAAAGAGATTAGGCCGACTACATTAGCAACAACATACAATGCATCTCAGAACAAATGCCGTTCTTAGTGAACATATTATAATACTGAGCATCTCATCATAGACAGTGTTTTCGACATATCTAAACTGAATTATGTGTCAGTCAAGGACAGTTTAAAGATCATCAGGGACTGTGACCTCTTTCATACTCAAAACTGTAAACTACCTCTCATACCTGTCTGAAACAGTAAGTGTTTTTTCATTATTAAGCTGAGCCTTATATGTATACTGATATGTAATTTGCTTGATTATAGTAATAATGTAATTCAGGGCAAAACAAAGCATTTTTAAAGAAGTTATAAAGAGTTTTTGTTTATTTGCTACATCAACCTTAAGTGTCCTTTATGTTGAGATGTAAAAACTTGTTGATTAAAATATAGTTATGTAATTTATTTATCATTTACTTCACTCTTTAATCTTTTTTGTCATCATTCCATCCCTTTCCATTTTAAGAGCTCAGAATTGTTGAAAAACATGCCTGGTGTTAATAATGCTGGTCCAAATCCATGGACTCTCTCTGAGTTACTGGGACAGAGGAGCCTTCTGGGAGCTGTAGTTCTGATTACATGGTTAGTTTTGTTCCACCTTCTGGTTAATGTGTGGCTGCTGTGCATCTTCACCAGCCTGTTGGTAGTGCTGGGAGGGTGGCTCGGATCTCGTGTTGCCTTAGATGCCAACAGCCTCCTTCATTTAGAGCATTTTCTCCCCCTGGGTGAGTCCCCTCAAGCTCACACTTCCTCAGAAAGCGAGCAAAGACTGGACTGTGAGATTCAGAGTGCTGTTGATAAGGCTGTGCGGGACTTTGTGTCATCCTGGTACAGCAGTTTTGTTTCTAAGGGAGGGGATGAGTTTGAACGGGAGATGAGAAATGCCATGCTGGAGGCAGCTGCCGAACTAAAGCGAAGGGCCAGGCAGGTGGACAGGAGGGCTCTGGCCCAGAGGGTTCTTGAGCTTTTCGGATGCCATCTGCAGAGCTTCTGCCAAGCCAGGGAACTCCAACACACAATGCAAGAAGAGTCTGACCAGCCACTCCCAAAGTTACAACCGGTCTGTGGCTCCACACTGTGGAGGTTTTACAGTAAGGCTGACTTGCCTCACCCAGCCCTGGTTACTCCAAATAAACAGCTCAGCTACTCTAGAGCACTGGTAGATCTCCTTATGCATGTCCTTATTCCCCAATCTCACCTAGAAACACGGACAGGTCGATACATGGTGGTAGAGCTCATTACATGTAATGTTCTTCTGCCCCTAGTGGCAAGAATATCCAATCCAGATTGGTTAAACCAGACCATTGTAGATATGTTCACCAAGTCCGCTGACAAAGGGAAAACACTATATGCAAGTCCACAACAAATAACTTCAACAGACCTGGAAGAATCCCATAGCGGCTTTTGGGATTGTGATGACCCAGTTACTTTTGACTGTTCAGAAACTTCCAGCATGCAGACAGCATGGTCTGTATCCACAGCTCCCATCCTTGATTCTTCTGGATCAAGTTTCCAGAGTCAGTGGTCCTTTGATGAAAATAATCAAGGAAGAAGAAATTTAGGAATACTTTCCCCAGAGAGAATTTCCCAAAATACATCTGAAATACTCAGATCTCCATACCGTACCAGCCGCCTCTACAGACACACAGAATGTGATGTTGAATCACCCACGTCAGAAGGGAGGAAGACATCTACTGAGTCTCTGAAACAAACTGACTCAGAAGAGGATCAAGTCGAGAACTTCTGTGACTGCATTTCTCCATCAGACTTTTGTGGCCTAGCTTGTCTGGAGGAAGACACATTGGGTCTTTTAGGAAAGTGTTTCAGACAAAACATTTTAGTTTCAGAGCCTCCTTCATGCCCTGAGAGTACTGCGGATGAGTCTACAGTTGAACCCTTGTCTCACACAACCAACCCCGAAAGCTTTGGTCTGGACCCATTTGTTTTTGAAAACCTGGGAAGTGTAGAGGGACCAGTAACTATTCATAACCTGCAAATTACTGGGACTATCACAGCCAAAGAGCAAAAAAGCAACAGTAACAATCCTTATACTCTTTACACTGTAAAGGTAGGATTACCATAAATACTTATACAAATTTTGTGATGATTTTGTCAGCACAGAGGACAATTCATTTTTAATCAGCGGCATGTTTTTCAATGACGTTGGAAATGTTGTCAGTTTGCAAATCTGAACTCTCACCTGGCAGAGATAAAAAAAAAAAAACTATTTTTATACCATCTAGTGGATTAAAATAACGCACAAGCACAGGGAACAATTTTGTCTTGGTACAATGTGGAGCGTGTGGTGAGTTGTGCATGGATGCTGCGGAGAATAGCATGAAGCTTCCACACACACTACGTCTCTGCAGTAATGTGCTCAACAAGCCATGTGATAAAATGCACGGATTTACTGTCTCAGACACGGAGGCAACTGAGATTTGTCCTCCGCCACCCATATTGAGGCGAGTCACTACGCCACCACATGGACTTACAGCGCATTGGGAATTGGGCACTCCAAATTTAGGAGAAAACAAAAACCTACCACCTTGCTACTCAGAAGTGTAGTTAAACTAATAGCTTCGCTATTTTTAGTGAACCTACTACCCATCACTGAATATAGGCCTATAATGTATACTAAAATAATATAAACAGTCAGTGCTGGGTTGATTTAATTTTGAGATGTAATCTGATACTGACAAATTACATAACAAAAATTTTAGTCAGTAATGTAATGTTTTGGATTACATGTTTAAAGTAATCTAATCTTGCTTTTGGGTTAGCCTACTTATGATACAATTCTTTTTTATTTGATGTCACATGCATTTAATTTGGATAAGCTTATACCATTTTGAAATAATGTTGTTTAAATGTAAAGTAAAAAAGTAAAAAAAAAAAAAACTTAATTGATAAACATTTTTGAATTTATATAATTGTGTGTGTGTGTGTGTGTGTGTGTTTTAATCAATATGTGTGTCTGAGTGAAATAAAAAAATGCACTTAAAATGAGAACATTTGAAGACTTATCAAACGTATATCAGCTGTAGGCTGCTTAGAATTAAATGTTTAAGATATTTAAAAAGAATTAGAGAGATCCAAAAATTATAAACAATTTACTGCCTTTGCCTGATTAATCATGTAATCCACAAAAAGTAACTACAGTCTGATTATGAACATTTTTAAATGTAATTTAATCTAATTAAAATTAGTAGATTTTTGCAATTGATTTCAAAATCCACATAACATGTACCCTTAAACGTTACTACCCAGCACTGAGTACAAGTATGAAATCGAAAAATGATAATTTATTGTTCACAGTAGAACTTCACTCTAGCTACGATAGAGGGCGACATTGAGTCAGATTTTGACGGTTCAAGTGTAGTCTGTGGTAGACAGGTTGTTAGATGATAATCTTATTACTGAGAAAGAGATTAGGCCGACTACATTAGCAACAACATACAATGCATCTCAGAACAAATGCCGTTCTTAGTGAACATATTATAATACTGAGCATCTCATCATAGACAGTGTTTTCGACATATCTAAACTGAATTATGTGTCAGTCAAGGACAGTTTAAAGATCATCAGGGACTGTGACCTCTTTCATACTCAAAACTGTAAACTACCTCTCATACCTGTCTGAAACAGTAAGTGTTTTTTCATTATTAAGCTGAGCCTTATATGTATACTGATATGTAATTTGCTTGATTATAGTAATAATGTAATTCAGGGCAAAACAAAGCATTTTTAAAGAAGTTATAAAGAGTTTTTGTTTATTTGCTACATCAACCTTAAGTGTCCTTTATGTTGAGATGTAAAAACTTGTTGATTAAAATATAGTTATGTAATTTATTTATCATTTACTTCACTCTTTAATCTTTTTTGTCATCATTCCATCCCTTTCCATTTTAAGAGCTCAGAATTGTTGAAAAACATGCCTGGTGTTAATAATGCTGGTCCAAATCCATGGACTCTCTCTGAGTTACTGGGACAGAGGAGCCTTCTGGGAGCTGTAGTTCTGATTACATGGTTAGTTTTGTTCCACCTTCTGGTTAATGTGTGGCTGCTGTGCATCTTCACCAGCCTGTTGGTAGTGCTGGGAGGGTGGCTCGGATCTCGTGTTGCCTTAGATGCCAACAGCCTCCTTCATTTAGAGCATTTTCTCCCCCTGGGTGAGTCCCCTCAAGCTCACACTTCCTCAGAAAGCGAGCAAAGACTGGACTGTGAGATTCAGAGTGCTGTTGATAAGGCTGTGCGGGACTTTGTGTCATCCTGGTACAGCAGTTTTGTTTCTAAGGGAGGGGATGAGTTTGAACGGGAGATGAGAAATGCCATGCTGGAGGCAGCTGCCGAACTAAAGCGAAGGGCCAGGCAGGTGGACAGGAGGGCTCTGGCCCAGAGGGTTCTTGAGCTTTTCGGATGCCATCTGCAGAGCTTCTGCCAAGCCAGGGAACTCCAACACACAATGCAAGAAGAGTCTGACCAGCCACTCCCAAAGTTACAACCGGTCTGTGGCTCCACACTGTGGAGGTTTTACAGTAAGGCTGACTTGCCTCACCCAGCCCTGGTTACTCCAAATAAACAGCTCAGCTACTCTAGAGCACTGGTAGATCTCCTTATGCATGTCCTTATTCCCCAATCTCACCTAGAAACACGGACAGGTCGATACATGGTGGTAGAGCTCATTACATGTAATGTTCTTCTGCCCCTAGTGGCAAGAATATCCAATCCAGATTGGTTAAACCAGACCATTGTAGATATGTTCACCAAGTCCGCTGACAAAGGGAAAACACTATATGCAAGTCCACAACAAATAACTTCAACAGACCTGGAAGAATCCCATAGCGGCTTTTGGGATTGTGATGACCCAGTTACTTTTGACTGTTCAGAAACTTCCAGCATGCAGACAGCATGGTCTGTATCCACAGCTCCCATCCTTGATTCTTCTGGATCAAGTTTCCAGAGTCAGTGGTCCTTTGATGAAAATAATCAAGGAAGAAGAAATTTAGGAATACTTTCCCCAGAGAGAATTTCCCAAAATACATCTGAAATACTCAGATCTCCATACCGTACCAGCCGCCTCTACAGACACACAGAATGTGATGTTGAATCACCCACGTCAGAAGGGAGGAAGACATCTACTGAGTCTCTGAAACAAACTGACTCAGAAGAGGATCAAGTCGAGAACTTCTGTGACTGCATTTCTCCATCAGACTTTTGTGGCCTAGCTTGTCTGGAGGAAGACACATTGGGTCTTTTAGGAAAGTGTTTCAGACAAAACATTTTAGTTTCAGAGCCTCCTTCATGCCCTGAGAGTACTGCGGATGAGTCTACAGTTGAACCCTTGTCTCACACAACCAACCCCGAAAGCTTTGGTCTGGACCCATTTGTTTTTGAAAACCTGGGAAGTGTAGAGGGACCAGTAACTATTCATAACCTGCAAATTACTGGGACTATCACAGCCAAAGAGCAAAAAAGCAACAGTAACAATCCTTATACTCTTTACACTGTAAAGGTAGGATTACCATAAATACAAACACACTATTCAGAATTTATTTAAAATTTTCGTGTTTAACTCAGCTTGATATTTGTCAGATAAGGAAATATAAATAATGAGTTCATGGAAAGCTAAAAGCTGATTTTGTTTAAAGACGTTTTACCTGCTTTACTAAATCATTACTGATTTTTGTATGTTTTTGTAGTATGAAACTGCTGCCGATTCAGAGAGCTCGTCCTCTGATCAGCCTGTTGCACAGCACATGGTGAACCGGCGCTACAGTGAGTTCCTCAATCTGCAGACCCGTTTGGAGGAGAGGTCTGATCTAAAGAAGGTGATCAAAAGTAAGATCATTTAAAACTTCTTCGATTGATTTTAAAAGTTGCCTGCATGATGTAATGAAAAAGTAGCCTTATACAAAGCAAACTATATAAGTGTAAACCTTTTAATACCTATAAATATGCTGCGTTTATATGACACATTTATATAGATGACATTTATATAGATTTACCTATAGATTTTATCTGCATTAAAAAGTTTGCTCATATTTAAGATGTCAAAGGTCCAAAGAAACTGTTCCCAGACCTTCCCTTCAGCAACCTAGACTTAGACAAAGTGGAAGTCAGGAGAACCCAACTGGAATCATTCCTCAGGGTAAGAGATTTTCAGTCACTGATAAAAAATTTAATTGGACAGATGAATTGTGACTTTTATGCAAAAAGCTGGATGTGGTCTGTCTGCAACACATCTTCTTTTTCCATGCCTGCAGAAACTGTGCACAATCCAAGAGGTAGCTAATAGTGAAGAAGTACATGAGTTCCTTGCCCTCAACACAGATGCTAGAGCTGCTTTCCAGAAGAAGCCATCAAGTTCACGCATAGACAAGGTCATTCTGTGCTAAGAATAGAAATGCTTTGGTTGGAATAATTGTAATGGTATTATTACAGAATTTTTAGAGAAAGATTGCTTCAGTTTTTAACTGCACTCAGAAGATTATCTCGGTGACATTTCTGTCTGTATTTCTGCCAGTCTCTTTGTATAATATTTTTAATGTAATCAGATGGTAGAGAACATTGTGGACACTCTGAAGACAGCATTCCCACGATCAGAACTCCAGAGCCCCACAGAGGAAGGAGACCCACAGAGGAAGTGAGAATGCATGACTCTTAGCTAACAAAAAAAGTCAAACATGCTCATTTAAAGTTGAAGTGCATAACCTTTTCGATGTTAAATACTTTCCCAGCTTATTATGCAAAGACAAATATATGTAAGCCATCTGTTGGTCAATTTGATCATAAACGGTAAAAACTGTGTTTTTGAGTCGCCAAAAAAAATAGCAACTTCTACATTAGTCACATCCACACATGAGCCTTTTCTAGAAAATAAACTGCTATTTTCAGTTTAGAGGTCACGTGTAAACACGACCGAATTGAAAATACTGGTACATTTTTCACTGGCTATTTCCATGAATGACAAGTTGTAACAGATTCTGAAAAGTTCAGATTTGATGCTACCATATGTATAATACAGTCGTAATATTAACAGTTGGAGCTTGTTTGAGGGCAGAACACGCTGATGTAAGATGAAGATAAAAACATTTTGTATTTTAGAACTGACATTAGAGGAAATCTCATAGGGTGGGTTGCACCTACCAGGATTAATGTTAAATTTAGATTAAATAAAGGTTTATCTGATAAGTCTGTTGCACTAAACTTTAAGCCTTGTCTAAAAACAACCAGTGTTCAGTTTTCACCATCAATCTGATCCCGATTTAAATTTCACAGTTAATCTGAATTAACTTTAATCCTGTTGCTCCAATACTTTAAACTCTTATTTAAATCTCAGTTAGGGATTAACTTTAAACTTGCTGCCGAGGTGATTTAAATAACAAATGGACCTACAATTAAACATGATTTACTTGGTAAACAAACAGTCGATGTTCTGTCAGCCCTCTGAGAGATACCTATCATATTATTTATGTGTAATATGGTATGAAATATTGGGCCTATGGCCACGATGTGTGCTTTCAAATTCGAGGTGCGAGTGTGGCGGCTGGTCTCGGTGGCAGCGCGATTACCTGCTTACCCATCCTTTACATGCAGAGACATGGACAGAGATGGGAAGAGACTCGAAGAGAAACGAGAGGAGAACGTTATTCTGCATTTAATGAGAGCAGTAACAAGCAACAGGTGATTGTTATTGCACCCCTCCTCTCTACTCGTTTCATTTGGCATCCAGGGCTGTTAATTTCTGGCCACAATAGTCTGGCAGACGAGGGGAGGTGGTCGATCAGAGACCTGTGTTGTCCTTTTTTCTTAATTATGATGGCATATTTTAAATCTTATGGCATTGTGCACGCTGCTGCATTGTTTCTAAACCAAGATCAATCTAATTGATCTTGTTTGAAGGATTTTTAAAAATAGTTTTACAGGAAAATAATACAAAAATGATTATCAAGAATACAATTTTTCAGAATCAGAATCAGAATCAGAAAAAGCTTTATTGCCAAGTACGTTTTTTACGCATACAATGAATTTGTTTTGGTGTTGTATGCGCGTGTCACACAATCTCTAAATATAGAAAACAAGTATTAAAATATAAGCAAAATAAATATTAATATGTATATATTAAAAGTAAAAGTAAAAATAAAATAAAAGAGAGCAGTACAGCAAAGTAAGTACAGTGGCATGTAGAGCCAGAGGTGGAGTGTGGAGAGTGTCAGGGTGGGTACCGGGCCTTGTTAATTAGGCAAGTGGCGGATGGGAAGAAACTGTTCTTGTGGCGTGAGGTTTTTGTCCTGATGGACCTCAGCCTTCTGCCAGAGGGGAGTGATGTTCAGCTCCCACTTGAGGTCCTGGGAGATGATAGTTCCCAGGAAGGGGAAAGACTCCACAGTGTCAATTGTGGAGTCGCAGAGTGTGATGAGGGCAGGTGCAGGTGAGGCTGAGTTCTTCCTGAAGTCCACAACCATCTCCACTGTCTTTAGAGCATTGAGCTCAAGGTTGTTTTGATTGCACCAGGTCACCAGTTGGTCACCATCAGAGATGAGTCCGATGAGGGAGGTGTCGTCCGCGAACTTCAGAAGCTTGACGGACTGGTGACTGCCCTTATAACAAAGGTCTTACTAGAAAAAAGAAATTATGATCCAATGTGAATTTTCTTCATAGAAAAATATGACTGTGTCTGGTAACATGTGCATGTAAAATGGCTAGAAATAGCATTTTAGTTTAGCGTAAAGCTGACAATTTACACAAGGATTATATCTATTTCTTCTGCTCTAAACTTACTTCAATACTTTTTGAATGTAACTGTATTCTAATTACCAATTATATAAATTGTAAATGTAGTGGAATACAGTTAATAATATTTTGTATTTAAAATACGTAATCCTGTTACATGTATTCAGCTACTCCCCAACCCTGTCTATAGCTAGGCTCAGAATCCATCATGGTGGACAAAATCAATCGCAGATGAAGGTTTCGAATCACAGGTTAAAAGATTAATCTCTGATTTGTTAAACCGGATTTAAAATTAAGTGGTGCAACACAACTCAGATTATAATAAAACTTAGATCATGAAACTGTTGATTAGCTCTAAATTCTACTTAATTTAATCTTTACTGTTGCAACCCACCCATACTGTATGATACTCCACGACTGAAATCTGAAGTCATATGTAGAGTAGCCAATGGAAATCGACCACATGTGGCCAGGACACTGGACCACAAAGAAATGGAACAAAGTGGAGAAAACATTTAGCACCACTCACCTTCAACTTGCATCTCCATCATTCCACCCAAGACTGCTTACCAATGTGCTCGGTCTGCTTCTTTTGAGACTCGGAACATAGAATTAGAAACATCATTGGTGCTTGTTTTCCATGTGAGTTTGTGGTCGGATCGACTTGAGAGCCGGAGTGACCCTTAGTCGTTTAGTGTGTGATACCCAGTTTTTGTCTGTTGCCATTTATTTACATAATTGTTAAGTGTGTGATACCTAGTATTTTTAGATAATGTTCATAGAAGTGGTGTAGTGTAATCCAGCCTAAAAGCACCTCTCTCTCTTTAAAATAACTAACTACATCTCAGAGTTTACTGGCATTTTGCTGCTGAATGTGTCACTAAATGGAAAAAAAGACAGAAACTGTTGCTTGTGTGACTAGCAGATGTGGTACATTTACCAGTAAAGGCAATCCAAAAATGTTACTGCAATTTACCAGGTTGCATGTGTGAAAATAGCTATTGACTCTTTGGGGCAGGACTCTGTTTAATAAATTTTTATTTTTGCAATTCCATGTACTGGCATTAGGGGCACAGAAATTACACAGCTTTAAATTCCTGTTGCTTTATTTGTTTTATTATTATTATTATTATTTTGACAAATTTCTTTAAAATTTCAGGCCCCGTCTGAGATTCTCTAGTAAAATAGCTCCTACTCTCAATGTCCCGGACCTGCAACCTAAAGTGACATACTCTTTCAGGGAACACTGCTCTGTAAGTCCTCCATATCAAACAAAGCCACAAAAATAACCATGTACGATCTACAAATTATTCATCAATGCAAAATCCACACATAAATGAACATTGCCTAATTAAATGTTGGTGTACTGTCCTGAATGCTGTACTTAATAAATATTCCACTCATCAATGCCAAAACATTTATTTCCATCTCTTTCTGTAGGTTCTCAGAGATTTCTCGCTGTCAGGTCTGGAGGGGTTTGTAGTGGAACAGGAGAGGCAGGTGGACTGTGGCTTCAGGAGTCACTCTGCAGAGGGAAGACTTCTGAAAGAAGAGCAGAGACCTACAGAAAAGAGAGCAAAAGGAACAGGTATTTCAGCCAAAAACTTTAGAAGCCAGAGCTCAAGACATTTTAAGGATTGAAAATTGTCTTTATTTAACTTGGAAAGACATGGGTTAATTCATGAGCTCAAATAATACAGAACAGGAGATGGCAGTATGACTCAAATACAAAGTATATTGAGTAAATTCAAGAGAGACAAAAAATGCATGTGAAACAGTTTCTCTGACAGAACTTGTTTTAGTTTTAATTTTCTTTTGTGAGATCAAAACATTTATGTGATGCAGCAGAACTGTGACCTATTTCAAATAGTTGTGTGTGAATCTCTGTGTTTGTGATGGTGCAGACACAGCCCTGGCAGACATCGCTCTAAATATCTTGTGTTTGCTGATGAAGAACCAGTGGAGCTGGCTGTGTACAGAAAACATCCAAAAGACCATAAGACTGCTCTTTGGCACTTTTATTGAAAGGTAGTACACACCTGAAAAACACTGTGGCTGCAATAGTTTAGAGTGAGTTGTTGCTGATGCACATTACACTCTGAGTAGTTCCAATA
This sequence comes from Moxostoma hubbsi, assembly GCA_032164185.1. Lineage (NCBI taxonomy): Eukaryota > Metazoa > Chordata > Actinopteri > Cypriniformes > Catostomidae > Moxostoma > Moxostoma hubbsi. The sequence continues at coordinate 21,621,530 of JAVLUX010000008.1, read as the reverse complement.
TGTACAGGGTTTGAATGAATGAATTAGTTCTGTCTCCATTTATTCATCTGTTCAAACGATTGATTGTTTATTTGTCTAGTCAGTCATTCGATTAAACTTTTTTTCAGTTTTGACTAATTAAAGGGACTTAGACAATTTTACCTGCCCTGTGTGTTCTTGGAATTAAAGGGATAGTTCATCCAAAATTGAAAATTCAGTCATTGTTTTCTCACCCCTGTGTTGTTATAACAATAGGAGAAATTGTGAAGATATGTTGTGCTCAGTGATGTCATAAAATAGCAGTTTGTGGTGACCACCTCTTCAAGCTTCAGAAGTATGCAAAAATATATTTCAGAAGTCTAAGAACTTATTCCATGAGACTCACGATTGTAATAAGTCTCAATTTTGGTGAGAAACATACCGAAGTCAAATGCATTATTTTGTGAACCTGTTGACCAACCATTGCTCTCTTCTGCACGTTCATGAGACTGCACGAAACCAGTAGCTCACGCAGTCTTCTGGAGAAATTAGACATTCAAGCAAAAACATGTTTTTATTATCTAAAAACAGGTCCGCCACAGCGATCCTAAAGAACAGAACACAGCTTCACACAAACTAGAGAACCTAACTTACAAAACACGTCTGAAGAGTTTGTAGTCAAAGATGCATTTATATGCAAAGCCTTATTTATTTTTTTAGCAGGAGTACTCATTCAAACTGAGAAAGATAGGCTGCATCCGGAAACTAAATAAGTTAATGACTTAACCGACAGTGTTTATGAATGAATGGAACTCTTAAGGAATCTAGTCTCAGGACAGTTTGAAGAGCACCTTATTTTAAACCTACCTCTGTATACAGCCTCCGAAGGCAGCATTTTCCAATTTTTGGATGCAGCCATAGACAGAGAAGGCTGAAAGCAGCTGGATTCACACAGTTTCCTAACCTGATGGCAAACGGCACACAATTTAGACTATCAGTTAAGAGTGGAGAACAGGTGACAGACATTCCCTCCTAATCTGTCTCTTCATTTGATTGAGTACTCTGGTTATAAAAAATATGGTTGGGCATATAAATGCATCTATTCTCTACAAACTCTTCAGACATGTTTTGTTAGTTTGGTTCTCTGGTTTGTGTGCAGCTGTATTCTGTTCTTTAGTATCACTGTGGCTGACCTGTTTTTAGATAAATGCTTTTCGCTTTAGATCTGCTTTTTCACTCGAATGCCCAATTTCGCCAGCAGGCTGCGTGAGCTACTGGTCTCAGGCAGTCTCATGAATGTGTTATTGTTGTTATGAAAATCTTATCATATGTTTTCATAACAACCATGAGTCTCATGGAATTTATTAGATTTCTGAATTATACATTTGTATCCTTTTGGAACTTGAAGAGGTGGTCACCATACACTGCCATTGAATGACATTATTGAGCACAGTATTTTTTCACAATTTTTTCCTTTGTGTTAAGAAAAAGAAAGAAAGTCAAATTGGGTTATTGCAATGCAGGGGTGAGTAAACAATGACTGAATTTTCCTTTTTGGGTGAACTTTCCCTTTAAGAGTAGAACACTTACAGTAATTAACCAGTCATCACTTGACTTTGCTGGCCAAGAAACTTATACAGAAGAAACTTTAACTTTGAGTGATAAGTATACTTGTTCATTAAAACACTTTCAAGTTTATAAATGGCCCAAAGGAAAATCAAGCCATTAAATGTTGTAATGGTAAATAACCTGGCATCATTACTTTATTCTATCATGTTTGGCTTTGAAACAAAAGTCAGATTTTGGGACAATGTTGTTCTCAGATATGCAATTTTAAAAGAACCTTTTAATGAACTGATCTATGAGGGAAAAAAACATTTAACAGCAGGGTCATGTTCAAAGTGTTTAAAACAAAATTACGGGAAATTACAAAAACAGCCTTTAATTGAATTCATAACAGAACATTGTTTTAACTTTTGGCTGAAGATGGTCATCGCTATCTTTCATTAAACATTATTTATTCATTCTTCTGCTTAAGTCTCCGTCAGACATGAACTCATTAACATCCTTCGAAGCATGGAAAGCAAGACTTCTCATGTCTGAATTTTCATGCTGTGCTTGACCCAATTAGAAGTAATAGAGTGGCAAAGCAGGAGAAGGTGATTGGACTGCAGCAGGGCTGAGTGATAACTGGCCAGTGAGCTATTCACTGGGATTGCATCTGGTTTGAGAGACTTGCGTCATTTGTGTGGGCCAGACATATGTAAGCTGTCATAAGAAGTTAGAGAAGTGGTGGTGAAAGAATAGCAGGATGTTGTGAGAAGACCTCACAGGCCACTGTGCCTGGTTTGCTGTATGCTTCCATAATTAATGAGTCTTTTAGTTTACTTATCTGTATTTATCTGAAATGAGGCAACAGTCTCAGCATCCTGCAAGGTCAATGACAAATTATTATAACAAGGCATCTGGTGTACACTCACACACACACACACACAATGGGAAAGTACAGATTATTGTTTCAGGTGTCAGCAATGTTGCTTACAAAAGCTGCTCAAACTGAATTTACAACATACACTCAAACAACGAAAACATCATTTGCTAAAATCACATCTGTTTTAGCAATCAAATTTTCAGTAGGCATAACAGATTATGAAAGGTGGAATAAATGTTATGTCAGATTACAAATAACTGTGCATTTATCTCCGAGCTGCCGAACACTCTGAACTCAACTGTGGTGCTTGTACATTTCATTAGCTGTCAACCACATACATCACTGCCTCTATCATTGGCCATTTGTTGCAAAGTCCTGCATGTTTGAGAGCATGACCAATCATCATATAGAGAAGCAGAGCTTCCAAGCAGGACAAAAATTAATAGATTGAAAGCTTAACGTGCAATAGCCAATCAGATGTAGATCTGATGCAAATAGCGCAACTTTAACTCCCATAGACACCCAAAGTCCAAACTCCCAATGGGTCCAAAGTGAAGTGTTTCGAGACTCTTGTCTAATGAGCATAGATGAGGGACATGTTATACCCATGCATGTGGGTGTGTTCACACATCCTGTGAGCGTGTGTCCTCTCATGAGGATAACAGGAGTTTTACAGCATGTGCTGTTGCTTCCCCAGAATTCATCACTCCATGTGACTGATAATGTTTGTTTGCACAAACAGTGAACAATTCTTCATTAGTGCTTTGAGCAGGCTTCTCATATCCACAAATACATTGGCTGCAATGGATCATGCTATTTCTGTGCCACTAGCGCCACTAAACAAAAATTGCAACAAAAACAAAAACCACATTGTTTTCCAACAGTCTTCCAAATACGCCTCCCATCTGCTGATGATGAAACAAACAGATAGTCTTGCCCATATCTCACACAATTGGTTGAGTCAATGTTGTTGTGTCAGACTGGATGGGTCACTCAAACAAACATATGCATTTTTATAGAGCCTCAGAGACACAGGCTGTTTCTCAATGTGCATTCTGGTGTGTTCTAATGTTCTCATGAACTTTTTCGATGTCATCATCCTCTTCCGAAGTTCAATTACAATCCGCAGGAATGCAAGTACCAAGATTACCCGGTAAATTACCCAAATGTGTTCTTGATCAGGCCAAATATGGAGAATGCTTCAGAAGTCCCAGATGTCATAGCAGCACTATAGTGGCATATGAAGGACATTTATCCTTTTTTCCCTCAAGAGTTTCTTGCTGTCAGCTTGCAAAGTCTTATGGTTTGTGAGTGCAGCATACTCCTTCAACATTTGTTGTTTTGTTGGCCATCAAGTAATGAACGCATGGAGGAAACTAGTGTTAAAAGATTTATTCTTTAATGTGTCACTAGTCTTGAAAAACATGACTGGTGTGATGATAATAATGTTGTCACTGGCGTGTGATAATGCCACAAGTTCCCCTTCTGTCACTCTCTCGACGTAGTGTCGAAGGAAGTGACACAAGGGGTCTTCTCGGACGCCGAATCGTACCTCTGAACCTGAGAAAAGGCCAATGTCAAGTTGGCAGACAGAATTTGCATGCCCCGCCCCGGACATACGGGTATAAGGGGAACCGGGGCAGCAAATGCCAGTCAGAATTTTTCTTCGGAGCCGAATGGTTGTACCGCAAGCAGCTGAAACACACACCTGTTTCACTCACCTCTATCAGCGGGAAGCATTGCTGTTGGATCCGCACGGCGCATTTTCCAGCTGGCGTCTCTCTCTCTGCACGCTGTGCAGTCCACGCCCCTGGGCGCTTCGACAGCGCTTCTTTCTGTTTGAAAGAGTGTTTCTCCTCCTAAAAGAGTATATTTTCTCTAAAAGAGTTTGAGTTCCCACTCATAAAAGAGCAATACACAGCAGGCATTGAACGTCCTTTTCAGGACGCGTCTTTTTAAAGATGTCTTTCCGCCTCTGTGTAGTTCCTGGATGCGGTCGATTTCTCTCCACTTCTGACGATCATAAAAAGCTGCCTCGTGTGCCTGGGCTGTGATCACACGCAAGCAGCGTTTTATGAATGGTTCATGTTCTCAGTGCGAGAACATAACCATGGCAACATTGCGATCGCGCTTTCTTTTGTCATGAGAGAAAGCCACTTCAGCCGCCCCCCGCGTCGTTCCTTCTTCCCACGGGATTGAGGTCGACCCGGCTGGCGATGAAGGCGATTTGGGGATGACCACGGGCTCGGTTTCGCCGGGTAAATCCCCACGAACCACCCGCCCCCCAGCACGCTTGTTTTCTTCCGTCCGAGCTCGGGAAGAGTGCGGCTCGCTTCCCCGCCAGCCGGCATTTTCCCTTGAGCTCCCAGAATTGGATGACGACATCGCCGCTGCATCGGAGAGCGTCACAGCGGCGTCTGATGATGATGGCTCGCCTGGGCTGCCACCTCCGGGTCTGCTCGCCCAGTCTGAGGCTGATTTTCAGATGTCCGCTATGCTTTTCCGGGCCACCGCGAGCGCCAGGCTGGACTGGAGATCTCCGCCCCCCTCTCGGCTACTTGATCGGTTCCTCGGGTAATGGCGCCGCTTATAGCCACGCCCCCCTTGGTTCCGTCGTTCCCGGAAGTGCATGACGAGCCAACGCGGTCGGAACCGCCCTCCGCTTGTCCGCTCTCACTACCCTGGATGGCGGAACACCTCCACCTGGCGGGACTGAACGGTACTACTCTCCAGATCCGTAGAATGACGTCATCACTGACCTCAAAAGTCTACAGCACCACTGGACAGGCCGCCTCCGCCCTGCAAGACCTGCGCCTGGGTAGTTCCATCCCCGATGTGCTACAGTAACTGCGCTCTGCTCCAACCTCGCTCTCAGAGCTACGAATGTCACCGCGCAGGCACTCGGGTGGACGATGGCCACACTCGTGGTCCAGGAGCGCCACCTCTGGCTGAACACGGTCGAGATGCATGGCGTTGACAAGTCACGATTTCTCAATGCCCCCGCCTCCCAGCTCGGCCTCTTCGGCGACACCATCGACGACTTTGCCCAGCAGTTCTCGGTGGTGAGGAAGCAGACGGGGACAGTTTCTCACATCATGCCGCGGCGCCACCCAGTCAGCGCGCCCACGCCCCGCCTGCTCGCCGAGGGCGTCCCCCCCTGCGACGAGAAAGCAACAACAGGTAGCTCCGCAACCTGGGCCCAGCTCTCAGCCCCAGCTTCGAGCACCTCGCAGGCGGCGTACGCCCACCGTCTCCAGGACCCCCTCTCGGACCAGAAATGTTCCGAAGCGCTCCTGAGATGGACACCCCAGGCAGTCGGATGTTCGCTCCGGAGATGGTTTCAAGACCACTCCGTCCCCCGGTGGAGGGCCGGGAAGAGAATCCTTGTTTTCACCTGCCGCACCGCCTTCGGTCTACGGTACCTACAGAGCGATTCCCTCACTCCCTGGGTCATTCTGCAGGTGTGTGCCGTTCTCACGGCACCCCAGCCCAACATCTCTCCAGTCCCGGTTCCCCGGACGCAGCTCTCTCGCCTCCGGCCCCGCGACTGTCCAACCCCAGCAGGCCAGCACTGACGAGTTTCGAAGACGCCCTCTCTGGACCTCTTCCTCAGTCTCTAACCTGCCCCCTGCCGGGTGTGCGGAGCAAGGTAAGTGCTTTGAGTCTTTTCTCAGCACCTCAGCCTCAGGACGCTCTTTTTGCCTCCCGACGCATTATTACCTGCTCCCCCCCGCCGCGAAGCCCCGCCCGGTACGTCAAAAGCGATCGTCCCCTTAGTCCCCCTCGCACGGAGTTTGGACGCGTGGTTATCGCTTCCCAACCCGTCGCGCTGGTTGGCCAGGACCATCCGACTCGGCTACGCGATTCAGTTCACCCGGCTCCCGCCTCGTTTCAGCGGTATTCGCTCCACTCTAGTGCGCGGCCAACAAGCCAGTGCCTTACGAGCAGAGATTTTTACACTGCTCCTCAAGGGTACGATAGAGCCCGTCCCTCCAGCCGAGATGAAGAAGGGTCTCTACAGCCCTTACTTCATCGTACCCAAAAAAAAGCGGCGGGTTGCGACCAATCTTGGACTTGCGAGTTCTCAACCGGGCCCTGCTCAGACTCCCGTTCAAAATGCTCACGCAGAAGCAGATTCTCACCTGCGTTTGACAGCTAGATTGGTTCGCGGCGGTAGACCTGAAGGACGCGTACTTCCACGTCTCTATTTTGCCACGACACCGACCCTTCTTACGGTTCGCGTTCGACGGCCAGGCGTATCAGTACAAGGTCCTCCCCTTTGGCCTGTCCCTGTCCCCTCGTGTCTTCACCAAGGTCGCAGAGGCCGCTCTTGCCCCCCTAAGGGAAGTGGGCATCCGCATACTCAACTACCTCGGCGACTGGCTTATTCTGGCCCACTCTCGAGAGTTACTATGCGCTCACAGGGACCAGGTGCTCAGGCACCTCAGCCGTCTAGGGCTTCAGGTCAACTGGGAAAAGAGCAAGATCGCCCCGGTTCAGAGCATCTCTTTTCTCGGTATGGAGTTAGACTCGGTCTCAATGACAGCGCGTCTCACCAACGAGCGCGCTCAGTCAGTGCTCAGGTGCCTCGCTCGTTTCAAGCCTGGCACAGTGGTCCCTCTAAAACAATTCCAGATGCTCCTGGGGCATATGGCATCCTCAGCCGCGGTTGCGCCGCTCGGGTTGATGCATATGAGACCACTACAGCACTGGCTACAGACTCGAGTCCCGAGATGGGCATGGCGCCACGGCACGCATCGTGTGGCAATCACCCCCGCCTGCCGTCAGACTTTCAACCCGTGGACAGACCTCTGCTTCCTGCAGGCCGGCGTTCCCTTGCAGCAGGTGTCCAGACGCGTCGTGGTAAGCACAGACACCTCTCGACTGGGTTGGGGCACTGTGTGCAATGGGCACGCTGCTGCGGGCACCTGGAAAGGTCCCCAGCAGCGTTGGCACATCAATTGCCTAGAGTTGATGGCTGTTTTTCTTGCTCTACGGAGGTTTATTCCACTTATCCGAGGCAAGCATGTTCTGATTCGTTCAGACAGCACCGCGACGGTAGCGTACATAAATCGCCAAGGCGGCGTGCGCTCTCGTCATATGTCACAACTCGCCCGCCATCTCCTCCTCTGGAGTCAGCCGCGACTCAGGTCGCTGCTCGCCACTCACATCCCTGGCAACCGCAACACGACAGCGGACGTGCTGTCGCGACAGGTTTCACCCAGCGGAGAGTGGAGGCTCCACCCCCAGGTGGTCCAGCTCATTTGGGACAGATTCGGCAAGGCACAGGTAGACCTCTTTGCCTCCCAGGACAACTCCCATTGCCCGCTCTGGTATTCCCTGACGGACGCTCCCCTCGGGACAGATGCGCTGGCACACAGCTGGCCCCGGGGGCTGCGCAAGTACGCATTTCCCCCAGTGAGCCTTCTTGCATCGGTGCTGTGCAAGATCAGGGAGGACGAGGAGCTGGTCACCTTGGTGGCCCCCTGCTGGCCCACCCGCACCTGGTTTTCGGAACTCACGCTCCTCACGACAGCCCCTCCCTGGAAAATCCCCCTGAGGAAAGACCTTCTTTCTCAGGGACGGGGCACCCTCTGGCATCCGCGCCCAGACCTCTGGAATCTCCATGTCTGGCCCCTGGACGGGACGCGTAAGATCTAGTAAATCTACCACCTGCTGTCATAGATACGATCAATCAAGCCAGAGCTCCCTCAACCAGGCAACTCTACGCACTAAAGTGGCGTTTGTTCGCGAATTGGTGTTCTTCCCGGGCTGAAGACCCACAGAGATGCACAGTTCGGTCAGTGCTTCTATTCCTGCAGGAGAGACTGGAGGGAAGGCTGTCTCCCTCCACCTTGAAGGTGTATGTAGCTGCTATCGCAGCCCACCACGACGCAGTAGATGGCAAGTCCCTTGGTAAGCACGACTTGATTATCAGGTTCCTGAAAGGCGCCCGGAGACTACATCCTCCCCGGCCTAACCTGTTTCCCTCTTGGGATCTCTCAGTGGTCCTCTCGGGCCTTCAGAGACCCCCATTTGAGCCGCTTGATTCAGTCGAGCTCAAGGCCCTCTCCTTGAAGACGGCCCTCCTGATCGCGTTAGCCTCAATCAAGAGGGTAGGAGGCCTGCAAGCGTTCTCTGTCAGCGACTCTTGCCTGGAGTTCGGTCCGGCACTTTCTCACGTTATCCTGAGACCCCGACCGGGCTACGTGCCCAAGGTTCCCACGACCCCTTTCAGGGACCAGGTCATGAACCCAGAGGCTAGCCCACTGGGTCATTGATGCTATTGCCTTAGCCTATCACGCCCAGGGCGTGCCCGCCCCCCTGCAGGTCCGAGCACACTCCACTAGAAGTGTGGCGTCCTCGTGGGCACTAAGCCACGGCACCTCCCTAGCAGACATCTGCAGAGCAGCGGGCTGGGCAACACCCAATACCTTTGCCAGATTTTAAACAATCTAAGGGTTGAGTCGGTCTCGTCCCGTGTTTTGTCAGGTCCGAGCCGGTAGAACTCGGTAACGCGGCACAACCGACCGGGTGTTCGCTTGCATCTTGCACCCTTCACCAATGTGATCCAGTGCGCCTTCTATCCCAGGTCAGCCACTGAGTGTCGCTGCCTGGATGCTTTTTCCTCCCTAGCCTTCTGGCCCGCGAATTCAGCAGAGCAACTCGCGGCCAGACCCAGTACGAGTCTTAGGGCTCTGTACTGGGGTCGGGCTCCACGGGCATAGTTCCCTCTTCAGGCTAACTCCCCGTGATGTATTCTCCACGGTACGGTCCCCCTCTCGGCGGACCCGTGTTTCCCTCAGGCAGCCACGCTGCCTCGGCCCCATGTCTGTAGAGTCCCCCCTTCATTAGGCTGGACCTACCACCGCGCCGTCTCCCACGTCCGGCTTCACAACCCTCGTGGTGTATTTGCCATACATTACCTCCCCCTGACTGGGCAGGGTATGGCCTCTGCAGGGTCTTCCCCTCCTGAAAGAATAGGAAATCTGCAGGCCGACAGCTACCTTGCCTTCGGTTCTGCCTCAGCGCCCGGCACACCGGCGCCGACGAGTTTTGAAGACGCCTCCTTAGGCCTCTTCCTCAGTCTCTAAGCCGCCCCCTGCTGGGTGCGTGGAGCAGGGTTAATGCTTCGAGCCTTCTCTCAGCACCGCCCAGGCTCTCCTGCTCCCCCCCCGGGGAATAACCGCCTTCCCCAACATAGGTTGGGCCCCAGCCGCTCTACATCCTATGTGAGAGACATAGCGAGAGAGAAGGCCGCGGCTGTTGGGCTTGCTCCCATGCTAGCATGTAATACCTTTTTCCCCCAGGGGTGCGGGAAAACCTAAGGTGGATATGCTAAAACTCTTTGAGGGGGCGTTGGGGAGGGTGACGTGCATTCGGTTCAGGTGCCTCTAACACGCAATAAGCCTGCTTTGCCCCTGCTCCGACAGTCACGTCACACGGTCAGTGTGTGGCGTTTTTATATGGACCCCTTGTGTCACTTCCTTCGACACTACGTCGAGAGAGTGACAGAAGGGGAACGTCTCGGTTACTGTTGTAACCTCCGTTCCCCGAGGGAGGGAACGAGACGTAGTGTCCCTCCTGCCACGGCACTAGACCTAGCACTGTAAATGGCCGTGCTTCATCCTTCGGCTCCTCAGGGCAAAATCCTGACTGGCATTCGCTGCCCCGGTTCCCCTTATACCCGTATGTCCGGGGCGGGGCATGCAAATTCTGTCTGCCAACTTGACATTGGCCTTTTCTCAGGTTCAGAGGTACGATTCGGCGTCCGAGAAGACCCCTTGTGTCACTTCTTTCGACACTACGTCTCGTTCCCTCCCTCGGGGAACGGAGGTTACAACAGTAACCGAGACGTTTTCATACTTGCTAAAGATTTGCTGGGACAGGCATTTGCACAACAGGAAGATTGGAGCACATCTCAAAGCTTGCAAAAGATGCATTCTGTATCCTCCTGTCCTTCCGACTTCATTCTTCGAAGGTAGTGTGTCAAGACTGGTCATCATAAAAATGCAAGTTGGTTCTCTGCATTCTTAGCATTGAGAAACACCCACAGTGTTTACAGTTTTTGAGAAAAGTAACCTACAAGTAGCTTACTTATAGATGTCTCTGCATATTAAGCTGGTATAAGAGAGAGCATTTCAAATGAAAAAGTTACACACTTCAGCTAAATAATTATTTTATTACTCTTTGAATGCTCAGAGAGCATTTAACAGTGACCAGAAGCTAATTCATTATAGACATAATCATAATTTTTTTTTATTTGACATTTTGGATAAATGGCACCTAGGATGCTGATTTGTTGTCATAAAATAAACAAATGGTAAACATTCCCTTTGTAAGCTATATGCTTTGCTATTTTGTGCTTTATTAAATAATGTGGCCATGTGTCTGCAAATTTCCTTCATGATGTAAAGGTTTTGTCTAGTCACTTTAAGCATGTGTTCCTCATATTGCTGTATTTAGGGTTGGGATAAAGTTAGGATATTGGCCCTAACCCTAATTCAGATGTGATATATGTAAGCCATTTTTTTTCCTGGAAGGTTAAATCTGGATGGGCCTTATTTCAGCCAAACATTGTGACAGATGATGCTCCTCTTGTCTGTATGACATCACCAGAACAGAACAGGTGATAATTAGTGGGACTAAAATCAGCATCAAAGCTATTTTCAAAACATGACATCGTCTTCCAGTTACTCTGGTATCTTTTTCCATCCTGGTGGGGGTGTTCATGTGGTTTGAGCTTAGTAAAATGAATGATGCTAAGCATGATTAGGATCAGTACCATTTTAAAGGATTTTTTTCCTGTAAAAGCGGCACATAATGTTTTGGTGTTAAATTTTGGTGAGGTGTAGTTTAGGCTGCTGGATTTTAAATGTGTGAAATGTTGATGCAGAGGTCATAAAAGGTTATTCACTCAGTTTGCTTCACTAGTTACTGTTTTGAAGGATAAGGTAATGGAACACATGAATAGCTGATGTAGATCAGCCAGAATGCTTCTGATGCAACCTGTGCATCTTGACATTGTGCTTTATTCCATGCCCACATTCATATATCGACAGAACTGCTGATAAAAGTATATGCAAACATTGCATTTGTTTCTGAATTTACACCTCAGAGCTGCAGCATCAGCCCTTTCAGTGTAGGCTGTGAGGTTTAATCCCCCATAAAATTATTGTCCCATAAAATTCCTTCGCTTTAATTTATGTCAAGTTATTTCCATAAAGTCTAAACTTGTTTCTATTTATTAGTCCAATTGTCAAATTGTTGAGATTTTCTACAGGACACGTGAGGCCTTTATGTCTTCAATCACTTCTGACCCCATCTGGTAAACATTTGACTGTCAAGTACAAACTTCAGCACAGCATGCAGAGGGACCTGGATTTCTGGAAATTTGTAATAATATGGAAACAGGCAACAAATATTCAAGCTTCACTGACCTTCCCTCTCCATCCTGTCTTCTTAAAGCCAAGACAGGGTTGGCCAGGCATATGACAAGGCTGCAATAACGTGCTAAAAGATTGCAAAGGCACGCAGGGCAGTGTTTCTCCAACAGCAATTTAAAGAGCTTTGGCGTGAGGGATTTTATCTTAAAAGGTATGACTGTGGTTGGATAAGATGTAGTGTGTATGAGTGACAGAGAGTGAGAGAGGGCCACTTTGGTCTAGTCTGTATGTTATTGTGTTGGCCTTGTTAAAATTTCAAAATTGTTTTATATATACATATTTCAAGCCATCTCACAGGCACTTTAGGACAGTCTGTTCATATGACTGCTCATTCACATATATCATATGATGAAACTGATTTCATCATTTGTCAGTAATGTGTTAGTTAAGTTTGGCAAGGCATCTTCAAGCTGCTAGCGAGTATGTGTACGTCTGGATTCATGCTGAATCATTGGTCCCTCAACAGCAATTTTTTGGATCAACTTTGTGAACATTGCCACAGCATTATCATGAAAACACTCACCCTAACAAACTAAAGGTTGTTCCAGAACTGTGGGGTTTCTATAGTGCATAGCAGGAGAGGAATCTAGAAACTTATGGCTCTCTGTAGTTTAATGGATGTATTGGCATAACTGGGGATGGAACAATTTCAAACAGGTTTATTATGTAACAGTCCTTGTTACCTTCACTGAATGTCCAATGTTTGTGGTGAGCCTTTGATCAGCTGCCTTTTTGTGTGTCAACCTATAGTCTCCACTTTCTTTAGCAATGTCTTGCTGAACTTGGATGTACAAAACAGTAACATTAATTATTATAATGCTTATTGCCTTCGCAGAACAGCAGAAACAGCATGTAACATACAGTCATGGCCGTAACTACCATTGAGGACACCGAGGTCATGTGAAAATAGTCGACGAGACAATTATCCTTGCATCAACGGACCATCACGTGAAACGTACTTGCAGATACCGCTGTCATGTCAAAACGAAAGTAGTCGGCTGTAGCGGAGTGTTTCCTAAACCAATTAAAGAAGAATGCAACGCAGTGTCTCGCACAGCTCACATAAACTTCAATACCCACAAATCCATTGTTCAAAATAAACTTGACGCCATGTTAATTTCTGCCTGTGATTTTCATTCAAATAACCGAAAATGAAAAGGCTGCAACAAACTAAATTATCGTTTGAAAAGCCAGCAGAAGATGAGTAGACAAAGAGAAGGAGGGAAGGTGAGAAATTTAATGGTTATGCAGCAAATAGCCATAATAGCAACAATATGAGATGCTATATCCTACTGAAATGCTGAAATCCAGTGGAGTTGCAGCTAGCTAATCTGCACTGACAATTAAGCTAAATATTATATGGATAATTAATGTGTTGTGAAGTGATGGATATTAGATGGATGGATAACCCTTACCCTAACCCTTTTAATAAGCATGGCCCAAACATAACCTGTTGTTGAATGATATTATGCTCAGTTATTGGTCAGTTATTTAGACTTGTTTTATTATTATTATTATTATTATTGTTATTATGTTAAATTCAACAGAGGAGACAGGAGAGAGAAGTCAGGCAGTTGAGGAGGAGAAAGAGTTAGAAGTAGAAAAGAGGGAAATAATAGGTCAAGGGCCCTCCCAAGACAGTCAAGATATGACACTAACTGTGTCAGAAGGTTCAAGCTTTGCAGCCAATGACCCTGCGATATATAAATGCAGAAGCCACTACTCTGATGAGGAGAGGCAGAGCATCCTTCAAAACAAATGGAGCAGGGACCAGACTATATATATCCCCAAAGGCAATTTGGGAAAAGGCTGTTGAGGTATAGTGTGGAGTGGGAAAATAAATACCCCTGGCTATGGTACTCTTCATCTGAGGATGCAGCATATTGTAGTGTGTATACTGTTCAACAGTCAGAAAGGGTCAAACACCACATTCCAGAGGGACACACACACACACACACACACACACACACACACACACACACACACACACACACACACACAGTGCACAGTTTACACATGTTGTTATTGAAAACAAATATGTTGTCAGCCAAACTTTTTTCTCAAGTATTTTTGACCTTGGTATTTGAAAAATCCTGGTTACAGCCTTGCATACAGTATATACAATTAACAGTTAAAATTGTTTGGAATAATTATCAGAATAAAAATGTTTCTGCCACGTAATGAGGTTAATATTTCATTATAATATCCTAAAGGGCCATTCTGACAAACACGTTTTATATCTGAACTGGTTATAAAAGAACACAGGTGCCTCGAGATGTGTTTTAAAAGTTGACATTTCTTTTAACTTGATAAGGCATAAAAACACTGCTATCCCATGCGAGATGCTGAAAAAAAGGAAGACAAGTCACAACAGTCAAACACATCCATGTGTTTACATAGAAAGCAATTGACAGATGGAGGCAAACACTTAATTATTGTATCAATAATGTAGGGCACTATGTTTAGCAGTTTAGGAGAATTGATAATTATCAATTATTAAAATCAATAGAACACTGATTAGAATCAATGTTAGCTTTTTATTTAATCCTTTAAATCAACAATCATCAAAGACAACCATCAAAATTCAATAGAATATTAATTATTATCAAAGATAATCATTAATTATTAAAATTAATGGAACATTGCTTAAAATTAACATTAGCTTATTGATCCGTCAAATTCAACAATAATCAAAGATAACTGTCAATTATCAAAATCAGTATAATATTAGTAAGGATTAATATCGCCGGGGCACCACCCTGGAATCAGGGACTAATAACCAGGCAGTGTAACAGTCTCAATATTAGATTGTTCTCTTAGGATTATCGACATCTGGGGAACATCAATATTCAAAACGAAAAAACAAAGGCTTGAATCAGAGCACTGGCATCCCCTGCCAGCCTTTGACACAGGTGTATGCAAACAAACCAAAACACTTCTCTTTGAAATATAATATAAGTTTATTGATGCAGTAATATCAATGAAAAATCAATACAATGCAGTCAATAAACTTCCGACTTACAACTACAAACTAAACAGTGATTAGATATGGCAACTAATATTAAACTATAACACATGAGAGTAAGGTATATGTGTGTGTGTGTGGGTGTGTGTGTGTGTGTGTGTGTGTGTGTGAGAGGAGAGACCAGCACAAAATGGTGGACATGACTCTTGTGGAGAGTACGTCACACGAGATTTCCAGCCAGAGAATATGGCCACAAATGGGGGTGGAGAGAAGCCAGTTAATGGCGTCTGCCCATTTATCACGTCTCTGCTTGTAAGATAACTTGGGGACAAAGCAGAGCTTTATCACAAAGTAATCTACTAGCCAAATGTTTGTGAGGGGTTGCGTGTGTGTGCGGTACCCTATCTGCCACTCACTCGAAGTTGTGTCGATGAAGTGACACTAGGGGTCACTCTTGGGAGCCTGAGACACTTCTGATCTTTGATAATTTGCATGCCACTCCCCCGAACATACGGGTATAAAGGATCTGGCGTGCAAACCACTCATTCAGATTTTCTATTCGGAGCTGTGTGGTCGATGTTCGTTGAGCTGAATTCCTACGGCTTTCCATTCACCTCTGCAGCGGCTTTCATCCCCCCTCTGCACTGGTGCACTGCAGAGATCGCCCTGGGCGCTTTGGCAGAATAAACTGTAAGATTATATTCTAAAAGAGTATATTCCTAAAAGAGTATATTCCTAAAAGAGTATATTCTAAAAGAGCGGCCCACACGGAAACGTCTTTTTAAAGATGCCTTTCCGTTTGTGTGTTATTTCTGGTTGCAGTTATTATCTCTTGCCTTCCGAGGGCCACGATTGCTGTCTTTTCGTGTCATAACCATGGCAATGTTGCGATTGCGGCTTGCCTTTGTAAGAAAGCATGCCACCCCATTAGCTCCACGCCTCGCCCGTTCAACCTAAGGGTATGAGGGCAGCGCGGCTAGCACTGGGAGCGATTTTGGGAACTCAATGGGACCATTTCCGCCGGGTAAATCCCCACAGACCTCCCATTCCCCAGCATCTCAGGGTGAGTTCTATCCTCTTGTTCGGGGCCCGCGAAGGTGATGAGCTCTCAAGCACAGTATTGGAGAGTGGGCTTGTCCAGTCAGATGCGGAAGACTCGACTGGGAATCCCCCCTCGGTTACGGTCGCCCAGTCACAGGCTGACGGCGAAACGATGGATATGCTTTCCTGTGCAGCCACAAGCATCGGGCTAGTGTGGAACCCTCCACACTGCCCTGAACCCTCGGCTCAATGATTGATTCCTGAGCCCGCCCCAACGCTCACAGCCACGCCCCACCCCAGTTCCTTTCTTCCCGGAATTGGAGAAGGAGCTGACAAGGTCATGGGAAGCACCTTTTACTGCCTGGAAACAATCTTTCAACTGCCTCGGTGGTTGGGCGGTCAAGGGCTACTCAGCAATGCCCCCAGTGGATAAGGCGCTTGCTGTGCACCTATGCCCGCAGATTACCGCCACCTGGCGTGGGCACCCGAAGCTCCCATCCAGGGCTTATAGGTTTACATTGTCCCTGATGGCCAAGGCCTACAGTGCCGCTAGACAAGCCGCCTCCCCCATGTACACCATGGCTCTCCTGCAAGTCAACCAAGCCAAGGCGCTAAAAGAGCTGCACATGGGTAGTTTCGCCCCAGGGTTGATGCAGGAACTGAGCTCGGCGACCGACCTCACCCTCCGGGTGACGAAAGTCACGGCGCGGTCTCTTGGGCGGGCAATGTTCACCTTGTTGGTCCAGGGGCACCACCTTTGGCTCAACCTGGTTGAGATGAGAGAGGCTGACAAGGCACGGTTCCTTAATGCTCCCATTTCCCAGGCTGGCCTATTCAGTGTCACTGTTGAGGAATTGCCCATTAGTTCTTGGCAGTGAAGAGGCCATTCAACACATCCTGCCCTGGCATGGCTCAAGATCCCGCACCCCATCTGCTCGTTGCCAAGGGCGTGCTCCTGTCTGACTGCACCAGCTCCGCCATGGCCCAACCCCGCAGCCCAGACACAGCATCGAGCCCCCCGCAGGAAGCAGACGCCACCTGTCTCACAGCCGGCTGCCAATAAGAAGACATCGAAGCACCCCTGAAGCGCGGAAATTGCTACCCTCCTACAGAATGGTGCGATAGCGCCTGTTCCACCGGCTGAGATGAAGGGGTTTTACAGCCCCCTACTTCATTGTACCGAAGAAAGGCAGTAGGTTGCAGCCAATCTTTGACCTGCGAGTACTAATCCGGGCTTTACACAAACTCCCATTCAAAATGCTCACGCAAAAACACATCTTAACTTGCGTCCAGCATCTAGATTGGAAAGGGGCCCTGCTGCGCTGGCATATCAATTGCCTAGAGTTGCTGACTGTTTTCTTTGCCCTGCGTAAGTTTCTCCCATTAGTTCTGGACAAACATGTCTTAATCAGGTCAGACAGCACCACCGTGGTAGCGTACATAAATCGCCAAGGCACCGTACGCTCCCGCCACTTGTCACGACTCGCCCGTCGTCTCCTCCTTTGGCGCCAGCACCGACTCAGGTCGCTGCACACCACTTACATCCTCGGCAACCTCAATGTGGTAGCGGACGTGCTGTCACGACAACGCTTGCCTGGCGGAGAGTGGAGGCTGTTTGACCTCCCACAGTCTGCTCTGGTATGCCCAAACCGAGGTTCCCCTCAGGGCAGATGCACTGGCACACAGCTGGCCCCCGGGGCTGCGCCAGTACACATTTCCCCCAGTGAGTCTTCTTGCACAGGTGCTGTGCAAGGTCAGGGAGGATAAGGAACAAGTCACCCTAGTGGCTCCTTACTGGCCCACCCGGGCCTGGTTCTCGGACCTTGTACTCCTCACGACAGCCCCTCCCTGGCAAATTCTCCTGAGGAAGGACATTCTTTCTCAGGGATGGGGCACGCTCTGGCATCCATGCCCAGACCTCTGGAACCTCCATGTCTGGCCCCTGGACGGGACACGGAAGATCTAGCTGATCTACCACCTACCTTCGTAGACATGATCAACCAAGCCAGGGCCCCTTCTACCAGGCAACTTTATGCCCTAAAGTGGCGCCTGATTGCAAATTGGTGTTCTTCCCGGACTGAAGATCCACAGAGGTGCACAGTTAGATCAGTGCTCTTATTCCTACAGGAGAAGTTGGAAGGGAGGCTGTCCCCTTCCACCTTAAAGGTGTATTTTGCCACTATCGCAGCTCATCACGACCCAGTAGATGGCAAGTCTCTGGGTAAGCACGACTTTGTCATCAGGTTCCTAAGAGGTGCCCGGAGGTTAAATCCCTACCGGCCAAGCCTGCTCCCCTCCTGGGATCTCTCGATGGTCCTTGCTGGTCTTCAGAGATCCCCCTTCGAACCGCTAGAATCAGCCGGACTCAGGGCCCTCTCTCTAAAGACGGCCCTGCTGATCGCGCTCGCCTCCATCAAGAGGGTCGGGGACCAGCAAGCGTTCTCTGTCAGCGACACTTGCCTGGAGTTCGGTCCGGCAGACACACACATATGATCCCAAGACCGCAACCGGGCTATGAGCCCAAGGTTCCTACCACACCCTTTAGAGAGCAGGTAGTGAACCAGCACTGCTGGTGCTGCCCCGGGAGGAGGCACCCGTATGTCCGGGGGCGGGGTATGGAAATACTGTCTGCCTTTTTTTCATGCATCAGAGGCATATTCGGCGCTCAAGAGAGACCCCTAGTGTCGCTTCTTTGACACGACATCTCGTTCCCTCCATCAGGGAATGGAGGTTAAATACGTAACATAGACGTTTTCTATACATTATGTGTACTTCCTTTGTAATAAGCAAGTTTACCAGCTCTCTAGTATGAACAGATCAAACAATTATCTTGACTTTGAATAAGGTAAACTTCAGTAAGGATGTTGAAGTGTGGAAAATGGATAGGAAGTGATTGGTTGGTAAAGAGATTTTCTTTCCTTTTGTCTATTTACTGTTTTTCTGTTCTTTTCTCTGTTCCCTTTCAAACACTTGTTCTCTCTCTCTCTCTCTCTCTCTCTCTCTCTCTCTCTCTCTCTCTCTCTCTCTCACACACACACACACACACACACACACACACACACACACACACACACACACACACACAAATATTTTATTATATTTGTAATATTTTATAGACGTTACAGTTTCATTTTCTGTTAAAGCTGGATTTTCCGTAAAGCTGCTTTGAAACAACGTGTGTTGTGAAAAGCATTGCAGTTTTCATGTATCATCATGTGTAAATAACCTTCCAGTATAAACAACTCTTTTCCATAATTTTCTATAGGTTGCAAATAAAAAAGTATCACTTGCTTTTTGGATGATGACACCAGCTTTTTATTGGAGACCTCTAATAATTAGTGTCCTCTAATAATAGAGGACACTAGAGATACACTATATAACCAAAAGTATATGGGCATTAATAGGGGTGTTCCTTCTATCACTGCTATAACACTTCTCACACAATTTAAAATACAAATGAGCTTTATTAGCATGACTGTATACAATGTACAATGTTGCCAAATCATTCATAACACAAAAAACAAACAAAACAAAAACATGTATTTCATAGTAAAATTTTAAAACATACAGCTAAGACCACAAAATGTCAACAAAAGTAACTGCAGAGAACAATGAGTAACAATGAATGAAACTAACATTTTCAGTAGTCTCTCTCATTCAGACAGTGACAGGGGAACACATACGGTACTCTGCTGCTAAATCTATACAATCAGCCTTCTCTTCTAGAACATATGACAGTTTCTCTATATTACTCACTCTGCTGAATTCAGGCAAAACCTGTCCTATGAGTGTGAAGTATGTTTTTCTAATGATCTTATATTTACTACACTCAGTGATGAAATTAGCTCATCCTCTATAACTCCTTGAATGCAGTGTGAAGACTGTGCTGACTTCCATACCATGCCTTCTGGGAAGGCTTTCCACTAGATGTTGAAACAAGGCAGTGGGGATTTGCTCCCATTCAGGCAGAACAGTATCAGTGAGGTCAGTCAGTAATGTTGGGTGATGAGGCCTAGCTAACAGTTGGCATGACAATTCATCCCAAAGGTATTCATTGGGGTTCAGGTTTGGGCTTTGTGCAGGAGAGTTCTTCCACGTGACTCAGTAAGCCATTTCTTTATAGACATTGTTTTGTGCACAGCAGAACAGAAAAGTGTCCCATTCTGGTAAAAATTATTGTCTAAGGAGATTGGATGTCTTTATACTTGATTTTATATATATCTTTTAGTAATGAGTGCAACTAGGGCTGGGTGAAATGGCCAAAATTGTTATCACAATAATTTTTTTCATATTGATCGATATCGATATTTATCACGATATACATTTACACATTGCACTTTCTTTTTTATTTCAAAGTTGACAGGAAGAAAAAAATAATTCTAAAATTCTAAATAGTCTCTACAAAACTGCACAGGGGGTCTAGAGATGGCCAAAGCAGTGGGGTCTGCAGGATCTTTTACCAATTTTACTGTCTTTTACCATTTATCAATAGAAAATTAATGTTAAAAGATCATCTGTTTGTTCTGAATCATAGTGACAGCAGTCCAGTATTTTTACATTAAAATGAAATATTTGTATATATCTTTAGATTCAGATACCCAAGTATGGGGCATAGAAGCCCTTGTGACTGTGGAATGATGCTGAATGTAGGTTCAGGGGTGTCCAGAGAAAAAATTTTGATAACGTTTTTTAAAAAATGTAAAAAACATTTGTACATTTTCATTAAAGTGAGAGACTAGTCTACCAACTAGTAATTTTAGTCTTTCCTTATCCATTCTAGACATCGATATGTTTATTCGATTTGTTTATTATTAAAGGCTCGTAACATGCTGATTAATAAAGATACATTTAGAAGGGAAAAATGTTATGGTCTAAAAGGTGCTTTGAAACCACGTTAACTCATGCGGCGATTCATGTCAACACACATGCAGGGAAAAGAGGCAAAGCATGCGGAGCAGGACAGGGCAGACGTGATGCATGTTTGTTGCTAGAGAACAATATTCAAGATTACAGCGTAGAAAGATCAGAGCTGTTGTCCACATCACTTTTGTTCTGTCGCGCTCTTCACTAGAGACGATGTGAGGGCGCAACCGTTGTCATGAAGTCTTGCAGTGCAGATGGAATCAATCCGGTGTCCGAGGTAACCTAATTGTTAGCAAGGCAGCTAGCATTAGCAAGTTCATCCAGTCTGACCCTACGTTACCACTGGCGCGTTGTGAGTGAAGCTGATAGCGCTTTCAATTCATTCCTACGAAAGCCGAGCGTCATGCTCGCAAGGTAGATCGTAGGATTGGAAGCGGTGTGGAGCAAGCTCTATACTAATTTAATTATACAAAATTTGGGAGCAATTGATTTCTTAAATACAAAATTCTCTGTTAATTGAATCTATGAGGATTACTTGGCCTTTGTTCATTATATTGTGCCTGTGGTCTAATGCACTTCCCAATCTCTCTCTCCATCCTAATGAATCCCTTCAGCAATGTATGTTGTGATCAGATCTGCTGAAGGGTGACCTATTCATCCATTTCTTATTTTCACTGTTCAGCACTTCTGTGTGTTTTTACAAAAGTGTCTGATTGTTTAATTGAGGCATTTCTTGGTGTTGTGTGTGTCTAGAAGTATGTTGCTGAGTTTGGAATGGCATACTACCATACTATTATCACTACTTCTGCCATAGGTGTCCTTTGCAGAAATTGTATGAATAGTATGGTAGTATGCAATTTGAATTGTCTTTCGAGAAGTGTGTATCAGTCAAATTAATGTGAAATGGTATTTAAATGTGTTTGTATGTGTGTAGTTCTGTCTCAGTATTTCTATCTGCACATTTGTGTTTGCCCTTAACACTAAAGTAAACACACCCCAATGCTGGCAGCTATTTCTGGAGACCAGGCACGCGACCCTGGAGACCATTTTGGCTATGTCTCCCCCCCACACTGTCAATCACACAGGAGTCATGCTAAAAGCACAGACAACACGTACATCCAGAGAAATGGAAAAATACAAAGATATGTTCAGCCAACTGTTATCAGAACACTGGCCCCTCCTGACCAACCCTATTTCTGAGGGCCTCCCATGCACTTGTGGAGTTTACTGTGTTTCCATTACATAAATTTAGAGGTTGTAAATCTGTGTTTGTGGTGAGCCTTGGTTTGCATAATATTAGCCTTGATATTTAACTGAAAGCAATAGAAAGTGAAAGATAGAGGGAGTGATGACGGCCCCACTAGAGTGACAACAATAAGCTTATTGCCAAATGTGGTTGGCATTAAAGACACAATGTATCACAGCTTTAGACAGGAGGACATACATATACATTTGTAGAGCTTTGCAGTCTGTTGCAACTGGATTTGTCATTTAGTTCATAAGATCTATAAATGAAGAATGTTAAATGTTGCTGTCAATTTGTGTGATTAATTGAAAAATATCACGTTAAATAATAACACAATTAATCATGCCCCTAACCTGTACGTAAATTCCGTAATGAGGAATGTTCCTACCATCAGAGCAATTCAAGCTTGATGTAGCACCTTGAGGCAGTAGGGGCCAGTCAGCTCAAGCTTTACTGGCAAAACACTTCACACTGAGCACAACAAAATGTAGTGATCTCAAGAACCATTTTTTTAAAGTTTCAAACTATTTTTTACACAAGTCCTAAAAACTCAGTGCTTATGACTAAAGACACTTAGTCTCTAGTGAGACACAACCAAAGTAAGATGCTCCAAAAGTGTCCATCTGTAACACAAGTATAGACCAACATTTAAAAATAGTGCAGATGAAAGCAAGCAAATAATAGTTATGTTCAATGATATGGAAATAATATAAACAATATTTTTACTTTTTAAGCCACTTTTTGTATTTGTAACGATGAAAATTAAGAACCCAATTACAGATTATTGAAATATGTGAAATCCAAAACCCTAACAATAGACATAAACTAAACTAAACATAAACATGAACAATTAACATGAACATAAATATGTTCACATGTGGTGACTGATGTAGCATGGCATGGAGCAGGCTGAGGCGTGGCTGTGACATGGCATGGAGTAGGCTGAGGCGTGGCTGTGACATGGCATGGAGCAGGCTGAGGTGTGGCTGTGACATGGCATGGAGCAGGCTGAGGCGTGGCTGTTACATGCATGGAGCAGTGTGAGGCATGGCGGTGACATGGCCTGGAACAGACTCAGGTGTGACATGGAGCAGACTCAGGTGTGACAAGGCCTGGAGCTGAATCTGGCATGGCTGTGACATGGCCTGGAGCTGACTCTGGCGTGGGAACTCGGGCTGGCTTGGCGGCCATGATGTGGAACTCAGGCTTGGTGGCCATGATGTGGAACTCGGATTTTGCGGCCACGACTTGGGGACAAGTCGTGGAACGTGGAGCTGTGAGAGGCTTGAAAATATGCATCCTAGAAGACTGGGAAAAGACCTCAGTGGTCGTGAACATGAGCAGAGATTTGGAAATGACCTCTGTGGTCGTGGGTATGGACTGAGTCTTGGGAACGACCTCCGTGACCGTATACATGGGCAGAGACTTGAAAATGACCTCCGTGGTCGTGTACATGGGGAGAGACTTAGAAACAACCACTGTGGTCGTGTACATGGGCAGAGACTTCGAAACGAAAGCCTTTCTCCTCCTCTTTCTCCGGGAGGCCAAAGTTGGCAGTGCAGGGTCTGAGATGGATGAGGCTGGCAACGCTGACTCTGGGAAGGACAAGATGAATAAATCTGGTCCTGGGATGGACAAAGCTTTCAGCTCATTTGCCTTGGCAGGCTTGGGTGTTGACTCGTTGGCCGTGGCAGGAGTGGGTGTTGTTGACTCGTTGGCCATGGCAGGAGTGGGCTTTGACTCATGAGCCGTGGCAGGAGTGGGGCTTGACTCATTGGCTGTGGCAGGAGTGGCTGTTGACTCATTGGCTGTGGAAGAAGTGGGTGTTGACTCATTGGCTGTGGCAGTTGTGGGTGTTGACTCATTGGCCGTGGCAGGCGTGGCCGTTGACTCGATGGCCATGGCAGGTGTGGGCGTTGGCAGGCGTGGACGTTGACTCGTTGGCCATGGAAGGTGTGGCCGTTGACTTGTTGGCTATGGCAGGCATGAGCATTGGCTCGTCGACCATGACGTGGGACACTGACTTGTTATCCGGCTCCCACACAGTGAAAGGTGAACCACATATCCACAGGGCAAAGTCGATATATTGAGCCAGATTGAAGGCACTCCCACTGCCATGCATCCAGGTGTGCATGAAAAAGTCTGCATGAAAAAGTTTTTGAGGGAGATCTTATCGAAGCCCACTTCGTTTGCCAGGATGCAGAAGTACTCCACATAGTCCATTGTAGAACGTTACATATTAAGACATAGACATATTAGTAGATCTGCTGGGTCCATTTTGGTGGGTCAAGTATTCTGTAACGATGTGCTGGCAATGACGAAGATAATGATGTGAAGACGAAGAACCCAAGTGCAGTTTATTGAAATATGTGAAATCCAAAACCTTAACTATGGACATAAACTAATCTAAACATAAATATGAACAATTAATCAAAATCAAATCAAATCAAATCACTTTATTGTCACAATACTGTGTACACGAGTGCAACAGTAGGTGAAAGTCTTGTGTGCAGTTCCGAGGAACATTGCAGACATGACAGTGACGAGACATATACCAATTACAATAAACAACATATTTACACAACACAATTTACAAAACAAATGTACACATAATTACACAACAATTTACATATCAAATGTACACATAATTACACAACATAGTACTAATATACAATGTACAGTAACAATACACACAATGTAGAATACACATACACTAGATAAGGGTATATAAAAATATATATACACTAGTTGAATTGGAGAGAATATAATTATGACAGTCCAGTGTGAGATAATAGATTAATAAAGTGCAGTGCTGATTGTTGATCGTGAGAGATCAAGTGTTCAAAAGTCTTATTGCTTGGGGGAAGAAGCTGTCATGTAGTCAGCTGGTGCGGGTCCTGATGCTGCAATACCGCCTGCCTGATGGAAGCAATGAGAGCAGCCCATGACTCGGGTGGCTGGAGTCTCTGACGATCCTCTGAGCTTTTTTCACACACCGCCTGTTATATATGTCCTGGAGGGAGGGAAGCTCACCTCTGATGATGTTTCTGGCACTTCGCACCACCCTTTGCAGGTCTTTGCGGTTGTGGGCGGTGCTATTGCAGTACCAGGCGGTGATGCAGCCAGTCAGGATGCTCTCTACAGTACTAGTGTAGAACCGTGTGAGGATGTGGTGGTTCATTCCAAACTTCCTCAGCCGTCTCAGGAAGAAGAGGCATTGGTGAGCCTTCTTCACAACGGCCTCAGTGTGGACGGACCATGTGAGTTCCTCAGTAATGTGGACACCGAGGAACTTGAAGCTGCTGACTCTCTCCACTGGTGCTCCATTAATGGTGATGGGGCTGTGTTCTCTGTCTTTCTTCCTGAAGTCCACTACAAGCTCCTTGGTCTTACTGACACTGAGGTTGTGCTCCTGACACCAGCGTGTCAGAGAGTGCACCTCCTCTCTGTAGGCTGTTTCATCATTGTCAGTGATCAGACCTACCACCGTCGTATCATCAGCAAACTTAATGATGGCATTGGAGCTATGTGTCGCCACACAGTCATGTGTGTAAAGGGAATACAGGAGTGGGCTGAGAACACAGCCCTGCAGGGCTCCAGTGTTGAGGGTCTGTGATGAAGAGATGTTGCTGCCCATTCTAACCACCTGACGTCTGCCTGACAGGAAATCCAGGATCCAGCTGCACAGCGAGCTGTTTAGGCCCAGAGCCCGGAGTTTCTCATCAAGCTTGGAGGGCACTATGGTGTTGAATGCTGAGCTGTAGTCTACAAATAGCATTCTCACATATGTGTTCCTTTTTTCCAGATGGGAAAGAGCAGTGTGTATTGTAGATGCAATGGCATCATCAGTGGAGCGGTTGTTGCGGTAGGCAAACTGTAATTGGTCCAAAGAGGTGGGCAGAACAGAGCAGATGTAATCTCTGATTAGCCTCTCAAGCATTTGCTGATGATGGGAGTCAGAGCAACAGGATGCCAGTCATTTAAGCAACTGATTTTGGCTTGCTTCGGTACAGGCACAATGGTTGATGTTTTGAAGCATGTGGGGACTACAGACAGGGAGAGGGACAGGTTGAAAATGTCCGTAAAAACACTAGCCAGTTGGTTCGCGCACGCTCTGATGATGCGGCCCGGAATGCTGTCTGGACCCGCGGCTTTACGGATGTTCACCCGTCGAAAGGATCGGGTTACATCCGCAACAGAGACGGAGAGTGAACCAACCTCTGTAGTATCGGTCGTGAGTGTTCTCTCCGCGAGGGCGGTGTTGTTGTCCTCGAAACGAGCATAAAATGTATTAAGCTCGTCCGGGAGAGAGGCAGCGGTGTTCATGGTGGAGTTTTTATTCCGTTTGTTGTCCGTGATGTTGTTAATTCCCTGCCACATAATTCTAGAGTCAGTGGTGTTGAACTGTCCTTCAATTTTGTGCCTTTACTGGCGTTAGGCTGCACTGATAGAGTTACAGAGGGCATAACTGGCTTGTTTACGCTCCTCCGCGTTCCTGGAATTAAAAACGGAGGTCTGCGCAGTAAGTGCCGCGTGAACATCGCCGTTAACCCATGGTTTCTGGTTGAGGTAGATCCGTATTGTTTTTGTCGGAACAGCGTCCTCTACGCACTTCCTGATGAAATGCGTTACGCTATCAGCATAAACCTCGATGTCGTCATCGGAGGCGGACAGGAACATCTCCCAGTCTGCGTGATCAAAACAGTCCTGTAGCATAGAGTCTTATTGGTCCGACCAGCACTGGATCGTTCTGAGGGTGGGTGCTTCCCGTTTCAGTTTCTGCCTGTAAGCGGGCAGAAGCAGAACAGAAGAGTGGTCGGATTTGCCAAATGGTGGGCGGGGGAGGGATTTGTAGCCATCCCAGAAAGGAGAATAGCAATGATCCAAAACCCGGCCCCCTTGTGTGTTGAAGCTGACATGTTGGTGCTATTAATATTTTGGTGCTATTGTTTTAAAATTGGCTTTGTTGAGGTCCCCGGCAACAATGAACGCGGCCTCAGGGTGCGCGGTTTCCTGCTCACTTATGCTCCCATACAGTTCCCTGAGTGCCCGGTCTGTGTCGGCTTGTGGGGGGATTAACATGAATATAGACTAAACTAAATGTCAAGCATCATAACTAGACTGGACTACTGTAACTCTCTCATTAAAGGCCTTCCTGCATGTGCAATTAGACCTCTGCAAATGATGCAGCTTGTTACACCACTGGCTGCCAGCTGATGCACATATTAAATTCAAGGCTCTAATGCTGGCATACAAAACAGTCACTGGGTCTGCTCCAGCATACCTGAAATAACTACACTCCCGCCAGAAGCCTGCGGTCGGCTAAGGAACGTCGCATCTTTGTACCAACACAAAGATGCACTAAAACTATTTCCCGGACTTTCAGTTTCATCATACCACGTTCATCATACTCTGTCTTCAAAAAACGGCTAAAAACACATCTTTTCCAAGAGCACTTAACCAGTCACAAAAAAAAATGTATACATTTATAATTCTTTTTTCACTTAAAGCTGTTTTGAATTCTATTCTGATGCTAGTGAAACTTTGTATCATGGCACTTGTCGTACCAATATCTCCTTAAGATGATTTGCTTATGTTTTCCTCTTTTGTAAGTTGCTTTGGATAAAAGCTTTACTTTCTTATTCATTATTTAAGTTATCATAAGCTAAATTATCTTTATTTGGGGGCCATTCTCTGTAAAAATTGATAAACAGTTAATTGCAATCTGTTTGATTAATTAATCTGCGCACGATGTATTTCATTCAATTTAAAATTTGAAATGATTAACAGCACTCATTAAAAGTAATAGCAGCAAAGTGAATTTAAGTGCAGTCTCCATTGCTTGCTTTGGATCTCTGGGTGGCAACGTTAGTCAAGTACATTTAGTTCAGGACTAAAACAAATTCAAAAGAGTTTTAAACAGGCTTATTTGATTAGGCACACTCAAGTGCATAGATAATTTTATGTGCAGTGAAATGCTAAAAGGAAAAGTATTGAAGTGGACAGACCCTCATTGTAATTTAATATGTTTTTGTTGAATTCTCTGGATTGCATAACCGCATCTGTGAGATGTCATTTCAACACTCATATTGTAAAATGTTTTTTCAGTGCGTTTTTGACACTTGAAATTTTCAAGTGTGCCTTTATAGAGGAGACTTTTTTTCATAAAGTTTAGGCATGTGTAGAGACTAGAAGGAAATGTCCAACATTGATATTAATAAATGTATGTGTGTGAGTGCCTGGGTAGTTCAGCGAGTAAAGATGCTGAATAACAGCCCTGGAGTCACGAGTTCGAAGCCAGGGCATGCTGAGTGACTCCAACCAGGTCTCCTAAGCAACCAAATTGGCACGGTTGTTAGGGAGGGTAGAATCACATGGGGTAACCTCCTTGTGGTTGCTATAATGTGGTTCTCGCTCTCAGTGGGGCACGTGGTGAGTTGTGCATGGATGCCGCTGAGAATAGCGCAAAGCCTCCACACGCATTATGTCTCCACGGTAACACGCTCAACAAGCCTCATGATAAGAGCCGTGGATTAACGGTCTAAGATGTGGAGGTAACTGAGATTCATCCTCCGCAACCCGGATTGAGTCACTATGCCACCACGAGAACATAGAGCGCATTGTGAATTGGGCATTCCAAATTGGGGGAATAAATAAATAAATAAATGTGTGTAAATGTTTGTATGTGTTTGTCATGTCTGCTTTAGCTCATTTACAGATGCTGTTGTCTTGCAGACAAAAGTTGAGTCAGAGCTATTAAGTTTTACCTAAAGATCTCCTCTCCAATTACTCAACTAGAGTTGACAAATGACATTCCCGGAGGAGCTTCACAAACTATGAAATATTAAGGCATCTCAAATGTACTAAATGTTTGTTTTTTTTTTGCATCTTTTTCCCCCTATCCATAGAATGAATGTGAATTGTGACAGAATCTGCTTAAAATCTCCTTTCCCCGTCTGTTGCTCACTTCGATGTTGTGTCGAAGAAGCGACACTAGCGGTCTCTCTTGTGCGCCGAATATGCCTCTGATCTATGTAAAAAGGCCAATGAGAAGTTGGCAGACAGTATTTGCATACCCCACCCCCGGACATACGGGTATAAAAGCGGGGAAATACGTCGAGTTCATTCAGAAATTTTCTTCGGAGCTGATGGTCGTGTATGCAGTCAGCTGCGAGTCACACACCTGTTCCTGTTCCTCTGACATATGTCTGGTCAGCGATCACACCGAGGCAGCGTTTGTGGATGATTCATGTTCTCACTGCGAGAGCATGTCCATGGCAACGTTATGGTCACGGCTCCATTTCAATAGAAAGCACTCCACTCCAGCCGCCCCCTGCATTGCTCCTTCTTCCCATGCGATTGAGGACGATGTGGCTGGCGATGGAGGCGATCTGGGGACGGCAGCGGGTGAAGCTCCACCGGGTACGCCCCCTTGGACCACCTGCCCCCCAGCATACTCGTTGACTCCCATCCGTGCTTGAGGCAACAGCGGCTCGCATCACAGCCAGCCTGCCTATCCTTTGGAGCTCGAGGTGGATGAGCTCGACGCTGCATCGGAGAGCGCGGAATCTGACGCGGATGACTCCCCCGGGCTGCCGCTTTCGGGCCAGCACGCTCAGGCTGAGGCTGACACGCAGTTGTCCGAAATGCTTGCCCGGGCCGCCACCAGCGTGGGGCTGGACTGGAACCCTTCGTCCTCCCCACAGCCATCGCGGTTGGATGACTGTTTCCTGTGGCCTGCGCGCCGCTCACAGCTGTGCCCCCGCCCCAGTCCCGTTTTTCCCGGAAGTGCATGATGAACTGACGTCTTCGTGGAGGGCACCGCTCTCCACTTGTCACCGAGCCAACCGCTCATCCGCTTTTGCTACCCTCGACAGTGGAGCGGCCCACGGGTACACGGCGAATCCACAGGTGGACAGGGCTGTTGCACTCCACCTGTGCCCCGGGAACCCTACCACCTGGCGGGGTCGCCCTGTACTCCCCTACAAGGCCTATAGGACAACATCTTCATTCACCGCTAAAGCCTACAGTGCCACCGGACATGCCACTTCTGCCTTACATGCCATGGCCCTCCTGCAAGTCCACCAGGCCAAGGCACTGAAAGATCTGCACAAGGGTAGCCCTGATCCCGATGTGCTGCAGGAACTGCGCTCAGTGACCGACCTCGCCCTCAGAGCCACGAAGGTCACACGGGCAGGCAATGGCCACACTCGTGGTCCAGGAATGTCATCTGTGGTTGAATTTGGTCGAGATGTGTGAGACCGACAAAGTGAGCTCCCTCAACGCCCCTGTCTCCCAGTTCGGCCTCTTCAGCGACAACATCGAGGACTTTGCCCAGCAGTTCTCCGCGGTGAAGAAACAGACAGAGGCCATCTCGCACATCCTGCCCTGCCGCAAACCTGCAACCATGGGCCATGCCCCGTGTGCTCGCCGAGGGCGTCCTCCTGCGGTGAAGAAAAGCCCTGCTCCGCCTCAACCTGAGCCCAGCTCTTAGTCCATGCTGTTCAGCCCGTCTCACCGACCCCCTTGAGGACCCAGAAGGCTCCAGGGTCGATCGACCCAGGGACCAAGACGTTAGCTCTCCTGGTGGAGGGCTGGGAGGAGAATCTTTTGTTAGACAGGGCTGCGGTACCCACATCCTCTACATATGTCTGCCAGGGAGGCAATTGAAATGGCGCCCACCACCCAGTGGGAAAGCCTCTGTTTGGAGACAGCGTTCCCTTTCCGCTGTTCACCTAAGCAGACAAAGAGCTTCTCAGAATGTCTAAAGCTCTGCGTGGGATCCGGGTAGGTACGCAAAATGTATACATAAATGAGCTAATTCCTTTGTCTCTGGGTCACCTGGCCCGCAAATGCCATTCTCGCGGCACTCTGCCGCCAGGTCTCAACAGTCCCGGCACGCTGGATGCGGACCCCCCACCTTCAGCCCCACGACTGTTCCCCGGCCGGCCTGTTCTGACAAGCCTAGAGGACTCCACCATCAGACCTCCTCCTCAGTCACTAACCACCCCCTGCCGGGTGTGGGGAGCAAGGTAAGTGCTTAGAGTCTTTTCTCAGCACAAGACGCCGTATTACCTGGTCCGCCCCGCTGCAAAGGGTATGTAAAAAATAATCATCCCCTTTTTGCCCCTAGCACGGAGCTTGGATGCGTGGCTTTCACTTCCCAACCTTCACGCTGACTGGCCTGGACCATCCGATTCGGTTACGCAATTCAGTTTGCCAGGCCTCCGCCCCCCTTTGCGGGCGTCCTCTATACCACAGTATATAGAGAGCATGACAAATCCCTGAGGGCGGAAATCGCTACTCTCTTACTCAAAGACACGATAGAGCCTGTCCCTCCAACCAAGATGAAGAAGGGTTTCTACACCCCTTACTTCGTCGTACCCAAGAAAGGTGGCGGACTTGCGAGTTTTCAACCGGGCTTTGCACAAGCTCCCGTTCAAAATGCTCACGCAAAAACACATCTTAACTTGAGTCCGGCATCTAAATTGGTTCGCAGCGGTACACCTGAAGGACGCGTACTTCCACGTCTCAATTCTGCCTTGACACCGACCCTTCCTACGGTTTTTGTTTGACGGCCAGGCGTATCAGTACAAAGTCCTCCCCTTCAACATGTCTCTGTCCCCTTGCGTCTTCACGAAAGTCGCAGAGGCAGCCCTTGCCCCGCTCCGAGAAGCCGGCATTCGCATACTCAATTACCTAGACGACTGGCTCATTCTGGCCCACTCCTGAGAGTTACTATGCACTCACAGAGACCAGGTGCTCAGGCACCTCAGGCATTTGGGACTTCAGGTCAACTGGGAAAAGAGCAAGCTCACCCCGGTTCACAGCATCTCTTTTCTCGGCATGGAGTTAGACTCAGTCTCAATGTCAGTACGTCTCACCAACAAGCATGCACAGTCGGTGGTGGAATGCCTCGCCACCTTCAGGCCAGGCACAGCGGTCCCCTTAAAACTTTCCAGAGGCTCCTGGGGCATATGGCATCATCCGTGGCAGTCGCGCCACTGTGGTTGATGCATATGAGACCGCTTCAGCACTGGCTTCAGACTCGAGTCCTGAGACGAGCATGGCACCGCGGCACGCACCGTGTGATGGTCACCCCTGCCTGCTGCCAAACATTCAAACCCTGGACAGACCTCTACTTTCTGCGGGCAGGAGTACCCTTTTACTCAAGTTGCTGCGCGCCACTCACACCCGGCAACCTCAATGTGGTAGCGAACGCGCTGTCATGACAAAGCTTGCCCGGTGGAGAGTGGAGGCTTCACCCCAGTCAGTCCATCTGATTTCAGAATGATTCGGCAAGGCCCAGGTAGACCTTTTTGCCTCCCAAGAGACCTCCCACTGCCTGCCCTGGTAGGCCCGAACAGAGGCTTCCCTCAGGGCAGATGCACTGGCACACAGCTGGACCTCAGGGCTGCACAAGTATGTATTTCCCCCAGTGAGCCTTCTTGCACAGGTGCTGTGCAAAGTCAAGGAGGATGAGGAACAATTCAACCTAGTGGCTCCCTACAGGCCCACCCAGGGCTGGTTCTTAGACCTCGCACTCCTCGCAACAGCCCCTCCCTGGTGAATTCCCCTGAGGAGAGACCTCATTTCTCAGGGACAGGGCACACTCTGGCATCTGCACCCAGACCTCTGGAACCTCCACGTCTGGCACCTGGATGCGGAAGATCTAGCTGGTCTGCCACCTGCCATCGTAGACACGATCAACCAAGCCAGAGCCCCCTCTACCAGGCAACTTTATGCCCTGAAGTGGTGCTTGTTCGCAAATTGGTGCTCTTCCCGGCCTGAAGACCCACAGAGGTGCGCAGCTGTCCCCTTCCACCTTGAAGGTGTATGTTGCTGATATCACGGCCCACCATGACACAGTCAGAGGTTCCCGGAGGCTAAATCCTTCCCGTCCAGGCCTGTTCCCCTCCTGGTGCCCCTTCGAGCTGCTAGAATCAGTTGGACTCAGGGCCCTCTCTCTAAAGATGGCTCTGCTGATCGCGCTCACCTCCATCAAGAGGGTCGGGGACGTGCAAGCGTTCTCTGTCAGCAGCACTTATGACACATATGTGATCCTAAGACCACGACCGGGCTACGTGCCCTAGGTTCCTACCACACCCTTTAGAGACCAGGTAGTGAACCTGCAAGTGCTGCCAAGGGAGGAGTCAGACCCAGCCCCTTTGTGGCTGTGTCTGGTACATGCTTTGCGTACCTACCCGGACCCCACACAGAGCTTTAGACATTCTGAGAAGCTATTTGTCTGCTTAGGTGAACAGCGGCAAGGGAACGCTGTCACCAAACAGAGGCTTTCCCACTGGGTGGTGGGCGCCATTTCAATTGCCTCCCTGGCAGACATATGTAGAGCAGCGGGTTGGGCAACACCTAATACCTTTGCGAGATTTTACAATCTCAGGGTTAAGTCAGTTTCTCTCAGGTCCGAGCCGGTAGAACTCGGTACACACTGACGGACTGACCGGGTGGCTCGCTTGCACCTAGCACCCTTACGCTCGGCCGAGGTAAAACTGTGCGCTTTCTCTCCCAGGAGATCCCACTCATTCGGATCCCTGGAGGACTCCTCCCTAGCCTTTGGGTCCGCAGTTCAGTGGAGGAACTCGCTGACCCTGTGGTTCACCTACTGGAATAGGTGCTCCACAGGTCAACTTCTCATTGGCCTTTTTTCATAGATCAGAGAGACCCCTAGTGTTGCTTCTTCGACACAACGTCTCGTGCCCTCCATCAGGGAACGGAGGTTACCTAGACGTTTTTGCGCCACAGGATAAAAGGAACAAAATGAGGGTGAATAAATGATGGCTAAATTTCCATTTTTAAATTTCCACTTTTATAGACTATAGCAAATATAGGTATTATGTATTTTTTATTTCTTTCTAGGTATTATTTGAAACCCCTTAGAAAGAGGGCTCATTCTTCATTTCTGTCCTCCTCAGGTGGTTAGAGGTAAGGATAGCCCACCTGACCAGCGCACCGTACTGGGTGATTTATCTACAGGTTCTACAGGAGGCAGTATGGCCTGGGTGTGACCTGCCTGTTGGGCCACGGCCAGAAAGGAGCCCAGAGCAGAGAGACAAGACAAGACTCCAATGCCTGCATTGCCTTATGCAACTCTTCCCAGGTCAGTTTATACCATAGATTTAGAATGACATGAAGGGATGGGCCTGGAAATAAAGGGCATGGGGGAGCAATTTGCTTTTATTCCCATTAGAAACATTTGAGCCAACAACCATGTTATATATATAATTGGATTGTCTTTAGTTGTGTAATATAGCTGTTCAGTTATGATGTCTATTTGTATGCCAACCCGGAGGGCTGTTTCGCCATGTGCTCCCTCTTCAATTTCTTTTTAGAATAGCAGTTTTCGATTTATGTTTTTGATTTATGAGTAAAATAAGGTCTGTGGTTAACATTACTTTTGGAGAGTTTCTCGTTTTGTTCTAAAACATATATTACAAATACTTATCATTCTACTCTAAACCCATATCAGAATTCGCAAGGGGACCCAATGCTTGGAAATGCAAATATTCTTCTGGGATTTCGGACTGCAGACTGAGCAGCTTTATAGATGTGCATCATTGAAGTACAATAATTCCATAAAAACAGATCGCTAAATAATAGTTCTAGTCATCTTTGACAGATCAGTCTTAGTTGTAACTGTTACTTCAAGAACTTTAATTCTTGTGGATATCATGTCCAAAAAATAGGGGTTCTAGTTTTTTTAAATAAAATATTTTGCAGTGAATAAACCCCCCATCAACTATTGGCAGCTCAATTTTCAATACAATGAACTCTGTTATGTACTGTTATGTATATCTGCCATACACAATCACAATAAATGTGTTTTGTGGGAATTATAGAGTTTCTTACGGACATGCTTGGCTCTGAGAAATGTAGGCTGGTTTGGGAGCATGTTCTGGAATCTTTACAGGACCCCAGTATCAACAGGTATTTAAATCTAAACTCTGAGTCTCACAAGACCAAAACAACAATACAAATTGACAATGAACTCTCTTGAGTATTTGTTGCACATATGAAATTTATATCCTAGTATAACAGGCATTGCTTTTCTAAATGTGAGTTCATGTACTTTCTGGAACTTTGCAGGCACTTGGTTTACTGTATCTTTGACCTGCTGCTGGAGTTCCTAGTCCCAGAATTTTCAGAGGAGATGTTCCAGAGGTCCTTACTTCATTGTCTACCGGGGGATGTAGAGAGAACACCATCAACTGTCTAAGGACACAGTGCTTCTTTCCTTCACTCTGTTTTATCAGTCTGGCTTATCAGTTTGGGTTGCTTTGTGAATAACTGATTTGTCTCACAATTTTTTAACAGGACATTTTTACATTCATATCTGATACACTTAATTTCAGATGGGTTTAGTGCAATTACAGTTATTTGAATTTGAATATGCATACAGTACCATCTTATCTCTTTATCAAACATAAACACACAACTGTCAGCTGCCCGTAAACTATCTCTCTCTCTCGCACCACCATCCGAGGTTTAGACAGAAGACAGAACTGAAACTATTTCAGAGGCTCCTGGGGCATATGGCATCCTCGGCGGTGGCCACAACGCTCGGGTTGATGCATATGAGACCGCTTTAGCACTGGCTCTGGACTCAAGTCCCAAGATGGGCATGGCACCACGGGACACATCGTGTGGCCATCATGCCGATCTGTTGCTGCCTTTTCAGCCCTTGGAACGACCTCATATTTCTACAGGCAGGTGTTACCCTAGAACAGGTCTTCAGGTGCATCGTGGTTTCAACCAATGCCTCCAAGATGGGCTGGGGTGCTGAATGCAATGGGCCCGCCAGCCCCTGGAAGGGCCTATGGCTACATTAGCATATCAACTGCCTCGAGTTGTTGGCAATACTGCTCACCCTGCAGAGGTTCTGGCCGCTGTTCCAGGGCAAGCACGTGTTGGTTGGTACAGACAACATGGCGACGGTAGCATATATCAACCGCCAAGGCGGGTTACACTCCCCTCGCATGTCACAACTCGCCTGCAGTCTCCTCCACTGGAGTCAGCAGCACCTCAAGACGCTGCGAGCCACTCACATCAAGGGCGACCGCAACACTACGGCGGACACGCTCTCACGACAGGTCACCCGCAAAGGAGAGTGGAGACTCCACCCTCAGGTGGTTCAGCTAATCTGGAGTAAATACGGGCATGCAAAGGGAGACCTGTTTGCCTCCCCAGAATCCTCCCATTGCCCGGTCTGGTTTGCCCGAGCCCTTAGATTCAGTAGAGCTTAAGGCACTCTCCTTGAAGACTCACCTCTGTCAAGGGGGTTGGGGACCTGCAAGTGTTCTATGTCAGCGAAACGTGCCTGGAGTTCGGTCCAGGCTACTCTCACCTGATCCTGAGACCCTGACCGGGCTATGTGCCCAAGGTTCCCATGACCCCGTTCAGGGACCAAGTGGTGAACCTGCAAGCGCTGTCCCAGGAGGAGGCAGACCCAGCCTTAGCGTTGCTGTGTCCGGTACACACTTTACACATCTATTTGGATTGCACGCAGAGCTATAGGATCTCTGAGTAGCTCTTTGTCTGCTTTGGTGGACAGAGGAAAGGAAGCGTTGCCTCCAAACAGACGATCGCCCTCTGGATCATCGACGCCATAGCTGTTGCCTACCAGGCTCAGCACGTGTCGCCACTGCAGGGCTACGAGCCCATTCCATCAGGAGTGTAGTGGCCTCGTGGGCTCTGACCAGTGGCGCCTCTCTAGTTGACATTTGCAGAGCAGCGGTCTGGGCTATACCCAACTATATCGCTTGCACCTAGCACCTTTCACCTTGAGCTGAAGATGTGTGTAGTTGATTCCCAGTAGTGTTCACAAGTATGTTCCCTGGTTGATTTCCTCCAAGCCCTGTGGCAGAGGAGTTCGTGGATAAAATTAATGTCAGCCCAGTACTTGTGCTAGCTAAGCCAGTAATACTGGGACAGGTGCTCCGCATGTGTTGGTTCCCCATAGGAAACCTCTTGCGACGTATATTCAGCTGAAAAACGTTTCTGAAAAGGAGTTCAATGGAAAGGAGGAAGCGAGGCCCCTCTGCCCCAGTCTCCATGCTCGTTGAGCCTCCTCACCCATTGGGCAGGACCTATCATGTGACTTCTCCACATGACATACTTCCGATTAGACTCCACAAGACAATGTGACATATTTGCACTTAATACTCCACCCCCCTCTCTCTCTCTGGGCGGGTTGTGGTCTCCTCTGTGTCTTCCCCTTGGGAGAGAAAAGAGACATGACTAGGACAATCATGTCCCCATCCTTTGGGTAGTCGATTCATCCCCAAAATTGCTGTTCGATACTCATACTAACGTCAGGGGAGGTTACTTTCCAGCCCAGTTCGCTGGCTATGCGGCACATAGCAGTCTGCCCACCTCGCACCGCCAATCCACGTAACCCAGTTCAGCTAGTTTTTGTAGGGGACCCCTAGTGTCACTACATACTCCTGCCACAATACAGAACTACCCGCTGAAATGGCCGGGACCTTATTCTCAGCTCCTCAGCACAACACCTGAATGAGTGGTATGCATGTCCCACTCCTTTAAACCTGTATGTTTGGGGGAGGGGCATGCAAATTTAACAATTCCCATTGGCATTTTATCAAATATCAGAGGTGTCTCGGGCTCTCAAGAGTGACCCCTAGTGTCACTACATCGACACAACATCTTGTTCCCTCCATCAGGAAACGGAGGTTATGGAAGTAACAGGAAGTTTTTTTTCCTAATCAAGGTACCTTAATGCATACAGATTAATAATACTCAAATTGCATCTTATTAGAGCATGATTTTCCTGGTAATATTATAGCTGATACACAGCACAAATTTTAATAGATTTATCTTATATGAGAAAATGCAAATAATCTTTCTCCAAAAATTGCAGTTTTTGTACCATTCTAAATTCCATAATGAATGAACAATGACCTTTTGATCTGCTGTTAGATAAATTAAAAAAAGAAGAGGACATAATAATAACAGAGGAGATAATAATATCCTAAAAAGATACTGTATATCTATTTAGCAATTATTTCTACAAATAAGGCCAGAAGACGAATCCAGGAAGGCCTGTTGAATTTGTATGATTTTAAGTTGATCTTATCAGATTGCAAGTAAGGGAATTTGACAGCTGACACGTATGTCTTTATGTTTTGTCTCCAAACTGTACAATTTAAACAATTAAAAAATAGGTAAATTCAAAGCCATTCAAATCTTATATTTGACAGATATTTATGTCAATGAAGAATTTGAGCCTTCTGTGTTTTTTAATTTTTTAATTTATTGTTTTATTGAACTGAACAAAGATTGACAGAATTTACTGTATGGTGCATCAAGAACATGTCATAATGTACGTCATGTTACTTTACTACAGTACTAGTGTCCAATTTTGTTACTGCAGTAAATATATGTCACAAATGTACTTACTCGTGTAATGTGTTTAGGTACCCCACTGAGGTACCACACTATGTAAACAATATAACAAGCATATTTTAAACCTATTCTAAGATTCCAAGATTGTTAATGGAGGATCACAATTGAGTCCAGGATTAGGTTTAATCTGTGTGTGGTTGCTGCTGATGTGTTGCTCTCTGCTGATCTACATGTGACCTGGCCTTGCAAGTCTGGATACAGAGTTGGACCTTTTTTTAAATGTCTGTCAGAATCTGCAACTATGGCCAAGTTTATGAAGGAAGCCAGTGGAGCAGAATTAGATTAGGTTTTATTATTATATTAATAATTATTATTATTCTTGCATGGATAGACATCAGATGTTTGGTGCTAGTATAAAATACATGTATTATTAATTGGTTGGTTGGTGTATTAATGCATGTGTAGATACACACACATGCACATATTCCGAAAGCAATTTGTGTAATTGACTCAGATACAGGTTTTGAAGCCTAGCTGTATTTGCATGCTAGAGAAATGACTGCATGATAATAACAGGTGTACAGAGACTTGTGGAAAAATTCAAATTCAAACAACCAGACGTAGAGCTGTCAACACCATCTGAAATTAATAGCCAGAACAAAACATGTGGACAAAACAAGAATTCAAACAAAAGTCTGGAAGATAAACTGTTATTTATATGTATTCCATTTATATTTACTAATTTTTCTGTGGACAAATGCATCCCATGGAAATGGGTGCTGGGCTTTACAAAAAGCATATATTAAATATATAATTTTATATTAAAGGAAAATTCTGATTTCAAAACAAGTTAAGCTCAATCAACAGCATTTATTACATAATGTTGATTACAACAAAACTCAATTTCAACTTGTCCCTCCTTTAAAAAAAAAAAAAAAAAGCAACAGTCTGGGTTACAGTGAGGCACTTACAATGGAAGTGAATGAGTACAATCCGTAAATGTTAAAATACTAATAATAATACCAATATGTGTGTTAACATGATTTTAGTGAGAACTTTTTTGTCATGACAACGTAACGCCATAAATCCTAAAACAAATGTAAAAAACAATTTGAACAATTTTACAGTTCAAATATTTCCCAGTTTTAACAGAGCAATAATGGAAATTAAATTCTATGAAATTATGATATTCACATTTCTGCATTTAAACCCTCCCAAAACTTGCCACATTTCCTTCCATTGTTTTTTATTTTTTAGAAAAGGAAAATATTTGTAGTAATCAATATTATTCCACAAATGCTTTTGATTGAGCTTTGCTTGTGTTTGACTCTGATTATTCCGGGTAAGCATGAGACATACACAGTGGGTGTGGAGTCACGCCTCAGAGAGGCATTTATTGGAAATAATAATCCAAATAACATGTCCATAAAGGGGAATAATAAAGTGAACGGGGCTCCGTGAAGGGTGGGGTAGTGTCCATGGAATGGCCCGGATGTGAGCTAGGCCACACATCACATGACATATCACGTATATTAATATTTAATGTAGTGACACTAGGGGTCGCCCTTGGGAGCCCCAGACACCTCTGATCTTTGAGAAAAGGTCAATGGGAACTGGCGAGTGGAACAGGGCATGGAATAAAAGGGAGCTGGAATGCAGAGGTCATTCAGGTTTCATGCTTGGCATTTTAGTGCAAATACTTTGCATGGTCTTACCGAACCTTGTCGGAAGCATCTCATATGGAGAAGTCCTGTGGTAGGTCCTACCTGGGTGGGGAGGAGTTCTACAAACACGGTGACCAGGGGCAGAGGGACCACCGCCCAAGGAAGACATGGTTTACCAACAGGGAAACAATTTTGCAGAAAGTACATCACACAGGTTTACCTACGGGTAACCAGTACATGTGGAGCACCTACCCCAGCACAGGGCCTAGTAAACATGCGTACTGGGCCGGCAGTGAGTTTCTCAGAAAACTCACCTGCCACAGGGCTAAGGAGGAAGGACATCAAGGGTCCACGACTGGGAGTAAAAGCACAAGTTTTCACCGGAGGGTGAGATCGGTCGCTGGACGTAGCTCCTGTCTCAGGACTACCCTTGTGCAGTTCTTTAAATACCTTGGCTTGGTGCACCTACAGGAGAGCCATGGCATGCAGGGTTGAGACAGCACATCCAGCAGCACCATAGGCCTTAGCCGCCAGCGACGATGTAAGCCTACAGGTCCTGGATGGGAGCCTTGGATGACTCTGCAAGGTGGCAGCACTCTGCGGGCATAAGTTCGCAGTGACTGCCTTATCCACCTGAGGAATCGCTGATAACCCCCTAGCTGCCCCACCATCGATGGAAATGAGAGCGGAGGAGCCCACGAACTGGGTACGGATAGTAAAAGGTGACCGTCACGATCGCGTGAGCTCCTCATACACCTCCCGGCAGAATGGAATGGGGGCAGAACCAGTTATCGAGCTGCGAGTGTTTGGGGGGGTATTCCACTCCAGCTTGATGCTCACAGTCGCCCGGGCAAGCATGGCCACCAGCTCTGCGCCAGCCTGCGACTGGGCTACCACAACCAAGGGTGGGAGCCCATCCATATCCTCCATGTCAGACAGGACTAGCCCACTCTCCGATGCTGCTATCGACAGCTCATCCTCTTCATGAGCCCTGAATGAGATCACGAACCCGCCTTGAGACGGGCCCGTGGTCTCATCCCATAACTCGACCAGGGCATACAAGCATGCTGGGGAATGGGATGTCCATGGGGGGTTTCCCATTGAAGCTCCCATTGAGGTCCCCGCTCGGCTCCGAAGAAAAAATCTGAATGAGTGGTTGCATTACAGCTGCTTTTATACCCATATGTCCAGGGGAGTGGCATGCAAATTCCTCTCGCCAATTCCCATTGGCCTTTTCTCAAAGATCAGAGGTGTCTGGGGCTCACAAGTGCGACCCCTTGCGTCACTACATCGACACAACTTCAATTTATTCTCTTGTTACAGCATATAACAGACAAGTTAAACATTATCCTAAATTGTGAAAAATGGAAGTCACATGGATGGAATGGAAATTCAATTTAATCTATATTACATAAAACCCTACTGACATTGTGAATGTTTTTCAGATTAACAATGATCTGCTTAACAGATGCTGTCTTACCAAAACGACTAGAAAGTTTGCATTTTGTGAGGGCCATTTACCAGAGCAGATTGTTAAGAATAAGTGTTACAAATAGAAGTCAAACTTTCATAAAGCATGTCATAATATACAGCAAAGTATGTTATTTTTTAAGGTTAAAAAACCAGGGATGAAGGAAGGTCCAAAGGTAGGATGGGAGGATTTTATGGTCTCCTGCCCACAGACTATTGACAATTCACTGATTCTGCAGATAGTCGAAGCAGAAACCGAAGTGTTTGTCGTTTACTATGACAGCTATAATTGAGAGCAGTGTCGGTTTTATTGCCCATCAGTGCAGGGTCAGTAACTTCAGCAGGGTCAGTGGCTTCAGTTGTGATGGCAGTAATAATGCTAATGACCGTGAAAGTTTCTCTGTGTTTTATGGCATTTTTGCAGTGAGATTCAACAGATCGTGTTGTAAACTTACCACACAGTGAACTGTGCAAAAGCTCAAATCAAGATTAGAGCAATATACTGTTTGCTTCAGAAAGATTCATGGAGGGGTGTAAATCAATAATATGTGCTCTGTTTGAAGTTGTGAGCTCCAAGCTCTTTGTTAAAGAAGATGAATGAATTTGTCTTTATCTTTTTTTCCCCCATTCTGGCTTCAGTTCAGCTGCTCTCAAGTATGATTGATATGTTTACTTGCTCAAGGCATATCTGTTTATGCAATGGACCTCATGTGTGTCAACAACTTATGTGCACTGTTATTTTGTTTTCCTGATTTGTCTTACTATGAAAAAATGTAAAATATGAATTGACTGATGTTGTTCATGGTTTTGACTTAAATTTTGATCTAGGACAAGTCAGTTCAGTTCTGAAAAGCTGAATTCCATAATTTCTGTCTATTATTATTGTTATTATTATTATTATTATTATTATTATTATTATATGGAAACTTATTCCAAAAGCACTGTATCATCATATTTTTGATAATTAAGATCAGATCAGGACCAATGCAAATGCCTAAATCTCATAAAAATGGACTATGGAGTTTCCAAGGTGACTGTCAATAAAATAAGAGTTAAATGTTGGTTAGGAGAAGATGAAATTACCCTCTGTCGTCATGATCCACAAAAGACAGAATGGAAGATTATCTAAAATGCTGGTAGTAGCAGCCTCAAGGCCTGAAACAATACTGGAGTTTGAATGTTTCCCACACCTTACATAAGGGCAGTGCTGGAACGGTATGGTTTCAGAGTCAGATGAGAGAAGAATCTATGGTATTTCACTCAGCTCACGTGCTCTCAGTTTTATAGATACACACACACACACACACACACACACACACACACACACACACACACACACACACACAAACACACACACACACACACCACTTGAACTATTTTTGGTATCACCCACTCTTGCCCAAATTGAGATTTTAAAATGATATATTACTTTTATTGAGAATAGCATTTAATCAAAGATAGTTGTCCTGAGAGTGCCTGATCATGAGTGATAAATAAAAGCTGTTGGCATGTGATAGTATATGCAGTTTTGCACTGATGGATCATATGGCGATACATTAGTGTAAAAAAGTGATTCTGAGATGTCACGGCTGTCTTTCCTATATCTGACTATAATTGGGACTGTGCCATCAAATCTTTTTACAGTTAAAGTGTTGAATTAAGTAAATTTGCTTATATTATAGATAGGTAAATTATGGTATAATACAGGTGTATGCATAGGATAAAAATCATCCTGTACTGTTTGTTTTACACAATTTATAAAATATTTGATTATTTTCTACTTTTTTTTCACCTATATATTAGGAACATAGTGAGCAATCTGTCATATAAAAGTCAACAATATTTGCAGTATCAAACTGCCATGTTCTCAAAGTGGCTGGAGAAGAACAAAAAATAGCATAGAAGAAAAAGACAGACAAGAATGTATTTTTTTATTTTTATTTTAAATAGTAAGTGCAGTTAGTGTTGATTGGTTAACTGTTAATGGAACAGATGTGTTTTCAACTGGTTCTTGAATGTTGAGACAGTTTCAGCAGATTGTGTGAAGATGAGGATCTTGGACCAGAAACCGTGCAGCATTCCGCATTCCTGATATTGTAAAGCATGAACATGCAAGATTGCAGTTGATGAGATGCGGGCGGTGAAGTTTGCGTCTACTACCTCTCCCAGGTTCAGGCTGCCCAGTGATAGGAAAAGCCATGTGCCTTATTGATTGGACAGAGTTATGTAGTGTAGATCGAGAAGAGGAGGGTTCCAAGCCCTGATCCCTGAGGAACACCAGTCATAAGCTGGTGTGACTTGGACTCCT
This sequence comes from Moxostoma hubbsi, assembly GCA_032164185.1. Taxonomy (NCBI): domain Eukaryota; kingdom Metazoa; phylum Chordata; class Actinopteri; order Cypriniformes; family Catostomidae; genus Moxostoma; species Moxostoma hubbsi. The sequence goes on along the minus strand of JAVLUX010000008.1, from coordinate 21,577,758 downwards.
CTCCTCTCCAGGTGACCTTGAAAGATCTGCCTGTGAGGTATGAATCAAACCATCCAAGCACAGTTCCTGTGATGTCCAGGTCAGAGAGTGGACAGAAGAATATGGTGGTTCTTTGTGTCGAAAGCAGCCAAGGAGGATGAGGACAGATGATCTTGAGCCCAGCCATAGCCGTATATAGGAGATGCCCTCTCAATTTGACAGATCTGGAACGTTTTACAAAGAAAGGTGGGAAAATATTCCCAAGTCAAGATGTGCCAAGCTAATGGACACTTATCCAAACAGACTGAGTGCTGTAATAAAATTAAAGGGTGCTTCAACTTAGAATTAGTTCAGGGATGTGCACACTTATGCAGTTAGGTTATTCTAAGTTTTTCTCTGAAATGGGTCATTTTGGCTTTCAGTGGCATTGCATAGGTTGTAATTTTTACATTAAAGGTCCAAAAATTCTGATATGATTTATATTTGTTTACATCACAAAAACCTGCTGTTTTAACAGGGGTGTGAGACTTTTTATATCCACTGTATTTGCTAGCATTCCAGATCGTTGCAGTCCCTTGCCACCAAGTTTTCCAGTATATTGAAAACCAGTGTCTCTTCTTCCATCATGTCAACAGAGTTGTAAGGACTTTGGCTCCTATTCATGCAATATTGGTCCTTTTGAAATAGTGAATAAGAATGTTGTGCTGAAATAAATTATCTTTAATTCATTGGTGTTCTTGTTCGACTCATCCTGTTCTGTTGCACATTACTATATAATATTGATTGCAAAGTGCATTTTAATTTATTATCTGGATCATCTGCCATGATCCACATAATGTGGGTGTTTCTTAAAGATAAATAGGAAAATAAATAGGCTTAGAGACAGACAGAACACAAGTGAGGGAGGGGTTATGATTAAGGTCTTCCAGTCTCATGTCCAGCATCAGTTTCACCATTGATCCCATACACATCAATCCCCCCAACTGCCAATAAGCACAAGCTTTTTCTCCATTATAAAACAATTGCTGTTGTATTTATTCCCCTAAATTGTATTCTCATGGGTTTTGTACTCTGGCCCTATGGCTGAGGTTGTGGAGAGTTAGTGGTTTGAGGAAGGGAAGTGGTGGGTTAAAAAAACAGGTCAGGCTGGATTTATGAGCTGATGCTTAGTGCCTCTATGACCCAGACTTAAGAACATCATGGATGGAGTCCTGGGAACAATACACACAGTCTGATACTCTTTTTTGGTCTCAGATTCAGAGCAGTCCCTTACAGCTCTGAATTGACTAACTAAATGAGCCCACAATGATATGACAGGAATTTCACAAATGAAAAAATAAAACTGATTTAAGAGTTGAAGTTCTTTGGTGTTTCATAAACTGAATAAGGTCAATCCAGAGGTTATTAAACAAATCCAAAATGTTGCTAAGATAGCAATGATAATATCATTATAGTACTCATCTGCCACAAAATTGGTCACAAGACACTGGATGTTATAATGCTACATTATAGAGAATTATGATGTTATCATACAGGTTTTGAACGACACGAGGGTGAGTATATAATTAAAAAATTCCCATTTTTGAGTGAACTACCCCTTTAATGTTAGCATATAATCCAACCAATACTAACAATAAATAATAAAACAAATAATATGTAGCACTGTAGTAAAAGCAACAGCTTTCTCACCTCTGCAATGATGCTGTTATTTCCAGAGAGGGCAGTATTGAGTTATTGGTTTCTCTCTGTTTTGTGCATTTACTGGATTCTGGGTTGTAAAGATGATGGCAGTATGAGACCAGAAGTGGTGAGCTACCTTTGTTTCATAAAAAAATGTTGAAAGAATGCAATAACATAAATGGTATATATATATATATATATATATATATATATATATATTATATTACTTGTAGCTGAACTGGACTTTGGAACACCCTGTAGTAACCTGCAACATGCTTTTAAGAATGACCTCAGACCAACTCAGCTTAGGAAGTGCTTTGAATTAAGCTCACTTTATTTGCACATAGCAGTTCGTAGTGAACACAAATTTGTTGGGTCACTTTATATAGGCCTATAACCTATACATCTGTGATTAAATCATAAAATAATAAAAATAAAAATGTTCACCTCAAACCATGATTTATATTTCAGTGATTATTATCATCAATATAATTATTATGTTTACATTTATAATTGTTTTTAGATCTTAATATGTATTAGTAATTTTCCGCCTGTTGTCATAGATGGATACTTACAGTAAATAGAAAGGTGGTTATATATGTTTTTTAGCACTTCGATATTTTAATAGCTTTTTTTGTTTCACTTTAAGTGCAATTTGAATTTAGAAATGTCTTTGGTTTAAGTGTTTTGTTTTTTAAATATATTAATTTAATTTGGAATGCAAAATCACTAAAGAAAGGATATTCACCGATCCCTCAGCTGGGGGTTGACAATGTAATTGGATATTGTGATATATATATATATATATATATAAGTATAAATATATAAATATCTAATAATAATCATGATATAATCATGATCCTGGATGTGAATTTTCACAACTAACTTTAAGTGCTTAATGAAAGAAAACCTGTCCTTTTGTACAAAATGATTTAACACAGTTAATGTCACAAATTTTTGCTTATTTGATTACTGATCACGAAATCTGTGTGGAATCTTAAATATTTTTTATATTATGTAATTGTAATCAGGTAATCACTAGTACGCAAGCAACAGCGAGAGAGAAGAAGGCTATTTTATTTATACGCTTTTCTCGACTGCATTCCAATCTACATCTTGATGTAATCCTTCCTCATGATCACGCAGCGGGTTTTCATCAGCTGAACAGAAGACTAAACACTACTAAAGTTTGACGAGACTCGCGCTTCGCATGCAAGCCATTTGTGCATCACAAGCTGATCAACTGTTAAGCCCTTCTTGGTGAATCGCACATGCAAAATCCTAAAACTTTATTTCCAGGGTTAATGAACATTATTAAAGTTAATGAAAGCGCCTTCTTTCAAAAGGTACTACAACTGTCCATACTCCAAAGGGTCCAGAAAATACAACCATTTAAGTTCAGATATGTCATTGTCATGGTTTGTGCTGGGTTGGAAATCTCAAGGATTAATAGTGATTTTTTCCTTATTACATCACATGTTGTTCTGAAAGCAAAAAGAAACACATTAAACATGGAATGTAGGCTGTCATCCGCGCAGCCTGACAGAAGCGTGATTAACAGAACGTGAAGCAATGACGGCTCGTGATGCACGAATGGCTTGCATATGCATGAGTCTGTTGGGTATGAATTCTCGTCACATTTTAACTTTTTGTTTAGTCTCCCATTCACCTCAAGACAACACGCTGCGTGATCACAAGGATGGAATGATTACATCAAGATGTAAATTGGAAAGCAGGAGCAGATTTAAAAAAAATAAAATAAAATAGTCTACTCCTCTCTCGCAATTGCTGGCGTGTCAGTGATAACCCCTCTTGTCTGCCACTGTTGGCACACGTGCCATAGGTTACAGACCCCTGCGTATGCTTTCATTAGCAAAATGATATGAGATGTGTCCAATTTGAGATGAAATCATGACAATTTGAAAATAAAATAAAAAACCTCTGTATATGGCCAATGATCATTAAACAGCAGAATGATGTTAATTACTTAAATAATACAGTCATGCTAAGGAATGAACAAACACACACACACACACACACACAAACAGGTGCACAGCTCTGAGTCTTGATGGGAGTAGCATAGCATTAATGGGAAGTTTGATATAACTAACCCATAAAAAAACAGAAAAAACTCAAAGATCTGTCAAAATAAAATTCCTGCTAACCTGAAAGCTCAATTCAAATGCATGCGTGAAATTGAAAACAGAAAAATATAACTATTGTAAAAAAAAAAAATTTTTGATTCAAAAAGTAGCACTAATACTCATAATTACAATTATTTTGTATTAAATGGTTGTATTTTAATATTTATTATTATTATTATTATTATTATTATTATTATTATTATCTGCAATATCACAAACGCAAGCTTGTGCCACAGGTAATCCGATCATTAATAGGGTGAAGCCCTGTTGTGCAGCAGTTTATTTGTCCAACATTTTTTAAAACTGTATCAATTAGATTAAACACCATTTGAACATAACATTTAATTAAAACATTTTACATGCAATCCAGAAAAACGTAAATGGAAAACTGATCATTTGTATCGTGTAAGACTTTATGCAGTTCTTTTAATCAAGTCATTTTCTGTGTAATTTCATCATAAATCTGAGGCTTTATAGTTGTTGATTATAGTATCGATTTATTTTTGATACCGAGGTGCCAGGGCTGATATCATACGGAAGCCAAAATGTTGGTATCGGAGCAACCCTACTCTCAATTTACATAAAGGTGTACATACTGTATACCATGGGTGTCCAAACTTTTTTGGTCAGGGGCCAAATGCAGAAAAAATTAAGGTGCTGTGGGCCGCATCGCTGTAATAATAAAAAAAAATGTCTAGAAGTTACTAGTTTGCCACTATGCATAATCTTTATATTGTATGCTTAATATTATGCAAGTTTTAATCATAATGTGTGCTCTATGGTATGCTTGAGTAGGTCCTACATGTAAATAAAGGATATGGTATTTCACTCACAAAGAACTCTTATAATGGAACAGTGATGCGTCTTATACAAAATATTACTGATTTATTAACATTTTTATATTTCTGACATCCATTCAGTGGCACTGCAAAGAACATATAGATCTGCTACTGAGGGTTGGGTGTGACCCATCATAATAATTCGAATCAGATTACATTTTATCACTTTATGTAGTGATGCAAGGAATTACTCTTTATAGCTATACAATTATAACTTTGTTCTGTTGTTGCATTACAAATACGATTTTAATTTGTTCAAATTTATTGCACTTCATATTATTTTGTAGATGTGCATTTGCAAACTGAGTGCAGGCACAGATGTGCAAGTGTTATAAGCGCTCTCTTCTACAGTGTGTCCTCACTCAAATGGCGCTGAGAAGCCCATAAATCATTTTTGTTGTTTCAACGTAATATCAGGACAAACCAATTAATAACAGTATACTTCCCAGTGCTACAGAGGACGTTCTGAAAGAGTATTCTTGGTTCGCGGGTCTCTATGCTTGCTAAATAAACTCTGTTCAGCCGTTTGTACAGCAGCAGATCTACTCAGTTGTATGATGTGAGGTATCGGGACATTTTAACAAGAACATGTACATGAGTAAAGTATCTAACCTGATGCCAATCCTTTAATAAATGCATTTCTTTCTGCGGGGCACTTCATCCATGGAAATAAGGAGTATTGCAAACTCCTGTTGAACTCTGCCAGCGGATGAAGCTGGTGACGACACAGAACGGACAAGCAGAGACAATGCGCTGTGAATAGCGGCTGCATGCGATAGTTATATCAAGTGCCCAGAATATGAATTTCATAAAGTTTCTCCATAGCGGGCCTAATTGTGTTCTATTTATAAAGTCTCTCTCCACATCAGAGCAGTCAGAGGGCAGCAGATGGCCCGCGGGCTGGACTTTGTACACTCCTTCTATATCTTAACTTTTGGGTTGCCACATTCAGTTTATAGATATCTTGGGATGAAAATATTAGTCTTATTTATGCTGTTTCTCACGTGCAAAGTTAATTATTGTAAACTTTATTTGCGCAATGAAATATTGGAACATATTCTTTTTTTTTTTTTTTTTTCTTCTTCTTCTTTTTTAGATCCCATTAGTTATTAGACTACATGCAATATTGCAATGAAGACATATCGGCCTCCTTATTTGGGTAATGTCTGGACTTGCTTAGAGCACAGTGTTGGATGAAATGGCTCAGTTTGCCAATGCCAAGTGTCTAGAGAGGCTGACTAGATCTACATGTTCTGGTCTGTATTGCAGACCATTGTCTGTATATAATCACAGCACTAATCTTGAGCATATCCAGGTGTATTACATATCAGCTCAAACAGTCAGCATGAGATTGCACAGAACATATCCATCAAAACTTCTGTCAGTCCAAATCACTGATTATGAGAGAAAGAAGGAAGAGAGCCAGAAATCCAAAGCTGGACAAAGACAGTAAATTTAAACAAGAGTCCTTGGATGGTCTAAATATCCAAAGCAAAACACTCAATACACAAGCAGCCGGAATTAGAGCATGTACATGCTCAAATGCTTGACTCACAGTTTGAAAGCAGCATATGATGTGACTAACATGAACCAAATGCATGTGAACGCTGACTCTAATGGTGCTCGTTTGATTTTGATTGTAAAAGTACAGTGATCTTACATTTGATTTTAAGTGACTATTTGACAGCTTAGTTTTAATGTTACTGTGTCTAATTAGTGCATCTGTGTTGTATGTTAGCTAGTTATAACTTGCAGCCTTTTGATGTTGGCAGGGTGTTTGTGAGGGTTGTATAGGCTAAGACACTGTGTTCTGTATATCCAGTATGTTTATGGAATTCCCCTTCAGTTTGCTATTAGATCATCAGTCTCTTTGCTGCCCAGCTGCAACTCCAGACTGTGTGTGTTGGCCATATAATGTGTGTGTGTTTGTGTGTGTGTGTGTGTGTGTGCTTGTGTGTAAACCAGCTGCAATTTGAGTGACAGTTGTGCGTTCCCTTGGGACATAATGGCGAGCCAAAATATGCATTGAAGTAGTCCCTCAGTTGTTGTTTTTAGTTTGTTTATGTGTATTAGCAGCTGTGTCGATACTAGGTCAGTGTTTCATTGTATGTGGATCTGTCTTTGGAATACATGCATGCATGTGAGTGTGTGTGTGTGTTTGTGTGTGTACATTCATTCCAATGACAAGGTCTACAACATTCATTCCAATGACAAGATCTACATCTGCATCAATCTAATTTAGTTTCATAACTCCGGAGGCTGCTAAAATTTCTGCCACACCACGGAGCACAAATCGCATATTTTCCCTTAAATTCGACCCAAATCATTATCAAAGGACAGATATTATTTACTCTAGTGTTGTTCATTCTTGGATAAGGGAAAAACCTTGGTAACTTTTGTGTGTACTGTCTGCCAACTGAACCACATCGATGTGCCCTGTATTTGATAACTGTGCCTTATCCTAGCTGTGATGTGAAGCGGCGTGGCACTTCTCTTCCGGTTTGCGACTGTCTTTAATCTCCTCAAAACATCCCAAAGAAGTCTGTACTGTTTTACTTGGCACAGCCCCTGTCTTTACTGATCCAACTTCTAGCCATTTTGCCAAATCTCCAGAGAGCTCACAAACAGTGAGATGTGAAAACATAGCCTCATGTTTTATGGCCATCACAGGTGATCCAATTCCTGTTTGTGGAGTATCCTGTTTTGATAAATCAGGCTGCTGGGTGTCTTTAGATGTACTGTAGCAACAGTTCCCTTTCTGTCACTCACTTGATGTTGTGTCGATGTAGTGACACTAGGGGTCACTCTTGAGAGCCTCAAACACCTCTCATTCTCTGGGAAAAGGCCAATGAGAATTGGTGAGTGGAATGTGCATGCCACTACCCTGGCATACGGGTGTAAAAGGAGCTGGATATCACACTCCATTCAGATTTTTTCTTCGGAGCCGAATGGTTGTACTATCAGCGAGCTGCACCCCCTGCACGGCGACTGACCTTAACCTCCGGGCGACGAATGTCACAGCATGAGCACTCGGGCAGGCGATGTCCATCTTGGTTGTCCAGGAGTACCACCTGTGGCAGAATCTGTTCGAGATGAGGGATGCCTCATCTAAGCTGTCAGAGCCCGCTTTCTCAACGCAGCCATCTCCCAGATCTGACTTTTCGGTGACACCACTGAGGTCCCAGCAGTTCTTGGCAGTGAAGAGGCAGATGGAGGCCATCCAGCAAATCTTACCCCGGCACGGTTCAAGATCTCACGTCCCCCTGCCGCAGCGCAAGCCCAGTACGCTCCGCCTCAACCCAAGCCCAGTTCTCATCCCACAGCATAGAGCAACCCAAACGTTGCCCCCCTGCCTTTGCGCCCCTGGCTGCGCCATACTTATGGCCAGCCGGTTGTGATGAGTCTCAAGGCCGACCCAAGAGATCCTATGACCTCTTGTCTCGAGGCTGACCCGATGCCAGGTATGCAGAGCAAGGTATTCCTTCAGTGCAGCAACCTGCTCCCCCCCTACCGCCGAGGCCCCACCTCCAGGTACGTCAGATGCGATTGTCCCCTCAGTGCCCCTCGTCCGGAGACTTGACTAACGCTTTCCAACCCGTCGCGGTGCTGGCCAAGTCCATCAGACTCGGCTACGTGATTCAGCGGCGTCCGCTTCACTCTGGAGCAGGGCAAGAACGGCGCCACCCTGCATGTGGAGATCACGATCCTTTGTCGTAAGGGCGCGATAGAGCCTGTCCATCCAGTTGAGATGGGGAAAGGGTTCTACAGCCCTAGAAAGGCGGTTAGTTGTGGGCAATCTTGGACCTGCAAGTTCTGAACCGGGCCTTACACAGACCCGTTCAAGATGCTGATGCAGAAATAAATTTTGCTGTGAGATTGGTTCGCGACGGTAGACCTGAAGGACGCATACTTTCACGTCTCGATTCTACCTCAACACAGACCCTTCCTATGGTGTGCTTTTGACGGCCAGCCATATCAAGTACAAGGTCCTCCCCTGTCCCCTCGTGTGTTCACGAAAGATGCAGAGGTAGCTCTCGCCTCATTGAGGGAAGTGGGCATCCGCATACTCAACTACCTCAAGGACTGGCTGATTCTAGCACACTCTCGAGAGTTGCTGTGCGTGCACAGGGAATTGGTCTAGGGCTTCGGGTCAACTGGGAAAAGAGCAAGCTCTTCCCGGTTCAGAGCATCTCTTTTCTCAGCACGGAGTTAGACTCAGTCTCAATAATAGCGCGCCTCACATGCGCAGTTGGTGCTGAACTGCCTGAAGTTATTCAGACGGAGGACAGCGGTTCCACTGAAACACTTTTAGATGCCCCTGGGGCATATGGCTTCCTCAGCAGCAGTCATGCTGCTCGAGTTGATGCATATGAGACATAGCACTGGCTTCAGACTCTAGTTCCGATATAGGGTCACTATATCGACACAACGTGACCCTGATGGAGGGAATAAGACGTTGCATCCTTCTTGCCACAACAATCTACTAGCTGCCGAAATGGCCAGACCTTGTCTTGGCTCCTCAGCACAAAACCTAAATGGAGTGGGCATTCCAGCTCCTTTTATACCCATATGTCTGGGGGAGTGGCATGCAAATTCCTCTCACCAATTCTTATTGGCCTTTTCTTAAAGAATGGGAGGTGTTCGGGGCTCTCAAGAGCACCCCTAGTGTCACTACATTGACACAACATCTCGTTCCCTCCATCAGGGAACAGAGGTTATGACTGTAACCATGACGTTCCCCTTCTGTCACTCAATCGATGTTGTGTCGATTGTAGTGACACAAGGGGTCCCACTTCAAAACGCCATGCACTAACCCGTGTTACGTAACTGCTGAGCCAGATGCAAAATCATTCACTACTGTGCCTGTGTTCAGTCCTGGTTTATTACTTTGGCTATTCACAATCTGCCAGGGTACCAGAGCTTTTGGTACATTCATTCAATGAGAAGATCTACATCTGAATCAATCTAATTTAGTTTCATGTCTTTGAGGTAAGGCCATTCCTCTCAGTTCTTATAACTTTTTAACTTGTGCAGCTGTGACCTGGCTAAGTGCCTCCAGCTCTCTTGGGTCAGACCAACCCACGAAAATACTTGTCAATTAGGCATCATTGAGTTTTTTGTGGGCTTATGTTTGAGTTTGTGGTTCTAAATGCACCTTGGTGAGTATTAGGTCAGTCTGCATCTGTGCATCTGTTTGTTTCTGAACACATATTTATGCTTGCTCATTCTTCATGTTTACGTATATGTGTGGGTGTGAGCATTCTTGAACAGGTGGTGCTGTTGTGCTCCTGAGGAAATAAATAAATAAATAAATAAGTATTTTATAAAAAAAATAGTTTTTTAAAATACAGAAACTATAAAGGGCATAAGGATTTGGTTTGATTTACTGTACTGAATTCACAATTCTATACTTGCAAAACTTATAAAGTACTGTTCATTAGAGAGAAAAATGAGACATCAGTGTGACATCCATGAAAGCTGCACGATTGATTGCATTTGAACTGAAATCGAGGTATGATGTTGCAAGCTCACTCAACCACAAAGAACAGTTTAATCAGAATTATTGCACTACCTTTCTCCATTGCAATCAGTTTGATTAATGTGGACACGTGTGCTTGCTTGCTCAGTGAAGTTTAGCTGAGACTTGTGTGTGGTAAAAGACAATTTTGTGAAATGGAAATATGCTCCTGGTTTTCATAACTTGTGTACATTATAATACATAGAAAATAGCCGTAACATGTAATTTATGTCCTGGAGATATACATCTTACTTTTTTAAGTAGTTTAAAAATTGTATTCTTTTACTTTTACTTGAGTACATTTTAAGTATTGTAACTGTACTTTTACTGCGCTATTTTCCCACCGTCTGTGTTCGCTACTTCCCTGTACTGATTTTATTTTTATTTATTAACATGATTGGCCAGGGAGAGTCTCATGACTCCCATCAAATCAAATCACACGTAAAAAACTTGAACGGCTGCTGTAGATCTGGTGCCAAATGTGGAGGATTCCTCAAGCACATTCCGCACCTGAAAGGGCTTTTTGCATTGAAAAAGGCCAATTGCTTGATCGTGTCATGTGAGTTTAACTTGCTCAAGTCAGATATCAGCATTTGTCCTGCCTCTAATTTGAAGAAACATATATCAAGGTATATTTCATATTTCTGCTTACTAGATTTTGTGTGTCTATAACAAAGCCTGTAATTTAACTATCTATCACTGAGATTATTGGGATGCTGTGAGAGATTAATGCAATGTTATCAATAGGGCTGGCCAATAAAATTATTTAGATGTTTACAGGAAAAAAGAGAGATGTCCTCGATCAAAATTTGAGTAGTTGTCTATATTTAGCCTATGTTCTACATCTAGAACAGGGGTGTTGATTACATCGATCGCAATAGCAAGAACACCACTGGTTGGTTGATCTAGATGAATATAAAAGATTTACTTTTTATTTCCAGACTTCTGTAGCTGCGTGCTGTTTGATTGACAGGCGACTAATTTTTTAGTTATAATTGATCAAATACACTTTATATTTCCGGCAATACCTGTTTTGATATGGCATTAATGTAAATGCAGTAGATTATGTCTAAAGTGAATTTAAACAGTGGGACAAAAAGCATATTTGCATCAAAATGTTGGACTTAAAGTGTATATGTAACCAAATTGAGCATTGTCTTGTAGCTATGTCATATAAAGTATATTAATCAAACAACAATAAAAAGGAAATGAGAAAACCACTCACTAATTTTGGCTGAATGACTTGAGTATGAAGGCATTTCAACGGCATTAATCAGCATATGTTATTGACGCTTGCACACGCGATAGATTAAAGCCACAGGAGGAAAAAGGAAGAACTCGTGCGCAGGTTTTAAACCTTCTCTTTAAACCCATCTGCTGCTTTTGCTTGCTCAAACACTTTTAATTTTTGCAATTGTGGGGTTGGCTTTGCTCTTTTGATTATAAACTAAAATGTAATTGGTTACTTACCCTTTTCCAGAAGTCTTTTTTTATTATTATTATTATTTTTTTTCTTGTATGAACATCAACAGAAAGGCAGTCATACCTGAAAGATTTACAAACAAAAACTGAGATTACAATTCAATATACACACATTCTCCACAACATATCAAACAATAAACTACAAAACAATAAGTAAATAAGTAATATGAACAAAAATAAAGTAGGGGAGTAGGAGGTTTCTACATTACAATACCAATCCTTCTACAAAGAATACACATATTTTGCACTCAACGTCAACCCACTCAATGTCTCTAAATATATTGAAAATTCATCTTTAAAAGCAATTAATCAGAGAGGAATTTTGAAACATTTACATTTGTGTATGTAAAATTTCAACAAAAGAAATAAATTATTAATAACATAAGATAACAATTTTTAAACCAAAATTAACAATTTCCCATTAAATTATCAGTCTCACAGGTATTTTTTTGTTGCATCCAGCTAAATGCATCCTTCCAGAATTAATACACCAAATTACATTGAAAAAACAAATGTTCATCTGTTTCTATCTCTATACCTATAAGTTTCTATATCTAGACTTGTATATTTGAGTCCCCAACTTTAAATCTTATAATAAATATATAAATAAATTTATGTATTGCTTTTGTCTTTTTAGCAGAAGCTGCTAGTGAGAAACATGCCAAATGAATCTAGAAAGACTCTCTACTTTTGCCAATAGAATTCTTCTGAAAATCATTATATCTCTCTGCAGCCAAGTATTCATAATTAATAATTTTTATAAAAATTAAAATTTTCTAAATTATCCACCGATTTATATCCAGATACCAAAATATTTAACTTCATTTATAACTGGGATATTATACAATGTTCTATTAGGATGATCATGGATGGCTTTTCTTAATAAAATCTTAATAAACTAAAGTGATAGGGTATTTGCTGTTCATTTAAAACAAAAAGAAAAAAAGAGTAGTGTAATTAGCAAACTGACTGACAATAAATTGATTCCCTTCTAAATAAACGCCAGATTTGTTGCCAGTTTCCGGAAGTCTGTTGTGATTGGATGCCCGTTATAAGAGGATTAATAACAAGCTCAACTTCACCTTTAGACATGGCTTCACCAATGGCATGTGAGTCACTGTTTGAGTGAGCATTTTTATTTTTTTATTCTTTTATTGAACAATATCATGTACAAACAGTATGGCAACAATCGTATATCATTGCAATATAACAATTAAATCAGGTGCAAAAGTGCATTGCAATTAAAGATCAACTAAAATAAATAAATAAATAAAACAAAACCAAAAAGCTAGAGTTTGTTTTCCAAATCATATTCTTCTATTATATCAAAAAGTTTTTGTGCATTTTTACTTTTCATAATTTTAAGGGCCTTTGTATAAGAAATAAATGCATTGTGAAATACAGAAAACCTGGGTTTCACTTTCAAATATTTAGATTTGTGTATAATTTCCAGAAAATTCTGTTCATAACAAGCTCTTTATAACAAGTCCAAAGACAATGTCCTTATGAGAGAAGACTTCAAGAAAAGAAACCGTCTAGTTTACGGATGTAACCTCCGTTCCCTGATGGAGGGAACAAGACGAAGAAGCGACACTAGGGGTCTCTCTTGAGCGCTGAATATACCTCTGATCTATGAAAAAAAGGGCAATGAGAAATTGGCAGCCAGAATTTGCATACCTAGTCGTTCCCCGTCTGTCACTCATTTCGTCGTTGTGTCGAAGAAGCGACACTAGGGGTCCAGTTTAAATCACACCATGCGCTGAGCCGTGTACGTGTACTGCTGACACAGGAGCACACGCACACGGTTTTACCTCAACCGAGGGAAAGGGCACTAGGTGCAAGCAATCCACTCGGTCAGTCCGTCAGCATGTTACCGAGTTCTACTGGCTCGGACCTGAGAAAACACAGGACGAAACTGACTCTACCCTGAGATTGTAAAATCTCGCAAAGGTATTAGGAGTTGCCCAACCCGCTGCTTTGCATATGTCTGCCAGGGAGGTGCCTCTGGCCAGTGCCTTGTTGAGTGTGCTCAGACCCGCAAGGGGGGGGGGGGGGGCACAGCCTGGGTGTGATAGGCCATTGAAATGGCGTCCACCACCCAGTGGGAGAGCCTCTAAAGCCTGGTCCCTGTGGGCGCATAGTAACACTCAGGAGTGGGCCAGGATGAGTCAGTCGTCGAGGTAGTTGAGTATGCAGATGCCGGCTTCTCGGAGCAGGGCAAGGACTGCCTCTGCGACCTTCGTAAAGACACGAGGGGACAGGGACATGCCGAAGGGGAGGACCTTGTACTGATACGCCTGGCCGTCGAAAGAGAACCGTAGAAAGGGTCGATGTTGAGGCAATATTGAAACGTGGTAGTACGCTTCCTTTAGGTCTACCACTGCGAACCAATCTAGATGCCAGACGCAAGTTAAGATGTGTTTTTGCCTGAGTGACTGGTCAACAAAGGGAAGATTACAAAGGGAATAAAAACTCAGCCGTGAACACCGCTGCCTCTCTCCCGGATGAGCTTAACACAGCTGCTGGATCCTGGACTTCCTGTCAGGCAGACGTCAGGTGGTTAGAATGGGCAGCAACATCTCCTCATCACTGACCCTCAACACTGGAGCCCCGCAGGGCTGTGTTCTCAGCCCACTCCTGTATTCCCTTTACACACATGACTGTGTGGCGACACATAGCTCCAATGCCATCATTAAGTTTGCTGACGATACGATGGTGGTAGGTCTGATCACTGACAATGATGAAACAGCCTACAGAGAGGAGGTGCACACTCTGAAACCAAGGAGCTTGTAGTGGACTTCAGGAAGAAACACAGAGAACACAGCCCCATCACTATTAATGGAGCACCAGTGGAGAGAGTCAGCAGTTTCAAGTTCCTCGGTGTCCACATTACTGAGGAACTCACATGGTCCGTCCACACTGAGGCCGTTGTGAAGAAGGCTCACCAGCACCTCTTCTTCCTGAGACTTCTGAGGAAGTTTGGAATCAACCACCACATCCTCACACGGTTCTACACCAGCACTGTAGAGAGCATCCTGACTGGCACCACCCACAACTGCAAAGACCTGCAAAGGGTGGTGCGAACTGTCAGAAACATCATCGGAGGTGAGCTTCCCTCCCTACAGGACATATATAACAGATGGTGTGTGAAAAAGCTCAGAGGATCATCAGAGACTCCAGCCACCCGAGTCATGGTCTGCTCTCACTGCTTCCATAAGGCAGGCGGTATCGCAGCATCAGGACCCGCACCAGCCGACTACATGACAGCTTCTTCCCCCAAGCAATAAGACTTTTGAACACTTGATCTCTCATGATAAATACATCAGCACTTCATTAATCTTATATCTCACACTGGACTGTCATAATTATATTCTCCACAATATAACAACTGCATATATATTTTATATACTCTTATTTTTTATTTGTATTGTATGTGTATTCTATATTGTGTGTATTGTGTACTGTACATTGTATAATAGAATTGTGTTGTGTAAGTATATGTACATTTGATATGTAAATTGTGTTGTTTATTGTAATTGGTACATGTCTCGTCACTGTCATGACTGCTATGTTGCTCGGAACTGCACACAAGACTTTCACCTACTGTTGCACTTGTGTACATGGTATTGTGACAATAAAGTGATTTGATTTGATTTGAAAAAGGAAAAGTCCCTTCATTATACAGTAATTGCAAATATGCCATCCATTCTAAATTCTAACAAACAAAACAAACCAAAGACCTTTTCAGTACTTAACCCAAAAGGCCCTCATCAGTAAACCTTAATCCTAAGTGATTCTCTGTCCATTGATGTACACAGCACCACCTCTGAAGTACGCACCGGCTGCTCTCACCTGTTGTATCTTTGGCCACAACGCTGCCCGCATCTCCTTGTCAGCCTTACAGAGATCTTCGAGGAAGTCGATTCCAAGTTTTTTGCTGATGCACAATGCATCTCTGCGTGAATTGAATGATGATGTGGCCTGTTTTGTTTTCTTCACGTCTGCCCACGAGGTAAACCGAATCCCGATGTGGTTGATGTTTGGGGACAATGATGGGGAGATTTTCATCAGCAAATCAGCTACCACCTCACATATATCTTCACCTTCCTTTTCTTTTAATCCACAAATCGTAAGATTCCAGCGGTGCTTGTACTGTTCGACTTTCCATTAGCTCTACATTGTCTTTCTTTAAAGCCAACATATCTCGATCAGTAGTTTGTAACTGGGATTGGCATTATTTAATTTCTGCCACGTTGAACTCGACAGTCTTAATTATGCTAGCTAGCATGAAGGGGTTTTGCTGTAGCTGGGTGCCAAATGAATCCACTTTGTCAGTTAGAAGCTTTATAGCATACAAGATGGTATTCATACCTTCTTTACCCTCTGATCCAGTGTCTTTTCTTTTAGTTGCTGGAGGATTCTTCATTGGCGAGAAGGGATCTTTTCTTTTAGCCTTTTCGGTGTAATCTTCCATTCTTACAGCATAGTCTTGGCAATCAATTACCTCATTGCAATGGGTTAGAGCAGAACTCTTTTTCGACGTCATGGTGCACTTTTTTCCAGTTATTTTCTGTTTAAATACTAGAGGGCATACAGTCACATTAAAATGGGCCCAAAAATTGCGAATGGATAGCAAAACACAAATAAAAACCGGGACAAGCCAATAGAGATCAGAACATGATGCGCACCTGATCTGCCATCTTGCCCGGAACCTTCTGTTTGAGTGAGCATAAGCAGCAGATGAGATTAGATAGAGCGGGAGACTTGGTATGGAAAGCCTTAAGGGTCAAAATTCGCGTGATTTGTATCACTGTATTAATCTTTGAAATGGCGTTTTCTAAATGCTGTAAATAGCGCTAGGCGTTACATAAATGCTGCCGTCAAGCATTAAGTTAACACGCGTTATTTTAGCGCCTCACATAACTTGATTAGCCATTCATTTGCTCATGTACATAACTCCTCCTCTATCCCATTTGAGGGAACTATGGCAACGAGAACGGCAACGAGAACCTTTGTTTTACATTGCAAATGCCCATTAAATGACTATAGCCGACTTTTGGCTAACTAAGCTGGATATTCGCTAACCAAGACTCTATTTACTAAATTTGCTGCCCCCCGGTCTCCGTGTCTGTAGCAACTCCTCCCTTGTCAGACAGGATCTACCATGCACCATGTCCACGGGTGGCTTGATGACCCCCGTGTGTATTAGCCACAAGTTACCTCACCCCAATCTGGTTAGGTCGTGGTCTCTGCAGGGCCTTTTCCCCCTGAAAGAATAGGAACTGGAAAGGATGCCTTCCCCGACACATCTATAGCGTTAAGATAGCCCGAGCCGCTTTTAACTCTATGACAAGAAACATAGAGAGAGAAAAGGCTGCGGCTGGCCACCTGGCTCCCATACAAGTCATGTCGCCTGTTCCCGTATGAGTACTGGGAACCTAAGAGCGGTATATGACACCTTTTATAGGGGGCGTTGGGGAGGGTTACGTGCAGCTGACCCAACTGCTTCTAGCATGCAACAGCTTGCTTGCACCTGGTTCAGTGTCACGTAACACAGGTTAGTGCATGGCATTTTGAAGAGTGACAGAAAGGGAATGTCATGTTTACTGTTGTAACTGCCGTTCCCCGGTGGAAGGAACGAGAAGTTTTGTTCCCCTTGCTCCCTTTCAGCTCCTCAGGGAAAACCTGTCTGACAGACGCTCGCCCGCACCCCTTTATACCCGTATGTCCGGGGCGGGGCTTGCAAATTCTGTCTGCCAATTTGACATTGGCCTTTTCTCAAGTTCAGAGGTATGCAAGGCTCTCAGAAGAAACCCATTGTGTCACTACAATCGACACAACATCTCGTTCCTTCCATCGGGGAATGGAGGTTCAACAATGACCATGACGTTAGTAAATAGTGTCAATGTGAAACAAAGTTTCTCATTGCCATTAATGGTTTGAATCCTCCAGAACCCTCAAATGCGATAGAGGAGTTATGTACATGAGCAAATGAATGGGCTAATTAAGTTATGTGAAGTGCTAAAATAACAGCGGCGTACAGCATTTATGTAAAGCCTAACACCATTTAATTAACGCTTTTAGAAGACGGCGTTTCACAGCTTAATACAGCAATACAAAACTCGTGAATTTTGACTCATATGACTTTCTTCCACATAATTCAAACAAAGATATTTTAATGGAAATATGACGTCTGTTTGTTGACGCAATGCAGGTGAATGGTGACCTAATCTTTTAGCTCCAAAAAGGACATAAAGGCAGCATTAAGGTAATACATATGACTGTCTTTTGAAGTGATCCAATCAGTTTTGTGGGAGAACAGACCAAACTGTAACTCATTTTTCACTCTCCATCTTGACATCAGCAGTCTCCTAGCCAATCATGATTTCAAGCTCAATTACACTTCATGGTGCTTAATGCATGCCAGAATGCTAGATGGTGCCAGGAAGTGTAATCAAACTTGAAATCTTGGAGACCTGAGCATAACATCTAGGGCTAGGAGAATGCTTATGTCAAGATTTATAGTAAAAAAGGAGTAAAAAAAAATAATTTTGTCTGTTCTAATCAAAAAGCTATTAGTCTTACACACAACCTTTTTGCCGCCTTTTTGCCTTGCATTTTACGGAGATAAACAGACCATATATCTAAAATATTTTATCTTGCTTATTTAGCATTTTTTTGCATTCCTTGCATTGTTTGAACATGTTTTATGCACAACAATAAATCTCTCTGTCGGCATTAAGCGAAAGTTAGACCCTACACATAAACTGATTTTAATGTAATTGTTTCATACATTTCGATTTAAAATGGTGATCAGTGTATTGAAATTACCTTTTTAATTGTTCATTTCTGTTATCATGTCTCCAATGTATTTTTTGGAATCAGATTCATGTAGTGTTTATCATAGATAATTGATATATTTTAAAAGTTGAAATACAGTGTTCATTATAATGGGGCATAGGTTTTGCAACTCGGTACTCAATACACACTACTCATGAGTACTTTTGAGCTACTGTTTTACTCTACTCACACTAAATTTTTTGTGACATATTTATTTCTACTTGAATATGATTTTTCTGTACTCTTTCCACCCCTTATAATGATCTTCTTCAAAGTGTTTATAAAGTGCTCTCTTGCGTTGGAAATCTAGCGCAGTGTTTTTATATGCTTCTATTTTCTACATCATATTTTAAATGAGTTTCATCATGCTACACATTTTTCACTGGGCTGTAAAGTGATGTTACTGATGGAGATTCCCGGTGCTCGCCGCACATATCCAGCTACTGGTAATCGATAATGAAATGTATTGCTGATGATTTTCATTATCAATAATTATTGATATTATCGATTAGATGTTGCAGTCCTAGTTCCAACCCCAAATTAATTGCTTTCTCTGTGAACACTGAAAGAGAAATTTCTGACTGGTAATTTTAAATTTTTTTTGTCCATGCAGTTACAAAGAATGGGGACTGGAGCTTTTTATATGCAAGAGCATTATAAAAATATCATAAATTTCATAAAAGAAGTCCATATGACTTTTAAGTTGTTGTTATTCCCTGATTATCAAGAACATAAGGGTATCATACCCTAGGGAGCACCAGAAACTCCACCGGCTGCCCTTACTCGCATGTTATGCATTATTTAAGGACACAATCTATCCCCCCGTGCTCGCACTTTCTCATTGCGCCTTCGCACCATGCAGCACGTTACCAGGGTAATGCCATTGTACTGCCATTTACTGAATGATTGATCATGTTCATATTTCATGATACTGTCATGGTACTCCAAAATCCTTTAAAAATACTATGGTTTTACTATGACATATGTCATAAACATGGGGTTATCACAGACCATGTCTGAAAATAAATAAACAAGTGTATTACCATGGTGCTTTTTTTTTAGAAATATAACTATTTCTATTATTTGTGATAAAAGACTAATTTAAAAAATGATGTACAAGAAAATGGTTAAATACTCAAAAAGTAAAGAAATTAGTTAAGTATTTATAATTACTACACATTCAAAAACAAACAAACAATAACAAAACAAAAAAATCAGTAACCTTTATTATCCTTCTGCCCCTCTCCCTGCTAAGATCTGTGCATGTCATTATAGCCACACATCTATATAGGTTTAGTATGGTATGTATTTATTTGTAGCTATGTGTGTGTGTGTGCCGTATGTATATATATTTTTGTAAAAATTGTAGGAGTGTAATGTAAAAAGCGTATGTTTAAAATGTAACTAAGGTCCTCTGAGGTCAAGGGAGCCTCTCTAAAGGTACCAAGCTAAGCGGATATGTGTCACAGTTCCTTCTGACACGCCCAACACTTTCACTTCACAATCCCTCTCTCCCGAATATTAATCACCTGCACCTGAAACTCATCACCTCTTCAATCAACTTCACCACATATAAGCCGTCACTCCTGCCACTCTTTGTCTGGTCTTGTTTAAGACTACGGACTAACTAACCTGCTTTCTCCTCGAGAAATATTACTACCTTCAATTCAAGACGCCTCACTCCGTCGTTCCAACGACCTACGTTCTTGTTGTCTGCTCCAACGTTCCAGCTTGTTTCACACTTATCCTCCTTCGTTATCAAGACGAACATCCTAGACAGTCACTCCATCTCACCAGTTTGTTCTGCTCATCACTCCGCTACTCCATCGTCTGTTTCCAGTCAATACCTCACCGTCACTCAGCCATCTTCACCCAGGTCCATTATCAACTCACTATCTCTTCAATAAACACACCTCCGGGTTTAACACTACCATTGAGTCTGAGTATCATTGATTTTGTTTTTGACCCTTGACTGTTTCTTCATGTGCACAACGAGATGCAATAATACACTGATTAGACTGCCCAGGATATTTTTAATTCATACATTGCAATTAAACACAAGTATCTAAAAACTTTCCTGCTGAAAAACAATGCATGTGACCAGTTACAACCCAAATTAAAAGCAGTTTGTATAATTGCGAAATATGTATAAAATCAAGAACCAATACTCTCCATTAAAATACTTAAATGGTTCACTATTGGTTTTGCTTCAAGGTCCAGATTATAGCAAAAACAGTATAAATGTATTTATACATCTTATATTTAAAAATTTGATTGAAATCCAACATAGAAATGTAGTATTATTTAGCCTATTTATTTTATTTACCAAGCCAAAAATGTACCAAGTGAATTTGTGCCAACATACCAGTTTAACTGGGTGCATAGCCTTTTTATCAGCAAGAAATTATATGGGGAGCATTTTTTTCTCTCTCCTTTTTAAAAAGGTATAATCATATTTATTTTGCTATCCTTATCCTAACTATGTATGATTATATGATTGGTTTAATTTTATTATTTGCATTTAGAATTGTGTCCCTGTTGTCCGATACCCCTGTCAGAACAGACCAGGAACCCCGATGAGACCTTCCAGTAGAGAACCACTAATATAACCTGTAATGATTTACTTATTCTCAATAGATAGGTAATATGCTACTATTTGTTTCTTCCAGGTCAAAGATAGACTTGTTCTGTGAAAATCTGTGAATCAAAATGGGTGCTTTGTAGACAAAATTAAGTCATTTATGTCCTCCACATACCACGTGTATAACAGAGGAATGGTTAATCTTCACTGGCTTTCCTCAACTCATGCATAAGTTTTGGCTCATAAAGTTCAGTTTGGCTGGATGGGGAAGTCCGGATGTTAAGTTCACTTTGCTGGCCCAGATGGCTTGTATTTATGCACTATATCTAAGTTGGCTTGAATTCTCAAGCTTCACAGGATGCAGCTGCAGAATATTAATCTCTTAGGTGATAGTGACAAACAGATCAGCAAAAGCAACATATGTGTGATTCACTGTAAAAACACAGTAAACATTGATGAAATTGATAGCAGCATACTTTACACTCGCAGCTAAAGTCACACTTGCAATGCCAACATATGGGAACAAAACGTCATGGTTACTGTTGTAACCTCCGTTCCCTGATGGAGGGAACGAGATGTTGTGTCGAATATAGTGACACAAGGGGTCTTTCTTGAGAGCCTTGTGTACCTCTGAACTTGTGAGAAATGATAAATTGGCAGACAGAATTTGCATGTTCTGGCCCCGGACATACGGGTATAAAGAGAAACAGGCGTGTGTCTGTCAGTCAGGTTTTTGCACTGAGGAGCCGAGAATTAGGTATGGACGGTTACAGTGGCAGGTCTAGTGTCATGGCAAAGGGGACACAATGTCTCGTTCCCTCCATCAGGGAATGGAGGTTACAACAGTAACATGACGTTCGCTTTCTGTCACTCAAGTCAAGTCAAGTCAAGTCAATTTTATTTGTATAGCGCCTTTCACAACACACATCGTTTCAAAGCAGGTTTACAGAAGTTCAGCATTAACAGACGATAAAAATGTAATTTCTATAAAGTCGATAAATCATCATCCTTGTGCAGGGCTCCAAACTGCGACTAAAAATGGTCGCATTTATGACCAAATAAATTTATTTGCGAGTGTAATTTCTGTCAAGGTCGCCATTGGCGACAGTAAAAATTTACTCCCTTTGATTTTAAAATTTGCATTACATTTCCCGAAATACATTACAAAAGTTTATATCAAAAGAAATAGCGGGGAAAACGGAGTTCATTGCAGGAACTAACCATTTTAAAAAAAAAGAGACTGTGAGAAAACACGGTGACAGTAATGAGCATAAAAAATGCACGTGATCACATAATTGCGAAGAATGCTCCACAGACTACACTGTTAGCACGTGCAGTTTTTCTTGCATGCGAGCTGCGGGACGAAAAGGAATGGAAGGAGTTAAAAATGAAAATATTTGGCACCTGTTTTTCCCCCTATAGGAGCCAGTGGCTCCTTAATTGATTTTTTTGTTTGGAGCCTTGTTGTGGAATTAGATAAGATATGATTCTTTATAGTGTTTAAAAATAATTAAATAATAATTGTATTAATAACCCCAGTGAGCAAGCCAAAGGCGACTGTGGCAAGGAACACAAAACTCCATAAGATGATGGTTAATGGAGGAAAATAACCTTGGGAGAAACCAGACTCACTGTGGGGGGCCAGTTCCCCTCTGGCTAACATCATGAATAATGTAAATAAGAATTATTTATAGTTAAAAAACATGATTAAAAAAATTATTAAACTTATTAAGTGCTAAGGGTCAGTATTTAGACAGTGATTGTGTTTGAACTGCAAGATTAGTGACCAGTGTCTTTGAAGTCCATCCTTGATTAAATTCCAGAAGTTCACTTAGATGCAATTGTCCTTGTTTGGCTGATGAAGGCTTTTGTTGGCAATAATTAGTCTATGTATCCCATTTCAAGATCGTAGTCCATGGTGATGGGGCATCTGAAGTCTCCGTGAGAGGCTGGATACAAACTGGAGCTGACGAACGCTATTTACCTCGGGACTGGCCTCCCGAGATAACAGCAGAAAAGCAGATGGGAAATAATTAGCATAGCTGATGTTCATAATATTAATGCATTATAACTGATTCAGCAGTATTATAAAAAGTAAGCATTATGTGAATGCTTGGTTAAAGAGATGTGTCTTTAATCTAGTTTTAAACTGGGACAGCGAGTCTGAGCCTCGAACAATATCAGGAAGGCTATTCCAGAGTTTAGGAGCTAAATGTGAGAACGACCTCCCTCCATTAGTGGACTTAGATATCCTAGGTATGACCAGAAGCCTCGAATTTAGTGATCTTAAAGAGCGTGATGGATTGTATGGCGATAGAAGATCCGTCAAATACACCGGAGCTAAACCATTTAGGGCTTTATAGGTCAGTAGTAATACTTTGTAATTGATTCGGTACTTAATTGGTAGCCAGTGTAGAGATGTTAAAATCGGTGTTATATGATCATATTTTCTTGACCTAGTAAGAACTCTAGCGGCTGCATTTTGGACTAACTGTAGCTTGTTTGTTGAGGATGCAGGGCAACCAGCTAATAAAGCATTACAGTAATCTAGTCTCGAGGTCATGAATGCATGAACTAACTTTTCTGCATCAGAAACAGATAGCATGTTACGTAGCTTAGCAATGTTTCTAAGGTGGCAAAAGGCTGTTCTCGTAACAGATGAAATATGATTTTCGAAAGTCAAGTTGCGGTCTAGTATAACACCCAGGTCTTTTACTGTAGTGGATAATGTAACAGGACATCCTTCTAAATTAAAGTTGTATTGTAAGGGATTTTGTGGGTAGTTTTTTGGACCAATAAGTATCGGAATTTAATAACAGGAAATTACGCGTCATCCAGCATTTTATATCTTTAAGACACTCTGTCAAGTTAGATAAGTTAGTGTTTTCATCTGGTCGTGATGAGATATATAATTGAGTGTCATCAGCATAACAGTGGAAATTAATTCCATGTTTTCTTATAATTTTACCAAGTGGCAGCATATATATTGAGAATAATAGAGGACCTAACACAGATCCTTGTGGCACTCCATAGTCTACTGACGTTATCTTCCCCATTTAAACAGACAAAATGGTAACGGTCTAATAAGTACAATCTAAACCAGCTTAATGCCTGTCCCTGAACACCAGTGTAGTTTTGTAGTCGATCCAAGAGTATTTTATGATCTATAGTGTCGAACGCAGCGCTAAGATCGAGTAGAACTAATATTGAGATGCAGCCTTGGTCAGAAGCTAAAAGTAAATCATTTGTAATTTTAACTAGCTTTCTGTGCTATGATGCGGTCTGAATCCTGACTGAAATTTTTCATAGATATCATTTTCTTGCAAGAAAGAGCACAATTGAGCGGACACAAATTTTTCTAATATTTTAGACATAAATGGAAGATTTGAGATGGGTCTGTAATTTGCTAGGTTATTTGGATCTAATTGTGGTTTCTTAATGAGAGGTTTTATAACTGCCAGCTTAAATATTCTTGGAACATGACCTAAAAATAAAGACGAGTTAATAATATTGAGAAGAGGCTCTTCCACTACAGGTAACACTTCTTTCAGTAGTTTAGTGGGTATTGGATCTAGTAAACATGTTGTTGTTTTAGATGCAATGATAAGTTTATTTAGCTCTTCCTGTCCTATAGTTGTAAAGCGGTGTAGTTGTTCTTGAGGGGCGATAATTGAGGGTGAGTCATAAGACACCATAAAAGATTGTACATTAACAGTTGTGTTTACAATTGTGTTTCTGATGTTTTCTATTTTCTCAGTGAAGAAATTCATAAAATCATTACTACTAAACTGTAACGGAATATTTTGCTCAGGTGATCTCTGTTTATTTGTTAGTCTAGCCACAGTGTTAAATAAGAACCTTGGATTATTTTGGTTATTTTCTATTAGTATGCGGAGGTGCTCAGCCCTGGCTGTTTTTAGAGCCTTTTTGTAACGTGACATTGTGTTGAATGTAGTGACACAAGGGGTCCCATTTAAAAACGCCATGCACTAGACTGTGTTACATGAACTGCTGACACAGGTACAAGCAAGCTACTGCTTGTTAGAAGGAACTGTATTGGCACACCTAACCCTCCCCAATTACCCCAGAAAAAGGTATCATATACAGACCTTAGGTTCCCAGCACCCCTAAGGGGGGAACAAGAGACATGAATATCATGGGAGCAAGCCAGCTAGCCACGGCCTTTTCTCTCTCTATGTTTCTCGTCATAGAGCATAAATCGGCTTGGGCTATCTTAATGCTATGAAATGCATTGAGGAAGGCAATCTTTTCCATTCCTATTCTTTCAGGGGGAAAAGACCCTGCGGAGACCAAATCATGCCCAGATTGGGGGGAGGTAACATGTGGTCAATATGTCACATGGGTTGTCAAGCCACACATGGAAGTGGCGTGGAGGTAGGTCCTACCTGGTGAGGGAGGAGCTCTACAAACACAGCGGGGACTGCCCAAGGGAGACGCGGGTCCACAGACAAGGGGACTGTACCACAGAAAATATATCACAGGGAGTTGCCTGAAGAGGGAATTAGGCCTGTGGAGCCCTACACTAGTACAGGGCACTTGAGGCTCGTAGTGGGTCTGGCCGCAAATTCCTCTGCTGAATTCACAGGCCAGAAGGCTAGGGAGGAAGAACATCCAGGAAGCGAGAGCTTAGTGGCTAACCTGGGAGAGAGGGTGCACTTGATCACTTTGGTGAAGGGCACTAGGAATAAGCGGAACACCCGGTCGGCTGTTCCATATTCTACCGGCTCGGACCTGACAAAACATGGGATGAGACCCACTCAACTCTGAGATTGTAGAATCTTGTGAAGGTTTTGGGTTTTGCCCAGCCTGCTACTCTGCAGATGTCTGCTAGGGAGGTGTTGTTTGCCAGTGGCCACGAGGATGCCACACTTCTCGTCAATCCATCCTGATTCTGCTGGACCTTTCTGCAGCATTTGACACAGTCAGCCATCAGATCCTACTCTCCACCCACTCTACTCTGGGCATCACAGGAATTATGCTTGACTGGTTTAATTCCTATCTCTTTCAGGTAGATCCTTCAAGGTAGCCTAGAGAGGGGAGGTGTCCAAGTCACATCAGCTACTTACTGGGGTATTTCAGTTCTCAGTGTTTGGGCCAGTTATCTTCTCTATATGAGAATGGTTTCATGGTTTCTCTTACAACTGCTACACTGATGACATGACACACAGCTCTACTTGTCATTCCAGCCCAATGACACCACAGTGACTGCTCGAATCTCAGCCTGTTTGCCAGAAATCTCGGCCTGGATGAAGGAACACCAACTGCAGCTTAACCCAGTGAAGACTGAGCTACTAGTCTTTCCATCCAACCCTGCCATTGAACACAACATCACCGTGCAGCTGGGTTCAACTATAGTAACGCCTTCCAAAACGGTCAGAAATCTAAGGGTAACCATCGATAACCAACTCAGTTTCACAGTCCACATCTCAAAGACAGCACGATCATGTATATTTACGCTCTGCAATATCAGGAAAATAAGACCCTTCCTCTCTGAATGCCACACAACTTCTTGTTCAGTCACTTGTCATAACTAGACTGGAGTACTGTAACACTCTCATTGCAGGCCTCCCTGCATGTGCAGTTATGCCCCTGCAAATGATCCAGAATGCAGCAGCATGTCTGTTCTTTAATTAACCAAAAAGAGCACATTGAGACATCAAGGTCAAACAGTTGTTTTGCAGCCAGTCATTTCATTTGTTAATATATATGCAGCTAAGCTTCTGAGTCTGTGCTGATACATAAAATACTAATATATAAATTATTGTATCTTGTGGAAGATTATATGGGGTACCAGGCAAATATGACACACACACAAACTTAGCGTGACTGCTTCTTTA
Organism: Moxostoma hubbsi; assembly: GCA_032164185.1. Classification (NCBI taxonomy): domain Eukaryota; kingdom Metazoa; phylum Chordata; class Actinopteri; order Cypriniformes; family Catostomidae; genus Moxostoma; species Moxostoma hubbsi. The sequence goes on along the minus strand of JAVLUX010000008.1, from coordinate 21,550,837 downwards.
CTTCTCATGCATCACTCACCTCACACCGGAACACACCCGGGAACATAAGTAACAAGTGCATCATGGGAAATGTAGTCACAAGCATTAACACAATATACAACATAAATCATCTGCATATATATAACTGACATTTAGTTTCCTTACAACAATTTGGTAAATCATTGACATTTATGGAAAATGACAGTGAACCAAAGATTGATCATTGGGGGAGACCCATCTCATTGTTTTGTATAGATGATCTTGAATTATTTATTTTAACACACTGATCTCGAGATTCTAAATATGATCTAAACCACTTTATTGCCTGCTTGGAGAAACTAAACTTATGCAGGAGTATTTCATAATTCACAGTATCAAATAACTTTTTGAGGTCTAAAAATACTGCTAAATATATTTATAATTATTTATCATTATCAAAAATGAAGATAAATACCATTATCTAAAGCTCCCTTAATAAATTCTGCGAGTAAAGCAGTTTGCCATTTCTGTTGAATACTTAGGACTAAAACCAAACTGTTTAGAGTGAAGTAAATAATTTTTTTCTAGATGATAATTTGAACAGCTACCAACTTTTAGAGTATAGAAATTGGTCTATAATTCTGAACCTCATCAACTAATCTTGCCTTAAAAATTGGGGTTATAATAAAAGTTATCCAATTTAAAGGGAATTTACTTTCTCTAATAGATAAATTTATCAAATTTATAAAGGGCAAAAGGGCTTTTGCAAAATATATATATATTTTTTTTGCAAATGCAGTATTGCAAATATATACTTAAAAACCCTTGAGTTATTCAATTTATTAATATATGTTTCTTTACTCACAATGGTGACTTTGTGTGCTTATCCTGGATGTCTCAACCAAGAGGAGAAAGTGAGATTACGTCCATAATTTGACAATGTGAATATGTCACTTGAGAGACGGCTTGAACTCCACCCTCTCGTGAAGCTTACCGGAAGCGATCATATTGCTTTAAAAGACGTTAATTTAACTGCTGAAGTCGTATCGATGACGTTTATGCTGACTGAGCTTAAAAAGTCTGATCACCATCCACTTACTTAAGGACCTACTGATCTAAGATATTTTTCTTCAAACGTGTTCTGGTGAAGAAAGAAAGTCATTCACACCTGGGATATCTTGGTATGTCAGGGTGAGTAAATGATGAGAGAATTTTCATTGTTGGGTGAACTATACCTTTAACTGAACCATCCTTCAATAACAGTTACCTTGCAAAGCTTGAATGATATTGTGACTGTTTTACAGGCAATCCATGCTGATATGAGTTCAGAAAACATAATATATGTTGAAATAAACATGATCACATATACAGTCTATGCTGAAATATGCAGAACAAATATCCACATGAAGCACATACATAGTCCAATGCAGGGTGAATGACGTAAACACATAGCATACAATATCATCCTGCACTGATGACATCAATAAATTTGTTATTCATGTGAGGACAAAGCAGAGACACTGGTCTTCACAGGCACCACATCTCACATCTTCTGTATACAAATAAAAATAGCGCATATGGGTGCAAAAACGTGTCCAGGATGAGTTTATACTCAAATCAGCGAGACAAAATGGGGTCTCTTTAGTTATAACTTAACGTTGCACATGTTGGGCACAAGAAAGTGTCCTGTGTAAATTTGGGCCACTGGTTTGCTTATGTAAAAGTACTGTAGGCATTGATGTCTTGATGTTGAGGCAGTCATGTGCTGATGTATTCATCTGCATGATGTCCCTAAGTACGGAAAATGCTAATTAAAATGCACTTTTTATAGTGCAATGAACTCTTACATGTTCCTTTGGTGTTAGCTATATAACAGTTCACATGGTTTGCTAAGTGTTTAACTAGAGTCCCTAACAAATAAAAAAAAAAAATTCTGATGTATAAAAATTTTATTAAAGATTATAAAAATAAGATTTTTTTCCCCCAAATGCTACTAACTTTAAAATAATTTTTCACAATGTAACAAACAATAGTGAGACAAACAGACCCAAGTGCAGAGTAACAGTTCAAAGGATTTATTAATGAGAATAATGAGCAGGTACTGGGTTGAGTAATGTAGAAAATCCAGACACCGGCAGCAGGAAGCGACCTTCAATGGCCTGCCCATCGTACTCGTGCAAGGGGCAATCCATGAAGATTCGTGTGTTTGTAGGTTGAGTGGGTGTGTGTTGTGGGAATCAGGAACAGATTCGTAGAATCCTCCGTAGAAGCTAGTGAGATGCAGAACAATGCCCAACAGAGATGAGCGAACTTAACTCCATAACACACAGGCAGAGATGAGGTATCCTCCATTGCAGTCTTTCAGAAAGGCAGGTGAAACACTGTCTGGGCCTGAAGCTTTCCTAGTATTTTGTTTCTGATGGATTGCCCCTTGCACGAGTACCCAGAACACATCCTGTTCACAGATCATAAGTGCAAGAGGTGTTGGTGTGTGAAGATCAGAGCAGGGGAGGGTTGTAAGACTGGGCTTTTCAAACCTGCAGTAAAACACATTCAGTTCATCGGCCATTAGTTGACTCTTTATAGAGTGAGGTGTCTTGTACTTGGTGATGCTTTATAGGCCTTTCCACAAAGATTCAGGATAGTTGGCTGAAAACTGAAATGTACTGCACATGCGTTCTGTATATTTACTATATTTAAACTCAGCCTTTTAAGATTCACAATGCAACAACTGTCTTCAGTTGTTTTTGAATAAAATGCACAAGTCATATGAACTAGTTAATTTGCCCATTTAATCTTTAAGCTATTAAGCTTAAACTTATTTAGCTTGCTGTCCATGGAGTAGGGGCTCGATGAAGTAGCTTTAACTTGAGCTCTGAAGTATACCCCCCGAGACTATTAATAGGAGATGATTAAGTGGGGCAAGATACCTAGGGTAAAGGTGGAGTTGGGGAGGTGGAGGGATGCTGAGACAGAAGAGAGGTAAACAGCTGCTTCTATACTCTGGCAGTTAATTGAAAGATTAGATGGACTCGCTCTTCCTGAAATTATGTTTAGGAACTTCCATTCACAAGTTAATTTGCCCATATAATCTTTAAGCTATAAAGGTTAAACTTAGTTGGCTTGCTGTCCATGGAGGAGGGGCTCGATGATGCAGCTTCAACTTGAGCCCTGAAGTTTACCCTAAAAAGATGCAGAAGGAGTTTAGAGGATGCTTAGAGGTAGAAATTATATAGATGATCATTAGGCTTGGTAGTACGGAAGGACCTCCCCAAACAAGTGAATTGAAAGGGATGAAGATATGTGAGGATGTTTACCTAGTTTCTGCTGGAGCTGTGAGCGGGGCAACTGTTGCGTATTGGCGGTAGATGTTGTGGGAGTTTATACTGCAGTGGCAGTGTCAACTGGGGAATCCCAAAAGGGATTTAGCGGAAGCATGTTAAAACACTGCTGCGGCAGTAGAGTAATGTGGGCCTCCTGCGGGAGCAGGGTTAAGGCAGTGCTGTGGCAGTGGAGTAGAGGAGATGGAGAAGTAAAAAGGGGGCATAGTGAAGGTGCTCCTGTGGGAGCGCTGCTGTGTTTCCATTGCTGTAGATGCACTACTATAAAAGTAGTGATCTTAGACATTGAAAGTGCCTGTGGAGAGAAATAAAAATAATCGTACATACCTATAAGGGAAGCAAAAGCTTAGTTAGGAAAAACATGACAATTATGTTTGTACGCACCTATAGGGTAAGCAAATGTTTAGTTAGGAATACAAAACTTTATACATGCCTTGAAGAGAAGAAAAAGGTTTGTTATGAAAACGTATCATTATTACGTTTTTCATGTCAGGGCACTACTGCGACAGTATCTAAAGTGTCCGGGTGCTGCGGCACAGTATCAAATGGGGCAGTGCTGGGGAGGAACCAAGTGGTTCCACTGGTGTGGCAGAATCAAGTGGGCACACATGGCTTTATTATGTTTACACATGCCTATAAGGAAAGCACAAGTTTATTTTGGAGACCATATCAGGATCTATTTATTATGTGATGGGCTCATTGTAACCATGAGCAAAGAAATGACAATACGAAGGAAAATGCTAAAGGCTCTTAAGATTACTGCACCACCACTGGACTCGAACAGGAGAGCTCATATTGTGTTTCGGATCAGAGAGCCCATGGCATAAATGACGTAAAATTTTACACTGCTTTCAAATGGGAGAGCCCACACAGCAATTCGAACGGGAGAGCCTGCATTGCGATCGAACGGGAGGGCCCACACTGTGATTCAAATGGGAGAGCCTGTGACCAAAGCGCTGAGCTCCCTCTGCATTCGAACAGGAGGGCCCATACTGCGATTTAAACAGGAGAACCCGTGGCCAAATTGCACTGGCTCACACTTCGTCTGAACGCAAGAGCCCACACTGCATTCGAATGGCGGGTGGCGCAGTGTAAAGAATCTTGCTGAATTGCGGTTTGCGATGGGTATATATTTGTGGAGCTATGCTACTAGACTTTATAAGAGGAAACATGTTTGTGGTGTTGTGGGAGAATTAGTGGCACGGCCTAACTACACCGCAATTGCAGAACCTGGAAAGCACATTTGTGCTGCTTTGCAATGTCATGGGAGTTTGTTGCATGGTCCAAAAGACACTGCAGTTGCGGCACCTGTACAGCACATTTGCACTGCTTTGTGGTGTCATTAGGAGGCTGATGACCGTGGCGCAGTCTGAAAACTTCAGGAGCTTGACAGTGGGGTCTTTTGCAGTGCAGTCATTTGTGTACAGAGAGAAGAGCGTTGGAGAGAGAACGTATCCCTCAGGAGCACCAGTGCTAATAGTGAGGGTCCCGGATGTGAGTTTCCCCAGTCTCACTAGCTGGTGCCTATCTGTCATAAAGCTGGTGATCCATCAAAAGATTGGGGTGGGCACAGAGAACTGGGTCAGTTTGGTTGAGAGAGGATCAGGCATGATGGTATTGAAGGCTAATCTGAAGTCCCCAAATATGATCCTTGCATAAGTCCCAGGTCTGTCAAGGTGTGTTGCAGGATATTATGCAGTCCCATATTGACAGACTCATCCACAGACCTGTTTGCTTGGTAAGCAAACTGAAGGGGGTCTGGTGATGTCCTTCAGATTGGCCAAAACCAGTCTCTCAAATGACTTCATGACCACAATGTAAGAACAACAGGTCTGTAGTCAAGTCTTGTGATTTAGTTTTTTGGGGGGAGGGACTGGAATAATGGTGGCGCATTGGACACAGCAGGGAACTCACACTGCACACTGATGGGAGCCAGTTGGTCAGCACAGACTTTCAGACAGGCAGACATCTGGGCCTGAAGCTTTCCAGTCTTGTGTTTCCGAAAGATCCAGCACACATCCTCCTCTCAGATCATAAGTGCAGATTGAGTGGTAGGAGGTGTTGGTGTGTGAAGATCAGAGCGGGGGAGGGGTGTGAGACTGAGCTTTTCAAACAAGCAGTAAAAAACATTCAGTTCATCAGCCATTATTTGGCTCTCTACAGAGTGAGGTGTCTTGTATTTGATGATGCTTTATAGATCTTTCCACACAGATTCAGGATCGTTGGCTGAAAACGATAGCTTTTCAGAGTAGCTTCTTTTAGACACACTGATTTCCTTAGTAAGTGTGTTCCTGGAATGGTTGCACAATGTTTAATCCCCACTTCTTTGAGCATCCTATTTGGCATGATGAAGCTGTCTGAGTTTTCCTGCGAACCATGGTTTATCATTACTGAATGAAAGAAATGTCCTAGTAAGGATGCTCATATCCTCACAGAAACTGATATATGATGTCACAGTATCTGTGAACTCATTCAGATGCAGCCTCAAAACACTCCAAACAGTTCAGTCAAAGCAGGCTTGTAGCTCCATCTCTGCTTCATTGGCCCATCTCTTTATAGACCTTACAACAGGCTTAGGTGATTTTAGTTTCAGCTTGTAGGTCAGGAGTCAATGAACCAGATGTAAAGCATGTTCAACCGCCTCTCGTTTTCTCCGATAACTCAATGATGCGATCTGCTCTGAACAGCTGAAAGCCTGGCAAATGTTATGAATGGCTTCATTCTGCCAGGTTTCCATGAAACACAGAGCAGCTGAGTTACAAATGTCCTTATTTTATTGAGTGAGCAGAAGCAGGTGAGGGTGTGGACATTCACCAGATGAATACCTTGCAGCCGAATTTTAAAGCCGCGTTGACGAAGCTTCACAAGCATGCCGGCTTGCTTCCCTTGCCTGCGTCTTTTGGATCGCTTGTAGAGCATCACTCTGCCTCCAACTAAGATGTCTAATAAAACATCTGAATAATCAAACACTGGCAACAAATTATCAGGTATGCACTACTGAATATTCAGCAGTTCATCCCTGGTGAAACTGATCAGGGAAGAGTGACAAAAAAAAAATGACAAACAAACAAAAGTACCAAAAATGTTAGAGAGCACTACACCGAAGCAGCCATCTGCGGAGCCATTATAATCATGTACAATCTGTTGTTTTACGGTTCAGTTGTAACTGTAGTACAGAGTTTGGTAAGCCCTAAACTGAGTGCTTCACCCTGCTGTCAACCAAAACGTTTCTGAGTTACATAAAAGAGGAAAGGCATTTATCTTGGCAGCCATTATTGAGGACTAGTTGATGGTAAGTGCATATCAGTAAAACCTCTGTTAAAATGAGGACACTCAGGGTGGAGACAACACATAGTTGTCTGCTTCCAGAGACATGCAGTGATTTAGTGTAGTGAAAGGAACATGGTGCAATTTCTAAACCTCAGATGTCATAAGTTACAGAACTGTCATCTGGCCACTAAAGTCATTCAACAGACTGTGGAAAGATAAAGAGATGAGTGAATTAGGCTTTGAATAATCCCATTTGTGGTATTTTTTTACCATTACAGCATAAAATGAAGATTATAGATGGGTTACTGTCTTCCCTGTGAAAAAGATGTTGTTTGTGTACCAGTGTTGAGTAAGTTACTCTAAAAAATCAATTATTTACTAACTACTAATTACATGTTCTACAGTGTAATTAGATTACTGGACTAATTACTCAATCTGAAAAGTAATTGCATTACATATTACTAATTACTTTCAAAAACACTTATCAACCTCGACCAGATGATACAAGGATAGACATGAAACTGTACGTTTAATTCTTTCAAATTAATCATATAAAAACAAAGAAATTATTCATGGCCAAAGAATTTAAGGGGCAGCATTAAATTAGAAAACATATATTTTAACATGAGAGTTAAATTTAGATTTTAAATTCACTATTGTTTTACATAGAATTGTTCTAGAGTCTATACAGTATTTAACGAAATTGCATCAGAAGTAACTGTAATTAAATTAAGAGAAATCCCTTTTCAATCAAAAAGTCATTTAATTGTAATTATTTACTTAGTAATCATTACACCCAGCATTGGTGTTCACTGTATACATGAATGAGTGTTGTCATATACTGGGTTTCTGTCTATATGCTCAGTTTGAATGTTTTCAGGGGTGAGAGTCTGACATTTCCTTGTATTGATTGTTGTTGTACAACATCTTCCAGCTGAAATTTCTCAAATCATCTGGAGAAGAGGGATAGAAAGAGAGGGATCACAAACATTGGGTGGAGGTATGAGAACTAGAGAGAAAGGAAAAAGAAGGCCATTTACTGGTCAGTGAAAAGCTTGAGAGAGGGGGAGAGAGAGAGAGAGAGAGAGAGAGAGAGAGAGAGAGAGAGAGGAATGACAGTTTTTCACACTCCGAACAGTTGAGTTCTCCACACCTCATTCCACTGAGCCAAGTGTCAAGAAAAAATTAGCAAAAAATAAAATAAGCATCGGAAATAGTATGAGAGGAAGGCTGGTGGGGGAAGGAGCTGTCAGATGTTGGAGGTAATGAGTCTGGAGGGATCAAGGCCTGTGTGAAGAGCCCAGCTTTCACTTACAGACGAGATGAAACAGAGGTTCTAATGAACTGCACGTGCTTGTAGGTAGAGTAAATATATATGATATAGCCTATAAAGTAAACTGACTTTCAATATAACAATATAATGCCATTTTTTCATAGTTGGCAAGACTGCAATTACAGTAATGCATATTTATAAATTGTACACCCCCCTCAACCCAATCCCCTTTGATTATGTAAATGCAATCACATCCTAGTTTCAACACTGGATCTAAACCCGGGTCTCCAACTCTGCTGACTATTACTGTGTTCAAGATATCCATATGAGGATACATCATCATTAGTGTTGGGTACTGAGAATTCAATTCTTGAAAAAATATTGCAATCGTATGATCTTCATGACTTTCAGTTCCATTAACGGTTCCCCTATGGGCAATTTTCCGCAGAAGCGGATGGAACACTTTATTAAAATATAATAAATGTGTTTCAGTGTTTCAAGCAGCACATTTCAGCAGTAGTGCTGCCTTTAACTGAGTCTAAAGAGTAAAACACACAGCACGACCAATGTATTTTGATTCCCGAACAAATGACTCTTTTGAGCTGGCTTTGTTGAATCTAGAGCATGAAAGATACGACACTTCCAGTATGTTCCGATTCCTTAAAGAATGATTCTAACGAGCTGGATCTTTTGAATGTAAAGCACGAAACATACAGCTTTTTCAGTATAGTCCACTATAGAAGTAATCAAGCGCAAGTTATGAATGTCTAATTAGAAATGAAATTTGAACTGTTGAAGTCTCACAAGTGTAGTAAAACATAAGTCTACATGATGCTTAATAAACTGTCACTGTAATGTAATGTTGCTTCAGACCTGTGAAACTTTAATCAAGCCATGCAGTTACTGACTAGCCATTCATATGACAATTTGTAATTAAACATATACACAAAATAATTATTTTCTAAAAGAATAAATTAAATATGCCATCACATTTCTAGTTTGTTTAGATTTATATGTAAAATATAGTTAGGATCAATTATTGGCTTGTATTTATGTCTGCAAACACCTTTTACAAGAATTTACATTTATTTCTGATTTGTTATATCTGCTCTGTTGAAATCTGAAATGATCTCATCATTTCGCAAGAAGGAAGTAAATACAATAAGAATTGTATTTCTCATTTCCAAATAATTCTTAAAACGTTTTTCAAAAGAATTACTGGATTCATTACGGAACCGTTATGTAACTGGAATCATTAAGAGAATCTGAAATCAGAACCAGAATCTTTAAATTCCTAATGATCAGAATCAGAATGAGCTTTATTGCCATGTATGCTTACACATACAAAGAATTTGTCTTGTTGACAGAAGCTTCTAGTGCACAAACAATAAAACAAGAATAAATAAAAAAATAGAATAAAAATGAAAAGCGAATAAATAAATATAAGTATATACATAAATACACAATAACAATATATATATATATATATATATAATGTAAGTTCTGTAATCAATCAGTGTGTTGTGTCTCTCGGCTGTGATGAGCCTTAATGCTGAATTTGGCCATTTAAAGCTATTTCCTAGCTTTAGTAATGTAGTAGTAATACGAGTAATCATGGAGCGCTGTTCTATGTAAATAATGACTCATATATATCGTCATATATATATATATATATATATATATATATATATATATGTACAAATACAAATCTGTTATATACAGATAGTCCAAGGGAATGTAATGGGTGAAGTGGTATGATATATTGGATTAATATAAATAAACTAAGCTGTGTATTGCACATAATTATTGCTAAATGGGGCAGTTTTAACTGTTCATGAGATGGATAGTCTGAATGAAAACTCTGATGGTTCTGGTGCTCTGTAGTGCCAGCCAAAAGGCAACAGTTCAAAAAGGTAGTGGGCTGGGTGAGTGGGGTCCAGAGTGATTTTTCAAGCCATTTTACTCATTTTGGAAGTGTACAGTGTTTGAAGGGAGGGCAGGGGGCAACCAATAATACGCTCAACAGTCCAAACTCTCCTTTGTAGTCTTCTAATGTCCAATTTCGTAGCTGAACCAAACCAGACAGTTATTGAAGTGCAGAGGACAGACTCAATGACTGCTGAGTAGAACTGTATCAGCAGCGCCTATGGAAGTTTAACTTCCTGAACTGGTGAAGGAAGTACAACCTCTGCTGGGTTTTTTTCACATTGGAGTCAGTGTGTGTTTCCCACTTCAGGTCCTTTGAGATGGTAAAGTGGATGGAGTGGTTGTGGCGTAGTGGCTAGAGCACAGGGCTGCTAAACAGAAGGTCACTGGTTCGAACCCCACGGCCACCACCATTGTGCCCTTGAGCAAGGCACTTAACTCCAGGTTGCTCCGGGGGGATTGTCCCTGTAATAAGGGCTCTGTAAGTCGCTTTGGCCTTATCGGGTCCCCCTCCACCATCACTATAACGAGAGACAGGTGTAAATAAAAATGACAGCCCAGGTGACAAGCCTCAATGCTCTCCCTCTCCTGCAGACAGAAACACGACCCATCCCCATAATAATTTATTCTGCTTTTGTTATCTTTATGGAACTTATTGTGTTTTGAAGGATGCAAAATGATAGATTTTGCTGAAACTGTTATGCAGTTTACTATACACAACTGTTATACTAAATTATGCACAGAGAAATTCAGTTCAAAATGAACATAAATCGCTATACATATTGTATCGCGATACCTATTGTACCTTGAAATTGTTGTTGATACCCAGCTCTGCTGCTGATGCAATGTGCTTCCGGTCACACCACAAGAGAAGGTAAACACACTTGAGCAATACAACAATGTCTGATAATAGATGCCCTTTGTCAGTGAGTCATCTTAATGTGGCCGATCCTAAGGTACTGGAACTCTCAGAAGCAACATGCAAAATTCTTGTGTGATCATGTTGTTTAAACTCAACTGTAATTTAGTTCTAAAATTATCTGTAGGTGTTGTTTTTCAAATTACTTTCAAATAACTACTGTTAAAACAAAGCAATATATAGGAATTAACTCTTTTTATTGTTCAACGGCTCAGCCTTTCTATCCCAAAAGGCCATTTAAGCCCACAAGCAGTACTGAATTGCTATAGTTTGAGCTAAAATTATTCTCACAAACTAGTCAGAGCAGCAATTATCGTTTGAAACATATTTATTTTTTGGTCTTTAGCCAAAAGTCTGCAATACAAAGCTACCTTAATAATGATTAAGGCTCTTTATAAAAGATGTCGTTGGGTGACTGTAATTGATCAACTAGTGTGGGGTAAAAAAATTATTAAATCTAAATTATTTTCTTTTATTATTCTATATATTATAAGTGTGACAAGAGAAGAAATCATTATTATTCCACTTTAGAGTTCCTGGGTTTAGAATAATTAACTAATCTTGTGTCTGCTTTCAGGAGGAGGAGGGGGAGGATGAAGGAGCATTATGTTATTTCTAAGAGGAGCCGAGGGATTTCTGAACATGAAACAGGTGTGAGAGAGACACCTTTGGAGAGGGAGACCAAGAAGTTCTCATGCTGCCTCATAGTTTGGCAAATCTCGCAAGTCTTTTGTCTTCATAACAGGAGAAATTATATGCTGTTTGCACTTGCACTGGTATAGCTGGATTTCTCCGTGAGACTGTAGGACTTGACTTAAGATATTAATTTATTACCTTACAGAACTGGAGCAAAAAGAAGAAAGTGCATGTAAATATATTAAAAAATATATTAGAAAATATATTAAATTGTTTAATGCTTTTTTGTATTCTGCAAGTTCACTATTTCAAAGAGCTATTTAAAATGAATTTGAGGTTCAATAAAGGCCTTGAGTTTAAGGTTTCATTGTAAAGTGACAGTTCTTGAGTTTTGGTCATGATAGTATTGTCCTATTAAGACAAATTGTGCAGGGGCAGGCTTAAACTGCTGCAGAGATTCTGGTGTGTTTGCCATGTTGGAATATATGCTGTTCTGTCAAGGAGCATTTGCTGTTTTGTCAAGGCGATTAATGACAAATTAATACCAATAAGGCAGCTATACTATGTCAAAGAGGTCATGTTATGGCAGGCGCAATAAGGGTAGTTAGTGTATGAGCGAGGATGACTGATTAGATTCATTGTGGTGTAGGACAAGGACTGTTAAAGTTTCTTTGTTAAGTTTCATCTTTGAAACTCCAAATATTAAGATGTTTATAATCTATTAACAGTTACTGTGATGACTTTGGCTGTGCCAAACCAAGCGCTTTTGTAAGATTCAAAGTTGTTTTCTTCTATAGGATTTAGAGCTATTCTTGAGGCTTAAGTGTTCTATTCGTCCAGTGAAAGCTACAAGATAATTTAAAGTACTAAAACTCAAAGATATGAATTTCTAGATGCTGCATTAGCAAATGGTCTTATTTATGCAGTTATGGATGCATTTTGCCATATTGGAAAGGTGAAGATCCATCTACAAACAAAAGTTTGCAAGTGAATTCATAGATAAAGTGTGTAATAGGCACTTCGTCTTTTCCAGCCAATTTTTGCAGATAAACATTAGACAATTCTGCATGCTGTAGTAGATGATATAAATGTAGAATTTAAACAGTGTATTTGTAAAACACTACTATAAATAAAATTGTTCACTAGGGCACAGTCTGATTGTTCAAGCTTCTAATAAAAGTGGTGGGACTATAGGTCATAACTGCAACAGATGAATATCCTCTGGGAAGTTACTACAACCTTCAGAATGAGAAAATGTTATTTTATTGAATTTTAGTAATTTTTTTTCAAAAAGAATTGATTACTGTACTTATATAATTGATGATACTGTAATAATTTTACCTGTGGTAAGTTCATATGTCTTCTAGGAAGTTACCACGGCCTTTAAAATGAGAAAACATAATTTTGGGGAATTTTAGTGAATATTTTTCTAAAAGAATTGATTACTGTACTTATAATTGATTAGACTGTAATATCACCTGTAGTATGTCTGTCAGTTCTCTGGGAAGTTATAAGAACATTCTGAATGTGAAAATGTATTTTTCAGGTTTTTTTTCATGTATGTCTTGCACATGAAATGAATGAATGAGTGTACATCTCCTATGTTTTAGCGTAGTGAGTTGAGTTTTCAGATGGTCCCTTACTTCTGCGAAACCAAATGTCCAACTAATTTTGAACATCAAACTAACTGTACCATACTCACAGATTTTTCTATGGGTGCATAACGTCAGTTGCTGTGCATGTAACTTCTAGGGACTACCTGAACGAACCTGTCTACCGGCCTGCTTACACTCAACACTAGAGGACTCCATCACCTGAGTATTGACTTTCCCTCTATAAACTACATTTCCCATAACCCTGTACCTGACTCTGATTACATGCCTGTTCCTCATCTACTCAGCTATATAAGACTCTCTCTCACTTTCAGTGCAAAGTCTTCTTTTGCCCTGTATACATTTCTGAGCGTTATTCCCTGTTGTTATTTCCTGCCTGTGTTTGATACCTGCCTGTTTTCCCCCCTGTTTGATTCTTTGCTGCCTGCCTATGTTTACTACTGTTTACCTGGACTACTACTATGATTTTTTGCTGCCTGCCCTGACCTCTTGCCTGTTTACGACCTCCCCTTTGATTATCCTTGGATACTGCTACTGTTCTTTCAATAAATATTGTAAACCATTAATTGAGCTAGCTTGCATTAAACTAAGAGAAAAAATAATTAAAATAATTGCAATGCAGTGTACATAATTTACATTACTACACAATTAATTTAAGTTACTTCCATTGGGGATAAGATTCAGGATCCTGCGATGCTGACTAAACAAGTATAAGCACAAATTTCTGCTTTATAACGCGTTGAACAAATAAAAGGAATACTCACTGTGTTGTGTTTTATGTGTTGTTTTTGTTGTAAGGGTGGGAGGGAGAGTTAATTGTACACAGTGGGGATATGAGTTGTATCATTAATGTACAGTATGTTACCTGTGATGTATCTACATGTTTTGGTTACACGAGGGTCTTAGAGTAATTTCCCAGTAATGGGACAATTAAAGTATAATCACTAGAAATGTATTATATTATAAGCTATTTCCACAAAAATATTGTTTTTGCAGCTCAGTGAAGCATCTCCAATCTTCCATTCAAACAGGTCTCCTTGTTGACCATTCCAATATGGTGGCACTGATGACATATCTGGAGTAGTCGATTGCGACATCTAGGCATTCATGTCTATAAATAAACAACAGCCAAGCTACACCTTGGCTTCATGCGCAATGCAATGTGACAGAAAATAGCAATGTAGCATAATGTAACAGATTATTACTGGAAAATCAAAACAGATGAGCAACTATTGCGCAATTTCTGATAGTGTCGCTACTTTTATTTAGTTACTCCCCAACACTGCATGCATCAAATACTAGAAACTGCAATTAGCTTAGCTGCCTTAGCATAATTTATTATGATTACAAGTTAGAAACTCACTTTCCGCTAAAACATTCTATAAATTATAATGCTCTATCTACATACATTCATCAAGGTAAAACCCCTACATTAATGTTACCTTGTGCTTGATTAATGAGGAAGACCTTCTGGCCTTTATGTTGTTGTTCAATAGGAAGCCTTGCTTTTTTGTAATGTTCACTGGAGCAAAAAAGTGCCCTCAGTCCTCTTACTATTATATATTTGAATCATTCATCACTTGAAACATACTTGAACATATGTCCATAACCCCAACACAGAACTCCACTACAGAGTGAATTTAATTTAATTAATCAAGTATTTTAAAGTGTGTTGTTTTTGTATTTGTTTTGTTGCCCTGCTGTGTAATGGAGCTAGAGTTTATTTTACATATGCATATAAGATTAATCAGTACTCCAATGCATGGTTGCAGATATCCAATACCACAACAACCACTTTGGTTAACATCTTGTGATTCATCACAAGGATATCTGGCCTTCAAAGCTCCTGTTGATTCTTTGAGGATAGATACTTTGAAAACTCTGTGTACGGGGGTTTAGATGGGCAAGAAGGAGGCGAGAACTGGCTTAACAATATAAATAATATTTAATTATATATATAAAAAAAAACAGGGCGGCACGGTGGTGCAGCGGTTAGCACTGTCGCCTCACTGTCGCCTCACGAAGGTCGTGGGTTCAAACCCCGGTTGCCCCGGCCATTCTGTGTGGAGTTTGCATGTTCTCCCCGTGTCTGTGTGGGTTCTCTCCGGGTGCTCTGGCTTCCTCCCACCATCCAAAGACATGCAGGCTAGGTTAATTGATGTCTCCAAAAAATTGCCCTAGGTGTGGATGTGAGTGTGAGTGGTTGTCTGTATATGTGTGGCCCTGCGATGGACTGGCGACCTGTCCAGGGTGTACCCCGCCTTTCGCCCAATGTTAGCTGGGATAGGCTCCAGCCCCCCCGCGACCCTGTACAGGATAAGCGGTTGACGATGGATGGATATAAAAAAAAACACATACAGGGAAGCTGCCTGTAATTCTCTCTCTCTTGAACTGTCATTCTCGGCCTCCTTTATCCCTCACACGTCACCATCAGGCTTATTGGGGACAGGGCATGCGCTCTACACTCCTCCCACTGTTGCCTCAGGCCGGGGAGCTCCTGGCATGACGTACATCCCCCCTCCTCTCCGGGGGGCGTGCCTTGCGCCCCGTCTGCCGGAGGGTCATCCTCACCTTCCTTGACCTGGGAGGAGACAAGAGAGGAAAACAAATAAAACAAAACAATATAGGCTAGGGAAAGGCCAAGACAGAGCGATAGGGCGAGTGACAGAGGAGAGAGAGAGAAAGAAGATCTTTCACCGGTTCTCTGATGCGCTGTCCTCGATCACTCCTCCACCCTCTCAGGCGGACAACAGCCGCTCCTCCCAGGGTGGACCAGAGTCAACCTCTGACCCCCAGCGGACAGAACGCCCCTTGGCTTTTCTGGTGGCACGCAGCGACTCCATCGCTCCAGGCGGTCGGGGAGTCCCAACCCTCCTCGCTTCACACACGGTGGCCGTCCCCGCATTCTACTGTCATTGTGCTATTCTGTACCCCAGCAAATGACAGCGGTGCTCCCCTGGGTGGACGAAAGTGTTGAAGACTCTACAACGGGTATCCCTCCTCCTTCCCGGGTTTCAGCACCAGTGTAAGGGGGTTTAGATGGGCAAGGAGGAGGCTAGAACCGGCTTAACAATATAAATAATATTTAATTAAATAAAAAGACACACACAAACACATACAGGGCTGCTGCCTGTAATTCTCTCTCTTTTTTGAACTGTCGTCCTCGGCCGCCATTATCCCTCACACACGCCCATCAGGCTGATTGGGGACCGGGCGTGCTCTGTTCCAGCCCGGGCCCCGCCCTCCTCCACTCTACACTCTGTTTAGCACACACACACACACACACACACACACACAATCATACACCTACTAAGCATGAAACACATGAGGTAAAAAAAAAATCTGTTTTCAAAAAAGCTGTTTTCCCCCATGGAAACAACAACAACATAATTAATTATAATGTCTTCAACTCACTATAGAACAATCCACTGGCAAAAGCCAGCTTTAGCATGGGCCGTTAGAGAACAGAGACTGCACGATGCATTAAATATTAAAATAAAGCAATAAGACACTCAAATCAGTAAAGTGTGCAGTACAGTGATTTTGCCACTGTTAAGGGCAAACCACGATGCAACGGATACAGCAATATAATCAAAGACTTTAATATTTTATTAACAGTTCAATGAATTATTAACAATCATTGGAGTAAGCAATTCTTCACCATGTAAAGCAGTTCATTAGCCTAACTGGAGGAGTGGCCAAGCAATGTAGCAACTTGGCAACAGCTGCAAACACGGCTCATCTAATCAGAATTTATTGTCAGAACTGTTCTCAAATAAATAAAGCCTCACTGGTGGACATCACTGCTAAAACAACAGCTAAAACCAGCCTAAGCTGGTTGTCAAGTTTAATCTGGTCATCGAACCTGGCAAGGCTGGTCTAACTGGCCTCCCAGCCTGATCAGCTAAAAGGTAGCCAAAATCTCACCAAAACCAGACAACTGACCAGCCTGGCAAGATGTCATGGCATACCTTTTAGTTATTTTAAAAAGTTCCTTGAGGTTTACTAATAATATTAGACTTTTTTAATGTTTATATTTGTTAAATTTTTTTATTCTAAGCCTCTGTCAGAAATACTCAGTTTTGGTGCCTCGTCTCTTTTAAGACTTGACAGTAAAGGTCTTAACCCACTCTCAATCCCGGGCCCGGGAAAAAAGGTCCAGTTGTCCCCTCTTATCGGCAGCCTTGCTCACCACTGCTGGGCGGGGCTACGGATATGGGGTGCGTTCCATTCCGAAGGGCTCATCCCTATGCCTTAATCCCTTCAAAGGGTTTGCCCTCCAGATTGGGAGCTTGGGGTTGAATGGTTGAAAAATATCAGTCATTCAGAATGCACTTGAACATCATTTATCATTGTCAAAGGAGCTGCTGCCATCTCACAAAAGCTGCCGCTAATGATCATCACCTGCACCTAATCAGAAATATTTATACATGATTATGACTTACTATTACCTATTTTCAGCGTGCAAACCGAAAAGAAATGCTTTAAAAATTTTAGACTTTTTTGTTTTATTTAAAAAAAATATGAATCAAAAATGGAAACAGTAGGCTATACAAATGTACAGTTTATGTTAAATTATTAAATAAATATAATGCCAATGTGTATATTTATTTTATTTCAACTCCTATATTATAACAACATATTAAGTGAATTTACAGGAAAATAACACAAGCAAAAGCCAGTCTCAAGTAGAAATTCAGGGATTTAAACATTTAAAATTACATACTTTTTTGTTTATGGAACCAGAATAACCTGCAGATTTATGACATATTGTCTGGTTCCAGTCTGTTTGGCAGCAAAGTGTCCAACAGTTGTACCCTAAAATGGCTGTTTTGAAGGGCCATTCAAAGCAGCTATTTATGAGCCTTTTGGTTTGGAATGACCCTTCAGTGTGGAAGCCACAATCATTTCCCCTTTGAAGTGCCATTCGGAGGAAGTTTTAACCTGTTTGGAACACAGGTAAAGTAGTTGTTGATGTGTTGTTTTGGAGGCAGTCAGATGCACAGTGTGACATCATCACAATGTGGAGGGAGTAGACAAAGGTTCATTTAGGTAGCTTGGTTTCAAAAATTGTTCTTTTTGCAGTGAGGAGGAAGTTTTCAGTTCTGAAACTTACAGTATGTTTTTATAATACAATTACTTCTGATATGTCAAAAGATAAATTAAAATTTGTCCCCTTTAATGTGCATCATATCTGTGATGTAGTGAGAAATCCAATGAGGTCATAGTGAAGCCATAGTGAATGATATGGCATTCTGAAGCAACAGATCACATGTATGCTTGTAATCGACTAAGTACGGAGTAAGACATGTAGTTTGCATTCTTTGATGACATCTGAATAACCTTGATATTGAACTGTCATGGGTGACATTGTGTCAAGAGAGAAGTTGGCACCTCAGATTTTTTGTTTTTGTTTATAGGTAGATCATTGGTTAAACCAAACATGTTCACTAAAAGTTAGATTTGCATAAGTACAGAATTTAAATTTAAAGTAACTATATTTAATAAATATATACACTGTACATATTGCCAAAGCATGTCAAGCCATATTGCCAGAAATATTGCTTTTATTTTTCAAGAACAATATGAAAAATAGATCAAATGCAGAATAATAAAAACATTTTTGTTAAAAATAACATTAATTTAGTCACAAAACCAAGTCACAGAGACAGCTAAGCTTGACCAACACTTATGCATGGCTCTTGTTACTTTTTTTCCCTTGATCATAACCTTGCTGGTCATGAAATATTTTTTTACAATAACAAAATGAAATATGTGCCTTTTCTACAAAATCATACTCTTTGCCATAAAAAAATGTCATTGCCTTAACATGTTGGCCACTTCCTCAGCGTTGTTTGAGGTAATGTTTGTTGATTTTTCAGTGCTAGAGGTGGCTGTTGATATTTACAATGATAATTTGAACTAAACTTTGGAAAAAGCTGTTTTAAGACATTCATTCGTATTGACGTACCTGTCTAGTCCTTTCAAGTGTAAGTGTAAGCCAATTTAAAAAAGAATGAAGAAATAAATGTCCAACCTATTCAATTGAAAATAAAAACATGGATAAATACATTTATAAATGGACAAAGAAATAGACACATTTAAATGTTTATTTAATTCACGTTTTAAAATGTAATTATAATTAACAATAAAATGTGCATTAGTAAATCATGTTTTAAATTCATGTTTAAAATGCAATTAAATTAAACAATATAATAGCGCATTAATAATTAATTTTTAAAAGCACCTTTTAAATTGCATTTTAATAAAGCATTTGGCAATTGCTTGTCTTCATTCATTTGCCAGTTGCTTGTCTTCACCCATTTGCCAATGGCTTTTCCTTTTTGTTTTACTTTCTATTTGCCAGTATCTTTTCTTTCTCCATTTGACAATCGAGTTTAAAAATACCACTGGACAGTTGACTCATGGGAGCAACCAATGAACTATCGACTCAGTTTTAGGTGGTGGGGCAGGTTCTTAAAACAAAGCTGCTCTGAATTTTTATCTATAATCAGAACACTCTCCATTGTGCATGTGTTTTCCACTCTCTGTCCACATCTCAGTCTGGTGCTTATACAATCACAGTGTTGATGGCAATGTAATCTTAACACCACAGAGAAGATACAAAGGAAATCAAGTCTCATTAAAGGAATAGTCCAGATGATTAAACCAATCAGTTTCACCTGTTCCTTGAGATGCTAAGGAACTAAGGAACACTGGGAGAAATACTGAGTTTACTGATGTGGAAGCTTTTATTCCTCACCGTGGAACTGTAAATGTCTGAGTTTCACATTACCAGACATGTTGCAGGGAGCCAGGAAACCACATACAATAAACCAACACCCTTGAGGTGGAGTAAAAGCTCAGTGACATATCTTTCAAAGAAACTGACAACATTGTAGAATACAGGTGGGTGCCAGTGGGAATGATGGAATCATGCTCTCTTTATGGGGTGTAACATATATAAACATACAGATTTGCTCATGGACCTCTCCACATAAAGCACAATTCTGAGATATTGTACAAACCTGACTGACTCAAAAACAACTGATTCAAGATGTTCATTGCATATATTTGAACATTCTCACTTTCTCCTGCATTAACCCCCCACCACCATCCCTTTAATCCCTGCAATAATCCCTGGCTTTCTTTTTCTCTAGAACTTTCCATATAGCGTATCTCTATGTAGATTTATGGCATGCTTAGATGGACTAAGACCAAATCAAACATGATCTGCAATAACATAAGCTGTGTTATTAAGATGTAAGTGGCCATCTAAAACAAACCCCAGGATGGGGAGCTATAAAATTAGTTAGAGAGAAAGAGATTCTTTCGGTTATTCATCTTGATTTGTGTCAACTCCCATCCCCATCACTGCAGGGCCACTCTCTTTTTGAAGGCCTGGGACAACATTCCTGTGTGTCCAATAAGTACAGGCTTACTCTTTCATTTTTTATGATGGATATAGGCTTTGTTTATGCCTCTGTGTTTGTGTGGTCTGCTTTGATGTTGTCTTCAAATTTCTTTCGTGTTTTTTGGAAAGAATTCTTCAATGAGACTGACTGTGGTCGCAGGGTTTGTCCTGTGAAGTTCGTTCTGTAAATCTGGTGCCACACTAGCACACACCAAACAACTCAGTTTTGGCAGAGCGCCACTGCCATGGCAATACTGATTGCACTGCTGAGCAGCACCTGTGATAAACAAGGGAGAAAGAAACTGCATCTCATTTCGAAGGCTGCGTGCTAGCTTGGATGCAGCCTTTGAAGGCAGCAGTATGCCAGGCATCCTGTAAACAAGCCTTGTTTAAATGAGAGAGCCTTTATAGGACAAACGGAAACAGAATGTAATGTGATGGAATGATCCATCCCTCCGCCTTGCCATCATCGCCCCACCTCTTAGAACTGCCCTTCAGCCAGGATCACGACAGGAGTTGGGCGGGAGAGCGAGAAGAGGTGCATAATTAATAAGCCTCATCCTGACAGCGCTGAATGAAGCAAACCTGATGTGCATAATGCTTCATCATCACCGCTGTCTTTAAAACGCAGAGTGCTCCTCTAACTCGGGAAGCCAGCTTCAAATCACCACATGTGCACACACTGGCATCCTCGCACGGCCAGAACCAGAGCTGGGATTGTTTGGATGGGTGGATGTGCCACTGGACCTGCTCCTTGGACCCACGGACAGATTGAATGAGTCCCCAGTGTAGAAATGCACACATCGCGGCCGACGGGCTAGAGGCCAGGCCGCCTTCCCCCCTAATCTGCCATTCGCCTGGGAAGTTAGGCCGCCCCTCGTGCCGTGCCATTTCAATGAGTTTATTCAATAACTAAAAAAAAAGATTTGATTTATTGTTATATTTTATATAATTTTAAACATGAATTTTAAACAGAGGCATTTGATCTTGCGGCTGATGCAGCCCAGAGGTTCGACAGCTTTCTCAAGCGGCTCTGTACCTTAAGCACCGATGGAGATGGAAGCAAATGATGGTTGCGTGTGTTAAGTCAGA
Organism: Moxostoma hubbsi; assembly: GCA_032164185.1. Taxonomy (NCBI): domain Eukaryota; kingdom Metazoa; phylum Chordata; class Actinopteri; order Cypriniformes; family Catostomidae; genus Moxostoma; species Moxostoma hubbsi. The sequence continues at coordinate 21,529,395 of JAVLUX010000008.1, read as the reverse complement.
GGCACAGATCTCTGATTGAGGGAACGAGACGTTGTGTCAAATGAAGCAACACCAGGGGTCTTTCTTGAAGGCCTCGGTTACCTCTGAACTTGAGAAAAGGCCAATGAGAAATTGGCAGACATAATTTGCATGTCCCTCCCCCGGACATACAGGTATAAAAGGAGGGAATCGTACATCTGTCCATTCAGATTTTGCACTGAGGAGTCGAAAATGAGATTCGGCTGTTACAGTGGTTCGGTACAGCGTCGTGGCTGGGGGGACACAATGTCTCATTATCTCTATCAGGGAACAGGGGTTACAATAGTAACCTAGACATTCCCCTTATGTTATGATGAATGAAGTGACACTAGGGGTCCCTATTCAATCACACCATGCGCTGAATCATGTACGTGAACTGCTGATGCAGGTGTGGGCAGGCAGTTGCGTGCCAAAGCAGCAGGCTGCGTCAGACTGCACGTACCCTTCCCCAACGCCCCATCAAAAAGTCATAAACATTTTAGGTTCCCGGCATCCCCAAAGGGGAGGAACAAGCGACGTGCCAAGCATGTGAGCAGGCCACGCCAGCCGCGCCTTTTCTCTCTCTATGTTTCTCATTCCAACTCCTATTCTTTCAGGGGAACAGACCCTGTGGAGACCACATCCTGCCCAGGCTGGAGGGAGGTTAAATGTGGTGAATACATCACATGGGTTTTCAGACCACATGTGGAAGTGTCACGGTGGTAGATCCTACCTAGCGTGGGAGGAGTTACTACAAACACAGCGACCGCGGGGCAGGGGGGACTGCCAAGTTGAGGACCGTACTGCGGAAAATACACACAGGGGGATTAATCCGTGATGGCCAAACCCTGAGGAGCACCTGTTCCAGTACAGAGTAGTTAGTAACCATAGTGGGTCTGGTCGGGAATTCCTCCACTGAATTCACGGAACAGAGGGCTAAGGAGGAAAGACATCCAGGGAGTGCAGGTTTAGTGGACTCTCCTGGGAGAAAGAGTGCACATGATTGAGCCTCAGTGGAGGGGAAAGGTGCTATGTGCAAGCGGAACACCCGGACAGTCGTTCCATATTACAGAGTTCTATGTGCTCAGACCTGAGAGAATACTTGACAAAACTGACTCAACCCTGAGATTGTACAATCTCGTAAATGTGTTGGGTGTTGCCCAGCCCGCCACTCTGCAGACGTCTGCTAGGGAGGTGTCGTTGGCCAGTGCCCACAAGGATGCCAAGCTTCTCATTGAGTGTGCTCGAACCCGAAGTGATGGTGTCGACGACCCAGTGGGCTAGCCTTTGTTTGGAGAGAGCGTTCCCTTTCCACTGTCCACCCAAAGCAGACAAAGAGCTGCTCAGAACATCTAAAGCTCTGCGTGCAGTCCACATAGGTATGCAAAGCATGCACCGGACACAGCAACGAAAAGGCTGGGTCTGCCTCCTCCCGGGGCAGTGCTTGCAGGTTCACTACCTGGTCACTGAAGGGGGACGTAGGAACTTTGGGCACATAGCCCAGTCGACTTGGTCTGGGGGCCATACTTGGACGTTCCAGAGGTCTGGGCGTGGATGCCAGAGAGTGCCCCGTCCCTGAGAAAGAAGGCCCTTCCTCAGGGGAATTCGCCAGTGAGGTGCTATCGCAAGGAGCGTGAGATCCGAGAACCAAGTCCACGTGGGCCAATTGGGGGCCACTAGAGTGACTTGTTCCTCATTCTCCCTGACCCTGCACAGCACCCATGCAAGTCCCTGGTGGTGGAGACCGCTGAGCGACCGGAGTCACAGCTGACTCCAAAGAAGGAGATGGTGGGCGAGTTACAACATGTGATGAGAGTGCACACCGCCTTGACGATTTATGTACGCTATCGTGGTGGTGCTGTCTGAATGGATCAAGATGTGCTTGCACTGAATTAGAGGTGGAACCTCCGTAGGGCAAGAAATACAGCTAGCAACTCTAGGCAGTTGATGTGCCAACCCTGCTGGGGCCAGCCGGTACCAACCCTGCATGCATGCTGCACACGGTGCCCCAACCCCATTTGAAGGCATCTGTGGTGACCAAAACACATTGGGACACCTGCTGTAGGGGTACTCCTGTCCTCAGAAAACAGAGGTCTGTCCAGGGTTCGAAAGTCTGGCGGCAGGAGGGGGTGATGAAAACAAGGTATGTGCTGTGGTGCTATGCCCATCTCTTTTCCCAGTTGACCTGAAGCCCTAGATGGCTGAGATACCTGAGCACGAGAGTGGGCTAGGAAGAGCCAGTCATCAAGGTAGTTGAGTGTATGGATGCCCACTTCCCTTAGCAGGGCAAGGGCTGCTACTGCGACCTTTGTAAAGTTGCGAGGGGACAGGCACAGGCCGAAGGGGAGGACCTTGTACTGATATGCCTTGCCGTCGAACCGTAGGAAGGGTTGATGTTGAGGCAAGATAGAGAAGTGGAAGTACGCGTCCTTCAGGCCTACTGCCGCAAACCAATTCTAATGCCGGATGCATGTTAGAATGTGTTTCTGCGTTACTATCTTGAATTGGATTTTGTGCAAGGCCCAGTTGAGAACTTGCAGGTTCAGTATCGGTCGCAAGCCACAGCCTTTTTTGGGTATGATGAAGGGCTGTAGAAACAGCTAGAGAGACAGGCTCTATCGCGTCTTTGAGCAAAAGGGTCACGATCTCTGCTCGTAGGATGCTGGTGTTTTCGCCATGCGCCGAGGTGAAGCGAACACCGCTGAAAAGGGGCGGGGGCGGGGGCCAACCAACGTGATAGGTTGGAAAGTGAGTTCCACGCATCCAAGCTCTGCACGAGGGGCACTAAGGGGAGGATCGTTTTCGATATACCTGCCGGGGCTTCACAGTGGGTGCGGAGCAGGTAGTGTTGCGTCGGGAGGCAAAAGCACATCCCAAGGCTTTTTTGCTGAGAAAGGACTCAAAGCATTTACCTCCCTCTGCACACCTGGCAGGGGGCGGGTTACTGACTGAGGAGGAGGTCCTGTGTAGGTGTCCTCTGGACTCATCAGAACTGGCCGGCCGGGGGACAGCAGTCGTGTGTCTGGAGGTGAGGGGTCTGCATCCGGGGTCCCGGGACTGCCGGTGTTTGGCGCCAGGTTGCCGTGAGAATGGCATTTGCTCTTTTATTGAGAATGTGTGTACCGGGGGTGCGGCAAATGAAATAAAGGCAAATGAAGATTCTCACCCGGCCCTCCACCGGGGGTCTGCTTACCAGCTCCGGAGCAAACATCTCATTCTCTGGGTCGTTTATCTCAGGAGCGCTTGGGAGCCTTCCAGGTCCTCGGGGACATCGAGAGGACCTGCAAGCCCTCCCTGTGGGGCACTCGATGCTGTGGCTGAGAGCTGGGCCCAGGTTGAGGTGGAGCTGCCTGATGTTCAGTGGCCGTAGGGGGATGCCATCGGTGAGCAAACGGAGCACGGCTCGTACTGGAATGGTGGCAAGGCATGATGTGGCAGATTGCCTCCATCTGTTTCTTCACCGCCGAAAACTGCTTGGCGAAGTCTTCGATGGTGTCACCGATTAGGCCAAGCTGTGTGACGGGGACATTGAGAAAGCGGGCTTTGTCGACCTCCCACATCTCGACCAGGTTCAGTTCCTGGACTATGAGGGTGGCCATCGCCTGCCCGAGTGCCCACGTTGTGACCTTCATGGCCCGTAGGGTGAGGTCGGTCGCAGAGCGCAGTTCCTGCAGCACGTCAGGGTCAGGACTACCCAAGTACAGATATTTAATTGCAGGGCAGTGGCAGTCAGTGACAACATCATCCTACAGGCCTTGGAGGTGAGTATCAGGTGTTTTCCGGACACAGGTGGGTTGCAACTGCTCTGTCCACCTGGGGGATCTCCGAGTACCCGTGGGCTGCCCAGCCATCAAGGGTAGTGAGAGCAGACGAGCGAGGAGGTCGGTTGCGGGCAGTGAAAGGTGCCCTCCATGACCTTGTCAGCTCATTGTGAACCTCTATGAAGAAAGGAACCGGGGGGGGGGGGGGGGGGGGGGTCAACGAGCGTACCCAGCTATCCCCAAATCTCCTCCATTGCCAGCCGGGTCATCCTTAATCCCATGAGAAGAAGGAGTGACATGGGGGGCTGCTGGAGTGGCGTTCTTTTCAGGAAGGAAAGCCGCGACTGCAACGTTGCCATGGTTAAGTTCTCGCTGTGAGAACAAGAACCATCCACAAATGCTGACTCAGTGTGATCGCGGCCCAGACACAAAAGGCAGCATCTATGAACATCAGGAGTGGGGAGATATCAACCACATCCAGGAACTACACAGAGGTGGAAGGGCATCTTTAAAAAGACGCGTCCTGAAAAGGACATTCAACGCCTGCTGTGTGTGCTCTTTTAGAGAAATTATACTCTTTTGTGAGGAAATATAGTCTTTCAGAAGTGCTGTTGAAGTGCCCATGGGCAAAAGCTGCAATGATGTGCAGAGCAGGAGAAAGCCGCTGATACGCGTTGTAGATCCAACAGCAAACACTCTGCATCTGTGTAACAAGATTAAAGGAATGAGAAAGCACGACATGCAATTCCAACTCAGGAATGTCACTTTTATTTACAAACTGCTGCATTCGCTTCAATACGTGATGCTAATTCTCAAAACGGCATCAACCAACACACACCAACAGCTTGTCAGATGGGCTCTCTCTCTCGCACATTCTGAGGACTGGCCCTTTTATTTCCCCCATCTCTCACTGTGAACACAGAAACAAGCAATTACCAGCAATTCATCTCAGATGCAGAGCACTCTATTTCTAGACAAATGCTCAACCATGCCCTCGCTTCCACAGTCTGATGTAATGTTAACAATGTGGAAATTATACTACCCCCTGATAAACCCATCCTATTGAAGCTACAGGCAAATACTTTTGAAAGCACAGCCTCCATAACAAGATGTGTCAGTAGCATAAATATAATGTATCTGTGACCTTGTAAACCTGAGTTGGGGAGGGGTGTATAATTTCATCAGGTTTAATGTTAACATTGTGGAAATTATACTCCCCCCAGGTAAACCCATCTGTAACAGGTAAAAGTGGGCAAGGAGGAGGTGGGAACCCCTGGTTGATGGAATGGCTCCATCCCATCTCGGTGGAAGGCAGCCTGCAGCAACCCCTCCATTCCCTGGAGGACTGCCACGGCTGCTCCACAGGTGGATGGCAGCGGTGAGTACTCTGTGACAGCGTATCCCTCCTCCTTCCTGGGTTTCGGCACCAGTGTAACAGGTAAAGATGGGAAAGGAGGAGGCGGGAACCGGCTGAGCAGTCAATGATATTTTTAATATCATAAATTAACTTAAATTAATGTAAAAGTAAACAAAAACACATATACACACTTACCGCATGTGTCTCTCTCTCTATCTCTCGAACTGGCACCTCTGGCTCATCTTTATCCCCCTCCCGGCTCATTTTCCCAATTCAAGGGCATGTGCCCTCACTACCCAGCCCCACCATCCTAGTGAAGCTACAGGCAAATGCTTTTGAATGCACAGCCTCCATAACAATATGTCAGCAACATATATATTATGTGTCTGTGACCTTGTAAACCTGAATTGGTGGGGGGGGGGGGGGGGGGGGTATTTTCGGCATGTGTAATGTTAACATTGTGGAAATTATACTCTCCTATGGTAAACCCATTGTATTGAAGCTACATGTAATTTGTCTGTGACCTTATAGGGAAAGAACGAGGTGGAGTGACAGAGTTTTAAAATAGCAGCTGACCTCAAAATAATTGTTCCTGTCTTTTAAATTTTTGTTTCATTATTTATAGGCCTACAATATGTAAAATAATAACATTAATAATAATAATAAAACATTCTTTGGAAGAAAAACATAATACTTTTTGAGCCCTAATGTGTTAAAAAATACTTGTGAATTTTGAAAAAAAAATCTGAGCTTTCATTACATTCTTTGCCTTTTACAGGTTCATCATCACTGAGGGGACTAATAATTTGGTTTATTTCTGTTTTTCGAAATTCTGTCATACTATTTTGATTTTGACAAAGTGAATATGCGTAAAACTTCCGCCTGTTTCCATTCAAATGGCCTTTTATCTATAAAAATGGTGTGTGTGTGTGATGATGTCATGCTTAAAAAACTCTGTTGCATAAGTTTCGGTTTATCGCAAAAGAAATCTTCCCTTTCCATACAGAAATATGTGTTTATTTCTAATTTGCCTCGCAGATGTCCCTAATTTTTTCCTCCGAAGTTTTGGTAAATTAGGGAGAGTATTGAGACAATTCAATTAAATTAGCCAGCTTACTGTCATTTTAATTTTAGAAGATGAGGAATTGCAATCAATAGGGAGCAGTTTCCCCTCTGATAGGACTGTAATATAGGTCCTTATCACAGGTACCACTGGTTCTGACCCGAAAGAGAATCGTCATGGCCCTGTTCAAGTTGGCAATCTGTACCAAGTAGAGGGGGAACTTTCTGTCTTCGTATAAGGACCATCCATCCATGTGTATATGATGTGTGCTATTAAAGAAAAATGTATGCAGTGTATTATCAGAGTTTACAAATGATACATTCTTGATATTCTATTTTGAACAATCATCTAATCTAAAGCATTGCCGTCACAACTGCACTATGTCCTGCATATTTCTCCAGCAACTTTTATCGACCAACTGAACTTGATTGTATTGAATTGGGCGATGTTAGTGTTCCAAAAAGGAACACTGAATCTTTTCTCCTAGTATTGTGTATTTATTTTTTTTATTTAAAACATCCTTGTGCACAGAAATTATATGTTTTTTGTATTATGGGCTAATTTCGTGACTGCCGTCTATTATTTTGAACGGTGTGGAAAAGATGCTTTAATAAATAAATGGATGTCTACCATTAAATGAATCGCAAAGAGTGGCCATTCATTTGTTCTCCATGCACCTTGCTATGTGCAAGATATTTGTGTTGGCAATCCTGGAAGTGTCATGTTTGCAGCATCATATCTACAGTATATGCCGTTAAGATCAATTCATAATCATGTACATTATATTGGCTTTCAAGGATGTATACTGTCGTCATGATTGGGACACTACATTTGTAGACAAAAAAGTGTTTCCAAACCAGTTTTTCAGATATATAATGAGTTTATGTGCTAGAGTTAAATGAAAAAATATTATGTTCACTCATGTGACATTTTAGCGATACTTTGCCTGTCCATCAGCTTTATTTTGATGCGCTAAAACTTTTGCCGCAGAAAATCTATGGATGGAAACGTCTCGGGTTACGTATGTAACCCTTGTTCCCTGAAAAAAGCGGAACGAGATGCTGCGCTGCTAAGCGCTTTGGGAACAATCTTGCATTGTGACCAACTGTGAATATGTGTGTAACACGTCAATGTAACATTGACCGGAAATTTATAGCCTCGGTTGGTGAGATCATTGGACGCACCTGTGACCAGGCTATAAATAGAGGCGTCACCAGCGTGTTCGTCAGATACTACTTGTCTTTTCTGAAGAGCAGTCCTGGGACGACCCAGTGCGGAAAACAAGCGCAGCATCTCGTTCCGCTTTTTTCAGGGAACAAGGGTTATATACGTAACCCGAGACACTATGATGCTGCGCTGCTAAGTGCTTTGGGAACGAAATACGTTCACAAGGACGCGAGAGGTCTCAGACATGAGCTCGAGATGTGGACTCAAGGGCGAAAGCCCTATCTCATAAGAATCGTAGAATGTGAGCGGAAAGGACTAGCCTGCCGCATCACAGACTTACTTGAGACTTGGCTTCAGATGTCGACTCAAGGGCGTAGGCCCGGAGTACCATAAACATCCAAACCATAGATCCTGAAGAATGCGTGCGGAAAGGAGTAACCTGCTGCATCACAAACTTGTTCAGGCATAAGGATCTAAATCGTAAGATTTAGGAATGTGTACGAAAAGGACCCGCCTGCCGTACACAAACCTTCTTAGACTTGAGATCATAAATGAACACAAGGGAATCCAGATATGGGGCCTGAGGAATGTGTGCGGGAAGGACCAGCCTGCCGCATCACAAACTTGTTCAGGCATGAATCGTAAGATTTTAGGAATGTGTACGGAAAGGACCAGCCTGCCGTACACAGACCATCTTAAACTTGAGATCAGAAATGAACTCAAAGGGCCTGAAGAATGTGTGCGGAAAGGACCAGCCTGACGCATCACAAACCCAATTAAAACTCCTACCCCCGGATCTAAGGGCCCGGGGTAGCTTGAACATCTAGACCATGAGAACACAGGAATGTGTGCGGAGAGGGCCAGCCTGCCACATCACAAACTTGTAGAGGCATGGGGTTGAGATGTCGACTCGAGGACGTAAGAGCCTGGAGTAGCATGAACATCTAAACTATAGAACTTGATGAATGTGTGCAGAGAGGACCAGCCTGCCGCATCACAAACTTGCTGCAGAGGGACACCTCTAGCCAAGGCCTTAGAGGAAGCGACACCTCTGGTGGAGTGATCCCTGACACCTACTGGCGAAGCTTGACCGCGCGCCTCGTAGGACAGGGCAATAGCATCCCTCACCCAATGTGACATAATCGGTTTGGTAGCGGCCGCCTCTTTGTTGCGGCCCCCAAAACAGACAAACAACTGCCCTGATTTACGCCACTGACTAGTGCAGTGGACATAAGTCTGAGGGCACGGACAGGACAGAGTCGGTGAAGTCTTTCTTTCTCCGGCGTAAAAAATGGCGGGGAGCAGAAGGCTTCCAGAGTGACAGGATGTACTCTCAAAAAAGGCACCTTGGGGAGATAGTCTGGATGCGGATATAGAATAGCTTTAGCCGTACCTGGGGCAAACTCTAAACAGGCCGGCAAAACAGACAGAGCCTGTAGATCCCCAATCCTCTTGAGAGAGGTAATTGCCATGAGAAAGACCATCTTTAGAGTCAGAAGTCTGTCAGACGCTGACTCTAGAGGTTCAAAGGGGGTCTCAACTAGACCTTCCAGGACTATTGCCAAGTCCCAGGAAGGAGTTCTAGTCCTGACAGGGGGCCTCAACCGCATGGCTCCACGAATGAAGCGAGTGAGCAGAGGATGTCTCCCTACAGGCGACCCATCGATCAAGGTGTGGAAAGCCGAAATGGCAGCCACATAGACCCTGAGAGTGGTGGGGCATATGCCTGCTGACAGTTTTTCTTGCAGAAAATCCAGAACTGAAACAATTTGGCAGTTAACTGGACCTGCATCATGTGAACCGCACCACTTTTCAAAGACACCCCAATTATTGGCGTAAATTCTACTAGTGGAAGGGGCCCTAGCACTAAGAATGGTCTCGATAACCTCAGGCGACAGCCCTGTGTTCCTCAGTTGGTACCCTTCAGGGGCCAAACATGAAGATTCCACAGTTCGGGACGGGGATGAAGAAACCGGGGGAAACGCATACAGGCACATTCTGGGCCATGTATGTGCCATTGCGTCCAGACCCAGGGGCTGGGTGACTCAGAGAGAAGAAGAGGGGACATTGCGCAGTCTCTTTAGAGGCGAAGAGGTCCACTTCTGCGCTGTAAAATTTCTCCCAAATTTGTTTCACTACCTCGGGGTGGAGTTTCCACTCGCCCGTCGGTAGGTTGTGTCTGGACAGAAAATCTGCTCCCACGTTTAGGCGTCCAGGGATATAGATAGCCCTGAGTGACAGGAGCTTGCCCTGGGCCCAAAGGAGGACGGACAAATGCATGGATGACTAAAGCAGACATAGACTGGCCAATGGCACAGGCTGACTGCTTGGTCGCACGGAGAGACAGATCTGTGGCTCGACGAAGCACTAAAAATGTTTCCTCATTGAGCGTTTCACCCGCACTCAGGTCTTTTAGCAGATCAGCCTGGTAAGCCTGTAACACAGCCATGGTGTGCAGCGCTGCACCAGCCTGACCTGCTGCTTGATAAGCCCTTCCCACTAGCATGGAGGTAGTTCTGCATGGCTTAGAGGGGAGGGCGGGGCTTTTTAGTGATGATGCCGAACCCGGCGAGAGATAGCCCGCAAGCGTCTCTTCAACCGGCGGCAACATTGAATAGCCTTTTGCGTCAGCGCCCACGATAGTCGAGTATAACGACGTCGAGGGCACGTGAACACGCGAGGTATAAGGTTTTCTCCATGAACGAGTGAGCTCGTCATGGAGATCATCAAAGCAGGGAAGGGACTGATGAGGTGTTCCCTTCCCTTGGCCACCAGACAGAAATCTGTCCTCTAATTTGGAGTGTTTGGTGGTTTCTTGGTCGCGTGGCTAATTAGATATGATATTAGTCAGTCTAATTGAAGCCTGGCCACTGCACGAGTGATCACGTCAAGCAACTCCTCAGAAGATTTAGAATCGCGTTTGGAGTGCTGACGCGGATAACTCACACTCCGAACCAAGAGATATAAGGTCCCCCCCGTGAACCGAAGTAGCGCCGGAGTGCGCTTCGATATCGCGTGAAGGACCAGCTGGGTCTGGGGAGAGAGCGAGCGAAAGGGACGAACCCGTCTCTCGCTCCTCAGCCAGATCCATGCGAGAGCCCCACGAGTGAAGTGTGGGTGCTGGCTCACGAAAGTAAGCGAGGCGAGCACGAAGCATTCCGACCGAAAGTAGGTCACAATGCGCGCACCCGCCCTGCCCCAACGTGAGAGCAGCTCTTTTTTTTCTTTTTTTAAAAGAACAGAGAAAGAAAGAAGAAGGAAATTTCTGTGCACTGCCTAACAGTTTCTAACTCCTAACAAAGGAAAGAAAAGTTTTTTATCAGCAGTCTTGTGAAACACACAGCACAGTATGATCTGAAGAAAAGAGATCTGATGAACACGCTGGTGACACCTCTATTTATAGCCTGGTCACAGGTGTGTCCAATGATCTCACCAACCTGAGGCTATAAATTTCCGGTCAATGTTACATTGACGTGTTACACACATATTCACAGCTGGTCACAATGCAAGATTGTTCCCAAAGCGCTTAGCAGCGCAGCATCATAGTGTAGCTTTTTGTAAAGGGAACGTAGTTACTGACATACATCTCTCATAAAACTTTCAAAAATGTGGGAGTATGCCATCTACAGGCATATTGTTACACTGCAAATATTTAATAGCATTGTATATAACACAATGTATAATAATGTACATTTATATCCACTTATGTGATTAAATATAATGACATTCATATATGCAGGTGCAATGTGAAGAGTGGATAATACAGTATGTTACTACAAAACACATTGTGAATTAATAAGAAATGTCAACAGCACAAACGCCATGGATCTGAAGCTCGGGCAGCAGGACATTAGTTTCAAGGTGAAATTAGCATTTTTGTTTTGACAACTGGTAGTAAAGAGAATTGAGAAAACCTTTTCTCCCCAATTTGGAATGCCTAAACATATGCAATGTTTTTTGCATACTTGATCCAAACTAATTCAATTTCTGCTTGTTATTTAAGCTTAAACAATGCTTTCATGTACATTATTGGTGCTAGCTGTGTGAAAGATATAGATAAAGGTAAACAGAAAAGTGCTCAATCGCGTATCAACTGTGTGACGCATGTGCATGCAAGGGGGAGTATAATTTGTCCGGTTGGTCAGATTTTGGTAAAACACTGCACACCTAATCCAAACTGTGCTAGCTTAAATATCTGTTCATGTGGACTTGTGAGTCTCGGGGAGTAGACTTATCCCATGTCTTTTATTGCACTCAAACATTGCAACAGGTAAATCACCATTAGAGTTATGGGCTTAGATGACTTCATATGTTGTTCTCTTTTAACTTGTCTTTACAGAAGTTACACTGCACAGGTTGAGAAGGAAATATTATACATACACTACCGTTCAAAAGTTTGGGGTCACTTACTCATTCTTTATTTATTTATTTATTTCACATTTTAGAATAATAGTAGTCAGCAAAACTATGGAATAATAGAAATGGAAATATGGGAATTATTTTGTGACCAAAAAATCCAAAATAAATCCAAAACTATGTAATATTTTAGCATCTTCAAAGTAGTCACCCTTTGCCTAGATTTTGCAGACATGTACTCGTGACATTTTCTCAACCAACTTCTTGAGGAATCACCCCGGGATGCTTTTTAAACAGTATTGAAGGAGTTCCCATCTATGTTGGGCACTTATTGGCTTCTTTTCTTCATATTTTGATCCAAGTCATCCATTTCAAAAACTTTTTTTTTTTTTAGGAAATTTTAGATTTGTAATTAAATAAATGTATATGTTTTGGCAGAATAATATTTTGTCTACAAAGTTAATTTCAAACTTTTAAGCATACACCTTCAGATCAAAAGATTTTTAAGATCATGAGAAACATTTCAGACAAGTGACCCCAAACTTTTGAACGGTAGTGTATATGTCAGAGCCTACCATTATAGATTTATATATATGACTCTTACATAAGTTCTCTTTAATTTTCTTCTCTAAATTTTCACATTACACTGAATTGACTCAGTTTGTGAGTCAGTGTGAAGTGTTTTGTGTCCAAGTAGGATCCCTTTCATCAGGGACAGGTTTTACAGATTGTTTTACTTTAAAGCAGCATGAGAAAATAGGCAAGAACAAAGGTCAGCAAATGGGAACAAAGTGGTAAAAAATGGTTGGATAGCATTACCTTATTTAGTAAGGTCTGAATCAGCCTGACCACATGAGTACAGTTCTCTTCATTTACAAACAAGAAAAGCCCAGCCTTAGGTGAGTATCCATGTTTTTAGTTGACTATAAATTTAGGGTAATTTAATGCCCTGAGGTTTGGAAAAATTATTGTTCTGTGGTGTTCAAAATCACAAATCAAATCATTTCCATTGAGGATTGCCAAACAAAATTGATAAACTGCAGTTTTTTTAACACTGGACACATTGAACACTGTTTGTTATTTGGGGCTAAATTTATGTTTTTTCCTCCTGTAGAAAATCAAGCAACATCTTCAAGGTTGAAGATTTCACAAAGTGAATCATGCTGAATGTTTTGGATTAAAAGGCAATATACAGCAGACAATATCAAGGTTTCTCCAACGTGATCGCATGAGAATAAGTCTTACATAAAGTTTGGTTCTAGCAAATATACATTCTCTTTCATTTGCATAGACTGTCAATGTCTCTGTGAGTCCGGTGGTTTGTTCCTTCTGTGTTTATGTTCTCTTCATGTTTATCAGGTGACGCTGGCATGCGTAGTTTCTATGGGAACCCTGATTGTTTCCATGGGAATGCTGATCATGCCAACTTTCAGTGGACAAGCGACTCCTGATTGTGACTTGTTCTCTACCTATATTTACCCAACTCTGTTTTGTGTTCATTGCTAGTTTGCTGTTGTGTGTTTAGTTACTCACCACTCTCTCTCTCTCTCTCTCTCTCTCTCTCTCTCTCTGCCCTAGTCGGTCCTGTTGCGTATTTTCAATATTGGTTGCCAGTCTTCGCCATTGTCACGATTCCCATTGTCTGCCTTGTGTTTTTCCCTCACCTTCACTCTAAACTACATTTCCCACAATTCCCGGCCCTAATCACTCCCTCATCATCCCCACCTGCCTGTCATTCCCTCATTCAGTTCCTTGTGTATTTAAGCCCTGTTGTTTTGTCAGTCCTTTGTCAGTTATTGAATGTTGTTGCCAGAGTTCCAGCCTGAGTTCCTGTTTTGTTCCTGTCGTGGTTTCCCCTGTTTTACTTTCATTTTTCCCATCGTGGACCTTTTGTTTGTTCCTGTGTTTTTGTTGTTTTGATTTGTTCAATAAAGCTGCATTTAGATCCCCACTCCTCATCTGCCGCCTCATCGTAACAGCCATAGTGCCTGGATTGTGGTTACCATCCTGTTGGTTGCATTGCTCGCCTTGATGCTTCACCAGAGTATTCCTCATAGGTTATCTCTCTACACTGGATCTGCTCTTCACACTACCACGACATACACAAACCAGTGAACACACTATCCTCCAGAACAGGGGTCAGGGACCTTTTTTCACTAAGGAGCTAATTTTTTAAATTTTTGATTGATTGCATTTTTTCGAAAGAGCCATACTACAAACAAAGAATTTACTATTCTACTATAGAAGTTTTTTTATAAATGTTTTTTTATATTTCCCATAGACTACTCAAAAACAAACAAATGTGCAAATATAAATAGGTAACATGTTGCAATATGGAATTGAGTACACGTGTTTGTGCGAGTCTCCATAAAATTACTTCAAGTTACATGAAGTTACTTGAAAAATGTAACTTCCCTTTTGTGCTGGGCAATATGTAAAAAACATTTTAATGATAATCACATTTAAAATATCAATATCTGATTTTATGGTCAATCCCTAAGATCTGTGAATATTTTTGAATGATTGATTTTGCTTTAAAAATGAAATTAATAAATTGAAACGCGAAAAACTTGAACAAAAGACAAATTGTTCAAGTTCAAAGCAATACAAATAATGAAGTTATAAAAAAATCTTATGTTAAGCACCTCCCCAAATCCAAACATTTACTGTCTCCAATGGCTCCATTTGCCATCATGCAAGTATGCGGCAACAGGTGCAAATTAAAAACTAAAGACAGTTATAAATGTAAATATTATTATAATAATCATCATAATAAATAAGCCTAAATAATTATTGTGTCTCCCGTGTTTTCACTCGCATTTGTGTGTATTCTTAGCGGGTAATGCAATGTATTACATTTGTAACAATCAAATGTACAGCTCTTTCCTTTTTGGGACCATTGGAAATGATTAATTTGTAACCAAAAGCATGTTGTGCTGAATTTATGGAGTTTTACGCATAGCATATTGAATAGTTGGGATTTCTTAAAATTCTGTGGGCCAAATGGTTTCAGAACTACTATTTGGAACTTGATCTGCATCTCCAGCATTTCCCTAGATTGTATACACACCATATGGCCAAAAGTATGTGGACACCCAAACACCACACCCATATGTGCCTGTTGAACATTTAATTTCAAAATAGAAGGCATTAATCCCTCTGTTTGCTGCTATAACAGATTCCAGTCTTCTGGGAATGCTTTCCACTAGAGTTTGAAGCATGGCTGCGAAGATTTAGGCTCAAGAGATTTATTGATGTTGGTTTTAAATTTATCTCAAAGGTGTTCAGAGTGGCTCACATCTGGGCTTTGTGCAGGCCAGTCAAGATCTTCTAGACTAGGTAAATCATTTGAACCTCGCTATGTGCACAGGACGTACTCTTAAAGGAATATTCCGGGTTCAGTGCAAATTAAGCTCAATTGACAGCATTTGTGGCATAATATTTTTATAACCACAAAAATGTTACTTGTCCCTCCTTTTCTTTAAAAAAAAAAGCAAAAATCTGGGTTATAGTGAGACACTTACAATGGAAGTGAATAGGGGGTGATTTTTTTGAACATTAAAATACTCAGTTTTAAAAATTTGCCACAAGACATAAAGAATATGCATGTTAACATGATTTTTACTAAACTTGTCTGTGTAATTATTTAAAATTGTACAATTTCATTGCCATGATGATGTGATGTCAACAAACCATAAAATGACTGTAAAAATGACAATTTAAACAACTTTAGAGCTTAAATAATACATGAGTATATTTTTATAAAATTATAAATGTCACATTTCTGTGTTTAAACCCTCCAAAAATTGGCGACATTCTTTTTCAGTGGCCACATTCACTTCCATTGTAAGTGCCTCACTGTAACCTCGATTTTTGCTCTTTTTTTTTTTAAGGAAAAGGAGGGACGTGTTGAAATACTTTTTTGTGGTAATCAACATTATGCCACAAATGCTGTCCAACTTAACTTGTATTAAACCCTGAATATTCCGTTAAACTGTAGCCACCAGTTGTTGTTTCAAAACACACAATTTGCAAGAATGTAATTGTATAGAGTAGCATTAAGCTTTGTACTCACAGAAACTACTGGAATAGCCAAACATATTATTTAGAATAAAATAATGCTGTCCAAGATCCAAACCAGCATCAATAACACACCTCTTCCACTCTGTGGAACTGTTACTGTACAGCTGATGATATTTAGAAACAGACTGCTTCCTCCATATTGTAGGAGAAAGCGCCTTTGCAGGTTCCTTCCAGCTGATTTCCAATACTTTAACAAGATGCCTCATAAATTAACAAATATTTCACAAACACAAACAGTAATGCAATAAAAAGTGGCAATATATTTGTAAAAATTCAACAGTTATAGACAAGCATGAAAGATAAATGTCCCTTTTAACAGAAAGGTATGTTGTCCATTCTTACTGTTGGCATATTGAATTCTGCAATTTCTGTCCTGTCCTCTTTATACTGTCTCTAGCTGTAAGCAGGTGAAATCACAGTCATTCCCAATGAAATGTGAAAGAAATAAACCCCCTGTAGAACAGAACCCCAGCTCTGCCCTCTGAGTGACCCAAAGTCTTGCCCATGCATGATCATGCAGGAGATCAGCCAATGGGGATTCAGCATAGGGTGCAGGACTCTATGTATGGAATAGGTGGGACTGAGCAGAGATTTTGGGTAGCCCTCTTACTGGTCATGCACAAATCACATGAAAGGACAGCCAAACACAAATACAGCACTGGCCCATAGATGCAGTGAGGTAAACATTTGGGACTTGTTTATTCACAGTTAGTCAGAGTCGGTCAGAGAGTCAAAGATTGCTTTTCCTGTACAAATTTCCATTACCTTTGTTTACTTGTGTGCATTCATGATTGAAAGTAAATGCTTATTCCTTTTGTCTTTGATAGAGTCATTGTTTCTGTTCATGTCTAGGATATATTTGTTGACTGTTAAATAGAAGTTTAGATGGAATAGCGGAAGATTAGCTTGCGTGAGTGTTTAACGAAAAATAACCGCTTATCAAGGGGACATAAATGTAACGGAGATCATTCCATACTACTCAAAATAATACGTGGCTAATTGGGTTTAATTTCCATCTATTTATCTGTGTGCCTTAGTTGTAATTGTCTGTTGCATGCAAGGTTTATTGTAATATAAGTCTAAATAAATATTTGTACACCATGTATACTAGGGCTGCAACAAACGATTATTTTGATAATCGATGATTCTAACTATTATTAGAGTGATTATTCGACTATTCGGCGATTATTGCAATGATTAATCATTAGCTCTTAACAGATTATTCTGCTTGTGCCCCGACTTTAAAGGTTTTATTAAACGTGCTTACAAACAATAAAGATGAAAATAATCATCTTTTAAAAATACCTCTAAATGACATTCACCGAATTAAAGGGGGGAAAATACTTTTTATACCTTTAATTCAATTTACGATATACAATTTAATAAAGAAATTCACTGCAAAAAATCCTATTGTTATCAAGTGTTTTTGTCTTGTTTTCCATTTAAGATTTTCAAAAAATCCTTAAAACAAGATACATTTAATTGAGAAGGAACATATAAGATCCATAGACTTGCTTTAAGAGAATGTATCTTAAATATACAGTGAGTGTATTTTTTAGTTTGTTATTCTTCTGCAAGTGCAGTAAAGACCAAATATACTTATATTCAAGATCTGTTCTCTAAAATCAAGTATAAATATCGTATATGCTGCTTCTCAGGTGCATGCATCTTTTTAAAGAATTTTTAAATATTGTTATATTGTTATACACTACCGTTCAAAAGTTTGGGGTCACTTACTCATTCTTTATTTATTTATTTATTTCACATTTTAGAATAATAGTAGTCAGCAAAACTATGGAATAATAGAAATGGAAATATGGGAATTATTTTGTGACCAAAAAATCCAAAATAAATCCAAAACTATGTAATATTTTAGCATCTTCAAAGTAGTCACCCTTTGCCTAGATTTTGCAGACATGTACTCGTGACATTTTCTCAACCAACTTCTTGAGGAATCACCCCGGGATGCTTTTTAAACAGTATTGAAGGAGTTCCCATCTATGTTGGGCACTTATTGGCTTCTTTTCTTCATATTTTGATCCAAGTCATCCATTTCAAAAACTTTTTTTTTTTTTAGGAAATTTTAGATTTGTAATTAAATAAATGTATATGTTTTGGCAGAATAATATTTTGTCTACAAAGTTAATTTCAAACTTTTAAGCATACACCTTCAGATCAAAAGATTTTTAAGATCATGAGAAACATTTCAGACAAGTGACCCCAAACTTTTGAACGGTAGTGTATGTTATATTCATCATTCTCAGATTAACAATTTTTTTCTTCTGCAGTATAGTTTCTAAAAGTGTACGTTGTTTTAAATGAGTTTTACATATTTATATTGGAAAACAAGCCTAAACAAAAACAAATCAATTGTTGCAGTGTATAATGGGGTGAAGACTACCCTCTCTTACCTTTCTGTCTATCTATCTTTCAATCTATCTTTAACTCACAAAAAAACAAACTCTCATATTAATAAAGCTGCTTATTGCCAATTTTCTTCACGATAAGAAATGCACAGTGACAATTATGATTCAATAAGTTGCAAGCTTATACATTATAATTTAGCTGCAGCAAGCACTTTGCACTCGAGGGACAAATGTCCCCGCGACAGAGTGTGTATCAGCCGGATGCAGTTTCAGTCTCTCCCCCTCAGATCGGGACATTCGCGCAACTCATAGAAATGGCAACAGAACCGCACAGAAAAATGCTAGCTTCAGAGTTTGTAGTTATTTACATGATCTGCTTATGTATTATTTGAACTTTAATAAAGCTATAACACATTAAATATAACTGCATTTAAGATGTAACACTGGGGTGTTTCCTTTAAAGACTTATTCCACAACGAGAGTGCTTCTGTATTTACTTACTTTGTATTTTTGCATTATAATTCCCTCATACTTTGCGATCTACATCACCTGAAGCTGTTTGGAATGCTTAGCATACATCTGAACTGTGAGCTGTGTAATTCTTCCTCTCCTAAATCAGGTGCGAGCTGCAGTGTTGCTCTCATCATTAGAGTTTAAAGTGATCTCATGTTACATTAAATTAGATCATATGACTATTCTACAACGTAAATTTTTGTTGACAATTTTGTATTGTCGACGTTGTCGATTTGACTAATTGTTTCTGCCCTAAAATATACTCAGTTATTATGTTTACATGCTTGTGATAGCATTTATTTGCCTTTGCAAGCCTCGTATATATGTATATTGCAACACAGTGTTATTTGGAATTAAGTATAACATCTACCATACTATTGTTTCTTGTGGTTTGTTAATCTTATATATATATTTTCTCTCCTTTTAGACCACACACACACACACCTTCAGATTTGTATGTATACCCCTTGTAAATACTTGAAGGACATTCAAGGTTTAAGTCTGGATTTCTGCCTCTGTGTCCTTACCTACACTCCAAGACGTGACCACATTTTCCTAAGAACCAGTTTACACTCAGCTACAAATGCTCTCTTTACCATGGCAACCCCAGAGCACAATATATCTAAGTCTGCCTCTGCCTGCACCCAGAATCCATGCAGAGTAGTTCAGAGGCCTGCTCACCTTGATAGTTATGTGGTCAACTATGCTGGCAACCCCATGCAGACTGTCAGACCCATAGAAAGGGTAATGGTGACTTCTACCCCATCACTTCTCCCCCACAAGTTGGAACATTTTGTTCATCAAATGACCTTATGCTGCAGATTGTGGAGATAACAAGGCAACAAAGCGAGACTGTAAAGCACCAGACAGAGCTTTTGGAGAGAGTCATGCAACACAGCACTCCACGAGCATCACCCCAGTCATCACAAGCCTCATCACGGCATCAGACACCTCGGACCCGGATCTTGCAATCAGTGGAGAGGGAACAGCCGAAACCTAATGCTAGCCCAAGTGATGTTAGCTCATACATTCCTCCCTGGCTGCAGTCTAGAAGACCCCAACCACCATTTGTTGAAGAATTGTCTGAAATGCTGAGGAAAACCCAAATCATGGGCCCTTATTTCCAGTCACCACCCCCTATGGGCAGAGAATCTACCATTTTTGAGCACTGGTATGACTCACCATGCAGCACACTGGCATCAGAGCCCTGGATAAAGCCATTGCTACCTATCCCTGAACCAAAACTGAGCCAACCCAGCAGTTTCCTTGCTACAATGGGCCACCACCAGATGCAACTGCAGCCTATAGCCAGTCTGTTTCAGAGACTGGGCCAATGCCTCAGCCCTCAAACCCAGTTACAAGCTCCCAAGCTTAATGCTGATACAGTGCCCGGTTTTCCCCCTCACATCCCACTATACTGGCTTACTGCAGTAGAGGGCCCCACTTTCCCAGACTTCATCAAAGAGGAGAGAACCCATTAAGTGGAACTGCGAATGGCTCTGTGTAACCTGATCCACCCCCATCTACCAGAACATTATAAATAATCCATCCTTCTCAAACATGTGAAGGTGCCGAAGGCGCACAGACTGGTATTAACACATGCCTAATCAGCCATGCCTTACAAACCTTTGACAGAGGGTATGGTCGAACCTAGCAGTTTGTGCTAAGGGAAATAGAGACTCTGGAAAACGCAATTCCAATTCGTGCTGGAGATGAGCGAGCATTTGATGATTTCTCCCTTAGAGTGCAAGCCATAGTCGGCATGCTCAAAGCCCTGAAGAAGTGCAGATTTGAAAAGCTTCACAGAGGGTCTAATGTAATGAGCCTCCTGAACAGACTGCCATGTTCACAACAAACCAAATTCAGGATGCATCACCTCAAGGGCAAACCCAACAAGGCAAAGTTTTCCCTCATTGAGTTTGCAGATTGGCTGCTGCTGGAAGCCTACTGTATGGAGTTTGACCCAACTGATGGGTCCAGAGCTGCAAAGAGGGATCAAAGGGCATCAATTATGGGACAGGGCAAACAGATCACCATAATGCATGGAGAAGAGCAGTGGAAGGCTACAGCACCACCAGCAAAACCCAGTATGGCCTGAACCAAAGCACCAACCAAGTTCAAAGCCATCTGCCCATACTGCAGTGCTGAACACTATCTCCAGTACACTGCATTTGCAGCACTAACTAAAGACCAAGTATCTGGATGGATTCAAGAAAAACAGTGCTGGAGGTGTGTATGGCCCCATGTGGCAAATGACTGTGACCTCAAGAAACTGCGTCATCTTTGCCAAGGTAAACACCTTTCTGCACTCCACAACATCAGTCAGTGGGAAGGTAAGGTCACCAATAAAAGCAGCACCCTTTACAACTCAACCACAGAGACTCTTTACCTAGACCAACCTTGCTGTGGTGGCAAAGTGTTCCTGAAGGTTGTCAAAGTCACCCTCCATCACAAACAGAGGGCTCTGGAAAACGTTGCAATACTTGACGATGGCTCAGAGTGCACCATTCTGCTTGCAACAGCTGCACAACACCTCGGCTTAAGGGGCAGCCTAGAGCAGCTAAAGTTACAAACTGTGCATCAAGATAGAACACTGCATGGCACCTCCATAACCTTTAGCTTATCCAACCCAAGTAACCCCCAGGAAAGGTTCACAATCCAGAGAGCCTTTACAGCAGACCAACTTGACTAGACTTCTGTGTGTCAAATCCATGCCTGAGTTACATGCTCTAAAGGAGGCTGTGATGTGCCATCTTCTCAACACTGAATGCAGACTAGCAAATAACCCACTGTGGCATGGGGATGTGTTCATGTGTCGATCTGCGGGAGAGAGAGAAAGCGCTTGCCATCTGGTTTGTAATCAACCCTAACTCCTGTGTCTTGTTAGTGATGCGGAGAGAGACATAAAGGAATGCCAAGAATCCAGAGAGAGAGAGAGAGAGAGAAACCAGAATGCAGACAGCTATATCTTAGCTAGCAAGTACCAAGAAGAGATCCAGAAACTGAAGGAAGCTGGCTATGCCATTAAGATATCACCTCAGGAAGCTGCCTTGTCTGAGGAATATGGTATCTGCCTCACCATATCATAACTCACAATGGGAAACACAGAATGGTATTCAATTGTTCATACACTTACAAAGGAATGAATCTCAATAAACTGTTGTTACCTGGACCTACATTGGGGCCTTCCCTCCTGGGAGTGTTAATCCATTTCAGAGAACACCAAGTGGCCATAAGCTGAGTCATTAAGGGGATGTTTCACCAGGTCCGCCTCCTCCCCAAAGACAGACCCATTCTAAGGTTTTTATGGCAGGACCTAAAACTGAGCAACCACCTGATGTATACAAGTGGTAAGTCCTTCCATTCTGCACAACCTGTGGCCCATGTTTTGTGACCTTCGCCGTACAAAGACATGTCTTCACCCACTGTCAGAACACTGTCTCAAGCAGAAACTAACTTATTAAGGCAAACACAGTTGCAGAGATTTCTTTGCATGACACCACCAGAATTCCTGCATTGAATGCCAAAAATGGAGTGCAAAACCCAAAATTCCAAATATGGCAGGACTCCCTGCAGCTCGACTCGGCCTCATGAAACCAGCCTTCAATTATACAAGAGTAGATTGCTTTGGCCCATTCTGGTGAAATGAGGGAGGAGCAATGAGAAGAAGTGGGGCATAATTTTTAAGTGCGTGACCACCTGCTGTGTCCATCTGGATCTGCTGAGTAATATGGATGCAGACTCCTTCCTGTTGGCTCTTAGGCGTATGATTGCTCGAAGAGGAAGTCCCTTTGAAATTCTGGCTGATCAGGGCAGCAATTTCTGAGGGGAAGATAGAGAGTTGCGTGAAACATTCAATGCCATGAATCCAGATCTCCAAAACCAACTAGCCAAACAGAAAATAAAGTTCCATAATAACCTCCCAAATGCTCCACATTTCAGAGGTATGTGGGTGCGTGAATTCCGCTCAGTAAAGGCTGCCCTCTATACCACTGTAGGGTCCTAGGTACTCACATAGGAAGTCTTCATTCTCATAGAGATTGAGCCCATACTCAAAGTGAAACTGCTGGGGTACGTCTCCTCTGAGGTGGCAGATCCAGATCAGGTGACTCCAAACTACCTGTTGATGGGGTGGCCAGATGCATCTCTACCGCAATTAGTTTATCCAGAGTCAGAGATGCTTAGTCGGATGTGCCAGAGATGAGATGTGCCACTCACAGGTATTGGCAGATCAGTTTTGGACCAGCTTCATTAAGAATTACCTGCCCACCTTACAGTCACAGCAAAAGTGGACAAGTGACCCCAGTAACCTCACAAATAGGACCACTGTAATGATAATGGACCAACAGCTTCCTCGAGCCCTATGTCAGCAGAGATTCAAGTCAAGAATAAACTCTACCATCGACCGGTAATTTGTCTCATCAAACTACCAAAGGAGGATAGTGTTTCTTCACCCTCTACAAGGATTACAGAGAGAAGGCTGTAGTAGAGAAAACCAGCTCTGCCCTCTGAGTGGCCCAGGTCTTGCCCATAAACTGATCACACAGGAGATCAGCCAATGGGGATTCAGCATCGAGTACAAGGGCTCTATTTGTTGAATAGGTGGGACTGAGCAGAGATTTGGGGTAGCCCTCTTATTGATCATGCACCAATCACATGAAAGGACAACCAATGAAAATGCAGCACTGGCCCATTGATGCAGTGATGTAAACATTCAGGACTTGTTTATTCTCAGTTAGTCAAAGTTGGGCAGAGAGTCAAAGATAGCTTTTCCTATCCATCCTTTCCATTCTCTTTGTTTGCATTCATGATTGGAACTAAGTGCTTATTCCTCTTGTCTTTCATAAAGTTATTGTTGCTATTTATGTCTAGGATATATTTGTTGACTGTTAAATATATAAATAAAAGTTTAGGAGGAATAGAACGAGACATAAATGTAAAGGAGATCATTCCATGCTATTTAAAATAAGTTGCTAATTGGGTTTAATTTCTGCCTATTTAAGTGTGTCCTTTAGTTGTAACTGACTGTTGAATGCAAAGTTTATTGTAATGTAAGTCTAAATTAATATTTGTACACATGTATTCTCAGTTTCATGGTTGCATGCCTGTAATTGTCTTTATATGCCTTTGCAAGCCTGGTAGTATATATGTACTGTATATAGCAACACAGTGTTATTTGGAATTTCTCCCCTCTGCACGGGTGCACTGCAAAGATCGCCCCTGGGCGCTTCAGCAGATCGATAAAAGAGTATATTCTAAAAGAGCGGCACACATCGGAACGTCTTTTTCAAAACACGTCTTTTTAAAGATGCACTTCCGATTGTGTGTTATTCTTGGTTACGGTCAATACCTCTCGCCTTCTGATGGCCACGATCGCTGTCTTTGATGCCTGGGCGCCGCCCATGCCGAGACATCTTTCATGGATGCATCATATTCTCATTGCGAGGCAATGACCATGGCAACGTTGCGGTCATGGCTTGCTTTCGTAAGAAACCTCCGCTGGGTTTCCCCCCTCGGGTGTGGTCACCCAGTCATAGGCGGATACCAAAATGACAGACATGCTTTTCCGGGCCGCTCACAGCCACGCCCTGCCCCAGTGCCTTTCTTCCCAGAAGTGCACGAGGAGCTGACGAGTTCATGGGAGGCACCTTTCTCATTACCCTCGATGGCAGAGCGGCCAGGGGTTACTCGGTGATGCCCCCAGTGGATAAGGCTCTCGCGCCCGGTGGCCCCGCCCGGGCGTCGAGCCCCCTCGCAGGAAGCAGACGCCACCCATCTCATGGCCGGCCGCTAAGGAGAAGCCAGTTCAAGATACTGACACTAAGGTGCATTCTACTGAGACTCCACATCTCGTTTCTACCTCGACACAGACCCTTCCTGCGGTTTGCATTCGAGGGTCAGGCGTACCAGTACAAAGTCTTTCCTTTCGACCTGTCCTTGTCCCCTCGTGTCTTCATGAAGGTCGCATAGGCTCCCCATTCCTCCCCATTGAACAGGACCTACCATGGGACTTCTTTACATGACATACTTCCATCTAGACTCGACAAGACCATGTGACGTATTTGCACTTAATATTCCCCCCCTCTCTCTGGGCAGGGTGTGGTCTCCACGGTGTCTGCCCATTGGGAGTGACACCCCCGCAAAGTGGATACTGCCGTCCCGGTCGGATAGCGAGTTCTCTCTTTTTCTGGGGAGAAAAGAAAACAAAGAGGGAAAAGGGGCACGACTAGGACAAACCTGTCCCTATCCTTTTGGGTAGTCGACTCGTCCCCAAATGGGCTGTTTGACACTCACACTAGCATCAGGGGAGGTTACGACCCAGTGAGCTGGCTATGCGGCACACAGCAGTCTGCCCATATCGCACCACCGATCCACGTAACCCAGTTCAACTAATTGTGTACCTCTCCAGAAGAAGGAATACCCTCCTACCTCTTCTTTCTAAGAACCTTCCCCCCAGGAGCCTTGTCTCCCTAAGAGAAGCAATGTCCACGTTGTAACACCTCAGTTCCTCAGCAATCAGCGCAGTCCTTCGGTAAGGTCGCTATCCTGAGAGTCTTGACATTCCATGTTGCCAATATGAAGGGAATCCTTTTCTTATTTTGTAAGAAACCACAGGGTTGAATTCCCGGTAGGCACGATAACCTGCCCAGGAGATGGTAGAGTGGGCAATTTTTAGGCCACCTTTTCTAGGCTCTTCCCCTTTTGGGGATAATCAGTGTGGTCCCTAAATAGTGCTTCTCAGTTGCACGGGGGTCTGCTGAAAGCAGCTTCCACTCAACCCCAGCTGCTAGTGACATATACCCTGTGCCGCTGACATGCAGAGTTCTAACTAGGAGCTCCCAGGACATTCTTAATTCCATTGCCGCCAGACTTCAACCGGATGTAAGGTCAGATATTGTACACCATGGTCAGAGGTGGAGACCTACTCAAAGAGGTTTTTAGAGTGCCACAGGGGGTGTGCAGTCTCCAGAAGCACTATCTTCGCAATGATGAGGTACATTCCGGTGGCAAGGGGAAAACCAAGGACGACCAGTTCCCCAACATGACTTCAGGAGGCTGCCAGAGCTCAAGTCTGTTGAAGGACTGCCTAATGTGTGCTTCCAAAACATTTATTTTCTCTCAGGGTGTGCTCCCCTAGCCTTTGTCTCAATAGATTTACCCACAAGGCAGCAGGGCAGTGGCTGGCCATGAACAACTTCTGGGGACAACTGCAGCTCCTGAGATCCCCACCAAAGTTAGTCTAGAGCCGCAAAGCACCCAGTTACCATGTGTGGCCATGGAGCGGCCTGTTATGTGTCTTGGTGAAGGAGAGGCTGTGTACTGGCAGGGGAGACATACATACAGGGCTGCTTCTCTGTTCACCATGAGGGCTAGCCAGCGGCAGCAGGCTGTAAGAGAGAGGTTAGCAAGCAGGCAGAGAGCACGCATGTAGCTTCCCTCTAACTACTGCACTGGTGCACTAGACACACACACACACACACACACACGCACACACACAATCCAACTCTCTCTCTCTCTCTCTCTCTCTCTCTCTCGTTCAAACCTTTACATTTACATCTATTTCCAAGCCCTCTGTTCTTTTGTAAAAGATGGTTGAGTATTTCCTGTTCATGTTCTTGAGCACAAATTATTTTGAAATATATTATTTTCTGTAAAATATTTGTGAAATCTGATGACAAACATATCAAGCTTGGTTATCATATTGTATTAAATTTTTTACTCTCTATGTTTACAAAATGTGTTTCATCTTTCAAGTGTAATTATATTGACTACAAATTACAGAATTAGTTTTGAAACTCACTTATTTTTTAACAATGTTATTACAGTTACTGGTTTTATATGTTTGGATATGAATGTTCACACAGTCTCCCTGGCAGGATAATTGAAAGGATACAGAATGTCAGTTGGTCCTCACAGGACTTGTTCTTTTGAAGTCTTTCTTTTGATTTAGTGACTTTTCCAAATTTTTATGTGTGAATTGTACTTGTATAATTAGTTGGCTAAAGTTACACTTTTAGCTTTTCTTGAATATTAATCTCATTGTAATATTTTTTACTTTCTTTACAGTTGCTTACAGTATGATTCTAGTGTTCATATTTGTTGTAAAAAAAAAAAAATATTTAAAAAAAGAACTGTCAGTGTTTTTATTATAAAGTGAGATTCTTCAAATTTCCTGAAATTATATTACTTATTTCAAAACACAATTATCATGTTTCTATGATGTGTTTATAGAAAGAGGAGCTAATCTACAAGATGAACATTCTGTTTCAATTTTGTAAATCATTTAAGAAATTACTGTATTTGAAATTCTATGGTATCTATGGTAGTAGTTGATAGACACAGTACATTAGTTTTAACTGTGAATTAAATTTTCTGTAAATTCCTGAATGTACTATAATATTGAAACAGACACTTTAGTGACCACTTCCTACATTAGCTGTAGCTGGGCCCTTCTGGAGACAAATGTGACAGCAGACCATGAGTGTGTGGTTGACTGAAAGATGACTCACTTTGAGTACTCTATGCTATCAATCAATGTTTCCTAGGTGGGGTTCCCCCCTTGGCTCCCTTTTGTAGGGGTGGGGCAGAACAGGCTAGCTTCCAATCTTGCCCTGAGGTTTCAACCAGGCATGATCCCCAAGGAAGCGCCTGTGGTTTTTTTCTGTTTGGATGACTGTTTAGTTGCCAAGCCACGGGAACATGAGAGAGCACTGCAGGGAAATAGGTTACTGTGACATCCCAGCAAAATCAGTATGAGTAAATAAACAACCAGAGCATTGCTGAACTTGGTTTGTTGATGCTGAAAATTGATGCTATTAGTGTTTTTTTACCGACATGGTGCATGTGCTGGCGCCGGAGCCCAGTCTCACCCTGTTGCATGCATTTCCACTGAAGGCATCTACGGGGCAGTTCAAGAAAAGCCTATTAAACCCAGGGTTGGGAATCATTTAATATACTGGTTCTTTTTAGTGAATCAAAAACAACTTATACATCAGTCAGACAGTTACTAAATAATGATGTTCAAGTTGTGAATGTCAAACTCTAAATGAAATTAGACCTGTTGAAGTCTCACAAACATGACTTAAGTACAACATTAGGCAACATAACAATTAATAAACTGTCACTGGAACTGTTACTGTTATGCTAGTAAGACTAGTAAGTCTTCAATCAGGCAGTGCAGTTACTAACTGTTTGTTCATAAGACAATGCGCAATTTAACACATGACTTTTGTTGTAATCAGTGTAATTTAATAAAATAATTAATAAACAATTAAATGCCATATATAATAACAATAAATATGATCACATTTCTTGTTTGTTTAGAAATGTATTTAATATGTGGTTAGAATAAATTTTTGGATTGCATGTATTCCTCTAAAAAGTAATCAAACATTTCATGTCTTTTACAATAATTGTATTCTGATTTGTTATTTCTGCACTGTAGAAATCTGAAATGATCTCATAATTTGGTAACAGGCAACTGAGGGCAGTAAATGCAATAAGAATTGCATTTTTATTTCCAAATAGTTCTTCCTCATAAAGGTGCTGATAGTCTTGATGCGAAGTGGCAATAGTGCAGCACGTTGGTTGTTGGGACAGTTCAGCCGGCGTCACACTAGCTGATTTTTCCAGTGATTTGCTGGTGTGATTTTATTAGCGTAATTTTTAGCCAGGTACCATTAGACAAAGCCAGATTAGTGTCTGTCAGTGGGAGGTCATTTACACTTGACAGTCGGCACTCCCTGCCAAGTTAATGGCTTCAAAAACTGAAGAAAAAAAAACAAACAAAAAAAAAACACACATCCGGCTTGCCATAAATCACTCTTGTGTTTTTGTCAATTGATCAATGAGCTTCTGCTTTTACTGAAGGACTGACAAAACATCAAGCTGATCTGAACGTTTTCATGGCACTCAGCTGCATATCATCACAAATTACCATAAGACAGACCAACTACACAAGACCAACTGGATCACACAAGACAAACTGGCACTGTACAGTACACACAAGGAGAATAAAATAGGAGAGAAGTCAACATATTAACAAGACAGGGCATGGCAGGTGTGATTAATAAACTAATAATGGGGAAATAAGGAGGCAGGGTATGATGTAAGACAGAAAGATATGCGGTGATAAAGAAACAAAACAAAGCCACGTGCTCTCACAAGACAACAAAACACCCGAATGGCATGAGCACACATTGCCAAGACAATATACGTTCATGCCAACCAACAAACAAGACAAGAGAATGTGTAGCAACTCCAAACAAAATGACGCCACGCATTCTCACACTAAACAAAACCTGAGCGTACATCACGAGGCGAACACCACACGATGACCGTAACTGGCGACAAAAACAAGACAGGACACCTGTGTGAGAGTTCGTTCACACACAAACCCGAAACCACAAACCAAAGTGACCGAATCTAAGTGTGAATCTTCACAATGTGAAGACAGCTCGCGACCCGGGTGTGCAATGCGAGGCACGCCAATGTTCGCGAGAGACAGACATAAACTATCGACACAAGTGCATGCCACCAAGATGATTTAAATGCAATGCACCCACGTCAACAACAGACAGAACATGGAGCATGTGTCCGGATCCCGACACAGACCGAAACCGAACCAGACAGGAAGTCAGGATCCGGACACCATGCTCTGGACATGACACATGACAGACTGAAGAGAGTATGGCAGGGAATTCGACGGAAACCGTGCATTCACACAAAGACA